>CM052701.1:37339741-37432623 GCA_028551405.1 Uromys caudimaculatus | reverse complement strand
TCTCGCGGGTTCGGGGCAGTACCTGGTGAGCTGTGGGGTGTGTCTTTGGCCCTCTGCTGGGTCTTGCGATCTCCTGCGAGGGATCTTTGTCCCGGCGCTGATTAGCTGTGGGGCCCTGTGGCCCAAGCTGAGGTTTCCGGCCGTCTAATCATGACATTTTTTATTATAAAAACTCATGTGTGTGTATCTCTGTGTGTCTGTGTGTCTGTGTATGTATGCTTATACATTCGTGCATGTGTGTTGTGGCTATGGCTTGAATAATCAAGCTATGGCTTACATGTGGCTCTTCTTTAAAAATTTTCATGTGAAAGTTTACTTTCCAAAGACATATGTCAGTGATATTAAGGGAGAAGAACCTGAACCCTACTGTGGCCTTTGCAAGTATTGCCACTAAAATCGATTGGGTTTAAGTCACTAGAGCTGGATGCCCATTAGCAGCTCTTGATGGCTTTATAGGAAAGTGAAGAGGCTCACACAGTATGACATTTGCACTCTCTGTTCACTGCCATGTGCAATGGATGATCTTGGTTGTCACCTTGAGTAAATATGTTATCAACTAAAACCTACACGGCTGGACTTGCCTGAGAGAGACTTTCTTGTGTGGGTCTTTTGAGGTGGGAGAACTGCTCTAAATCTGTGTCATGCCGTCTGGTGACAGACCACAAAACAACGTGGTAGAAGGAGAAGGAAACTTTTGCTTTTTCGCCTGTTTGCCCTTACTCTTATTGGAAAGTTCATCTACCCTGCTGCTGAGGCACTCTATCCCTAGTATTAGAACCTACATTTTTAGGATTCCAATGTAGACTGAAGACCAGCAACTCTCTAGGAATTTCCCAGAACCTTAATACCTGATTGGGGCTGTTGTGACATCCAGTCTCATGAACTGAATAATTACTAGATTCTTTGCTTCCACAATGGAAGACAGCATTAATGGACTACTGAGACCATAGCCTGTAAACTACTCTAATAAATACCTATTTGCTATGTGCCACACTGTAACTCTGCCACAAAGAAGGTCTTTACCAAGAGTGTCCCGTAAACCATGCGCCTCTATAACTATAACCCTAAATAAACATCTTTTCTTTATAAAGGTAGTCTTCCTGGAGAATTTCCTTATACTAACAAAAAACAGGCTAACACATCCATATGTATTTATGTTTAGAAGTATACTTTTATCATCTCACACCATGTCTTGAATTCCTTTTTACGTAAACAAGATTAGATCTAAATAGCTCACAACACATTTTATGATCTACTCCTTGAATTTATTTTATTTTATTGTCTTTAATAAATCACCAGATTTATCAAGCTAATTACACTTAACTAGAAACACTGTGTTGTAAACTGGAAGGAGAAATGGTATTGCAAGCTTAGAGGAGCATAGAAAACAAGGTATTGGTCTGGTCTGGATAAGTCAAAGCTTAAAAAAAAAAAAAAAAAAAAAAAAAAGCAGCTAAGTATAGTCATCATTTCCAAAGCAGAATTATTGACCACTTGTTCCTAAGTGGATGGACATGGAATCCTGTGGACCACAAAGCCCTCCCTAGGAGCATCACAACAGAGAACAACAATGTATGCATAATGGAGGGCACACACCAGAAGCTCAAGACACCTAACTACCTTCAGGAAGTCAAACCACCCTTGTAGAAATAAGCTTACAGGTATACAACTGGGACAATTCTCTTTGTAAATTTAGGTTGGGTAGGAACCCTTCCACTGAGCCAGGTGTCCCATGGGAGTTTTGGGATCAAAATATAAACTTCAGAACAACCAACCCTGAACCAAACTTCACATGCCAGTCTTCTGCTCTTCAGGTTAAGGAAACCTAGCTAAAAACTCAACCCTGAACCTGGAGATGATGACTCTTTACCACTGGTTCCATGCTGGTGAGATCCTTAGCCAGTAAGGTAGATCATTCCAGCAGAATACAGGATCCTTCTGTCACACTCCCAATGCCTGTTTTAATTTTTTTCTTTCTCTGTCTGGTAAATGGCTATACCTCTTTTTTTTTGTTAATATTTTATTTTGTTTACATTTCAAATGATATCCCCCTTCCCAGTTATCCCTCCACAACCCCCCAATTTTATCCCCTCTCTTCCCCCTCCCCTTTGCATTTATGGGGTGCTCCTCTACCCACTCACCCACTCCCGCCTCACCGCTTTAGCATCCCCCTAAGCTGGGGCATCAAACCTCCACAGGACCAAGGGCCTCCCCTCCCTTTGATGTCGGATAAGGCTGTCCTCTGCTATATATATAGTGGGAGCCGTGGGTCCCTCCATGTATACTCTTTGGTTGGTGGTTTAGTCTCTGAGAGCTCTGAGTGGTTTGGTTAATTAATAAGTAATAATTGATATTATTCTTACTATGGGGTTGTAATCCCCTTCATCTCCTTCAGTCCTTCCCCTAGCTCTTCCATTGGGGTCCGTGGGCTCAGTCTTATAGTTGGCTGTGAGTATTTGTCTGTATCTGTATTGCTCAGGTGCTGGGAACAGTCATACCAGGCTCCTATCAGCAAGCACTTCTTGGTATCCACAATAGTGTCAGGGCTGGAGAGATGGCTCAGTGGTTAAGAACACTGACTGCTCTTCCAGAGGTTCTGAGTTCAATTCCCAGCAGCCACATGATAGCTCACAGCCATCTGTAATGGGATCTGATGCCCTCTTCTTGTATGTCTGAAGACAGGGACAGTGTACTTGAGTATAAAATTGTTTGTTTGGGTTTTTTTGTTTGTTTTTTGATACTTTATTTACATTTCCAATGTTTACCCCTTTCCAGGTCTCCTCTTAGGAAACCCCCTAAATAGTTTCAAAAATAGTTTTTTAAAAAATGGCTACACCTCTTAGAATGCAGAATAGTCATCCCCTCCTTTGTAAAAATATCTCTACCATTTCACTGTTTTTTCCCCCACTCTATATCTCATACCTTCACTTCTAGAAGACACCAGTAAGGGCTTTTCCCTAACTGTGTTTTCTCTACTCTTGGCATCTCAAGGATATAAGCATGTCTGGCACATAGTAGGTACTCACAGATGGTTTTTGTTTAAGTGATTGAATGGGATTAGTTAGAATAAACAAAGATAACAGGTCAAGAAAAAAATATATACAGGTCATTTCTGAAACCCTATTGGGGATTTGATGGAAAATATTTTGTAGAAGCAGATTAGAGACATTGGTTTTGTATGAATAATGAAACTTTGTTCTAAATAAACAGTATGTAGAATCTGGTTGAGAAAAAAATTGAAATACTTAAACAAATGTACTAGTAAGTTACTATTAAGAGAATATACTGGAAATATATTTCTTGCTTAACAAATGTACAGTTTAAATGTCAGTTTAAAGTACTGACATTTGACAACACCACATGATATTGATTCTGGGAATGAGCATGGTCTATTAGTGAAGATTTAGCTGCTACAATGAAGCCTCAAATCCAATGTCTCCCCACAGTAGAGATTTGATTCTTGTTCAAGCAATGGGAATCGTAGTTGCTGGATGGTCCTTCTCTATGTGGTGACTCGGATACAATGGCAGAGCTTCAAGGTGGCTTTGCCACCTTCAGTTTGTGATAAACATTTGTAAGATGGCATTAAAGCAAAGATAGGACAGATGAACATTACTGACACATTCAGCTATGTAGCTATGTGGCCACACTAAGTTCACAAAAAAACATTGTTGGAAGGCATGAAGTGGTTTAGTGATTACAGGTCAGAGTTCATTCTGCCCTGTGAAAAAGGAAGGAAGAATCTACAAAGGAAGGAAAATGGAGGAAGTGGAAAAGAAGACAGTAATAGAGAAGAAGAAAAACAGATATGTGTTTATATGAAGCAAATAACACATAGTAGAGAATAATGTTCTAGCCCTATTTTTGCCTATCATAAGAAGTCTGCCTTAAAAAGATGTGTGGAAAATTATAAAAAGCTTTAGCAAAATTTTTCAACTCTGCAAATGGTTGCTCTGTACTCATTCAAGTTGACAGGATGATCTAAAGTTGGTGATTCTATTCTGACCACCACAACCACCACCACCATCATCATCATCATGATCATTACCAGCAGCAGCAGCATTATATATAATCACTGTCATCACCACATCTTCACTGCAAGTCTAACATGATGTATATTTTACCGCACCAGGTAATGGAGTTTCAAGGAGGCATAAAGGCCTTGAGGATCTTATAGGCAAGTTTGGAAGTCAGAGTAACTACATTTAGAAGGTAAATCACGATGCAAGATTGCATGTGCTTAGGGCTGAATGAGCAATGGTGATAACCTAGAGAGATGGCCTCTGCAAGAGAGACGTAATGGATGTCCTTCGTCAGAGAATCAGAGATCACAACCATGAAGGCTCTTAAGGGATATAGGTCTCCTTCACTTTGTAAGTATGGCAGCTGCTTTATAAAAATGACCTCCTCCAAGATTATGTAGGACTCTCTCCTTGAGCCTGCATTGTCCCTATGACTTGTCTTTCAGTCAGAAAATATGATAGAAGCAGGGTTGTGATAAATCAGATACAAACCCTAAAAAAAGACCTTACAGTTCCTGTTCAGGACTCTTAGAGTTTATTCTCTAGAGAAGTTCAGTCGTTGGGTAAGAGGGATGGCCAGCAGCTTCTGCCAGACACATGGGGTGTCTGTGGGGAAGAGGGATGCCTTGATAGCCGTTAGTCATTACAGTTCAAACATCGGGCATGTGAATACAGTAGTCATTTTGGATGTCTAGCCAAGTCACTTATTTCTGTGATGCCATCTTCTGCCACTATTGCCTTACAAGAACAGTAGTGAAAGCTTCTGGTCTGAGTCCAGCCAACCCGGGGAACCACTGTTGCATTAAGCTGCTAAGCTTTGGAGTGGTGTTAGAGAGCATATGGTAACCAAAACAATGAGAAACTGAGACAACCCAGGCTGCAGGATCTCCCTAATGGCAGATTCTATGACAGAGATATCTCCCTTCACTATTGTGCTCTTGTGTCACTTGTGCCCTTGAAGCCAGGACTTCTTAAGTTTTAATGGACCTTAGAATCACGTGGTAAGGATGCTGCTCCATCTCAGATTCCTGGGCTACAGTCCTTCAGTTATTCGGCCTAAGTGCATCTGAGGCAGGGCCTATGAGTTTGAACTTCGGACAAGGTCCCAGGTGATGGTGAAGTTATTGGTGTGTCGACTGCACTTTGGGTAGCTTGTTGAGTTCCAGGCCTGAGATATCTCAGGTTAGGCAAACAGCATCTGCTCATTTCCCAGTGTGTCTCTTTCCAGTTTCCTGTTTGCTGCATTCCCTGGGTACATAATTGAAAAACACAGTCACAGGCCTTATTCAGAATGTGCCTGGTTGTAGCTGAGTCTGACTTTTGCTTTTCCATCTGTAGACTGCAAAAGCCCATATAGTCTGAAATCTAGACAGCCTTATCTAGCTGTTTTCTCCAGGTATGACAGTGCCGGGTTTCATAACCTGGTTACCAGAAGCAATTAGGGGCATCATCCAGATTTTCAGATCCATTTCCCATGGAGACACATGTTGGGAATCTCCCACAGTGAATTTAATTAGCAGAAAATGTGACTAAGCCAGTGACTTGCTGTGTAGATAAGAGGCATGACTGCTCAGTGATAACAGCTCCCCTTTCTTTAATAATGGCAAGTTCCCCAAAAGGGGTAATGGATCTCAGCCAGACATCAGGTGGGGCTCTGTGCAGCCTGATTTCCTATAGCCAAGCAGCTCACACATTTGCTTTCTTTCAACTGAAAGAACTTACCTCAGCAAAGACACCAGCAGGAAAGAATAACATGTTGCAAACAACAAGGTCAGGCATTTCCCTAGTGTACCGAGGCCTGTGCTGTCCACTGCAGATGTTTTAGAGGAGATACAGCAATCATATTTACTTTTGGAATTGCTACTGTAGGTTATCTTATGAGTATTTATATTGTATATTCATTGCAAATGTGCCATGGATTTGTTTAAGGTTATCTCTGTATAAAAACACTATATGCCTTCTTTCATTGTGTGAGAGTTTGAACAGAACCTTGTTAGGCATTAATGAAAGTCACAGGCAGACATTTGTCAAGCATCAGTGGGTGAATAGACCCCTTTTATGCAGAAAATCCATACCATATATTACAATACCCATTAGATAGGATGTGAGAAATTGATAGAATATGTTCCGTATATTATAATTCTATATGAGGATTAATGGATACATTAAGTGCCATATGGTATAATTTGACATTGACTAAAGCTATCGATAAACAGAGAGTTTTAAGTGTTCCTCAGTGTTTCTGATTTGAGATAATTGATTGATGAGAAGAATGTAGTCAGGACTTTAGCAGTAATAGGGCCCAGTGGGTTGTGGTGGGTGGCCACAGTCTTGTAGAACTGTCACACCTAAGGAAAGGATTTAGCTACAAATGAGGAATGCTGGGTGAGTTTGTGAACACTTCTGTATTTTTTGTCGTAATACCCCTTCATACAATCAGAAGCAGAAAAATATAAAGAAACTTACCTTTTTAAATCCAGTAGTTCCAAAGTAAAATAGTTTTATTAAATGTATTTTCAGTCCTACCCTTAGAATCAAACCCTGCTGGAAAGGGCATATTTGTTTTCATTTTTATTGACCACCTGTGTTCCTCTTTGTGTTTCTAGCCTACTCATTGACATTAATCTTCTATTTCCTCTCCCTTAGTCAGGAAATCAGTACTTTCACCATTACTTTTCATTGGTTAGAAAGTGATTACATGGACAAAAACCTGCTGAGCTGTAGGCTTTGAGATCTAGCTCCCAGGAACATGGTTTCTGGAAGATCTCAGGAGCACATGGAAGCCCAGGCAAGTTGGCCAAATAAAATAGGTGGGAGCAAAGGAAGGTGTCTATAAATCTCACCTGAATGTTACAGGGAATGGTAACTGAAAAGTATTATTTTAGTGGGAGATTAACTGGCAGCTCTCTCAAGGAGTTGAAGATTTGGGTAATGTACTGCTTCAAATGTCATGACTTCCCAATCTGTGCACATGAGGGTTATTTAAAAGTTATTTTACTAGCTGCTGAATAGAGTATGGTTGCTGACAACTGAGCAGACAGCCTAGTTGCTTCTTAACCACCTGAGATGTGCTGCATGCGCTCAAGATGGGGGCTATTGGAGGTGTAGTCAAGAAACATGGCCTTCTCTGACCTCAAGGCTTACTTGTTTTGCTGAACCAATGTATTTCTTTTCTCCTTAACATTTTCCATAGTGTTCTGTTTTTGCCCATGTAAGTACAGTTTGGTGGGATGATGGGACGAAAAGCATTGCCATTTACATGGCGGGGTGGGGGTGGGGGTGCACTGTGACAGTTCCTGTGAAACTGTAGCAGACTGAATTTCTATATTGATTGATACAACAAGGATGAAACTGAGTTGGAATCCAGAACCCTCTCAGGAAGGAGGGTACTCACCTTCAGTAGCCACTCTGCCCTCCCCAAAACCAGCTAAAGTGCCCAGAAAATCTAATTTAAAATAGAATCAAGAACTCTAATTTTCTCACATTTAGCACATTTAACTAACATAGATGTTCTGGTTATTTTAATCAAGGAAAAAAACCAAATTTGAGGTTTTCGTTTGTTACTACTGGGAAATTTGATTTATCTGTTTTGAGCAGCCATCTGGAGTAAGTTGCTTCCTATTACGTGTCAGGCATATATTTATGCCATAAGATCAAAATCCCTAAATTGCATCCTTTTGAAATTTTAGGCATTATATAATGACAATTCCCAACACCACAATGAAGTGATTACATGGCTTTCAAAAATGGAAACATGGCACAACAAAAAGATGACTATGTATAATGAACAAGTTCATTTACTCCAATATAAATGTGTGGTGAGTCACGCGATGCATACACAATGAGCCGAGATGAATCTTCTGTCATTAGAAATACAATTATGGAATATTGAAACTTCCAGGTCTAAGTAAAGTAAATAGGTATATTTTTTTATCCAGTTCAAATCAGATACAATTCATTTGTTAAAGGATTTCCTTAATTATGCCATAAATAAATCCAGTAATTTTTCATTGATAAATGCAAAAATATTGACAATATGCATGCTCATGTATGCCTTTTTCAGCACCAGTTGTGTTTTGCCCTGGTCAGCTGTATGTTTTATGCAAAGTCCCCCAGGATGTTTTCAGCCTTAGTACTGTCACCATTCTGCACAATTCTGCTATCTTTCTGAGAGCATCCTTCTCCATATGCTTCCCAGTCTACCTACAAAATTCAGTTCACAGGAAAAGATCAGAGGCACACAGCCAGACAAAAGGATGACGTAATGGTAATGGAATACCCACTCTGTCTGCATGTGCCACACATCGTCCCCCTTTCTGTTACAATTGAACCAACATGAGTTGTGCTTCTAAAACTGCTACTTACTGTTTGACCTTAGGTAAATGACTTTACCTTTCTGTGTGTTCTTTTATAAAGAGAACATCCTGGCACCCTCCTAGGGTATGCTGAGGATTTAATGAGGTCCTTTCTGCATTATTCTTGATATAATGTGATGCCTATGATGGGCCAATAATGTTAGTTCCCTTTTTATGCTTTAATATTAGTCCCTTTATTTTGCTAACTTCAGTCCAGTTTCTTGGTCAAGGCAATTAACTTCCCTGTTGTATCAAGACACTTCACCTACAAGCGACCAAGTCCACATTCCCACTGGGAGTGAATAGTGGGAATGCGTACTGCATCACTTACCAACAAATCCAGAAATAGGTGTGTCCAAAGATGCGACAGTGGCCTACTGATGTCCTTAAGGATCCTTCCATCTGCCCTGCATTGTTACCTTACTAGATTCTTGTTATAATTACAGGGTGGCTGTTAGAGATTCAGGCATCATATGTAGCCATGGCAACATCCAGCTGAATAAAAGAACAATGATTCTGCCTTGAATATCTTTTCTTGAATACAGTTTTCTCTAATCCTAACTAGTTTCTAAATTTGTGTTCAGGTTCCATTGGCCAAAATTGGAAAACATTTCCATATCCTTGTTTGAAGAGAACTTTTGAAATGGAACTAGGTCTTCTTGCCTTTTTATTTACTTATTTTTTTCAATGGGAGGTTAGAGAGATGGCTCAGATAAAAGCACATGGGGAGTCAGCCTGATCACATGACTTTGATCTCTACAACCTATATGGAGGTAGAAGGAGAGAACTGACTCCACAATGTTATTTATGGCATATATGTCAAACACATACACAGAGAGAGAGAGAGAGAGAGAGAGAGAGAGAGAGAGAGAGAGAGAGAGAGAGAGAGAGAGAGGGAAAGAGAGGGAAAGAGAGGGAAAGAGAGGGAGAGAGGGAGAAAGATCTAAATGAAGAACATACCTTTCTGACTTTCTGAACTTCTTCCAAATTACCAGATGAGTGGGTTTCATCTCACTCAACTTGTTGCGGCAGCATGTTGGAGTTTATGCAAGAACTTGAGAATTTTTCTTACCCTCAGCTAAAAGCAGGGCAAAGCTACTTGAGAGTTCAGAATGGGGGAATAATGATGGATAAAGAGTTGCACAGACAAGTGAGCGATAATACCATTTTTGTCATCCTGTGACCCAACAATAAGATATTTGGGATTTGGGATGGCCTGCAGCTGATTCTAAAGACATCCCATACTTGTGTGAATTCACTTATTCTACAGATTCGTCACAAATCTATTGTGAGCAGGCACTGAATTGGGTGCTGGGGGCTGATGAGGACAAGATAGTCTCTGACTTAAGAAGTTTCTGATATAGAATGCAGAACAGAAGCAGTTATGAAGAAACTCAGTTGATTGTTCTATTTCAGCCACCTGCTTTGTGATATAAGATGCTGAGCCAGAGCGATGCTGCTATGTGTGTATGCAGGGAGGGTTGTCTAGATGTTTCAATGATGATGGTGTGGAAATTGAAGTCAGTGAAATCGAGAACAGGAGACCATTCCCAGACACAGGGTAGTAAGAAATCCTTCCAATGCATACTTCACTCAGTGCTTCACCTATATCATACGCGGTGCTGACAACAGATGGGAAAAGAGGAATCCATGATCCTTTTCTCTTTCTTACAGATGAACTGTATGAGAAATAGGCATGGACATTTTTTCCCCAAAGTCATATTAGATGGAAAAATTGGACTTAGGAATCATGACATAGTTGGTGCAGAAATTCTGCCCTTGTAACTAGACATCTTGCCTTCTCATTGCCTCAAGGAGCCTTCTAGTTCTGAGATCTAGGGTTCACAGTTACAGGTTACATTAAGAAAGGCTCTGCCTTAACTACTTTTCTTCATTATAAGCTGCCATGTTGGAAGCAGCAATACTATATTGCCAATTATTTATCTATTAGCCTCTAGGTCATTACTCACAGAGCTAAGTCTGATCAGGGCTGGAGAAAGGATGGAATCTTATAAATTGTTCATGCAGAGTCTGAGAAACTAGTAAAGTGAATTTCCTGTGTAGATATTTTCTTTTAGTGTGAGTCAATTCCAAATCTCATGGCAAGCTTCACTATGTCAGAATCTTGATTCTCCTCTCCTGATGTCCTATTACAAATTTCTGTCTTTAAAAACCAAATGTATCTTAGTTTTCACATTTATCTAAATCAACACATGTATTCAATGTACCCCTTTGATTTTTATTTTCATAATCTTTTTCTTGGAATCCTCTATGAATTAAGTAAACTTTTAAAGATTCAATTTTCATTGTTGGTCACAAGAATAGCTCTGGTTTGGGTGTTCCTGGTTTTAGAAATGTGGTCCCCAATGCATCGGCACTCAAAGTAGAGTCCATCAAAGGTTATTAAAGCATACAGACCCTACCAGAATGAGTAGGGATATACCAGGGTGGGTGGTGTTTTTATAAAATACAAGGAAACTTGATGCAAAGAGCAGTCTTGAATAGATATGGAATGCAGAGTATGTTAGGAATTGTAAAGCAAATAAATTTATCATTACCCATCTTGGTGTTCGCTTATAGAAGAGTACAACAGACCAAGAGAAGGGCCTACCGGAAGCATATTTTCAGTGCTACTTATACATTCAAATGAGCTCTATTTAGAATGTGTTTGGTATGTATACTTACTTCTCCTGTTTTATACCTTTAATCCATGTAAAAATTTTCAATCCAAGGATCTGGTATTTCCAAGTCTGTTGGTCTACCTAGAAATATAAGTTTCACATTAGAAATAACTGGGAATTTTTTTTTAATTGCTGATTTCCAAGACTTACTCTATATCAATTTAAATAATAGTCTACAGAGTTTTCCTAATATATTCCCAAATGACTCTTACTTGCAGCCTAGGTTGAGAATCATGTGTAAGCTGACCTCTTCTCAAACATTAATGAGTATACCAAGTTACTGAGTTCCTGGGGAAAATATCAGATATTGGCTTGGTATATTTGGGAAGAAGCCTGAGATCGAAGTTTTAACAAGCTCCCAGGTGATGGTCCACATCTTGAGTAACGTGAGGAGCCTAGAGATAAGATTGTCATTCTGGTCAGGAATATTGTTCCCCTCAGAGTAGTACAATTGGATAATACTCCCACTCTCTGGTAGGATATACCTTTTCTGGATGTGTAGGTAAAAGTTGACTGCATTGAAATTGCCCTTGGATTTTCCCTCCTCTATTTCTTCATGTTGTAAATACACAGCAGGAAGGTCTGGGACCACAGAGGAAGAACTTAGTATCCCAATCTGGACAAGCTATCTCAGTAACTAGAATGAACTGAGGCTTTGCTGTATGATTGATGGGTCTGACCAGAAGCTACTGGAGGCATTGGCACTATGGAATGTTAAGGCTTCTATCCTGAGATACTGTCAACCTTTGGTGCAACTCAACAAGCAGGGACTGCCTGGGTCTCTAGAAGCGTCATATCTCAAATGTAACACTCATGGCCTAGAAGTGGTCAGAAGTGGAATGGTTTGTTTGAACGATCAAAAATGCAGTTTCTATTAGTAGATATTAGTGGAGTCCTAAGAATTTGCATCTAACCAGCTACCAAGTGATGCTCTGTCCTTGAGTAGAACTCTTGAAAGTCAGCAAGAAACATTGCTGTGAAACTTCCCATCATCTTTGACTATTTCCAAGCAGGGTCAGAGGTGACTCACTTCTGGGGAATGTACAGAAGAGAACCAGCATAGGGTGGAGGATAATTTCTTCCCTTTTCAATGGCACCAACATAAAATGGAGAACAGAGCTGAAGGAGGCACTGTGGGAGACACTGTAGGATATTGGGGTACTGAGTATTAGGATGCAGATACAAGGGATGGGAGGGGGTTCTTACATAGCTTTGGTTATTTAAAGAGGCTGGGTGAGGACACCTGATGTCCAGGCTGCAAGCATGCTTTCACAGCCCATGCTGGAGAATGCTTGGTTCTGTACACTGAACCTTCCAGCCCTTAGAATGGACACCTTTACTAGAAAGATGGGGACTTGAGCCTATGATGGAGAATGCTTGGTTCTGTACACTGAAACTTCCAGCCCTTAGGATGGACATCTTTACTAGAAAGATGGGGATTTGAGGCGGCAACAATTTTCCTCATCACCAAAAGGGCTCCTGAGGGTGCTGTAGTGCGACTACATTGGCATGCAGACAAGCAATGCCCCTAGCTCTTCTCTGTGGCTGACTTCTGACTGCTTTTAGGCCCCATATTTAAGACAACTCCTCTCTTCTGTTTCAAAATATTACCCCTCTGATGTACATATTGGATTGATATGGGCATTGAAGAGATGCTTTGAGTTGAAGGCCACAGTCCCTTTCTTTAGGGTTCCTTCCTCTCTATAGTTCTGAGCATGGCAACTAGATTCAGGTTACACATGTGGAATGGGAGGAAGGGATCCACCAAGAATTTCTTTAGTACCTTTTGTCTTCTCCTAGAGGATTTTGAGACTACCTCTGTTCATACCATCTTCGGCCACTGACTCTACCCCAGCATCCTCTGATTGTGTCTGTAATCCTTGATATGACTTCTAGTTGTGATGTTTGCTGTCTTCCTTTCTCAGTGGTGGTGACAAAGGGTGATTGTTGTTTAAGTTGAGAAACCTTAAGGATAGTCCCTGAGCAGGAGAAATTCCTCAGTGGTTAAGAGCACCTACTACTCTTGCAGAAGACTCAAATTTGGTTCCCAACACCACATGGTGACCTCACAACCACCCATAACTCCAGTTCTACGGTGTCCTATACCCTCTTCTGGCTTCCCATGGTGAGAAGTCAGCTCAGGAACTTTGAAATATTCCACCAGGGCACCCAAGCACATAGGCACCCCTCCCCTCCTAGAAGAAACAGGTTAGAGAAACTGTAGGCTGGAAGGGAGGGGCTGGTTAAAGCCCCTGCTACCTCATTCCCTAAAGACCAATCAGTTTAAAAGTCACACTGTTCTGCCAATCACATTGTACCTAATGGCTGCTGCTCTTAAAACCATATAAAAGGTCTCTGAACAGACTGCACATGTTTGTTCTCCCACCTTGGTGTGCAGGATGACCCTAGCATGCTGGATCAATAAATTCCTCTTGCATTTTCCATCAATCCCCAGCTCCATGCATTCACTCGGGGTGATCTCTGGGAAGTTAAGGCTCCCCAGAGTCTTACAGTGGCACCAGGAACTCACATACACAGATGCAGGTACCCACGCATACATATGAAATAAAAACAAACCAATCAACTAAAAACAAAACAAAAATCCCAAACCAAAACAACAATAACAACAAAACCACCAAAAAATAACCAAACAAAAAACATACCAAAAACCCTTCTCTTGTGCCAGAGGTAAAGTCCTTGAACAAAGCTGAATTAGGAGCTCCTGATTGTTTTTGCCAATACAGGGCCTGGCTGCTGTAAACAAACATCCTAGTGGATCATCTTCTTAGAAGTTCCAGTAGCAAGCTATATGTTTATTTCCCTTGATGACAGATTTCCTGGGTTTCTTCTCATTATCCTCAGCCCAGAAAGGCTCGTTTCCCTCACTGTGCTTCAGAAAATGCCCAGGAAATCACTTCCTTTTTACTCTCAGATCCTGCAGATTCTCCAGCATTTGGTTCGCAAAACAAACAAAACAAGTTGACTCCACTCTCTATTAAAAGAAAAGAAATTTTACAAAACAACAACTTTATAAAACTTTACAGAACAACAACAAACCAAAACAAACAACCTTTCTGGTTTTGCAGATGAAGTCCTCAGTCCTCCTTTCTAGGTCCGAAATGGACCTCCTTGGCTACTCTGGAATTAGTGTTCAGTTCTCCACTCTTCCCTAGGTTAAGTGCACACATCTCCCTCCCAAGGAATTCGTGATTTAGTTTCAAGGGGAAAGAAGTTGGTGAGAGGAGATAATGCCAATAAACAGGCAGATTATCAGCGGGTCTCATGTGCGCACTAGCTGCTCTGCAGCCCAGGGATCTAGGAGAGTCGGACACAGACCCTCATACAGCCTGCTTTGCCTTTCTTCCTTGTTGTCTCCCCTGCCCCATCTCTCTCATCTATCCTGTTTCTGCAGCTCTAGCAGGAGGGGCAACTGGGAGAAGACATTTATTTCACTCTGTATTTTTCCACATTCAGAGGAATGCCATCTCCAGCAAGCCCTCAGTCCTTTTCTTCTCAAAAGGATCTAAAAGTGCTTTCCTTTCTTCTTTTCTTTTAGCTCAAGCCAAAGTAAAAAAGTAAAGATTTATATTTTCAAATTATTTTTCTTAGATATGGTTTTTGACGTCGAAGCTGTGAGGGTGGGATGTTAATGGAGTCTTTTTATGTCTAAAGCTACTGTAGAGGTGTCGGGACAATGTGCACAGGTTGGAAATGCCTCTGGAACATAGCATAGAGCGTGTTTCAAACAACAGTACAACAAAAAAGGCCAATCTGTGTGCTTCAGCTCACTGCCTGCCATTCCCAGTGCACATACAGTCTGTCTGTATTGAAAATGTTTCCACCAGGCAGGCAGAGGAGGAAAAGTGCTGTAAATTTGAGAAGCAAACTGTAAAAAACGCATGTGGCTGCTGCCCTCAGCACAGTGGGGCTCAAGAAGCAGACCTCTTGAAAGCCACAGCAGCAATAGGCATTTAGATACAAGCTTGCTCTAACTAAGTTATTGCATTGGGGTGTCTTCCAGGTGATCAATTAATGTAGGTATCACAGGATGCTAGAAACTGGCTTTCTGGAGAGTTTCAACATGAAGCTTATTTATCTCAGTCCATCTTATTTTTTACATTTTCCATCTGGAATGCTTTTTTATTGACTTTTGTTACTTAACTTGATTTCTGTTGCTCCTGTTGGCATCATTTTTAATGAGAAGCCAAACTTCTAGCCAAAAAGATGCTTGTGTGCTTATAACAGATCCATTCATTTCTGTTAGCTTATCTTAATTTTATAGACAAATGGCTTATACCATGACATTTCCATATGCACATATGATATACTTTGATCATTGTTACCCACACCCTGTTTCTGCTCTTCATACAGTCCAAGAGTTCCCTTTGACTTTCATGTCCTCCATCCCCATATTAATCACCTTGTCTTGGTGACACTTTGCTTAACATTATGATCTCCAGTTCCATCTACTTTGCTGCCAAGGTTGGAAATTTTTTTATTATGGCTGAGTAAAACTACATTTTATATATATATATATATATATATATATATATATATATATATATATATATATATATATATATATATATATATATATATATATAATATGTATATAATATAAACATATATAACACATATATAAGACACATACACACACACAAACAAACACATATATATGCATGTTGTGTTTTCTTCATCCAGTCTCCTGTTGATGGGTACCTTGGCTGGTTCAATATATTGTCTATTGTGAATTAGTCTTCAATAAACAAGGATGTGCAGTTATCTCTTCTAATTGCTGATTAATTCCTTGAGGTATACACCCAACCGTGGTGGGATAGCTGGCTCACATGTTAATTCTATTTTTATTTAGTTGTTTATCTTTGCATGTGTGTGTGTGTGCACATGTGTATATGCATGTTAGTGTGCCTGTGTGTATGTGTACCCGCATCTGTGTGTAATGCAGACACATGGAGGTCAGAGAACAACTCCCCAGAGTTGGTTTTCTCAGTTCACATCATGTGTTCCGGGGATCTGGGTCAGGTCCTTAGGCTTGGCGTAAGTGCCTTTCCATACTGGTCCACCATACACACCCCTGTCTGAACTTTTTAAGAAATCTCCATGGCGATGTCCATAACGGCTGGACTGATTTACATTCCCAGAGTGTCAGGATGCACCAGCATCTTTGAAAATATTTTCTTTGCAGAATTAAAGAGAACAACATGGTTAGAAGCCCTGCAGTGCTGCCTGCCAGGTTCTAGTTTTTCATGTAGATGTTGATAATAGAAGCTCTTATTTGTGAAAATGTTGGTATATCATTTTCCCGATTGCACATTCTATTTCGACAAAAGATAAAACTTTCAAACTTTAGCAGAAAGGAACTACACATTTAAGTTTTGTTCATTTGGTTTATACAAGGGAGTACTTTATAATTAATTTTATAAGTAGTTTATAATTAATTTCAGAAGCAGGAAAGCATCATGGACTCTGGCAATGGTGTATGAGTACAGGGACTATTTGAGATGAAAAGAACCTAAGTAAATTATAACCTCCTAACCCTGCTTGTTAAGGAAAGGGGAAGAGTTGAGGGTTTAATGATTTAATCAAGGAAGCCTGGCTGAAATGTTGGAAACGCACTGAGACCAGGCCATCTTTTCTAGTTCTCTATTTGCGTAGTACCACAAAGGACATCTACCATAC
Organism: Uromys caudimaculatus; assembly: GCA_028551405.1. Taxonomy (NCBI): domain Eukaryota; kingdom Metazoa; phylum Chordata; class Mammalia; order Rodentia; family Muridae; genus Uromys; species Uromys caudimaculatus. Next base: position 37,415,868 of record CM052701.1, on the reverse strand, counting down.
AATAATGAGAGCTAGTATTTATTGGCCACTAAATACTGTAGTCAGTATGGCCTTGGAGAAGACAGTAAACAGCCCTGAGTTTCTCTTGCCAGGCTTTCTTATGCAGTTATGAGTGTACTGCTTTTCCTTGGCTTGAGAGCCAACATTCTCTGTAGGACAATAGGGATTTGACCAAACCTTAGAACAACGGTAAGACAGTTGGCAAGGAGGCTGCAAACAAGAACTTGTTCAGCAGACAAAGACCTCTCTGCCTTGAAATGGAACAAACAGGTTTCTGTGTGGAATCAAAAAAAATGCGGAGAGGTGACTTCTTGACAACATGTCCCTAGCCCCCATCAAGTAAGAGAAACAATAGAGAGTTCCCAGATAGCTAGCTAGTATCTTGCACAAAAGCCAAACACTTCTCTCCAAAATGATGAGCCTGTCTCAGTGTTCTGTGGAAATAGGCACTCTCCAGATCATTCTGTGATCGTTCTGATGATGGGGTTTATACTAAATGCTGCCATTACTGTGCTATAATGTGTGGAAGTAATTTTCTTTCAGCGTTGGGGACCAGAGAGAACTTGTTTCGTGCCTGTTATTAGTCTACATTCAAGGGAAATTCATTTTCTGGAAGAAAGTTATTAAAACAACCTAATGCAATATTTGTGTGAGAAATAATAAAGCTGATAAATTATAGGTGAGCAAGGGCAGAGTTTCTCTGAGCTTCCTTCTGGAACCCACTGTAGATTGTTAGTATTTATTGGGTTGCGGCTTCTTAGATGGATGATTTGTCCATTTGGTATGTGATTAAAGATGTATGCTCTTGGCAAAGAGGCCAAAGCACAGCTGAAAGATCGGCCACTGCTAGATTATTATCATGCATCATGACACCAGTCATACACATATGCGTGTGTGTATGTGTGTCTCTGTCTGTGTGCTCTCAAAGTGAGCAAAATTTGATTTTGTTAAAACAAATCAATTTTTTATTCACCAACAAGAGATTCTTTTTTGAGACTGCTGACTCTAACTTGTATCTTCACACAGTATTTAACACTCTGTCAAAGACAGTCTAAGATAAGTGCACAAGTAATTTTATCTTTTCTTGATTTTTGTGATGAAATGCACTGTATTTTTTTCAAATTCCTTTGAGAATCTTTTGTTATATTGCTTGATTTTTGGGCCTCTGAAGGAATTTTCCATTATGCAAACATTTTTCCCCTTTGAGATATATACTTTCTTTTAAAAATAATACTTTTACAAATTCCTTTGACAATTTTGTACAGTGTATTTTGATCCCCTGACACCTGCTCCTCCTATATGTAACCTTTCCATCTTTACCTGCCAGCCCACCCAACTTTGAATTGTTTTATTCTTTTCCCTTTTTTCAATGAGTTCAGTTTATGTTACCCAACTAGTCTTGGAACTGGAGCCTACCCTGGACCTGTTAGACCCGTGAAGTGTCACACCATTAGAGAAAATTGATTTTCCCTCTCCTAGTAGCTGTCGAGTGTCAATATGTCCTCAGCTGGTGGTGGTATTTCAGGATACCCTCCCCACCTTCATGCTGGGATATTGTCTGGCTTAGGTTTGTGCAAATTCTCTGTACATACCATCAAAACTGCTGTGAATTCATATGTGTAACTGCCCTAATATTGATTCCATCATCTTTCTAGCCTACTACTTCCCAAACTTCAGCCAGCATGCATAGAATCATCTGAGAACTATTAAGATGCATACATTGTGGACTTCATCACAGTCAGTAGCTCAGGTGGAGTACAAGAAAGTATACTTCTTATAGTATTTCAGATGGAGCTGCTGGTCTGTGGCTGGACTCATAATGATGTCACTGCATTTAGTTGTATAATGCCAAGTACTAAGTTTTTCTTCCAATTCTGCTGGAAGGCTTACTGACCAGCTTTACGGATCTGAGTATAGGATGCTCTACCATTATCGCCCTTCCTATTTCCTTCCTGCCTACTATCCATGCCTCTTTTATTCTACGTATCCCAGCTTCAGGTCATGGGATCCACGTGCATGACTGTCTCATCTTTAGCTTTCGCTCCATTGAGTCTCAGATCCAGCACAGCTAGCTCATCTCTACAATGACCTTTTGCCTCCCCAGTTTGCCTCCCCACTTCTGTTGGTTCTGGGGGCCTTTTCCACACCTACCTTGTTTATGCTGTCTGTCTCAGCCATCCCTATTCCTTTGGCCTGAAGTTGCTTTCTCAGCCTGTACCATCTGTGTCCCTTTCTACTTATAACACAGATAAAAATCTCGAATAGGTCATAGAGGGATGGAGAGCTGGGTTACAATTATATTAAAGCCTCTGGCTACTCAGATTTACAGAGGAAACTTAAAATAATCTAGTATTTAGGTTGGAAATTCTTAGGATAATTTGAGGTAGGTATTAATTTCTTTTGTGTTAGCTGCATAACTGTTTCTGAGACTCATTTTCAAGCAACCTTAACTTAATAGAGGTAAAACCACATTCCACTTGCTAGTATTAGTCTTACATTTTACCCCTTGCTCACACTGTCCTTTGAATAATAAGATGTTCTTAATGGTATGGAGATGACCTTTACATTGGTTGAATAAACCATGCTAATTATAGGCTTTCAAATTTAATGCAGAAAGAGAAAAGGAAAGTATTTCAATATTGGAATAAAACTATAGTATTAACTACCAGTTTCTATTGCTGTTTGCTTTGTGTATTGACAAACTTAACTTGCCAAGGGCTAAAAATTGATTTGTCCTGCCTCATTTCCATTACAGTTAAAGTCATTATGTGGAACAAGAGTAGCTTTTACCAACAAGGAAAAATGTATCTATCTCCACAATTAACTAGGAAACTGGCATTTAAGGATTTCAGACCACTGTGTCCTTACTGTAGAGAATATAATTGTTAAAAATGTGATATTGTGAAATGGCAAGTCCCAAACCCTTAGTTAACCTTTTCTGTGCTCTGACAGTAAGGTTAGATTGTATATCCCTTGCATTGAGAAGCATAAATATAACTTGACTTTTCCTTCTACCTCATTAGTCAATACACATCTATTGAGTGTGGTATTATGGAAAAGAGGTTATAAGAAATGCAGAGTTTCTTATTAAAAAGATCTACTATTTGAGTTGGAAGAAAAAAAACACATGTTTAAAACAAAAGGCGAAAGTGAGTATCCTGCAAAAAGAGAGCACCACGTAAGGATGCTCTGCACATAAAGGGCGGGGAAACACTTCTTGGGGATATTAAGTGAAGAAGGAACTAAATAGATCAGTGTGTGTTGGAGAAGAAGGAAGGCGTCCAAGAAGAGGGCTCTGATTTGACCTTGAATGTTCTCCAGAGAATTCACTTGGGGCTTGCCTAAGATGGGGTTACCTGGGATGTGTGGAATCAGAAGGGTTGGAGGCAGAGGAATCTTTATGATGGGAGAGCCACAATGATGCCCAGGTTTTGTTTATGTTTTTTTTCCAAGACAGGGTTTCTCTGTGTAGCCCTGGCTGTCCTGGAACTCACTCTGTAGACCAGGCTGGCCTCGAACTCAGAAATCCACCTGCCTCTGCCTCCCAAGTGCTGGGATTGCCAAGTTTTGAGAAGGTGAACTATATAATGTAGAACTCCAGAGAGGGAGAATTGTGTCTTCCCTGGAGCTGGTGAGAAAGAAGGCATTGATATAGAGCCATGTTGAGGCAGCATGTGATGGATTGCCACAGACTTTTCCGAAAGACTTTGTTAGGCTGTGTGTCCTAAGAGCTGAACCTAAGATGGGAGTCTAGAGCAAGGATGCTAGATGTAGCAAGGACTGCAGGGAAAAGAAGCAGCAACAGAGTGGGGCAAGGGAAGAGGCCCGGGAATGAAAGGTTTCTACAAAGACAGGGTCTGTTCCTGTGGCGTTTAGAGTTTAAATCAAACCAAAGTTTGTCCCAGACTGAGAAAACTGGGTCAGGCCTTTGTGTCTATTAAACATTTGTCACCTATAACTTGCCTGCAGGTGCAGCATAAGATATAAACCCCCCCCCCCAGGTGTTTCACAGCAGATGGCTTCTGTCTGCTGGAAGCGATTCTCCAGAAAGAGGGCAAGTCAGAAGATGGCAGCCAATACCCGCAGCAGTCTGGGGAGGAGAGTACATGCTCAGTGGGGTGGGTGCTGCAGGATTTGCTCCATGGATCTTATGCTCTAATAAAAAAAAAATAGAGTATTGAGTCTTCTTCCTCTCCATTAGATCACAATCTCCCAAGCCAGCTATGACACATAATTAGAAAGTAAAAACAGTGTAATATTCTTAATGTCTGTCCTCTGCCTCCTCTTCCAAAGAGCTACTACTTTCATATGCCAAGGCCTCAGTCTAAATATTAAACCAAAACTTGGATGTATTCAAGTTAGCATCCACAGCAAAGGCAAAGAGACCTTGAAGGCTAAGCTCTCTCACCTACCTCATAAACCACAGTCCTGCATGTTTGACTTAGGTACAGAAGTTACTGTGTTATTGCCTGAAAGACCATTGTAGAGGTATTTTACATGTTGGAAGACATACTCTTATTCTTCTCGTGATATCTGTGCAAAAGCAAACATATTTCGAATTATCTAGATATAAATTGGAAAAATCCCACCTGGAATTTTAATATTTTGAAAAGTCAGAACAGAACTTTTAGGCTAGGAAGTTTTAAATCTTGGCTGTACTTCAGAATTATCTGGAAAACAAAATAAAACAATACCCAGACAGATTAAACAAGATCTTAGGTGAGGGAGGAAGTGGAACAGAAACCAGCATATTTTAAACCCTCATAAACTGGGAAGGGTGCTATATGACTTCAGTTCCAGCATTCTGGAAGACTAGGCAGAAAGATTATGACTTCATGACCAGCCTGGACTACATAGCCAGACCCTAAAACCACAGGAGACAATAATATATAGCTGTAGTATGCTTTTTGTCAATTGGCTGTTATGCAAAAATAAAACCAAAACAAGATGTAAAAAGAACCTGAAATGCAATGGATCAAAGCACCAGCATTTGTTATTGTCCGTGTAGCTTCAGACTGCCTGGCTGCTACTTATGGTCTAAGTTGAGTTTGCTCATGTACTTAAGGTCAGTGGATAGGTCAGACAGGCTTGCTAATCTTGGCAATGTTCTCACAGTAAGCTGTTCGGCGATCTAAGGTGAGGCAGTGGTCGTGCTCCATGTGGTGACGCATCCCTAGATTACCTGAACATCTTCACGTGGTAGCTTACTTAGAAGGACTCCAGGAGACAGAGCAGGAACACATACAGTCTCTATTTCTAAGCTAAACATTGGCAGGTCTTTACTTTTGTCTTAGGCAGTTCACACCAAGTCAAATGGTTAGCAAAGTGGCAGAGAATAGAGATACCCTAAAATTAGGAAGCTAAGAGAATCAATTGGGGGAGGCCAATAAGTAAGACCTATAGTTCAATTTAATGTTTAGACTAAACCTTAGACTTTATGATCGTCAATGTGCTGAATTTAAAACCTGAACATTTCATTCACAAAATAACTGACAGCTTCCTCCACCTACACATATTTCTTCATGATTAGCATATTTGAATTTGACTTCCAGCTATGGCATAGACAAATATACACAAAACACACACATACATACTCTCACACACACACACACACACACGTATATATGTGTGTGTGTGTGTGTGTGTATATATATATATATATATATATATATTTCTTGAAGTCAAATGTATTCTAATATGCTTGTCCTCTAGTTTTAGTTCACAGAGAATACATCCACAAACAGGCAGCCAGAGAAATGTATGCGCTTGAAGTTCATTTTTTTTGATGTATTACTTATGGAGTATTCGTTTGACCTGTTAGCCGCTGGAGTATGTTCTGAGAAAATCATTATAGACACCTAATCCCTCACACTTGACAACCTGTATCCTAAGAGCCTCGCCATGTTTCAGTCCCGCAGAACTGTTGCTCTGCGTGGGGGGGAGTGCCATGAAGGAGAGAGTCCTGAGCAGCTCTTACAACTGCATGTGAGAAGGTTGAAAGAGGCCATAGCTGCCCACTGCCTATCATTCACATTCCAGTTATTTTTCAGAGTGAAGATTAAAAATCTTGCTGTGTCCTCATGGGTTTTTCCACAACTGATAATATACGCCATCTGACAATCTACCTTGCCTCCTTGTCTTCTTTGGCCTACATTGTTGTTTGGTCAGAGTCATCAGTCCCTCAAACCTGCCTCAGTAATTATCCCCTTTCCTCTCATCTGTGCCAACACTTACCATAGTCTCAAGAACTGATCAGAATACCTGGGGTCCTATACTTCGCCTATGCTGAGCAACAATTATCACTCACTGTCAGACTCGCACCATTCAGTCTAAGGGAGATGCCTAGCTTTTCTTGGTTAGGAATATTTGCCATGTTTTTTATCTTTAAGTCTGGTGGGTGAGCTGCCTCAGCTGTTTGGACTGCTCGGCTATGCTGAAACCTAACAGGAAGCTAAGCGGTTCATCTACTCTATCCATAGTGAAAGCCAGCCCAGAAAGATGTACAGGGGCACCTGCAGAGTGAACAAAGAACAGGCAACGGGTAATTGCTTAATAGCCCAGAGTTTTAAAAATAAAAAACAAAAATTAAACATCTTCCATGAGTTTAGAATCCAACATTTCTCCATTTAGCTAGCTTAAATGAGTCTCACTTTGCCAAGTATTTGAGAGTTAAGAGAAATCCTGGTCCATTAAAACTGTATACCTCTGTGTGGACAGACTACCACTAATGAGTGGCTTTTCTATGTCAAGTGCAGACATTTGTGATATTGGAGTAGCTGTTCCATCTTTTCTGCATCTACATTAAACTCTAGGATATAAGCTCTACCATTTTAGATCCTCATAGCGCCTTGTATAAATCATATAATTTTTCTTTGGTTCTGTCTTCACACCCATAAAGAGGGAAAACAACTCAAAGAACCATTTTAGTCCTGACAGCGTTTCACTAGATCCTTTAAGAAAAGCTGCCTTCCTTCACTCAAATGTAGTTGGGAAGCTAATTCTCGAGGTTAACTTGTATATCATGCACCAGAAATGTTCTCAGCAAATTTTCACGCTCTCTGTAGTCCTGAGATTGATAAACCAGTGAGACCAGAAGTGTTTACCTCTCTGACAGGTTTTGATCAAAAGGATGTCTGTCACATCCCATTGTAAATACACTTACCCAAAGGGTTCCTGCAGTTCTACCCTGAGGCAAATTATAGAACATTTGGAAATTTATTGCTAGTAGGAGTGGCCTCAACTTGAACAACTTGAGTGGCACAAGGTCTGTTCTGGATAATTTTATACCTTAGTTCCAAATTCCTGAAGGAGTCCTCAGGGAAATTGGCTGTAATCTTTACTTTTTAGAGACTTTAACAAGTAGAGACGAGGCCAATGATCTATTTGCTTGTGATTTAACTAACCCATTGCCATCTCTGGTCTCTTCCTGGCCCATGTTTTGAGACCAGCCAGCCTCAGGGATTTATAAAGTGAGCACTTTCATAAGCTCAGCCACAGGCAGGAGTATGCCCCTCACACCAGTGGGCTAACCTGTTTAAAACATTGGCAATGATGGATTATTTTCAGGTTTGTCTTCCTGAGGCTCTCAGCATTGAAAAATGCTTTCTTTCTGGCACTGCACTTGCCTGTCCTCCTACACGGTGAAGCAAATGTCTCCATGACAGATGGGCCATGCTGCAGTCCTTAGAAGTCAGCAACCTGCAGACTTATTACACCAGAGGGAAAATACTCTCAAGAGACCTCCACGAAAGTCAGCCCTTCTCTCATGCCAAATGGCCATTGTGGGGTCTATCCTGGCTGACAACTCCCTGTGCATGGAGGTGAAGATGCTTCTTACAGCCTGGGGCAGTGTTTGGCAATGTTCTATTAGATCCTTAGAACTGCTAATTACCTTACAGAAGCATATTAAAATTTTGTGCCGGGACATGGGTGGGTAAGATCAGTCTGTTAATGGCATGTCATCTTGAGGTAAAAAGAAGACTCCCTTTGTTGGAAACAAAATTGTGTCTGAAGGTATTTCAGGGGATGTTGGGCCTGGAGCCTGATCTCTCAGTGACACCCTGGTCTGGGGAATGAATGCATTTGATTGTAGTCCAGTGACTTTCCTGCTAAAGAGAAAACAATGCTGCCCAGGACCTAATTCCTTCTGGCCACACCTCCTTTTTCACTTGTTTTCATTACCTAGAGGTACGGTCACAGACAGTGATAAACGTTACCTAGAGGTACGGTCACAGACAGTGATAAACGTTTATTTTACTCAGCTCTATAACTGAACCGGTGTTTCTTTGCCGCACATAGGTGAGGAGGATCAAATTAAGGTCAATGGTTCACTTCTACATTGGCTTATTCCCATGGCAGCTGGCCCGCAAGTGAAGTGCCCGTCTTCCCTTGAGATGCCATATGACTTAGACTTGCCTCCTCACAGCAGGAGGATTGCTTCCAAAGACCAGAATTCCATGAAGGAAATATGGCCAGAAGCTACCTTGATTTCTGTGACCTAGCCTGGACATCGCAGGGTCACATCTGTTATTTTACCATTTTCTGCACGTGCGTGCAGTTATAAAGAGCTGTCCAGGTTCATGGGGGAAATGCTATAATTCCTAGAGGATAGGTATGATAACAAAGCTCCTCAAAGTTGCACAGGGAAAGAAATACTGTGATGACTATCTGTGGAATACGAAATTTGGAATCAGTCCCTCATTCTCCCAGGCATATGCTCTAGTAGGGCTTGATTTCGATGTTGTCGTGGTATTCTTTTCTTAGGTATCCATGTATCTCCCGCTGTCACCTCCTTTACATCTCCACCAAAATATTTTCTCTGGCAAGTACTTCCCTAGACATGATGTAAAAATGTAAACCATTTCCTGGCTCCGGTAATTTTTTAAAAATGTTCTCAGTATGTAGATTCTGCATGTTTGACATATCTTGTTATTTGTTTTCTCTTCCATTTAAACTAAAGTAGTAGCTTCCACGTAAGCAAGGACTTTGTTTATTTCATTTATTGTTCTTAGTGCTAGAAGATTATCTGGCAGGAACGGGACACAGTGACTATGTGTTTAAGTAAGCCAATGCACAGCTTCCCTAAGAAATAACACTGAGCCTGGGCCCACATTTACTCTGTTTTTATATGCTAAACAGTGTCAGACATATCTATATAACAAAATTATTTAAATATTGATTATTAAATATGACGGTTTTGAATAACTTGATTTGAGGGGAGACGAGCAATGATCTACCAGCACTCCACTTCTCGTCATTAGATGGTGCCTCTCCCTCCTTCTCTACAGATATGCAGAGCTGACCACTATGTACATTCAGTACTCTGGACCACAGTGCTTATGATTAGACCCAGGAACTGTATAAAGAAAAAGGAGAAAATCATAGGCCACACCCAGGAGACAAAATGTCACTCAGACATTGAATCCGTAGATGTTTGCTTACTATTCTTCCACATTGCCTGTCATCTGAGATGACTGACCTGCAAGTCAACTGGAAGGTTGCCTTTTCCCAGTAGGGATCAGTGTCCACAACTGACATACAGGTGGCTTAGAAAATAGGAAGAAAACAGAAAAAAACCAAACAAACTATTATTACCTCAATTAGCATCTTATAGCTGATTGGGTAATTTTGCTATCCTGGGGGAATGACCTTTCTCATTTCAACATTGTTCATGAAACAGACAGTCAGTGCTTTTGCTTGTTAGCACATTCTGCGGAAGTGTCTGGAAGAAAGTAGTGACATTTCAAAGTGGATTAATAAAGGATGCTTTAAATTGGATGCGTTCTTGGATTTCATTTAAATGTTACTTGCTATAGATTATAAGTTGGTATCAGACTGGCATGGCCTGGATCCCATTATCCCACATAAAATTCTAGAAGTTCACAAAGAATCTGTGCTAAGATGATCTTAAAGGACATTTCTCTGCACATAGCGATTAATAACATTATTCTCAGCTAAAGGAGAAAAAAATAAGGTCCACCTGGCCTAGCAGTTTTAACCTGATGGACACTATGATAATAGTACCCAGATACATCATCTGAGTCAATTCAGCACACATGCTTGCATTATCTCTCCCTCATGCATACAAGGACACTGAGTCCAGAGATAATCTAGCAAGGGTGGCCTTGTTCTCTGTGTTTAGGGCTGTGTGGGACAAATGGGATCCCAGAGTCCTGGCAGGGATTTTGCCTCCTTAAGCAGGGTTATGAGAATGAAAGGACTTCACATGCTTTGATTCCTTCTGAGACTAAGGAAGAAGACTATAGATTACTAATGTAATTTATGGATGAAGCTCTCTGAATGTAAATGAAGCAGCCAATGGCCCTTTTGACTGGCATTTATATCTCCTTTTATAGAGATCACATAGAGTAATGTTATAATTCTTGACAGTTTTGATTGTAAAATATATGGGGCTTTAAGCTCCCTGAAAGAAAGAAGAGATGATTAATATTAATAATTAAATACTAAATATACAACAGATATGAATAACATGCTTTATATTTATATAGCTATTGTCTTACCTTGTTGAAAAACACTATATGCTCTATTGTAAGGACTGCCATAATAAGACACTATGTTATCTAAACCACATTAAAGAAGGCATTCAACCTAATCCCTAAATCCTATTAATTTCTTTACTCACATTACAGAACAAAAACTGCAGCCATTTGACTTACTATTCAAACTGTTTTCAAAGCAATGTGACTGAATAAAGACATAGATTAAAATTCAAATAACTTGGTTAAAATGTTTAGACACAAAGCCATTGGAAGTGTCAAGAAAGAATGTGGAGATCTAAAATAAAGAAATAATAAATATAAATGAGGAAACAGGCAAATAAAAGTATCATTATATCAAAGATGTGAGCATGCTTCTTCGTGTGTGTGTGTCTGTGTGTGTGTGTGTCTGTGTGTGTTGTCATAGGATGCTGAGCAAAGCAGCTCTGGGCTGTCAGCAAAAATACAGTTCTAATAAGAGTGTGTATTGTTATGGGGAGAACTATTTCAAGAGAAAATGTACATATCTTAGATTATATCTAGCACTTGGAAAATTGCAAAATGTTTTATCACCTCCATTTCCTACCCCTTCCCTTCCTGGAAACATAATCACGGTCAGGAAGAACAAGGCAGAAAAAGGCAACGAAAATGGATGAGCACCGTCTTCCACTCAGCTCAAGCTTCATCTTTACATCAAACTGGAACAAATCAATAAGTGCAGCAAATGCCACAGTTAGCAGGTTTTTGTTCAAAACCTATTTGAAATACTTCAAATAAAAACGTAATGGATGCATGGTTTAAAAATTAGTGAAACATGGATGAATATTTTTGAAGCATGAAGAAAATGTGACCCCCAAAACTCATCTGTTTATACATAGTATTTAGGAAAATCCTTTTAACCATTTGAGGTGGGATTCAATTTGAATTGGTTGTGTTTTTAAAAACAAAGAGAAGAAAAAATATGAGCTGCTACGTAGTTTATATCACTGTGACCATTGTTCTTAGAAGAACACACCAGTCCCATTTTCTAAGATGCAGGAGAAGGTATTAACTTGATTTTGTACTTAGCTTGTTCACGTTCTCATCTTTCAGCTCTGGGATTCTGATGACAGAGAAAGAGACAGCCTCTCCCCTTCCATTCCTTTGAAGTTTGTGGTGGCTCTTGTAGCATAAGCCTCTGGTGTTGTGTACGGTATCTTTTGTGGATGTAACTATTAACCTTTGCTTTATAAATAAGATATCCCTAATCCTAACAATCAGGAGGCAGAGGCAGGAAGACCTCTGTTAGTCTGAGGCCAGCCGAGTGTACATAGTGAGTTCCCGGACAGCCAGGACTTACAAACAGACCCTGCCTCCAAAATAGATAGAAGATAGATAGATAGATAGATAGATAGATAGATAGATAGATAGATAGATAGGTAGGTAGGTAGATACGAAAGGAAATAAAATAAATAAGCTACCATCCAATTTAACAGTTTAAACCAATAGTGAGTTACTGATTCAGAATTATATGGGTTTGCAATTAAGGCTGGTAAACCAAGACATTCAGAGCTGTTCTTGCTTAACTCTTCCTGTGCTGCTGCAGAACCCTGGCAGCTGTGTTCTGGCTGGGTGCACTGGTATGACCTCACACACAGGTTTGGCAGGCTGAAGCCGAAGTGCCTTGGCTTTTTTGTACCTGCCTTCTCCAGAAGGCTAGCCTGAACTCCATTAACTGCTTATCTGGGACCTCTAAGTGTGCAGAAAAGAGCAAGAGTCAACATGCAAACTCCTATCAAACTTTTCCTTGAATGTCATTTGCTTATGTCCTACTGGCTAAAACAACACATATATTCAAGCTGAGAGTCAAGGGATGGAGCAAAGGACATTCGTTACAGGCAGGACCTGCAAAAAAATCTATGACTTCTTTCCCTTTGCATCCTATCACAAGTTCACCTTTACTGTTGGGTGGGGAAGGGAGGGACCACCTTTTCCTTTCCTTACATACATGGTAGCTTAAGGAACAGAACTGTAGCTGCAACTTTTTACAAAACATCCGTTGTCCTATAAGGAGGTCAACTGTCATCTGTGTGATGATGCGCTTTGAGAAAGAGAGATTCATCTCTGCAGCTGATGTGACAGAAATGAGAAACCACATGCTCTAAGAGAGAAAGAAAAACTAAGCAGCTCGAAATTGTGGCTGTGGAAGTGTGCGCATGCGTGAAGATGATGCATGCGATGAACACACCTGTGCTGCTACGTTACTCCGTTTTCTATTTCTGCAAAGGTGAAATATTGAGTAATTATGAATAGGCTTTTATAATTCAGTTGTGAAGTAAAAACGGTTCAGTTAGTTTTTATTTACTAATTTGTGTAACCATCTGAAGGCATTTTTAAACCTCACGCAGTGCCTTCTATTGTTTCTGACACATCCTTCTGTGATGTCCTTACACCGCAATCTCCTCAGCTTTCTTGTGGCACCGTTTTTCCTGCAGGGCTCCCAGCTGCAGAAGTCACTGACTCTGTAAATGCCCTTTGAAGAGCCTGGGCTACTTAAGTGCTGATGCAGGCTCTTTCTCGAAGCAGTGATGAAAGGGCAAGTTCCAGTGTTGCTGGACTCGTAGGTACATCCGGTAGTCACATAGCCTTAGAAGGGATTTCATAACAAGCACCTTTTTGATACAATAGTTTGGTTTGGGTCTTGTTGTTGTTTTGGTTTTGGTTGATTTTTAGTTTGTTTGTTTGTTTGGCTTTTGTTTGTTTCATTTTGTTGATCTCGCTCAATTGTAACAGTTACCTAAGGTACAAAATATACGGTAACAAATAACCCATAATCTCCTAACGCTATCTGTGAACTGGTGCTTATGGCTCACATGTACCTGTGGTAAGCTGTTATTAGTTGGGAGCTTTCATCATTTAGACTATATTCTCTGACATATCTAGGTGACATAGTTCCATGCCCCATCTTTGATAAAGAAGGTGGCCTAGATTTGAGAGAGAGAAATAGAGAGCAGGAATCTCTTATGTTTTCTTGAGGCCTATGCTCAAAAAAAAAAAAAATTCTTTTGTTTTTGTTTTTGTTTTTTTTAAAAAAAGATTTATTTATTTATCTGAATGCTCTGTCTGTACGTGCACCCAAATGCCAGAAGAGGGCATCAGATCCCATTACAGATTGTTGTGAGACACCATGTGGTTGCCGGGAATTGAACCCAGGACCTCTGGAAGATCAGTCAGTGCTCTTAACCACTGAGCCATCTCTCCAGCTCCCCACGATATCACTTCTATTCAAAGAAATTCACCAGGACGGGACTTTATCTCTTCATGAGGAAAGTGTCACCACAAAGTACATAAGTGCTAGTAAGGACAGGTGATCAGAGCTATCTTCACAATCGCTCTAACTACCACACACTGAACAACTGAATCCTGGGGCAAGAACAAGTTTGCAGCCCAGACCATTCCAAATGCACTTTAGAGAGATTAATCTGGAGCTCCTTCTAAAACGGTAGAAGATAAATTGATTTGGGTGGGGATATCAGGGGTTGGTGTAACCATGGATGTGGCCTTTGTTTTAATGCATGTGATATATCATGAGAGCACAAGACTGGGATAGCAAATAAACTGCATGCTGTGTGATCGATTGGTAGTAAATGCCTGGAGTGAGGTGCTGGAGAGAGTTATGTGGCCACATTTCTGGGTGATCGGATCCCAGAGCCTAGATAGATTGACCATGTCCACTATAGTCACTGGAGGGAGAAGTGATGGCACAGTGATTGTATAGGCTGCCATCTCTGTTCCATCAAGAGCAGTAGCCATGATGTCAGAGTCCTCTAGAAGCAATTAATTGGTAAAATTAGAAACCACTGCTGAAGGGAAACTGTGAATGTCAGAAAATCTGGAACTTTGGATTTGGGTTGCCAGTGAATTGTTATGTCATTTCTTAGATCATCTATTTAAAGAATAGGCTTGAGTATTTTATAGATCTTTGTCATTTTTTAGCAAGCTTACATAATTTTCTGTTACTTTTTAATATATAAAAAGACTCCAAAGCATAGAAGCTATAATAGGCTCTGTGATACCTGACATTTGGTACATTACACTAGCCATCTTTGACTTAGGAATCTCGTGTCCTGAGAGCCCAAGTGAATGCCAAAGTGACAGATAGCTTAAACACTATGTGTACTGTGCTTTTCAAGGACATGCAGGGCCAATGCTGAAGTTTAACTCACCACAAGTGCAGTAGGAGATGCTTTCTTTTTCACAGTTTTGTGGGCAGAATATTTTAACATAATTCTTAGCAACTTTTTTTTAATTCATTAAGTTAAGAATTTGATCTTGTCTTCATAAGGCCATCTCCTCTTCAGCATACCCAGATGGATAGTGTCACTGTTCTCCTGCTTTGGGGCCACTAGTAAGCAAAATAAAGATTGCCTCAACATGAAGCACTGTAATGCTCACAATCCTGTCTCAAAGCCTACGTGTATACCCAGTGCCTAACGGTCAACCAGTACATGCATGTGAGCTATACTGGACAAAGGGGTGATAGTATCATGATGGATGGAATGAGATTTAACCATTTCACTTGGAATACTGAGTAACTTAAAACTTCTGAATTGCTTGTTTCTGGAATTTTCCATTTAATATCTGCACACAATGGTTAATAGTAGATCAGTGAATCCATGTGGATAAGGAGCGATTGTCATATTCTGGATATTTCTGTGAGGCCATTTGAATGAAATGGACCACTAGAGTAAAGAAAATGATATTTCTCAATTTGAGTGCCTCTCATCCATTCAGATTTGAACAGCACAAAAAGATCAACCACCCAAATAAGAGGGAATCACACCAGGCCTATAGCCTTAAGGTTGGGATAGTTGTTTTAATATGCCTTCGATTTCAGATTGAAACCTTAACTTCTCCTGAGTTTCCAGTGTTTAGGCTATAACTACACTCCTAAGTTTCCTCATTCTTAGAACCAGGAACACTCATACTTAGAAACACTTGTAACTGATGAGAACAGATTAAAATCTAGTCATATAGAGACAGCAGGGCCAAGA
Organism: Uromys caudimaculatus; assembly: GCA_028551405.1. NCBI lineage: Eukaryota > Metazoa > Chordata > Mammalia > Rodentia > Muridae > Uromys > Uromys caudimaculatus. The sequence goes on along the minus strand of CM052701.1, from coordinate 37,400,339 downwards.
GTGTCTTAGGTGGAGGCCAGAAACTCCAACCAGGTATGCTGGCTTCATATTCCTTCTCATCTTCGGACCATTACCGGAAGCTGTAAGCAAGGACATGACCAACACTGAGAAGAGGCACTTAGACACCTCATGGTTGGACCAACTAGACTGCCTGTTGGGTTAACCCAATGGGGCCTGCATCTGCGCCAGGGCTCAGGTCACTAGGGGGAGGTGAAACAAGGGAAGTTTGACCATGCTCATCCCACACAGCCGCCAGGCAGATGTCTGGCTGTGAGAAGCCTCGGAACACTGCCTGGGTGTTGGGGAGCATGGCCTGTGGTCCCAGGGACTACATGGAGCTGGCTGGGAGATCTCGGACCTGCGACAAGGTCAGCATGATCTGGTTCTCAAGCTCTTGGGCATCCCAGGCACCACTGGATGCTGCAGAAGAACTAAGAACAGAGTGGGGGCCCGGGCCTGGGTCTAGCCCAGGGCCGAGGGGGTAAGGCAGGGAGGAGCCCAGCTGGGTCCTGCCAGGGACCAAGTTCTTGATTTGTTGGTGAGCACCTTGGCTTTGTGGAGGCCGTGGCTGGGAGCACTGAGAAGCCTTCTGTGGGAGACTAGACACAAGGCCTGTTCCATTGTTCCCCACAGTGGATCCTGGTGGAAAGAGACAGTCCATGGTTTTAGGACGTTTATTGTCATGGTGGAGAATGGTGATGAGTAAAACCGTACCCCACTTTCTCACGGTGGGCCTGAGGTTAAATACCTTTTGCTGGGAGGAGTGGCTGGGAAGGGGAGTTTATTGGCTAAGCCTCTTGGTACCTCATTAAAATGGGGATGTTTTGAGGCTACGTGACCACACCTCTATCTGTGGAGGGGCTTGGGGCATTTGTTGCCCTTCCGTGACTGATTGTCACAGACCTATGGAGAGCTGCGGCCTCATGTCAGGAGCCTGGGGCCCAGGAGCATGGCAAAACACCTTCTGTCCCTTGTATAGTTACCCCCTGCTGGGGATCCGCTGCTGGGTCACAGGGTTTTAAACCTTAGCTCAACCAGAAACCAGGCTGCCTTTCATGGTCCTACAACTGCTTAGTTCATCCTTATCCACACATGTCACACTGATTCTGCCATAAGTCTTTAAGAAGCCTCAACTCAGCTCAGTGCTACCCTACTTCAGACCTATTTTTGTTATACAAAACTCTGTCCTTCCTCTCTGTCTTTCTAGTGCCCACCTATAAATCTAGAATAAACTTCTCCTCAAAATTCACCTTCTGCAGTCTGTAATGTCATTTCTCAAATTCTCGGGACAAGTACCCAAAGGACAAGGTTACCAGTGGCTCAAGGTAACCTTGGTAGCCTGTGGATTTTCTGGGCCCTAGCTCCCTGACTTCAGCTAAGCCTACCTCAAGGGAGAGGAAAGGTTTCCACTGAACTCAAAGCCTCCTGCAAATTCCCCATATCTGTTTTCTTTATACTCATATTGGAGCTTTCAACTTTCCAGATCTCCACCTTGACAGATGATCCTGAGCTCTTAGTGCATCTCATAGTCTCATGAACTAATTCCTTTTAACAGAATTTTTTTTTCTACTCATATATACTTTCTTGGGTTCTGTGCTCTTGGAGAATACTCACAGACCAGCTTCAACAAACAGTCTGCTTCTAATAGGACATATAAATTGGATGGAATAGGATACTCTGGGATATTTCAGATCTTTTCCAGAGCTTTCACATCATGTCTTTGCATGAAAGCTTATTCCAAGCTTCTTTATAGCAGTTGTGCCCAGGTGATAACATTCCAAGAGGACAAGCATTCCTTAGATCCCTGCTTCTGTCATATTTAATAATGCCTCATTGTCTCAAACAAAGCTCACAGCCAAGGCTGCCAGAATCAGTGTTAAAAGAGACCACACAAAAGCATGGATGCCTGGACGGGAGTGTAATTCGAACACTAAAAGCAGGCACTTTGGGGGGGGGGGGGGCAGTTAGTAAGAAATCCCTATGACCACATGTTTCTATAGCTCAGAAAATATGTTTAAACTAAATAGATACATTTAGAAATTAAATTATATAAGCAGGTAGAAATATGTAAATATTCAACAGTGTCTGCAACATGGACACTAATCAATCAGAACAGAGTTTTGCCTTCAGCCTCATCGGACAGGTCTCAGAGATCTGTAATGCTAGAGGTTTTTCAGGGGTCCCAGAGAAGGAAGCAAAGCAGCTAAACAATGGAAGGGCCCTAAGTGGGAAGACAATGGGTAGTGGTTGTTTTCCCAACTGGTGGGAAATACTTCAGTCTGTTCAGACTGAGGTATAAAAATCTTCTGTAAGTTGCTCCTTTTCTTTGCAGACCACTCTCATCAAGAAGAGATCACTGAGAGATTTTGTGAGTTACCAAGACTTTAAAAATGAGTTTTAGCGTCAACCAGAAATGTAGTAACTGAAACCACAAATAATTACATTGCTACCAGGGTAGTGAAGACCAGTGGTAGATTAGACCAGTGGTTATCTACTTTGGGCCTATAAAAGCTATACTTTTATATACTTCAACCTAATTCACAATGGTATAAGAAGAGATCTAAATTACACTTCAATGTGAAATTGGGTGAGCAGGGAACATGAGAAGCCTTCAAAAGGAAATGAAAGAAATGGTTGGGTGGAGGCCAAAGGAGACTCCCTGTGAGAGGAAGGGAGTGGAAAGACTATGCTTGCCTTCGAGGACAAGGCGGAAGAAGAGAGACAAAAGGTCTGCTGTGCCTTTTGTGTTTTGCAAGACCATTGGAGACTGGTAAGCTCAGTGTTTCAGTAAAGGTCAAAGCAATTGTGTTTGAGATAAATCTCCTGGGGTGTTGTTACCCAGGGGAGCCCTAAAGAAGTCTTGCAGTTTCAACTGTCCATAGGCACTTGTTTTTTACTTGACTTTAAAAATGACTAATTTTGCAGCAGTGTGTTACTTGCTGTAGCTAGTACCTCTACCATGTAGGATGTGCCCATCATGATTACTGAGCTAGTTTTCAAGGACTTGAGGGTCAACTCTGTCAGGCCTTGACTCTTTGTGTCACTTCTGATGGAGACTAAGACAGGGTGCAAGGCTCAGCCTCTCTGCCTGGGTTTGAGTCTGTCTCCTTTATTCTCTCTAGTCAGGCTATCTCTGTTTAACCCTGCATGTAGACATGTTACTCACTGCCAGACTGTTTGTCCAGACTGGCCTTCACGAATCTCCCTGAAATTGTTTTCCCACTTTGTAGAGTACTGGAGATAAAGAGAGGATGACTCCACCATGTGTGCTGTTTACTGCCATGACCTTGTGGTTATGACTGTATCAGCTCCTGGGTTTCACAATGTCCCTTTCATGAGCACCAGAGCAACATCTACAAGATTCTGGTCACGAGTCTTCTCCTTAACTAAGTGTCCTTCTTTTCCCTTGCCAAAGAGTAAAAGGAGTCTGAAACTTCTTATCTCCATTTTTGCTGGATTACCAAGTAAATGTTGTTTTTCATTCACTGGGCCCCCTGTGAAATTGTCAGTAAACAGACTTGTACTTGTTAAGAATGGAAGAGTTTGAAATGGTAACTTCAGAATTATATTTGAGATTTGCCTGACAGTAGTGGGAGGGAGAGGGGTAAGTGATTGGGAACAGCTATAGGCTGCATCAAGTTTTTATTTTTCTTTCTTTCTTTCTTTCTTTTTTTTAAGATGAGAAAGGGTTTCTCATATTTTTGATCAACAGAAGGTGTTAGCATTCTGTCTAAAGTCCACCCCACAGTTACCTGGCTACAGCCAGGTATGCTCCTCCCCACAGTTGCCTGGCAACAGGCAGGTGGGCCCGGCCTACTATAAAAGGGGTTGCTTGCCTCTCCTCTCTCTCTCTTGCTTTTCTTGCTCTTGCTCTCTTGCCTTGCCTCTTGCCCCCTCTCTCCTCATCCCCTCCTCCCTCTCTCCACGTGGTTACGGCCGGCCTCCACTTCTCTACTCTCTACTCTTCTACTTCTCTACTCTCTCCCTCTCTCTGCCTTTCTCTACCTCTACTACCCTCTTAACTCCCCTCCCCATGCCCTGAATAAACTCTATTCTATACTATACCATGGTGTGGCTGGTTCCTCAGGGGGAAGGGATGCCTTGGCATGGGCCTGCTGAGGCACACCCTTCCCCCCACCTCCCTCACACACACATGCATAGAACATATATTATATATGTTTATCCTTTTATAAACACATCAGAAGGGACTTCAGTTTGCCAACATGTCACCTTTAACACATAAAGTACTTTTAGTACTAGTGCTAATCCATCTGTAGTGGCTGCCCTCATCCTTCACCAAGTCTGGAGGTTCTCAACCCTAGCTACATATTAGATTTTCTGGGAGCACTTACAAAATCCTAATGACTAAACCTTACCTTGGCACACAGTAAACTGTGTTCCTCTATAAAGGTACATGGAGATTTTAACTCCAAGTTCTTCCAACTATGACCTACACTGGAAATAACATGTTAGCGAAGTGATTATAACTTAAAATGAGGCCATCAAGGCAGGTCCTAATCTTCGATGACTAGTACTCTTCTGAGAGAGAGAAATTTGATCCCAGAGTCAGATCAACCTAGAGAAAGTGATGTATGAAGAGACTGTCACATGCTGGTTAAAGATTAGATCAGTGCTATGCTGCCACAAGCTGGAGAATACATGGGGCTATTGGCTCCTAGACATAAGGATCCTTCCCCTAAGTGTTTCAGAGGAGACATGATCAACACCTTAGTTTGGATTGAACCTGTGCAACAGGAAATTCTTTCTTTTCTTCACATGTGTGCATATTTGATATGTGTGCATGTGAATATGCATCTTTGCATGCATGTGGAGTGTGCCTGCATGCACATAAGTACATGCATGCTTATAGGACAGAAGTTGACACTGGGTGTCTTTCCCAGTTGTCTTCTATGCTATAAATTGAGGCACAATCTCTCATTTGAACCCAGAGCTCACTGTGTCAGTTAGTCTACGGAGCAAGGTTGCTCCTGGAAACCTGGGTCTGCTTATTTAGTAATGGGATTACAGGTGCTCTGCCCAGCATTTCCATGGGTGCTGGGGACCTGCACTCTAGTCTTCATGGTTGCTTAGCATGTGCTTTACCCAGTGAGTCAGTACTCTATCCCAGTTTCTAGTTTTCAGAGTCACACAGTAAAATGGCACTTTGTAATAGCAACCCCAGACAATTAATATAGATGGGCTTGGGCATTGATGATATTGAAAGTTTACTGAGGTGATTCTGATAGGTAACATGCATTGATTTTCATTATGACACCTCCCATGGAAGGCACCAGGTATACAGCAGGTACAACCTAAATAGGAAATGTTCTGTGGACACAGTTCTCACAAAGATTTTCTTTATAACAGTAACACATTAAGGGATTTTAACACTCACTTATGTATTTCTTTCTAAGTCAGGACTGAACAATAGAGAAGAAACACTTGCTGTCCAGATCTTCTGCAATTTCTGCCTGGATGCGCACTTTCATGATAATTTCTCACCATGAGTGATGAGATGCTGGAATTCCCATCATGTGTGCTTTCTAGGTCTCGTATCCTCTGGGCAGGGTCGTGCACCTATCCCTGTCGGACAGTATCCTGATCATTTATAATGTAACATTTCTCTAATTTGTCAAGGTTACTTAGAATTCTGATCCTATAACCCAACTCTCTAATTCTTATGCTCAAGGAGAGTCCCCAGGACAATTGAATTAAGAATTATATGAACTCCAGGAGGAATCAATTTGGAGAAGATCAGATAATGGAAGGTTTATTATATTATATACCACATTAAAGTGCATAAAAGATATATGGTCAATGCATGAATTATACAGACAGTTCTTTAAATGAGACTGGGAGATCAGCATTTGTCTGGACATAGTTTGAAATATAGAATCTTGTCTCTATCACTTAACGTGTGCTTCCAACAGCATCAGTATCCTCTGCAAGGGGGAGCTCGTAGGAATTGCCCCCTCCCCAATTCACGGACTAGAATATCTCAGAACCATATTTAGACACAAGGAATTATGAGATGCAGCTACAAATGTAGTTGTTAGGGCAGCCTCTCATCATCATGATTAGCTTTTATCTTAGAAGAGAAATTCAGATATAGATATGCATAGGTCAAAGAACACATGAAGACGGAGGGAGAAGATGCAAGTGACCATGTAAAAGCACTGAAGAGGCCTCAGGCAAAATGAGCCTTGCTGATATCTTATTTCCCTAAATCCCTATGACTGAGAGAAATCAAATTCGATGCTTTAATTGGACCAGTTACGTCCAGTTTGTTATTGAGCCCATAGTAATCTAATCATACTAAGTTAGGACTGGTGTTTTAACATCATCTATATGTAATCCCTGTATATAAGAAATACAGGTTTAGGACATTTGCTTTAAAATTTGGGGGGCACATAAGAGTTATGTTTAGAACATATTAAGCTACAAATTGCTAGGCTGCATAACCAGAGGTGCCGACTCAGCAGATTTGTATTTCAAATCAGTTTTTGTGCTTTTGCTGGGCTGTCAACACCACCTTAGTGGCCCTGTGGGAGCAGCATTGGAAAACCAGCTAAGAGCCCCGCCTATACTTCCTACATTAAAGCATGGGCACAGGGACTGCAAAACAATTTTCAGGTTTAAGCTTGAGACCTGGTGGTCAGCAGGTCAACCTAATCCAGACAGTGGGACCACTGGTACTTTGAAATATTCTCTGATGGTTATTTCAATGTATTGTCAAGAACAGGTTCTCACCGGGGCTTGAAAGCACAGGCCTGTACAGTTGTGAGGTGGAGGCAGGAGGATCAGGAGTTTAAAGTATCTTCATGCACACAGTGAGTTCCAGACCAGTGGGGGCTACTTGAGACCCTGTCTGAAAATTCAAACTAAATCAACCCAAACCAAACATAATATTCTTGGAACTAAGAAACATTGGTAGGGCATGGATATGTGGCTCAGCATTATCATACTTGATTAGCACACACAGGCAATAGAGAAGAGGGAAGAGTAAGAGGATGGAAAGGAATAGAAAGAAGGAAGAGGAGGAGAAGGAGGAGAACCAGGAGGAGGAGGAGGAGGAGGAGGAGGAGGGGAAGAAAGAGGAAGGAGAAGCAACCTCTATTGGAAGATGTGATTGTAGCATGTTTCCTAAAATGGTGACTTTCAAACGTGAGTGACAAAGAATCACCTCATTATTAGCCTGACTATAGATTTTAGTTTAGTCTAAGGTAGGGTCCCAGAACTTGCAGTTCTTAACAAATTCCCAGGAGATGCTCAGGCTATTAATTCAGAGACCACATTTAGGCAATCGCTGAGTTAAGAGATTGGAAATGATTGTGATGCAGATCTGACTTCTAGAATTTCTAGTTAGAGTATATACTATTGCTTAGCCATGTGTCACACACCTATATTCTTCCTCTCTTGCTCCTTTCTCATATAGAAATTACAGAAGGCTGAACACTCTTCATCTTCTCTGCAGCTAGGAGCCAGAGTGTGTCCATACAACAGATTTCTACTCAGGGAAACTGAAGCAGAAGCCCGAGGGGCAAGGGCAGCTCTGCGAGGACCGTTGTTTCCTTGTACAACAGCAGTCCAAGAACTACATTTCTTCTTCCCTGCCTCTAGTGTGGTCGATAGCCAAACCTTAAGCAGCCTTCTTGGGACAATAGACATGGCACAAAATAAAGATAACAGAAGCCAACCAGGGACGGTGAACCAGTGCTGAGAACCTTTACCTCCAGATGCTACATTTTGCAGGACACAAATCTTTCTGGCCTGAACTACAGTCTGAACTGGATTTCCTTTTACTTAAAGCTAAAGCAATTCAGAGGAGGGGGGAGAGGGAGAGAAAAACAGAGGGACACACACACCCACCCACACACACACACACACACACACACACACACAGAGAGAGAGAGAGAGAGAGAGAGAGAGAGAGAGAGAGAGGCACAGGCAGAGACAGAGACAGACAGAGACAGAGACAGAGACAGAGAGGAAGACAGACAGAGACAGAGACAGACAGACAGAGGATTTCTTTTATTTAGGGTAAAATTACAAAAATAAAACAATCCCCCCAATCGCATAATAATCTCAGCAACCGCTCTAAACTTCCATCTTCTGTGACCATTGTGATAAACTGGTGTTTTAACCCGCACAAACAAACAGAACAAACTAAGTGAATTTAGCATTTGGAAACATCTTGCTTCTCCTTCCAATGACAATAAAAGGAAGTAAGGCGGAGATGTACAGACATTTTCGGCCAACATTTGTTAAGTGCTAGTGCAGACTGTACAAGCTGCATTCTTCCCTAATGAGCTATAGTTTAGGCAAATAAAGCTGTTCATTTATTGAAGTGCCTCTGCTTAATTGCATCAGTAATCATTAATAAACAAAGCTCATGCAATGTTTCTTAAGAGTTTGACCTTGACTTTGTCTTTCTGTCCTACACCAGGCTTCCATATTTGGTCAACAGATTCCTTTAGAATTCTTTTTATCGACCTGGAAATCTCTCTCACCTGCTGTTTCCCTATGTATATATGTATGTCTACATAAGCAGACATATCCATGAGCAGCGAGACAAACAAAGATAGTCACAAACAAACTCAGGAACAAAAGAGGGGGTAGGTGTATCTTAAAACACTCCTCACAGATGTGTTCACTTCTGAGAGACTGCTTTGCCAAACCTCAATACAGCCTGAATTTTTATGGTTACAAAATAATTAGTTTCTGAGTCAGCTTTTAATCTTATGTTAATGAGACCCCCTACAGTCTTGGCACATACCTTCAAATTACAGATTGATCTATAATTAATAAGGCTCATAATGCCAGTACCTGAGACAAAAGCAATTTGGGGACCGTGGGTTTAGGGAAGACATTAGTGACAGAATTTGCAACTGCATGCTTTCCACATCTGAACTTGGACTAGATCTTGGTGACAGTGGCAGGTTTGTCTGAGGAGTAAGACAGCTGACATGGCTTGTTGCAGGAAAAAGGAGAAGAAGAAGGAAAAAAAAAGGAATGAACTGTCATCCAAGGTTTTGTTCTTACCAAAAACTTTCCTGCCCACTAGCAAGTTTGGCTAGTGCCTGCATAGATTTCTACCTCAGCTTGAGAAAGTTGTTTGCCAACCACCTTTAACTTCTTGGGGGCCATCAGACCAAAGAGCTATTATTTTTGCAGCTCTGTGATTTCTCTACTTGATTGTTTTACAGGCTTAAAATTCCCAGTGATTGGAGGAGAGGAACCCTTGCTGGTTAATTAAAATCTAATTTTCTATTCTATCATAATTGTAGCAGCAGAAGGAGAAAAAAAAAGCAAGACTTATTATCCTAAAAATGAAAATAATCCCTGGACTGCTCGGGCTTATTATGAGCGCTGTACTACAATTTGTCTGAAATTTAATCAGTAGAATAAACATGGCCATGAGCACTGTGAAATCATTTGTTTTAAAGGCTGTAAGTGAAGGGCTGCACCATTTTGCTCAGTGGTTTCTTGACAGCCTGTTTAGACTTCTTGATGAAGACAAAGAAAAGAAGACAGACCTCGGACTATTTGGGTGTGGCGGAACTTGTGTGTGACTCTATAAACATTCTTTCTCAGCTAGTGTAGAATGTCACAGTGCATCCTCTCTTTAAGAGACAATCTGCAATCATTTCTTCAAATCTAGGGAAAACAATAATTTCAGTTTATACTGCATTTTTAGTATTCATGAACTAGTGGACGAGTGGGGTGACTGAACTAAGACATACAGTAGAGGTTGCATAGGGCATCAGCAGCTTGGGGTCTGAGCATATGACCTGATGTGTGAAGGGCACCAATGGCAAGGTTGTGACCCAGCACTTTGGGCTTAGAGATGGCTATCCCACTGTAATTACTTGGTTCACTGGATCTAATAAGAAGCAAGAGCTGATCTTTGCTTTTTAACTTTTCGCTGAGTCATCATGTAATGGAAAAGGTTTATAGCTCTGGCTGTGTCTGTGGGAAGACAGGATATGGTTAATGGTGGACACGTGGTGAATTTTCAGGTTTTCACTTTGCGTGCCAATGTCCCACAGGTAAAGTACAATATGATACTAAATATGAAGTCTTACACACTTATATTTATTGAAAGTATTTTCTGTTTGTCTTATTTCTATATGTTTGTCTTATGTTATGAAGCCCTGAGTTTAATCTCCAGCATAAAAAAACATAAATGCTATATATAACATTACTATATGTATGTACATATTTACATCCCCATATGAGTATGAATATGTGCATAAGACTACTTTCATGTATAAAAATAGTTTTTGCTATATGGTTTTATGAATATTTTTAAAGAATGTAGAATACATACCAAAATATTCAATGCAGGGTGATCACATTTTCTCTCTGAATAATGATTATGTGTATTTTTAATTTTTGAATATTCTTTGACTGTAAATAATAACGTTAAACATGCCCAGCAAGTTATTAATAGAGAGGAAAGCCTTCATGCCTATTGTGCCAGTTTCCAGACTTATTCTTTTCTTGTTCTGATGAGTGGAGGTTCCTGGTTTCCCTGATCTCAAGACTCTGACTTTATCTCAGGTGTGGGTTGCAACCAACAGTTTGCATCATCTTTGAACTGGTCTTTCTTCCTTTCCTCTGCCATCTGAAATGGTCCCAAGAATTTTCCGGGTCCCTCATATGCCCCTGTTCCTTGTATTAATTCATGCTTATAAGAATCAAATATCTGCGTGGCCCAACTCCTTCCATCTTTTGTGGCAGATGAACAATAAAGTTGTAACTCTAGTTAGGGATTAGTCCTGGATCTGTGCTCTTATGCACAGGAGAACAGAGAAAATAGGCAAATCCTAGGTTTCTAGATTTCAGCTTTGCAGATTCTAATGTAGTGGGATAATTGGAGGCAAAAGAAAATACATTTCTGATGAGCCCTTCAGCAGTTATAGTGCTTTTTCCATAGGCCACATTTTGGGCTAGGGTCAGATTTCTCTTCAAGTGTAAATCTCAAACCAGCACAATAAGTAACAACAATAAACTCCAGACTTAGAGCTGAGGCATTCCTATCCCACACCAAGTCCTAATCTGCCAATAGAGAAATTTTAGTATAGTCAAGTGAACATGAAAAGTGGGGGAGCAATCAGTAGATAGTCATGTGTCAGGTGGCTGTGTCTGAGAGACACTAAAGGGCATGGTGACTGAACGGAGCTCTGCACCTTCCCACAACACTTGAGTAAACCTCAGTGTTCTAAGTGTGAGAATAAGCACAGGGAAGAAAGATGCATTTCACAGGGATTCAGAAATGAGCTGCTAAGACTGACGCATAAAAGCAGATTGCCTGAGCATTGATTTATAGTGAAAATCAAAGCATATGAGAGGCTAGAGGCAGACAGCAAGAAGAAATGCTCCTCTCCCTCGGAAGGCAGCAGGGAAATCCATTCAGCTTAGCCGGTGACTGGCTGAGGAAAAATTTGCTCACTGGGAATTAGGGGCAAGGTCTGTGTTCCCAGGGACCCAGCAAGGAGAGCTTCTGCCTATAGGGAAGCCCAATAATTCTCCTTCCCTGTTCTATGGGGATAGGAAAACAAGTGATGGCTGTCTACTTGTATTACTTGCATCTACCATCTCCAGGACCTTTCTACCAGCTCACCCATTATGCCTTATTTTAAGAGTGATTTTCTATCTTTCTATTCTGATTGTGTTAATTTCAAAGCTTAGCTTTTAATAGACTGCATCTTCAAAGACTACCTAAAGATAATTTACATAATTCTGACATCCATTCCCCTCACTCACATTGATAAGATTATTTTCAGTTTCCAAAGAAAACCAAGACCACAAAGTTGTCCAGATTGAATTCAATTCCCCTGAGATGATATATTCAATGATGTATACCTACTTCTGGTCCCTGTGAAATACTTAGAGATGCAGTTTGTGTATAGGTAACCAAATTAATATGAGTCTATGATGGTGGTATTGTTGTATGAAGAAGGGAATTCCCCACTAGTGGCAAGAGAGGCAGGAACTTCAGGTGGTAGCAGCAAGCCAAGGAATGTCAAGGAAAGAGAAGGACTGAGAAAAAGGAAGGACTCTGCTCACTTGCAAAGGCAGCTTAGTATTGATGACACCTTGAATTTGGACTTGTTTCTTCCAGAGTTATGGGATTAGAAAATTTCAGGAAGTCAAAGCTACTCAGATTGTGATACTTGATGACAACAGCCCCCGAAAATTAATACAGAGTATTTTCTTACCGTGTCCAATGTTATTGAATTTGCTGTTAGAGATGGAAATTGGAGGATGTCTCCCAAATCCCTGGGTTGTCTCAGTGAGCACATATTTGGAAGACCTCAAGGTCATTTATACTATACTCCTCTATCTAATATTCCATGGGTCCACATTCTGTTTGCTGTAAGGCATGGAAGTTTGGGAGATGAAACTCCGGGAACTACTTGACTGTGTCTCCCAGTGCTGTAGCAAGGTGGGTGCTGGGCTTTTGGAAAGCACCAAGACACCATTCTGCGGGTGGGACAATGCAGTCTGAGATGGGGGAGAAGCTAAAGCTCGGGTTCCCAGCCCCCTGGGCATCCAGTCATCTCTGGGGTGCCACATAGAGGAGTCAGGAATGAAAGGGGCAGACTGAACATTTAGGCATTGCTGAGTCTCTAGGAGTTGGGAGCTGAGTCAGGGCCGGCAGGCTGAGGACAGCATCTAGCCCTGGGCCGGGGAAGGAAAGCGGAGCTTTGCTTAGCTCAGAGATGATTGTCCTTAGCTTGGATATGGTAGTGGCTGGAAGCACAGAGAGGCCTTTTGTGGGAGACTTAGGCTGAGGCTCAGTAGTCAAAGGTCCTCTCCCTGCTCCCCATGACAATTCTTGTGGAAAAAGACCGCCCATGGTTCGAAACTGTTTATTGACTGTTCATCATGGAAAATGGATGTATACCAACTTCTCAGAGTGGACCTAAGATTAAATACTTTTTGTAGGAAGAAATGTCTGGGAAAGGACAGTTATTGGTTAAACTCCCAGGGCTCTAGGTACCGTATTTGAATGGTGAACTCTGTTCTGGGCCTACATGACCAACATGGGCAGCATGGCACATGTTCCAGGCTAGGAATCTAGCAGGGAGCGGGGAGGTGCCTACTGTCTCAGGTGTGTACCTATCAAGTCTCCAGGGTCTTGGACCACTCTACCTTACCAAGCTTCCTGGCATGATTTACTGTCCCACAGCATCCAATGGGAACTGACAGAAAAAAATGCCCCAATTTATGACGTGGGGCTGTCCTCCGATGCACTCTATACAGTTTCTTGGAGGTGCCAAATGGATATACACCCTGACTAGTCATATCCTAGTCGGGCAACCTGCTCATAGCTCCCAGCCATAGTAGATTTGTCTGCTTCACAGTTTTACCTCTCTGTTATCCAGTAATGCCTCCTAGGACCGTTACAAACAAAACACAGTTGCCAGGACTTAAAGGATCTATGTAGGCTTAGTTTTTTTCAAAAATCTATTTTATTTAGAGTTTTTAAACACTTCAACTTCCCTTCTATCCCACTGAACAGAGGTAGAGGAGAAAAAATGATTAATAGGAAAAAGGAGTTGTGGGCCTGGTTACAAGTCGTTCCTCAGGGTGATTCCATCTTCATTGTCAGGATACCGCAGTGCAGTTCAATAGCAAACAGCAAGCACGGATTAGTAGCGGCAGCAGGATTCGGCAGAAACAGCAAGGCACGAGTCAGCGGAAGCAACCAGAATCAGCCGAACTACCACGAGAAGTTCTTTGGCACATTTCTCTCTACAAAGTGAAGACCAGCAAAGCATTGCACGAAGTAGCAAAACCCTTCTCTCACTGTTTGTGAGGTTCCATTTATATTCTTTCTAAATATCATGCACCCTCTCAAGTGTCTATTTTCTGAAAAACATCACATGTTCTCTCACAAGACAACATCCAGAAAAACATCCATGATACAACTGTGTTGTTAAGAAATCAGAAGGTTCCACTTCCTAGAAGGTGGGTGAATATAGCAATGTGGGGAGGTATGAAGAGAGGCTGGATTTGTGATGCTTAGTGTTCATTAGTTTATGCATACGTTGAAATCTCCTGCCTGGATATGTATTAGGGTTATTCTTGCACAGCTTGGCCTTGAGCATAAAGCAGAAATCTTTGAGGTCAAATAACACCAAAAGACTGAAAAAAAAATCCCAATTACATGACACCCTTCAAGAATGTGAGGAGCAAGAGTGTGGCTGTTTCCATGGACTCTTGTGGTACTCTGTACTTCATAAGCACTCAATGATTTTGTAATTGAGTTGAATCATTGGAAATGAAGAAATTGGCATGTGGAGCCCCATATTGATAAAATTTAATGGATGAGTTTTTATTATGAAATGCATATAACAAAATAGAGCATTTCAGTCATTTTAAGTATCCAATTAAATGGCAGTAAATATGTATCAAAATATTTTATAACCATCATTGCTCTTTTTAGAATTATTTGCGTTACTGATTCAGAAATTCTTTAGCCATTAAGCACCAACTATTTATTCCATTCCCCTGCCCTCCAGTCAACATTTTGTATTTATGAATTTTACTGCTTTGGGCACTGGGTTATTGTTAAATATCTCCCCAAAATATTTGTATTAAAGATTTGGGCCCAAGGCAAAGCAATATTGAGAAGAAGAGGTCTTTGAAACATCAGGTTCATAATTTGAAGAAGACTATGGGATCTCAGCATCATTTCCACCCACCATACCCTACCACTGTGGCTCTTGATTAGGCATACAGCTTTGCTTTCTCACGCCACCCCACCATGATATATAGCCTGCCATACACCTCTAGAATGAGGGCAATCAATCATGACCGTAAATTATCAAGACTGAGAGCCAAGAAACCTTTTCTCTTTATAAGTTGGTAACCTCAGGTATGTTAGTATAGTGATGCAAAACTAACTAATAACCTTAGTGTCTAAAATAAGTGGGAATCTTCAGTCTTTGATCCTTTGTATCAGGCTTACTTACTTTGTAGCATGCTATCATTATCTCCCCATGCCATATCATATATCAGGTTTTCTTTCAAAATGCAATAACTTCTATCTATCTATCTATCTATCTATCTATCTATCTATCTATCTATCTATCTATCTATAGATATAGATACAGATATATATAGAGAGATATATTTAGAGATAGAGATAGAGATATGTAGAGAGTCCATTATTTTTATCAACTCATCCATCAGTCAATACTTAGGTTATTTCTACCACTTGGCTACCATGAAGAAATCTGAAACATTGGTTCATTGTGTCTGAGTCCCACTTTCAGTTCTTTTGTGTGCACATGAAGGAATAGAATTACTGTACCACATAGTAATGTTATGTTTAATCTTTACATGAATCACCAAACTATTTTCCACTGCGGGTACAATTTTCCACTGGAGGTAAAGTTAAGAAATAATGAATATGTTGGGCTGGAAACATTCCTCTGTGGTCTTTTGCAGAGGACTTTGTTTTGTTCCCAGCACCCACATTAGGCATCTCACAACCTCCTGTAACTCCAGTTCCAGTGCATCTGGTCCCTCTGGCATCCATAAGCTGTATTGGAACATGATCTAGGAATGGAGCAGTATGAGAAGTCTGAGTGCTTAGGAGAACACTCCAAGAAAACAAGACAAGTGTCTGGTGACCTCAGTTATTTCAAAACAAATAATTGTTCTTGGAGTGTATTTTTGTGTTCCTCCCAGGTGTAGTGATTAGAAGTAAGTTTATTTCAAATTACTCACTACTGCTACTTGTTGTTATTCAATTAAATGATTAAACAATCCTTTTTTAAACCTCTTTGGAAAAACATATTTTTACCATGTGCAGCTTGTCCTTGTATTGCCTCTTGAACTTAAACCCATGAAAACTTTACTCAGTGATTTTTTTCTCTTAACTCTCAGAGTATAAATTGTCTGGTTGTCTGAGTAAAGTTGGCTATTACATTGGGATTCAGTCTGCCTCGTTTATCAGCTCCCAGGTCCTACCTCCTCTAGAGTGGTGACAAAGCATCTTCACTCCTGTACACACACACACACACACACACACATGCACACACACACACACACACACACACACACACCACATACACACACACACACCACATATACACCACACCACACACACATACACACACACCACACACACATACACACATGTAATCTAAAAAATTTAAAATAAAAAGGAAATATATTATGTTAGACATAACAAAACACATTCCTCCCTCTTCTGCTTGTGGGGATCCCTTCCTTCTTGTTTCCTAGGTGGCCACCACATCTCTCTGTAACTATATTGTTATGGATTTGTGACAAATCCACGTCTGTGCCTTTCATTCATGAATAACTACTTGTCATTCTTATTTATTTATTTTTTGAAAACCACTGAAGATTTTCCAGGTCTATGCAAGGATGGAAAAACATTCCTTTCATGGGATGGTTGAAGCAGGAGGATCATATGTTCCAGGTCTGGGCAGCACCCACCCTGTGCCTCGGGCCTTTGATCACCTAGGTTTCAGGGGACATTGTTAACAGCATAATGCTGACCCTAAGTTCCAAGCTTTATGCTGATTCCAAAAGCTACAAAAACAAACAAAGCGATAGTTTGGACTAGATTGCTAGTTCCAAAGAATCCTGGTCTACATCATGAAGACCTGTGTCAAGAAACGAAACCTAAAACATAAACAGAATAATTGCTGATAGTTTTATCCTATAAGAAAAGTGAGAAATAGTATAGTTTCTGTTTGCTTGTTTGATTAATTGATAGTTTATTTTTGCAGCTTTTGGGATCACCATAAGGGTAGTAACTTTGGCTCAACATTGTGTCTTTAAGGACTCTTTAACAATGTCCCTTGAAACATAACTAATCAAAGATCCAAGGCACAGGATAGGTGCTGCCCAGACGTAGGCTATCCCTGCCATGTTCCAGAATGCCAAGCTTCTTTGGCATGCATTTTTTCTCTGATACTCAAGGTCCTGAAACATCATTCCAAAGAATAACAATGTCTTTCTTAAGCCCCTGTGTGTGGCTCTTTCTCAAATTCGCTGATTTGAAGGTGTTTACATCCTGGTGCCCAAGGACTGGATGAAGAGGGCTATTGAAAATATAGAACTGTGGGTGAAGTTTGAACTTCCAGGGTAATGGGTCCATAGTTGTTCTTTCCAGGCATTTCATAGGAAGCACAGAGCAAAGACAGGGACAGAGAAGGCTACGACATGGCTTAAGATGTGATCTGTGGCAGAGATAGAGTGTACATTCATCAGGTTCCCGGGAGGAACAGAACCAAAAGGGTAAGTATCTATATTAGCAGAATTTATTAAATCAGCCTATGTTAAAAGAGTAACAGCAGTTGTCTTGGGTTTCTTGATGCCTCAACAGCATGAGTGATCCCACATTGACTGGCTCACAGAAAAACCCAGTACTTATGCAGCACACTAGGCTTGGTGTCTCAGCAGTATCAATCTGGCAAGAAAAACCTGGAGGTTCCTGGAGAGCCACTGACTGCAGTCCACATTGGAACCTTGGGAAGGCTGGAATAAGCAACAGCACCAACCAGGTGAATCAACTCAGCAGCAAAACCAAAGGCCAACTTGGCAAGAGTGGAGGCCACGGAGAAAAGAAGAGTAATATTTCTTTGGCCGTGTCCTTATTTTTTTTTTTCTTTTCTTTTAAACTCTAAACTGCTACCTGAAGGTGCCACCATATTAAATTAAAGGTAGGTCTTCCCACATTGGTAAAAGCAATCAAGACAACTCTTCATTTGAGGCTCTCTACTTAGGTGATTCTAACTTGTGGAAAGTTGACATCAAACCATCTATCACCGTGATAATCTCCTACCACCATGTTCTATCTACCATGGTGTTCCAAAGGAGTCTGAACCTTTAAAACTGTATCTTTTAGTCATTATGATGTAATGTTTTCCCAGGAATGATATCATAGCACATCTTATGAATTGTAGACTACTCAGAACTTTCTTTAATGTGTGTGTGGAGGAGTCTCTTCTCCCTCCCTTGTGCTGAGATTACATATGTGGGCCACTGTGCCTTACTCAGCTCTGACTTCTAAGTGCTTTGTTTATAGTGTGAGGACGCTTAATTTCTTGACAGCCCTGTCATGAATGGTCTTGATGTCCTATGTTCCTCATCAGTTGGCTAATTTCAAAGTTTTTCGTTTTAGAACCTAAACCAAGATGGATTGAGCTCACAGAGTATTACTACTTACTGTTTTCATTGTTAGAAAACCTAGATAGCATCAACAGGACAGAATTTTCCTTCTTTCTTAGCTGCCTCTCCAGAAAGAAAAATGCCTATCCATGTTTCCTAACCTGTCTGCTACAGCTCCAGACATCACATTGTCATTTGACAGAAGCAAAGAGCACCGAAAACCTGTCTTCCTAGAATATGCTCTTTCTTTCTGGTAGACGGTTGCTACCAGAAAGAAAGAGCATATTCTAGGAGAGTGAGTGCCCCATCAAGATTCTCCTTTTATCCTCTGGGCCATATACAATGGTACTGCTATAGACAAATCGTAGGCAAAAGTGGCATGACTTCTTTGGTGGGCTCAGATGACTTGTTCTTTTTAGGGGCTGCATACATTACGCTGTAACCCATGTCCAGGCTGTTCTCAGCAGTAAGGTAGGGAGAAGTTACTTTAGGATGGAAGCCATAGCAACAAGACTGAGAGAGCAGTTACTTTCCTTAGAATTATAAAGGAGGATTAGTAATAAGGAAGTAAGGAAGAAGGGGATTTGTCACAGCAGAGAGGAGGCAGCCACTGCTAAGCTTGTAATAAGCAGATTGCAGGAAGAAAATGTTCAAATGAAGTTCATGGGCCTTCATTATAAATGGTGAGTGATTAACGACATTGCATTTCATTAAATTTATGAGTCGTACTTGTTATACAACACATCACTAATAAATAACGGCGGATGGATTAATATTGCTGTTCTCCATCAATATTTTCATGATGTCTTTTCACCAGAATTAACTGTTGCCAGGAGAAAAATCAACCGAAACCCTTCAATGTTGATGAAACAAAATGACTTAATCAGCTCATCCAAGAAATAAGAAGGAAAGCAGTCATTACATAAAACCCTGACCAGGCACTCAGCTTCTGACATCCGGAGGAGAAAAGGCAGACCGCTTGGGCTTCTGCTTTAATCCCAGGTATAAGCAGAGATCACTGTATAGAAATTAAGTCAGTCTGCAGGAGCCGTAAATCGAACACTGTTCAGGTGTCTGCTGACCCACACTATTTCTTCCCCTATAGCTTTCCTACAATTCTTAGTTTATATCCCAGTACTCACGGAGATAACATTTACACCTGAAATGTCTCTTCAGGGTTCAGATGGTAGAGGCTGGATCCCATACAACAAATGTGGGGAGGCGCCTGGATCAAGAGTGTTATTGACATTGTTGAGAAGTGGCAGAAAATACAGGGTCAAAAAAACCTCAATCAATAGTGTGTCCTCCAAGGGTGGTGGAAATCCCTACCCTTTCTTCTTCCTCTTCTTTCTTCCTCTCTTTCCTCTTGATCTCCCCTTCCCCCAGCTTCCCCTCTCTGCTGCAGTGAGGGTGCAGCTTCAGTCCTCCATACCTCCTTTTGCTGATCATCTACTTCACCACAGGCCAAGTCTGCAATGAACTGAAACCTAAGAAACAATAGCTATGAAAAATCTTCCTTTCTTTAATTTGATTTTTCTCGAGTATTTTGTAACAGCAGTGGCAAGTGTATAAAATATCCTTTCTCTAAACAAAGAATAATACACTTATCATGACCTCTAGGTATTCATTATATAGTGCTTAGTCTGGAGGTCAACACTGGTTTCAGTAACTTAATTTCTAAGCAGTCCTGGTAAACAGGCATTTTGCATAAATCAGCGATCTTGTACAAAAGCAGAGGTATCCTCCACTTTGGGTTAGTGACATGTAGCGGGACACTCACATGCAGGGCTGACTTACAGAGGCATGGCCTCCTCAGTGATTGGTTGGGTTCTTGTCCAATACAGTAGACAGATTTCCAGACATACTCTTAAAAGATCAAGGTAGCAGCTGACAGTTTGGCATGGCCTTGCATTTGCTTTATTTGCCGAATAGTCAGCAAGGCAGGTGCAAGTGGTGAGAACATAGCACCCCTTCTCAATGGGAAGAGTTTAAAAGCATTTGGGTGCCACGTACTGAATCCACCACACCAGCTTGAAAGCCATATCCTTAGAGAGGTCTTGCATAGCCACCACTGGCTGGCCCACTGTAATCATTCTCTTGCTTCTTTATTTTTTCTTCATGACACCATTACCTGAGCACAGTGTGTAAACATACTTGCTGAATTGTCTGACTTCAATGTTGCTTTCTAGTCAGTAGATAATTTCTACAAGAGTATGAAAATGAAGCATTTTGTTCATAACTGTTCTGACACATACTATATTCCCCCAAACATTTAATGCACAATTAATATTTATTAGGTAATGAGTGCTTGGAATGTTTTATCATGTAACACCTCTGGCAGATCATAATAAGGATTATAAACTATTCATTATTAATCCCCATTCTTGATGTTTCTTTAATAATTTGGTTCTCAAACCAAACTATTACCCTTTCCCTATCTACTCATGAATGCAGCTCCTTTGTCACAGATTTACAATGTGAAGTCAGAAGTCAAAGTTACACAGAAGGCTTTTTTTTTTAAAGCTGAGCCCTGCCTTATGGAAATTCACCAATATCCTGTCACACAAATTCCTAGCTATGACATGAAAAAATTGGATTAGGAAATAGTGAGGGAAGAGATATTCATGAAGGTGTAGCTTTCAGAGTGCAAAGGAGGAAATATCTTCGTGTATTTGTTACTGTCCATGGTTATAGAGTTATTGGGAAGCAAACAGTAACAGTGCATCGGAAATTCTAAGAAAATGGGCTGAGTGACTTATTGTCTGCTGGTCCAGAGCCTGCAAATCTGTTTTTGAAAGCACAACTGGGATAAAGCTACAGAATAATGTGTTGCTTTTTACCTGCTCCAAAGTCCTTTATTGGGTCCCAGGAGGGAAACCTGAGAGAGAAGGGAAATAACAGAAACTCACCAGTCTGGTTCTGTGTGTTGCAGACTGAGAGCAACAAGATAGATAAGCATCCGGCTTCTATTTTCGTCTGAAATTAGTGACGTCTCCTTTAATGAGGGCAGACCTTGCTATGACTGTGTATCTCCATTTCTTCTTGGAATCAAATAAAGTCAATTAAAATCATTGTATTTCAGATGGGAAGCAATTCACAGTCTTTTATTAGCAGCACAATGGTGTTGTTTTCCTTTGTCACCAAGGTAGCAATTAATGGGCTTCTAATGGCACAGAGGTGGGTGACAAGCAAAAATGGGTTGTTAGGAATGCAGCTGTGTTCAGACCTCTTCAAAGAGAAGCAGTCTTCTACAGTTATTAGGTTGCTCAGAGCCACCTATTCCGGCAGAGGGGAAGTTATGACTGGTTAAAGTGTTGGACATCGGTGGCACCCTTTCCAAGTCCTGGGGACATTGTAGAAGAGGGACTGGAGGAAAGCTGGAGAATGAATAGGAATGAAGTGAGTCTTCTACTGGATAAGACATTGATGGTCTAAGCATGAAGACAGCAGATGTAATTATCTTTACAGTGCCTGAAAAAAAAAATGAAAAAAAAAAAAAAAAAAAAAAGAACAGAATAGAGGAACAGAACAGTCAGAGACTGACCAGTTGAGAAGTGAATTGATAGGTTTCTATTAGTAGGGGATGAGAAAGGGGAGAGAGGGGTATGTGTCCCAAATGCATTGTATACAAGTGCAAAATTGCCAAAATAGATCTATTCTCCATGCTTTTGACCTCGTTATGTGAGCATGTAGACTTTCCTCTGGATGCTGAGCTTAGCCTGATGAAAGTTTTAAGAATCTAGTTTATCTCAGTGTTTTCCAAGTATTAAATAATATAAAGCAGAAACAGAAGTTAGTGCAAAATAAAAAGTGATTTTAGAAGTTCTGATTGTTATAAAGTACCGCTTGGGGATTTGGGTGATTAATTTTCTGTGTTGTATTTTTAATACATGTTGAGTTTATTTCTTATTCTATTTTATGCATAGCTATACTTTATATCTTAGCTATGAAAGTGATGAGCTTGGGTTGTAGGAGGAAGGAAATGCTTTCTTGACAGTTGGTTACATTTTTCTCAAGAAATCACTGGGAGACTAAAGAAAGTAGAAATTAGTGATTGGATGTGTGTCCAACATTAGCAAGGAGACATGAAGACCTGAGCCTCTGAGCCTCTGACAGACAAACCAACCGAGCAGGAACAGTGCTCAGAATGGGGGCCTGGGTGACCAAGCAGAGCTCTTCTTCTTATGGTCATCCTAGGATCTGCTCCCAGGTTTTCAACTCTGTAAACCATGGCTGTGGTTCCAGTTTGCCAGACAGTGATGGTGAGTCACCAAAACATCATCTTCTTGTCTTTCTCCAAAATCAGGCTACTAGATGTGCTATTTATTCCTGTTTTTATAAATCTCTCACATTCCTATCTAATTGTTATTTTTTTTTCATTTCCAGCTTAGAGTGAAGTTTTGTCTTACTAATGGGTATATTGAGCTTGTATAAGATACGTGGACCTAAATGTGAGGTACAAATTAAAACAGAGACCTTAATGTTTATAGAAAACTCCAGACTTGAACACTACTCATAAGAAAAGATAGGGAGATGGAATGATGATGTACTAGGTGGAGATGTTCAGAAGAGCTGACATGAATATATACTATATATTCTTATATGCACACCTAACAAAACAATTACTGCTCTACACCATGGCAGCCTCATAGAACCTCTGCCTCGAAACTATAGAATTGTGTAGAAGTAGAATGAGTTCAAGCATTACCAAAGAGTAATGATTTATACCTGTTTGTTAAAGCCCCTTCCTCCTATCTCAGAAAGGCAAACCCTAAAGAAAAACTGCCTCCAGTTGACTACCACAGCCATCCCCCCCCCCCCCGAAAGCCCTGCTGTAAATCCTGTTTGTGAAATCACGATTTTTTTCCCACCTGCAAATGTCTTTTAAACACATTTTCAAAGATATTAAATGCCTTTTAAAATGTCTACGTACAAATGTTTGTTTCTGCAATTTCTGTTCTTAAAAACATGTCTGTGATAGAAATTCCTTTTGGTGGCCACTGGACTCTGAAACTACCCTCAGATGGCCACACTGTTACAGGACCTTTAAAAACTATAAGAAATTGTGTGGGATCTTTGGAAGCATTAGCCTAGGTCCTGCTCCTATGGAAATAAAAAGTAGTTCTTTTGTTCTTCTGTGGGCAAGGTTGATTCTTTGCTGTTTAGAATTTCCATGACAGGCTGAGTAAACTCCAGAGTCTAATGCTGAGCAAAAAGGGAGCAAGGAAAGAGCCTAAAGAGGCTTATTGAGAAAGAGAGAAGGATGTACTAGACCCAGCAGATTGGAAATCAAGAAGATAAAGCTCAGACACTGTCTTCACTGTTATATTCTGTGAAGAGGTTAAGGAGGGTGGAAGACAAGAATAGCTGAGTTTGACTTCTAGGATGACTTTCCAAATTTGGTGAACACCTAGACATCAAATACAGTAGTAAGGAACAATTGTGTTGCAGAAAGCTTTGTGGGAACGTTCTTTAAGGTTCCAGCAGATTCTCAGGATATTTTTAATCTCTGTTGTTGAACTAGGCTTAATTTCCTATTTTCTTTCAAAATGGAGAACAGAGAAGGATGGAGTGCCGATGCATTGTTCAAAGTGATTCCAAAAACAGGCAGTGCTGTCTGCAGAGGAAGAAGAGAGGCAGGGGAAGCAGCAACAGCAGGATATGTTCTAAAGCAATGAAGCTGAGGCTACTTGTAGTGAAGCTGGTTGTAGCTGAGACTGAGTTGAAGATGTAGAAGATGGCTGAGTGGTAGTCTGACTCTTCTCTATTTTCAAATTTATAAAGCATTTGTTTACTGTTGTTGGAGAAGAAATTTATCTACAATACTCTGTGCTCACCCTGATAACATCGTATGCACCAACCTTATCTATAAACATTTACACCCCTCAGGAGATAAAGATTCGAGATAGCATGGGTACCAACCATCCAAGAGGCTAAAGAGCTACGCCAAAGAGCCTGAGAGACCTATGAAGGCTTTGAGGTGAGTCCCAGTAATGGAAGATGAGTCTACAAGCACATACTATGTGTCATGGGAAGATGCTTTTAAAAAGTGGTTTCATGGAATTGAGGAAAAAGATGGTGCTTGATGGAGGGAAGCAGAGAGAGAGATGCTGTGTTAGCAACAAGTATGGGAATGTGGCTGCAGCAGACAAAGGGACATGTTGGTAAGTAGGACAGATTCTCAGGCCACTGGGAGGCTTTGGCCACCAGCAGGCTCAATGCTGCCCAGGTCCTTCCCACTGCCCAGTCTCACGATAATACTAACTCTGAGCAGGAACAACTTATCCAAGTTAAAGAATGGCTTTCTTTGAAAGACTTCTGTGGTCCATGCTGCCACTGGAAACCACATGGAAGCCCATGCTCCTGGAGGCTTCCCACTGCTATGGGAAAGGAAGCCTCTTTGCAGTGGCATTGATGACTGCAGACTCAGAACTGAAGAATGAGAGACATTGAAAACTTCTGTGACAACCTCTCCTCCACCAACTGTCCACAGCAACAGCAGCAGCAGCAGCAACAACAACAACAACAACAACAACAACAACAACAACAACCACAACAACACAATCCAGACAGGAATCTATTGAAGAAAGCCCTTGGAATTCATGATAAAGATACTGAAGGTCTGCGTAGCTGATGGCTTCTGGTGGGGATGTGAGAGAGGGAGTATAGGGTGGGAAGGATTCAGTTTTCTTTAAGGGGTTGTCCTGTGGGAGTTTGACCATACTGCAAAGATTATATGGGTAACACAAACTGGACTTGGTGTTTGTCTGGCTGTCTGTTTGTTTGTTTGATTTTGTGTAGGAAATGTGCAAGGCAGGAAGGTGGACCTGGAGAGAATGGGAAGAGAGTATGATCAAGGTGCATTGTACAAAATTCCCAAATAATTAATAAAAATATTACGTTGGGTAAAACTTAGCCTCCAAATTCTCCCGCACTCACCTGTTTCCCCCCGAAAGTTTTAAAATGGTGACTTACTGACTTACTCAAGCAGAGAGGAAACTCTGCTTGGTCACTCTGCTTCCTTCTACCTCAGTGTATTTAGGTTTTTGCAGACAAAAGCCACGTGTATAAATTTTTATGGCAGACAACACCCCAGTGATATATATATATGCTCATATATGTGCATACAGAAACTATACATTATATATACATATATATGTGTGTGTGTGTGTATATATGTGTATGCATTCAAAATACTTGTAAAGCTGATACAATGAGAAGGAATATTTTCCATTTTCTTACCTCAGTGAGGATCACGTTGAGAACATGCCTTTGGGCTGAACTTCCTGCTCCATCTTACTTGGTGGGAACATGGAAAATTAACATGGGAGAAATATAAATGGATGTCTTGACTAGTTTTAAGTCAACCTGATACAAGCTAGAGTCATCTGAAAGAAAGGAAGCTCAGTTGAGAAAATGCCTCCATAAGGTCTACCTGTATGGCAGTTTCTTAATTACTGATTGATGGGGGAGGGCCCAGACCATTGTTGTTGGGGCCATCCCTGGGTTGGTGGTCCTGGGTTCTATAAGAATGCAGGATGAACAAAGCAGTGATCAGCACCTCTCCATGGCCTTTGCATCAGCTCCTGCCTCCAGGTTACTGCCTCCTTTGAATTCTTGTCCTGACTTCCTTTGATGATGAACAGTGATATTGTAGTTCAAGTCAAATAAACCCTTTCCTCCCTAACTTGCTTTTGGTCATGGTGTTTAATTGTAGCAATAAAAATCCTCATTAATACAACGAATATTTCTAAGCATGTGTATCACTGATCTCTTCAAGTGAATGGTTGAATGGAAGAAGGGAAAAGTATGAAAAGTGAAAGCGCATAGTAGGAATGTTTCCATATATCCTGGCACAATTTAAAATTTCCTCCTTTAGCTTGACTATAATAGGATCATTGAAATAAAGTGCTGAAGGTTATCTAATGCTATATGCAAACATGTATATATTTATATGCATACATTTTCAGTGCATTGGTGCATGTGCATATGCATATGTGCTTATGTGTGAAGATGCACATACATGTGTGTTTGTGCATGTCATTCTCCGGAATACTGTCCATCTCCTTTGAGACAGAGACTTTCGTTTCTCATTGGCCTGGTGCTCTCTGCTTAGGATGTAGTAACCGGATAGCAGTGAAGACCCTTTTTGTCTCTGTCTCTCCAGTGCTGGGACTGCAAGCATGTACCACAACACTCAGCATTTTTACATGGGTTCTGGTCTTAAATTCAGGTCCTCATGCTGTAAGGGCAATGCACTTTATTTGACAGAGTTATCTATCCAGCTTGTAATTTTTATTTACTGAAAGTTAGAACTTTGTTGGAAGGCCTTTCTAAGTTAGACTGTGCTGTTCATCATTTCATAGGTGTGAAACAGGCAATTCTGTTACATTATAACTGACAGGACTGAGCATCTTTGGTTATTTTACTTTGTCTTAATTTGTGGAGATTAATGTCACTAAAGTGGACATTGAACCATGACCCAGTCCAACCTTCTGTTTCTATGTGAACAGTAAGTAAAGTATCCTCACTGAACAGTATTAGTTTACAGTGGGGAACTGTCATGTTGTGTTTCAATAAAATTACCCAAGTAATTTGAAATTGGGACAAAAATGAAATAAAATTGTTCTATGAAGAGATAGCCAATATCTTTTAATTGTAGTTAGTTAGTTAGTTTGTTTGTTTGTTTATTTATTTATTTATGAGTCTTGAGATGGTTTTTTTTTTTTTTTTTTTTTTTTTTTTTTGGTTTTTCGAGACAGGGTTTCTCCATGTAGCCCTGGCTGTCCTGGAACTCACTCTGTAGACCAGGCTGGCCTCCAACTCAAATCCACCTGCCTCTGCCTCCCAAGTGCTGGGATTAAAGGTGTGCACCACCACTGCCCAGTGAGATGGTTTTTCTATACAGCCCAGGCTGGTCTCTAGTTGAAGATTTTACTAGAGCCAGGAATCTCCTAGAGAATAGAATGTAAAAAAAGACAAGGCAGTCCATTTCCTCTGTGTGCTAAAGATTCATATCAGTGTTAGAAGCAACTGGAAAATTTGATTTCCCCCAATGGCACTAGATAGTCCCCATGTACCATGAGAGCAGTAGCTCTTAACCTGTAGGTCATGACCTCCTGGGGCTCAAACACCCCCCTTACAGGGGTCATCTAACCATCTGAAAGCATGGCTATTTACATGATGATTTGTAACTGCATAAATCACAATTATGAAGTAGCAATGAAATAATTTTATAGTTGAGGTCACCACAACATGAGAAACTGCTAAAGGGTTGTAGCATTAGGACAGTTGAGAACCACTGAACAAGAGTTTCATTTGAAGTAGTGATACTAATGAGAAATTGAATAATATTTTCTTGGTTCTGCCTGTAACAAGACCTCTATTTGAGGTCTTAGATAAAATCCCACTTTAGTTCCGTTTCTCTCACTAGCAACACCAGACAAGTATTTATATCATGATTACCAGAGGTAGTATTGGGCAGCAGTTTCCTGGAAGATGATCCTCAACCTCAAATTTCCTAGGAAATAATAACCCTTATCCAAACGCTGCTTAGCAACAAACGGGGGCTTATGCAATTTAGATGACAGGAAGAGTCATGGTGAAAATATCTTCAGGATCAAAATATCAACTGGTTAAAAGATTCTTCTATTGTAGCATATATAAGACATACCACATTTTAATGTAACCATCCATGGTTATAATCAGCATCATGGGAAGAGAACATTAATAATCCATATTTGGATAGTCACAAATCTCATTCTTAGATCACCAAGAGTGAAAAAGAAATTTGCTTTAGTAGTTGCTGGACACTCTAGCTCAAGCATGAAGATGGAACATGCCCTAAATCCTCTAGGGCTAATTATATCAATAAAGCTTTCAATCTTTTGAGGGAGAAAAAGACTTTAAAATGTATCCCTTTGTTTCTTAGACTAGTGTATATTCCAGAGACTTAAATGTTAAAAAATAGAGTAAGAATTAGTTATATAAGGATTGAGTAATATTAATTATCAATTTCTTATAATTAGACAGCATTTTTGGCTAGAAGTAGCCAAACTTAATATAGGAATGCCTTAGCTTACTCTGAAAGTTAAAAGGTAGCTAGCCTTAAGAACTCTGTGGTAAATGAATAGATATTTTTATACATGGTTGGTAGAAAGACAAAATAGTAAAACCACTAAGGAAAATCATTTAATGATTTCTTATAAAGTTAACTATCTATGATCCAGTAATCTCATTACCGTGCATTTACCCAAGGGAGATCAAGGCCTGTGAATGCTTGTGTTCTGTGTGGCCACTGGAGTCCTTTCATAGTTGCCTCAATCTAGAAACAACCTAAATTTCCCCTAGTGAGGGAATGGACAAATCCACTGTGGGATATCTATGTGACAGAATACTTGTCAGCAATTGAAGCAATGAATCACAAATGTGTGGATAAATCTCAAATGCAGTAGGTCTCAGGACTATTTATCTAGATGGTGAGGGTCAAACACCCACTTACATTATAGTTCTCTAGAGCACTTATTAAATAGACTGCAAAAAAATGCTAAACCAGGGCTTTTATAATAGTCTGTCTGGACTGAGGACTGAACTTCAATTCTAAAATATTAGCAAGTCCCTAGGTGGTGTAGACATTGTTGGTGCAGAAACCAGACCTTGAAACAATCACATCTATAAACCACAATGAAATGTTTCTTCACCAGAAATCCCAGCTGCAGGGACTATCTATGTGGCTTTCTCAAGGAAGAACAAGCACTTAAGCTTATTGTCACCATCAATGCCAACTCCAGAGCCATTGTTGTGGAGACAAATAACACAGAGTAGTAGTTATTCACATGTGGATATAGATCATTCAATGATCTATTTATAAAATTGATACTGTTCTTTGAAGTTGATGAGTATGGCAATGTTGGGCTGCCGCAGGGGGAGGGAGCACGCGGGGATGGGAGTGCGAGCCGCCTCGGCTGCTTTCCTGCTCCAAGCACAGTCCTGGCCACAGCACGATCCCCATGAGACCCCCTGCTGTGTCGAGTCAGGCCATGGCTGGAGATGGGGCAGGCTGCTAGCCACCTCGACTGCTCTCCAGCTCTGAGCCCGACACTGTGCTTGCTCATCACTTGCCCCTGCGCCAAGTCTTGGCCGCAGCTTGTTCTCCGTGGTACCTGCAACTGCTGTCGGCATGCGAGCGGATCTCTTCCCAAGCCAGAAGTGTTACTGCTCTAGGGACAAAAGCTCTCAGATGCTGAGGTAGTTTTGCACCTTTATTCCTTCTGGATGGCGGGCAGCGGGCACAAGCAGGGACAGAGCGGGTGGGCGGGCAAAAGCAGGCAGGGCGTGGAAGGCAGAGAGCAGTGCAGAGAGCATCATAGAGAGAGAGAGCACGCAGGTTAGGATGGTCAGATATACTGTTTGGGAGGGGTCAGGGGTTTGACAATCAATACTTTCCATTGGCTTGGTTTGGGGACTTTGTAGTGCCTAATTTGCTTGCGGGAGGACTCAGAGTTGCTTTCTATGTGACAAATCTCACATGCCAGGCCTCTCTCTCTATAGGGGTTGTAAAGGCTGTGGCTGGTTTTACAGGAGTCTTCCGGGAGTGTTGGCTAAAACATAGTCTGGTCCCTTGTGAAAATTTCACGGGGTCTCCCAGAATTTTTAGCCTGTGCTCAACTGGGTGTCAGATTGCCTGCCACAGACTACCGCCCCACATGGCAACTTGTCCCTTACACCCATGCTTAAAACTTGTAACACTTATTACATAGGAGCCCATGTGTTTAAAAGAATTGTTTGGATGTCATCTGTCTTTTTGTTTAAAATAAGAATGATGAATATTTATATATTTTGCTTTTTTCCAGATTATATTGACAGTTTTTGGTTTATATCCCACGTTCATCCTCATGTGGAAATCCTGTGAACACTGGAAGACTGATATGAGGCTTATAACACTTAATGGATGGGTCAGAATTTGTAGAAATGTTCTGTTTTATTTTTGTCAAGACAATTTCTATTTTCATGAGATCAAGAGCTGTAAATAATATTTCATCATATAGTCAGCGTTAGTTACCTAAGTGCAACAAATCTATTCCTGCTGGAATTAGTATTGGATCAAGGAGCCTGAAATTGTAAAGATTTAAACTTGAGAAGGGATGGAAACCATAGGGATAAGTTACTGGTCTGTCGTTACTCCATAATCTCTTGAAATGTATCTCTCTTGCCTTTAGTATCTAGCCATTTTTATTTTTAATTAAAATCTAAAAGTGAAACATACAGCAAAGAATGGTCTAAGGACTAAGATTCTCCTGCATAGCCTGTGGGTCTGAAATAGACACTTGGCTATTGAGCTTGTGGGACTCCTGAGTCCATTCAAAGGACATGACTCTCAAGGGCCTAAATCACCAATGGCCTTTTATTACATGAACCTCTACTTACTTAACAACCATTCTTCTTTTCACTTCCTTTTGATTTTATGGCCTTTAAGAATATGTTTGTCTGTATTTTCACTCCTGCTATAGATGTGTTTTAGTAGAAAGCTCACTTTAAAACACTATGGCTTCCATATAAGAATTGTGGAATTCTCTTGGAAACTCTTGGGTAGGAGTGGAGGAACAGAGGAGAGCCAAGGGGGATGTAAGATTCTGATGCAACAGATACATGAATTTCAGATAACTGTACATGGTATTCTGGACCTGGGGTAGCCCTTCTAAGAGAGCCAGATCTTACAGACCACTCTCCAGGGAAACAGGCAGCTGAGCATCACCAGCAGCTGTTATATGAAGAACTGTGAAAATGGAAGCCCTCTCCATGGGAAGATTCTGGTGATATGTTCCAGCATCCCCCACAGCCCCATGTTGCTGCAAGGACAAAGCCTTATTCCTCCACCACTATCTGAAAAAATATCTAGAGTTTTCATGAGCTTAGTTTAGTCAGGCTTAGGGTTGGTGGGGAATGGTGCTTCCAGAATATTCCTGGATCAACCCCGCCTTTTCTTCTCTCTCTACTTCTCTTCTCACTCTCTATGAATATCCATTCTATATGAATCTTCCTTTATGAAAATCAAAATGTGGCCTGTTCACTCAGAAGTTAAACATAGAACTTGAAAATGTGAAGAGTATGAAGGCATGTCGTCTTTCCACGCATTAGTCCCTCAATCCAGCTGACCAGCAGTGAGCTTTTCCTTCAGTGTGGCCAAGGATTTGTATGTTACATTTAGCAGTACTGCTTCTATTAGACACAGGCCTACAAGCACTTGTACTTTGTAAGGAAACATCTACCAACAAACATATCAGCTTACATCTGGCCATACTATCCTACAAGTACATTCTGTCTACTCACAGATTGCATGCTCACTTGAAGACCCGGCAACAGCAGCAGCAGCAACAGCAGGCACCTAAGTGTATGGGTTTCTTGCTGATATAACAAAATACCATTAACTTGGGGGCTTATAATGGGCACCAAGCTCTATCTATTAGTGTTAGAACTCAGAAGACTAAGTGTGTCTCATTGGTCTAAAACCAAATAATGGAAGGTCTGAGTTTCTTTATGGATTTTGTAATAGAGAATTTCCTGTTTTGCTTTTCCAGCCTCTCTAGGCTTCCTATATCCCTTTGAGAGGTCAAACCTACTCCATCTTGGCACAGGCCTCCATCTTAAAAAGGGGGAGGGGGGCTGAAAACTTGACCTGCAGCTGAACCCAAGCTGCACTCAAGTACCAAGAAGGACCCCATGGCTTGTCCTTGGGCTATACTCTAGAATTACTCCCTAGCTACTTCCTAGCAATAGCCAATCAAAGATTAGTCCAATTGTTTCAGATATACTTTCAGGACGATTGTGATTGTTCATGGTTTTGCTTCAGAGCACCCACCTGTTGGCTTACAATAGTCATTCACTTGAATCTTGCTAGGCTAGACACCCCTTGTTTGTTCCCATTTCCTATAAAACTTTGTCCCAAAGAGGTTTTGAGGCTTCTTCACCAAATCATCCTGCAGCATCAGGGTCAGTGGTAAATAGGTCCAAGCTCGAGCTTATAAATAAAGACCCTAGAGAGATTGCATCAGAGTCGGCTTCTGGGTAGTCTTTTGGGGCTCAAGAACAAGGCACACCTTAAAGTCTCTCCTATGTTCAATCATTAAAGGCCTGTCAAAACTTTCTCCCATTGCAGCATATGAACTCTTAGGTTTTTTTCTGCCTCTTCTATAATTAAATTGTGATGATATTGCCTACCTGAATAATACAATAATAATAATCTATTTTATGGTGAGATGACAGCCACTTTAATTCAACCTGCAATCTTAATTGTCCTTTGTCCTTTCTTTTGTATAGAGACAAAGGTAATACAAGTTTAAGGTAATACAAGTTTAATTCCTACTCTTTAAAAGTCTGTTGGAACTAGTTGACAGTATACAGATCAGTGGTAGAAAAGCAAACACATTTATTTACATGTGCAAGTATAAGAACTAAACAAAATCTCAGAATCAAAGCATGCTGAGCATGATGGCCTATGCCTTCAATCCCAGCACTCAGGCTACAGAGGCAGGTCTGGGTTTGAGCACAGCTGGGTCTACATAGTGAATTATAGGCTAGCCAAGGCTACAAAGTGAGGCCCTGTGTAAAAAACAAACAAACAAAGAAAATCAAAGAAGTCTCACAAAGTAGAAGACTAAATAATTTATTCATAAGGAGGAGAGAGTAATAACGGAAAACAGACTATTTTAAAGGGATAGGAAATAAGTTTGAGAAGTTCTGAGTGAGCCCAAAGAGAATCACCAGGAACAATTTCTCTTGGCTCCCTGGGAGTAACCTACAGCTAAGAGAACACAGAGGATTGAACTTCTTTGTAGGTAAAAGCTATCTCATTCAGAGAAAGTCTTTCAGGAGGTCTGTCTGAGCTGGTGATCATACCTGGGAAGTCTATGTGGGTTTGGTGTTTCCTTTGATAGTTTACCTGTTATGTTAATTTAAGCAGGTTCCCAGGGTCTTAGACAAATTCAATTTTGGGGGACGGGGAAGAAATTTTCTCAGCAGGGTGAGTACTTGGTGGAATAAAGAATTGTTCGGAGCTCTTCTGAAAGACATTCACTTTCCGGTAATTCCAATCACTTCAGTATTTTAAAGTGTCCAACTTCAGTGAATCACTTTCTGTGCTCTGGCATGTGTTATATACCATGGATCCATAGACACATGTGAAGAGCAGGCTGTGGCCAGCTCTGACTCACTGATGCTGTTACATCATTCTTTCAGGTGATGCTTTGCTTCCCTCTGAGGGACATTATTTTATAAAATAGCAATTGGCAATGCTTTGATAGCCAATGCAGAGGCAGAAACAGTGCTATGTTTTGTCTGTTCATGTAAACAAACACCATCTATGGAGGACAAACGATGAGGCACAGGCAGGGAATAAAGCTTATTTATGCAAATAAGTAGCACCACCTATAACTTTTCCAATGAAGTCAGAAATACATACAGGCCTCTGAACTTCCAAACAAGACAAATGTCACAAGCCTGTCACCTATTGCCTGCAGTGCTTGGTAGATCTGATAAGAATCAGACCATCTGGTGTATGTAACAAGATCAATAGATGACAAAACCAACTCTGCCCCCTTGGCCTTCAGCAATCTACTCCTTGATGTGGCACACCCAAACCACAGTCTAGACCTGGGCTCTATACTTTGAACTGGTTCTTGAACCAGATTTCTGACTGTATTTGTTTATACAAAAATACCTGCAGAGACTCTCCTCACATCTTATATCAGTTCCATGTACTTGGCTTCAATAAGGCTTCTGAGTAGTAAGCCATTTAGTAGTCATTCTGAAACATATAGATTTGTATAAGTTATAATATGTGTAATATGTATTCTGAGAATGAACATTAATAATTTGGATTAGACTCAAAGGACTTATAATTGCCCATGGCCAAATCTGTAAAGTGAAATCAATGGGACCTGGTGAGCTGAAGCCAAGAAAATTGAGATGGCTCAAGAGTTATTTATTTAATAAATCCCAGCACTATGGAAAGACATGTCTCTCTGTTTCTGGCATACCTTACCAGCACACAAGTTCTAAAGATGAAGGAGTCAACATGTTGTCTGTCATACTTGCAAGGTCTAGAGAGTTCAGCCTAAATAGACCCCAGCTCTCCTAGAGTGCAAACCCAGTTAGTAAGAACATTGTAGAGCCAAAACCCAGTGGAAAGGGTATCTTGATAGAAGGCAATTTGGACAGCAGGCTGAGAGGTCCACTCTAGTGCATCTGAGACCTCCCACAGACCACAGGGGCCTTAGGCAGGACCTGAGGAGGGTGGCCCACCAGCCTGGCTGCCAAAGCTTTGTTGGTACTTTTGCCCC
This sequence comes from Uromys caudimaculatus, assembly GCA_028551405.1. Classification (NCBI taxonomy): domain Eukaryota; kingdom Metazoa; phylum Chordata; class Mammalia; order Rodentia; family Muridae; genus Uromys; species Uromys caudimaculatus. Next base: position 37,365,840 of record CM052701.1, on the reverse strand, counting down.
AGGAGTCGGCCTTGGGGCAGGCGGACACCACTAAAAGGAAAAAAGAGGCACTGTGCTTCATTTTAAAAATAGATTAATTGGTATTTAAAGCTAAATTCTGTAAGGTCTTTAATATTTCTGTGAAGTTACCATCACAGACATTTCTGTTCTTTTACTGAATTTCATTTCACTTTATAGGCATAGCTTTAATTGGCTCTGGAATTACATAGGAAATAAGTGAAAGGAAGTTTTCAGCTTTACTGGAAATTCTCCTTTTTTATGCATGCAAGCTCAGAAACATGACTGTAGTCATTTGTAATTTTATTTACTCACCCAATAGATGACTTAAGGTCATGGAGAAAGAACCCTCTATGTGGTTACCTTGTTTTGAAAATTTTTGAGACCCTATAAAAAGAAAACCAAAACCCTTTAGGCTTGCTTTAAATTTCTAGAACTAATCTGGTTTGCAGTGAAGACATGGCATGGTTTTAAGCTGCCAAATCTGGTGTGTCCAGCCCCAGTGCTTCTGAATTGTGTTCCTCTAAGGAACGAGAGGAGGTCCTCTGTCAAGTAGCCAGAGCTCTACAGGGACTGTGCTTGGTGTTAAATGACAAGAAGGTGGAACTCCATGCAGTCTCTGGAGCTTAGGACTTGCTTCTTGCCTTCCAACATGTTGAGGCCAGCTCTTTCTTGTGTCTGCCACTGAGATGTATACACTAGGCTTGCTTCTCTGTGATTTCCCTGTGTCTGTCTTCCCTCTCACCAGCCAGGTGCTGGAATTATAGATACCTTCGATCTCATCCAGCTTGCTGTTCCATCTTATCGGTGCCCTTAAAGCCTCACCTTTGGGATCTTATATCCCAGTTTCCATCCTGTTGTGAAAGTGTTTGCTCCTGGTACTTCATTTGTCCTGGAAAGCTTACCTACAACCCTCCCACAGCATCTTCTCAACATTTTCCAGAGAGTGGAACTGAGGTAAGTGTCATGCAACAAATATAAGGCTGATAGTTGGTTGATTCATTGAAAAGATATGTTTAAAGCAAGTGATCATAACGATGATTTATTCAGGTCTTAAACACCTTTATGTAGCTTAAAGCATATAAATTCACACTCATTTGCCAATCTTTGATGTAAAGTAAGGTCTGTTCTCTGACTCTGGGTCTGTTAATTGGCCTGATATGTTGTCTCTCCTAATAAATTGTACCACTAATACATCCCTTAAGATTCCCGACTTCAGTTTCTTTACATTGAAGCACAGTTAATGAGACTTTTGAAGCAATCTATTTGAATTCGTTTTTATAGGTGCTTGAGTTCCTCCAACACTTTTGGACCACACCTCATTCAGCTTGGTTCTGTTGACTTGCTTTCATGGGAGCTTTTGGAAACATTCAAGCTATTTTTGGTTGAAACATATTTTTTCCTTCATGAACTCATATTTCATTGATTTGCATAAATCTAATTATTTACATGCCATTTAGCTGCATATATAATGTCAATTAGAATGCTAATAAATTTGGTAATACTTGCAATTGATTTCTAGTAAATGGATGATCTTCAGCATAAATAACCTGCTGGGCTACTACACAAGAGTCTTGGGCTGAGGAGTGGGATATCTAGGATTTTTCTGTAGTTTTTTACTGTACCCCCACCCAACACTAGCTGCCAAGCTTACTGGATGCCACCTGTACAGTGTTAGCATCTTACTTCCTCAAGTACCCATGCTTCTCTACCCGCGGGAAATCTGGAAATGCTGTTGTATTTTGTACACCCCAGAGTCACTGCCAAGGAATGAAATTCATAACAATTAAGTACAACTGGAAGAATCCTCCCAGCCTTCTGTCTTTGAAACTGTCTACTCTGTCCCCTGTCTTTCCTACCCAGTGACAGCCCTTTAGTGACTCCTTTCCCCATTCTGTCCTGTGTCTTCTTAGCTTGATTACAACTTTCCTTTTGAAGAAACCCAGGCTAAGATTCACACCCATTAAAAGATTAAATACAGAGAGCAGAGAGAATTGATGGGTCAATGGATGGAGTGGTCTAATGAGAATGACCCCAATAGGCTCATTTAGTTGAATACTTGATCCCAGGTAGGTGGGACTGTTTGGGAAGGATTAGGAGGTGTAGCCTTGCTAGAAGAGTTGTGTCACTAGGGATGTGCTTTGTAATTTTAAAATACCATTCCACTGCCAGTTAGATTTCTCTCTGCCTCTTGCTTGTGGCTCAAGATGTGAGCTCTCAGCTACTGCTCCAGCACCATGCTTCCTGCCTGCTGCTATGCTCCCCTGCCATGATGGACCTGGGCTCTTCTTCTGAACCTCTAAACCCCCAGTAAACTCTTCCGTGAGTTGCCTTGGTCATCATGGTGCTTTGACATGCCAGTAGAAAAGTAGCCAAGTCTGTGCGTTAAGTAGAAACTGCAGAAGACATCTTCCACCATGGTGGGGACTCTAACTCTGTCTTTTCCTCATCAGAAAGTTAAGCAATTTCTAACCTTATATTTAGACACAGGGTCTGTCTTTGCAGCTGACAGTTTGGTTTTCACTTTGAGGGCCCTAGTATGGCATGTCCTAGGAAAGGGTTACAAGCTTCCAGCTAGGACCAAAGTTGGCCAGTATGTCTTGACCTTCCTCTAAATTTATAAGCCGGCCACCCTGGGTTGTTGCCTCCTTCATCATCTCTATTTTTGTTTCCAATTCTTATTTGCATCTCTTATTTATCTTAGCCCTCTAGTGACCTATAGTTTGAAATTGTTACTGCAAGAATCCACCACTTTTTTGAGACTCCTACCTTTGACTCAAGATTTAGAAGTCCAGTCTTCTTCTTTTTCTCTCTAGGTCCCCCTTTCCACCATTCAGTACCTCTCTCAGTCTCTCTCTGGGGACTCCAGGTAATACTGCACATATAGACTGTTATGAATATTTTCCCAATCAGTCTAACTTCCTACCACTTAGAGCCGTCTAAATGTTTTTCTTCAAAGATACACAATATTGAATTAATGCTCTTTCAGAAACAGAACAAAACTATTGTACTTTCTCTCCCCTTTCTTAAGAACAAGTATTTAGATAGTGAAGTGATTGAACTACTCTTCGTTCTCTATCATTAATGGAAAATTGGCCATAAATTGCTGAGGCGTGACTAGCGCATTCCCCAACACAGCTGCAAATGCTTTATGCTGGATCATTTTTGATTTCTGAGAATAAAGGGAGGAAATGGTTCAGAGCTGGCACTTCTCTAAACATAACCTCGTGTCACTCTCAACAGAGAATAGCTACTCTGAAGAAAGAACTGACAAAAAATAGTGCCACCTTCAGTTCCTTTCCTCTCTCTACTTCCTGTTTCTATGGTATGGTGGGTTTGACCACTAGCTTTGGAAAGGTAGCCATTGAATATTGTTTTTACCATTTATAAAACTAATATAAGATTCCTATGTGCTTGGTAAATGATCCATAATTAATACACTGCAATCTGTGACATCATCTTACCATAATTTGAAGCACAACATGTTTTATTCAATATCTTTACCCATAAGTTATCCATTTTAATCTTCAAAGATCTTAGTAAAACATTTCTTGGTATTTCCATTTTATAGAGGGAAGTGTTCAGATAGATGTATTAATTATTATAAAGAAACAGCACATGGAAAAGATAGTTGGTCTTGTCTTTTTGGTAAGTACTTAGCTCTGGTTTCTCCAGATATGCTTTTCTTCTGGGATCATCCATCCCTCAGGAAAACATTTCTTCCTGGCTCCAGGTGAAAGCTATGGGGTAGCTGCTGAATGCTGAACATTCAGTCATGGACATTAATATCCATCAAGGTTGACATTGATGTTATGGCATATGAGATCCATGGCTTCAAAAGAGTCCCAGTGATATGAGAATGCCACCAGCACCAGGACAAGTTGTAAGGCAAGGGAAAATGCTTATGGTTTCAAAGTAGCTGGCTCCCGTGTGTGTGTGTGTGTGTGTGTGTGTGTGTGTGTGTGTGTGTGTGTGTGTGAGAGAGAGAGAGAGGGGGGGGGCTCATTCAGCTCCTGATCTCTTTTTCCTTTCCTTTCTTTCTTTTCTTCTTTTTTTTATGTTACTTTGTTCCCTCCTTCCTTCCCTCCTTCCCCTCCCCCGTTCTCTCTCTCACTATAATCCTGTCTCCCTCCCTCCATGTCTTCCTTTTTTCATTCCTTGCTAAGGCAGCATCTCCCTATGTCCCCATAGCTGTCTTGGCACTCATTATGTAGAGGGCTATGCCCTCCATCTTACAGCGGGCTTCTAGTTTGTCTCCTTAGTGTTAGCATTATAGGCCTGTGCAACCACGCCTCACTTTCTGGAAATTTCCTAGATTACCAGAAAAGTTCCTCATTCATTTAAACTAACTTTTCTGATTGGAATTTGTCATTTTCAATGTTTATTTATTTATTTACACTTCAGATTTTATCCCCCCCCATTCACCCTCCGACTGTTCCATATCCCATACCTCCTTCCCACCCCCGTCTCCACATGGATGTCCCCACCCATACTCCCATCCCACCTGACCTCTAAACTCCCTGGGGCCACCAGTCTCTTGAGGGTTAGGTGCATCATCTCTGACTGAACACAGACCCAACAGTCCTCTGCTGTATATGTGTTGGGGACTTCATATCAGTTGGTGTATGCTGCCCAGTTGGTGGTCCAGTGTTTGAGAGATCTCGGGAGTCCAGATTAATTGAGACTCCTGTCCTCCTATAGGGTCACCCTCTTCCTCAGCTTCTTTCAGCCTTTCCATAATTCAACCATAGGAGTCAGCAGCTTCTGCCCATTGGTTGGGTGCATATATCTGCATCTGACTCTTTTAGATGCTTGTTGGATCTTCCGGAGTGCATTCATCCTAGGTCACTTTTTGTGAGCGCTTAGTAGTAGTGTCAGGCGTTGGGATCTTCCCTTGAGCTGGATCCCACTTTGGGCCTGTCACTGGACCTTCTTTTCCTCAGGCTCCTCTCCATTTCCATCCCTGTAATTCTTTCATATAGGAACAATCATGGGTCAGAGTTTTGACTGTAGGATGGCAACCCTCTCCCTCATTCCACAAATGTCCTTGCTGGTGGATTATTTCATCTGATCCATGCAAGAAAAGCACAGACAGGTCCACCATTAGCACAATTTCAGTTTTGGAGTTGAATTAACTGAAATTATGCTATTTTAACTAATCCACTGGTAAAACTAGCAGGTGAGCAACCTAATATCAAAGCATATCTTTCTGTCTCTGTCTCTGTTTCTATCTCTCTGTCTCTCTGTATCTCTCAGTCTCTCAGTCTGTCTGTTTTTCTGTTTCTCTGTCTGTCTGTCTGTCTCCCCACCCCTCTCTCTCTCTGTGGTGTGACTCATTCTCCATGTACAGCCTAGGCTGTCCTTGAACTCTCTCACTCATTATGCGTCAGCCTCTCAAGTCTCAAGTGCTAGGGCTCTAGGCTGTTCCATATCTGCCCTTTCTTTTTCTGCAACTCTAGTTTTTTCTTCTTCTTTTTCATAGTTCCTTGTTTTTGTTTATTTTCAGTTTTTATAACAATGCAACAGATAAGATCCAGCCAAGTGCTTGATTTGATGCAATTTTTAATATCCTGAAAATCAAAATCTCCATGTGCTATAAATATGTCCTGATTTTAAATTTAATAACTGTTTCTGGTAGGTTACTTCATCTCCAAGAAATTTCTACTTACTGTGTACTTATTGAGCAGTTATTTTGCTGAAATACTATCTTTAGTGCTGAGAGCTGAACAAATGTAGAAGATGTATTGGCTCAATACTAAGCCCTCCATTTTCCCTCTCATACTCCATTGCTTTTATTATTTTTTCTCAGCTGAGTTAAGAAAAATTCTCTTATACAAATCTTCTAGAATCTAGGTGAGACTCTGCCTCAGCCCTTGTACATTGCCTGATGTTGCTCCTTCTCTTGAGAGGGTTGGTGTCTGCCTCTAGGAACTACACCAGTACTGGCATCCACAGACAGTGCCTTCTTCCAGAGTCCTCTTTCGATGATGATGGATCTTGGTGCTATTCTCATTATAAAGCTCTTGTGAGGTCAAGTTGAAAATAGACTTCTGAAAAGACCTTTGTCTTCTCTTGCTGTCTTCTGCTTTTCCTACCTCTTGAGAGCATCCTCACTTACTGAGTGTCCCCTTTACAGGACTTGTTGGTTAGTTTCTTGTCATCTTAACACAAATGAGACTCATCTGGAAAGAGGCAACCTGAATTGAGAAAATGATTCCATCAGACTGGCCTGTAGCCAAGTCTTTTAGCCACTTTCTTAATGATTGATGTGAGAGGGCCCCACTAACCCTTGGGCAGGTGCTTCTGGGTTATATAACAAAGCAGTCTGAGCAAACTGCAGGAAACAAGACAGTAAGCAGTGTTCTCCCACAATCTTTGCAAGTTTCTGAATCCTGATCCCTACCTCTGGTTCCTGACTCTGCTTATATGTCTGTGATGTAAACTAGACTCCTCCCCTTTCTCCCTTCTGCTTCTGTCTCAGCAATGGAAGGCAAACTGGAACAGACACTCCCTGTTTTGGACTTTTTGCTCTCTTACATATTTTTCATATAAAAATCATGTTTATTCTTCCTACCAGCCTCTGTGCTCACCAATCACACACTTGCCAACTCTGTGGTAAATGAGCAGAAGCTGCAGCCTTGTGGTGTTGGAGTTTGATGCTAAACATACATACTCCATAACGTATGCTGCTTCAAAACTGGACAAGCTGGTACGTCTGAGGAGAGGCGCATGTCCTGTGTTCCCTAAAATAGTATAGCAGCTGCACTAATTTTAGATAGGAACAAAAATGCCTGTGGATGTAAAGGCTTTGTTTCTATTTTTCTTTACAATGTCAGCTTGTATGGAAAAACTGTATAGAAATAGGAAAAATTTAACTATGCTATCATTTTCACATAAGCTAAAGTAAATGAAGGATCTATAGGATAGAAGTTCTCTAGTAATAATATTATTATCTAATTGAGCCGTTTGGGTTGGAGAGAGATAGAGAGACAATAGGGAGGTCTCATATTCACTGCCAATGAGTGTTGAGTTGTGAATAACTGCCAGAATGTTCTCTCAGTAAAAGGGCAAGGACTAAAGTAGAAAAAAAATGTAAAATTGATAGTTATCTCAGGGAAGTGGGGTTGCCACATGAGAAACTGGAACAGAATCAACATTGGGATAAGAAGGTCGAGGGGAAGAAGACAGAAAGGGCTAGTCAGGGAACTTGTTGACAATATTGTGTTTTTTAAGTTTGGTGGGCAAGTTTGGACAAAGGGAAGATGTCTTTATTGGGTGCATATATTATGATAAAAAAGTCCCAAAGGTGCCCATTTATTTACTCATCCTCGAGATGTGTATAATCATTGTCTTGCCTTACATTTGTAGGAACCAGACTTAAAGGGAGCTAGCTTGCCTAGCACAGGCAGTGAGAGGTCTTGACCTGAATTTTACACTCATTTGCTTGGTTCTGTGCCATGGCATACTATGTTGTGTACTTGGCCAACTGCTCCTTGCATCTCTGTGATCTTCTGGTATCTTCTCTATCCATAAAGTTGGAAATCTGAAACTCTAATATGTCACTAATGCTTTATAGCTAATTTTAAATCCAGTTGTCCAACTGTAATGACGTTTAAGGCAATGCTGTGAAGTTATGAGCATCTGTCATATTTCCAGCAGTAGTTGCCCCTGTCTGGAATGTTGATACATTCTGACTTCTCAGTAGCAGGAATTACTGAACAGGTCCAGATCTGCCGACTCAGTAACAAATATGATCTTGCAGGTTTTAGCATGGACCTTCTCAGCTTCTACTTCTTCCACCCAGGGCACAGACATTTCTTAGGCTAGTTATCATTGGAGTCTTTCTCCTTTTCTTTCATTTGTTCAGTTTTCTTCCTTAAATCTTACTCAGATATGAGGTAAAATGTTTGGAATAACTCTACCCTACAGACTTTTGAGCTTTTGATTGTTAATTTTTTTGAGCTAGCATATAGTAATAAGTCAAATAAAGACTACCTTCTAGAATAATTTAAAACCCTTTCATGCTCCAGTGTATAGGCTACTTCCTTTGTAGATTCATAGCATAACACTTATTCATAATTCGCCCATACCATACACGCATGTAACATATTATTTAGACTAGGAAAAGGTCCCAGGAGATCACTGTGGGTCTGCTTTTCACAAAGTATATGAGAAACTTAAGCTCAGGCATGTGGTTTTGCCTAGGGTTATAAAATTACATGATGAAATGGTTAAAATAAACCCTAATCATTGTTATCAATGTGTCTTCCAGAGTTCTACCACAACTGTAAAATATTAGGACAATCAATGCAAGCATAGCATTCACCTTGATGTAATCTCTCCCGCTTGTGTTGGTGTAGAAGATATTTGAAGGCTGTATCAACAAGGACAGAACCTACAATGAGGATTTGACCAAAGGCAATTGATTCAAACTGGGCTCCAAGGAGAAACCAGTGAAAGTATATAGGAAGTCAGTGGCAAAGAAGAAAGGAATGAATGATTTCAGACCAGATTCCAGTTTCGGCTTTTATCACTTTAGGCTGTGTGAAGCACACAAATGATACTATGTAGCTTTCTTCTTGGGAATCAAGAATTTGAGCTTTCATACTTGCTACCAGTCAGTCATTGGCCTTGGATTTTCTTTGGAGATATGAACTTGTGACTGTACCCAAAGTAGCTCTGGTACTTCAAACACAAAGGAATAACTTTGAAGGAAGTTGCTACAGACATAAGGTATTAATAATGCAGGTAGCTAAAGTGTGGGTATCCAGACCTAGAGAAAAACTATTAAGCAAATCCCAAAAGATCCCTAACAATGTACATCCAATGTACACGACCTACCATAGGCTCATGGATGTGACATATATTCTCTAACAGTTTTCAGAGACTAGAGTCTAATATGACACTTGCTGATCCTACACAGCTGTTTGTCTTTATCTTCTATATTTTAGTATCTACAAAGTCTCTTGATACTCCCCCATCTCAACCCATGGCTCTTTTTTATTGCTTTGCATTATTTCTTTAACACACTTATAATTCTCTGAATTTATTTTTTTAAAGTTTAAAATATCTCTGCACAATATAAGTTCTGTGAAGTCTGAAATATCCTTTTTTATCTTTTCATTCACAATCCTAGAATTCTTGGCACATCATAGGTATTTAATGTAATTTGCTAACGATTATATGTGTGGATGAAAAAATAATCATGAAGAGAAATATGGAACTACAGCAAAGCACCAAGAGTAATTGGTATTAAATACAGGATTTCTTGTTAGTCTATCCTTTTCATTATGCCAGAAAACATATATGAAGGATTACATTAAAGTTCAATCTATAGTCTTTCAAAATATTGCAGATAATATCAGTTTTAATAGGTATATTTTCCAGTAGTATAATGATTCCAGGATATTTTTAAAGAAAATTATGGTATTGAAAGGAGCTCTTTAGTTATTTGATACATTACATCTCTCAATGGACCAAAATAGCTTCCTTTTTCCCCAGAAGATGTGTGCGTTCCATTATGTCATTATTGAATGTATGTTTGGCATAAAAGTACTGTTACATTTTTGCATGGGACATATTTTATAAGAAAAAGTCAGTGAATTCTTGCCACATTCGGCTTTACATGTTTCTTGTTGGAATTAGCCGCAGTCACCTTTCTTTTCTGCCTTCTGATGAAGGGAGCATATTAACTAATAATATAATATACACTCTATTCCTTAGGTGAGAAACTGGCTTAGGAATTCAGAATGTTTCAGATCTTTTCTACTGCACCAATATTTTCCTTCCATTAGACAAATGCCATTTCCCTTAGTAGCAATTTAGTCATTACCCCATAATATAAAAGAAGTGTGAAATCTGTCACAAAGAAGATGATGTTGTGACACAAAGAGAGATCCTCTGGGAGGCTTAACCAGGTTTTCTACAAGATTGAAATGAATGTGACATTATGTTCACATTCATAATTAAATTTATTCCTTTTTAATGTGTGTGTGAATGGGTGCTCTTCAGGACGAAGAAAATGAGAAAATGTGGTCTGAGTATAGATTGAGGACAGACCAATTGTAACCTTAAACATAGCACCTTAAATGTGTAGGCCATGTTGTAATTTCAGTTTCAGGCACTCAGTGTGGCACTGTAAAGTATAGATGTGACTTTAGGCTTGGGCTAATAATAGATAGCTAATGGACTCCCCCAGGAGAATTGTAATTACCTTTATATGCCTTTCATCTGTGCTGAGCATGAGCAAGAGAAGCTGCTCTCCTTGGTCCCTTACTGATGTGCCTTTAGTTTCAGAGTAGTGATGGCAGAAGTAGGTCCCTAAGAAATATTTGTTGAAACTGGAAATAGAAATAGAAACATATGTGAAAGAAAGAAGACCAAGAATAGAGAAGAAAACAGAGAAAAGAGAAAGAGGAAGTTGAAGAAGAGAAGAGGGAAGGGGAGGGGAGGGCTGAGGAAGCAAGAAGGGAGAACGTCTGAGAATAGGACACTAGGGGATCAGCATGGCAAAATAATTCCTACATTATTCATAGCAAAACTCACCAACAAACAAGTGAAACAATGCAGACAAGTAAGTGTTTTGAGCTATTGAGTAATCGGGAAGAAAGTAATGGATTAGGAGTTTATGTAAGGCATAGAAAACTGCAAAGTAGTCATTTCCATTCATTATCTCTCAAAGACTGTTTCTGTGCCTTGTTCATCAGGATGACAATTCTAAGCCTTAACCAAGGACAAGAGAAAATAGCCATGCTAATATTTATCTTGTCATATTAATACTACTTGAATTTTGTAGCATAAAATTAGAATACTGCATCTTCTTATCATTTCTTAATTATAAGTATATGTCTTATATACATTATAATTCTAGAATGAAATCTCAGTTTTAATCTTCCTTCTCAATACCAGAAGGAGGGCTGATGATGACTGTGTAACTGTAGAAGGCAGAGAGATTATTCCGGAGTGACGATTGACTGTCTCATTGGAAGCTCACCTAAGACATCTACTCGGGGTGTATTCCTTCTTTCACCCCCTGGAAGAACATTGAAGTAGATAGATAGGTACAGCCAGTTCTAGGGTACTTATTGCCATGGGACTTGATAAAAGTTGGTGTGACTGGATGTTCTGGGATTCCACTGTAGAGAGTGTGTATAGGATAAATGAATTTCTTCTGCAACATCTAGTGCTATTGATCCACAGAGGGCACCAAAGTCAGAATGAAATTGTAACACTGTGGATCAGGATTTGTTCAATATCCTAACCTTATCCTATATGTGATATGAGAATTACCAAAAATTAGCTAAGCCATGCTGTTTTGGTTACTCAGTCTCATGGAGATTCATTAAAAAATAGAAATGTTCTGCCAGATGAATGGTGCATGTTGTCCAGCCCACATTCTTAGGTCCTCAAGACAGTTTCACAGGCTGGAGTCTTGGGAGTATTTGGGGTTTATAATCATTTCCTTCTAGAGGATCCGAAAATGTTCCAAATGTAAAGACAGTGTGTATTCTGCCTCATGACATTACTCACTCAAGCTGGTTGTAGGTACTGAAGGGGATTTGGAAATTTTGACAACATAACTTCAAAGCATGAACACTCTGATATCTTAGACCCACTTTGACTGAACTCAAGGGTTGCACTGTGGTTGTGTGCCAGTTGTGATTCTAGTAATGGAGTTCCTGCTTGTTATTTGTTATCTCTGTTGTCCCCGTAACACTATGGCTATCTTGTTGGAGGATAAAAATGTGTAGTTGGTCCATGTCACCTCAGTAGGCCTTCATAACAATGAAACAACTGGGAGTGATTTGAGGTATCAAAGCCCAGACTAGAAAAATCAGCAAGCGGACACTCATCTGAACTCAGATATGGCAGCAATGAACATGTGATAACGTGCTGCTAAACTTTTATGCTTGTTTGCCCAGCAGTGTTAGTGTGTCAACAGAAAAGTGCTACAATTGGCCAGCTATCAGTTTAGAGGGTTAAGTGGGAAATGACTACTCTGCAGTAAGTATCAATAATCTTGACAAGGTTTTCTCATTGACAATAACAGTTGGATAGCATAGTCTTACAGGAGTATATTTGATTCATTTATAAAAATGACCAGAAAGGATACAGATGAAGAAACAGGAGTCTGAGGCTTTCTTCTAGTTGAAAGTAATAACCATTGATTTTCCTGAAAGCCTTCTAGGTATAGTCTATGTGTATACAGATTTTAGCTATTAAGATACCATGGAATGACACCAGACCAATGAAGGCTAGGATGGTAGAAAATAAGTGTTTTCTAATATAGCACACCTTTCAGGGGAAAATTGTTGATGTCCCCAGGGTAGAAGAACTAGGCTGAGCACAAAAGAACAGCAGGATTTTTGTACACAAGAGAGAAAAGAATTTTAGGAGGAAAAATACAGTTTAGCAAAATAAACATTTCTCATAGAAAGCCTGCAATGACAACTCATCTGGGTTCAACAAAAGATTCATTTCACTTAAGAATGGATATATAGTGTAGATACTGACAATCCTAGACATAGAAGGCAGTCATATTCTCCTTTGCATCTGAAATAGTTTGTAGTTTCATAATTAAGAAAGTTAATACAAACTTCTTATGTCAGTTTAGGTCTCATTCCAATATTGCTTGTTTCCATTTCTGTCATCATGCCTTCATTTTAAGGCTAGATATGTGTTAATTGCTTGTGGGCTGATTGTTTGGCAGAGATGGGGATATGTCAGTAATTAAACTTGGTTGCTGACCTCAAGGGCTAAGGGAGAGAAAGGCAGGAAAGGTAGCCACAGAGCTGTTGATCACTATCGTAGCATGTATCATAGCAGAACCAGGTACCAAGTTGCTTTGCCTGTAAGGAGGCACAAGTACATCAGGGATTGTGGGATGCAGAACTTAGGTTAGGATTCCCAGAATCTAGGTCATTATGGATGAGCTTCCGGGCGTCAGATAAGCTAATGGATCATCAGTTATATCTTCTACCAGACCCAACACAAGCTTCAAAGGCACACACTAATACCTTTCAGTTGACCGTTGTATTGATAACTTCTGAGTTTTCTCATTGTTTCATTAGTTCAGCGGGTATCAGGGATACATTTTCTGCAACTGTTGTTATTGCTGTTTTAAGATACATGTTACAATTTTGAATTGGCAAATTTGATGCCCTCTGTTTAATCTGTTTAAATATTCATTGAATCCTTGGAGTGGATAGAGAATGCTCCCAACTTGTTCTGATTGATGCCTTAGCTAGAGCAGGGGGAATGTCTTAAGGGATGTAGACTCTCATGGGTGTGTCGTATCTTTTGATATTATGAGACATTATCATTGACAAAGTTTATGCTCAAAAACTACACATTAAATTAAAAAAATAACAAAGAAAACCACTATGTTTTGACTTTATGGTTTGGTACGGGACCACATTTATAGGCATCCTTGGTAACATGTGGCTGCATGTACACTGCAGGCCAGAGCTTGTCCATGTGCTGAGGGTGAGGTTCTGAATCTGAAGAGGTAGATTCCAAAGGGAGCTCTGGAGCCTAGATAGTTCCAAGGCCTTGGTCAAATTGAGGCAACCGTCTATGTACCCAATGGCATTTTGTTAGCTTTGAGCTCCTTCCTTTCTATAATGAAGTAGAAGGAACATGTATACTTCTCCAGGGTTTCCACCTAAGGTGATTCCCCCACTGGCCAGGGACCATCTCTAAAAGCATGCACCTGCCTGCAGTTAATACCTTGCAGTCACAGAAGCTGGGCACTGGCCAGGTCACCAACAGTTCTAATGCTAAGACATAATGCACACAAAGAGAATCAACCATAAGGCACAGCCACAGAAAGCAGAGTCCCCCTTGCATGCTGATCCTATCACTTTTAGTCTGTGACACTGGCAAGTTTCTTAAAATGTCTGCCTTCCTAATTTCATCTGTAAAGTGGAAGTACTTCCAGTGCCCATTTTGGTGAGGATAAAATGGCGCGTTTGACTCAAGATTCAAATGTGCATCACACTGCTATTTTGCATTTGTCTTGAAGTGCTTACTATAACTTCCTTGGGCTTCACAGCCTTGGATTTCCCAGGTGTCTTGGAAACAATGTTTGTCTCATTACCATGCAAACTCTCTCCCTTCACGTGAGCAGCAGGCTTCCTGAGTCCTTAACAGACGATAGAATCCAACATGTAAAGACTTACAATAACAAGCTGGAGTTACAGAGCACATACATGTTGTTCTATGGGAAAGAGGGAGCTGCATCAGAATCCTCTCAGACAGGGATGAGAAATGACAAAGGAGAGAGCCAATGGCACAGAGGGATAGGGGTTTTTAAAATGAGTTTGCAAATATTACTATGTTTTGTCCCTTGATTTTCCTTTCTGTTACCGCTACTGTAATACTATGGGTTTTTGTTTGGTTGGTTGGTTTGGTTGTTTGTTTGGGAATTTTGCTACTTTCAGACCATCTAGTAAGTATGCAGCACTATAAAACATGTGTGCTAGAGAAAAAAGGAATAAATCCTCCATCATGTTACAGTGAAGGACAAAATTCCCTAATATCTTCAGTCTCTGAAGAGCAGAACCAAACCAAACCAAACAAAACTTCTGTAATTTTCATGTAGAAAAGACTACCTGAAAACTATCAATTGCTAAAAATTAACTATATATGTAATAAAGTATCCAAAATTGTAAAAATATAAAATGTATTTGTTTGAAGTAGGTAAATATCAGAAATCTGGAAAAGTATTCTATATGTAAATACTAAAATCAGGCCATTATTGTGTACCTGAAGGGGATAGGTGATTGGTGTTCAAGTTCTAAGACTTACCTTCTGTTAAGTAGCTGGGCCAGTTACTTCAATTATTGAAATGAGAGTGTTGAAATAAATGTAATCAGTCTGTGGCTGTTTGCCTTAGGTAAGCACAGTACTCCTGTTGATATTGTTTTATGGCAAAGCCAATAGTGTTTCTTCATACTTGAACTGAGCCCCAGTTTAAGACATCTGCCTTCCTTTAAGATCAACGACCTTTTTACTATGAGTCAGAATAGTCACAGATGATCCAAATGGTCTTACTTGGCAGAATGGAGCTCACTTACCATATTTGCATACTTCTATTCTAAAGAAATTTTTAATGCAACTCTTATTACTAAGTGCTGAGGCAAATAAAAATATAAAATGCATAGGTAGGGATGGCCAAAGCATGTGAAAATATGTTCACTGTTAATTAGAGAGATAAAATTAAAGCCATAGTTAAATATGCTTTCACAACCATATTGTTGGCAAACACATTTAAGTCTTATGTCATCAAGTATTAAACATGAAGCCATTATTAGTGGTAGTCAAAATCAATTGCTTTGGAGAAGTATTTAGCAATATCAAATACATCAAGTAAATTTTGCATACAGTAATATGAAAAAAAAAAACAAGAAAACATCCTAATTCCTTAAAATAAGAATTATTTCTTGCAACTGACAGACTCACTCACTCATGCATCTTTAGTTTGATAGGTGAGTCTAGAAAATCCAACTAGTCATGCGGTTGGGTTTTGGCTCTGGACTCTGGTTTAGGATAGCTCCTAAGACCCTTGGACTATTTCCTTTCAGCAGACAATACACATTCTGTTAGCAGTATCAGAGATGCAAGAGCAAGAACTTTAAGTTGTACAAGAAGAAAGCAAATGTATGTAACCCATTCTCAGGCTTCTACCTACCATGTAATTGGCCAAAGCAGAGTGGGGAATAGGAGTGGCAAGATGAAAATCATTCACTGGGGACATTCATTCAACCTCCCTGACAAAGAAGCATGGAATAAATTCTATGAGTCAATATTTCCAATAGCAAAGTCTTTGATAAACACATATGAGGAGACCTATATACATTTAGTGACTAGTATTATTTATAATTATGAAAACCTTTAAAAGATCATAAATTTCTACAGAGAGAGTGAAAAAGTTGATAAAGTCATAAAACTGACATCAGAATGCAGAGACTTAAGTGAACTAGAGATACAACTAGCATGAGATATGGATTTTTGTCATTATTATTATTACTATTATTCTCTCAAATGTTACATCCTGACCAAAGTTTCTCCTCCCTCCCCTTCTTTCAGTTTCTGCTTGCACCTTCCCTTCACTCCAAACCCATGCCTCTGCCAATTTCCTTCCGAAAAGAGCAGGCTTCCCAAGGATATCAACTGAATATGACATAATAAGTTACAATAATACAAGGCATAAGCCCTCATAGTAAGCTGGATAAGGCAAACCAGTAGGAGAAAAAGGAAACCAAGAACAGGTAAAAGAATCACAGATGCACTACTTCCACTGTTAGGAGTCTCACAAGAACACCAAGTGACACAATCATAGCAGATATGCAGAGAGAGGCCCTGGCTCAGGCCCATGCAGGCTCTGTGATTGCTGATTCAATCTATGTGAGCTCCTATGAAGCCTGCTTAGTTGATTCTGTGGGCCATATCCTCCCAGTATCCTCAACCCCTCTGGATCCTACCATCCTTCCTCCCCTTCTTCCTTAGGACTCCCCCAAGCTCTGCCTAATGTTTGGCTGTGGGTTTTTGTATCTACTTCACCAATTTCTAGATGAAGACTTGCATTGACTATTGAGCTAGGCTCTGGCCTATGAGCAGAGCAGAATATCATTGGGAACCGTTCGTTGACTTTTTTCTGGTCAGTCATTTCTAAAATGACAAGTGGCGTGTTAATTCAAAAAGGCAAGCTGAGAAAGGACATAGAGAACAGATTGTTTATGAATTGAAATAAATTCATACACAGAGAAATACAAGCAGTAAATATTAATTAAAGAGAGGAAGATAAGGTGAGAGAAAGGAATGTAACCGATGAGATTAAATTTTATTTAAAAATAGTTTTAACAAACTTAGAGTAATATCTAGGGGCTGATATATTTTCTTTCAAAGTTTAGGTAAACAATAAAGTTAACAACTTACTTTTATATATACTGTTTTAATCCAAAGTGAGTCTCCTGGGACAACATACAACTGGTTTTTATGCACTTATCTGCTCTATGAATTTTGATTGCAGTTTTTAATCCCTTTAAATATAAAGTAGTTATTCATACATTAGGAAAGGATATCCAATGTAATTACTAAGCAAGAGAAAGTGGGGATGGCTTTACTTGGATATTAAAAGATAGGTTTTGAATTAAAGAATTATTACAAGAGACACAGAAGGGCATTATTTAATAAGATGCTCAGTATAGCAAAAAGATATAACAGCCATGAACACACATATACACCCAATATTTGAGTACCATAATATTTATAGATAATTCTGGGATAAATGAACTGAATGCATAAATGTATAGCAACACAATTATAGTAGGAGAGTTCAATGCTTCATTTTTGATAAAAGAAATAATGTGTAGTCCAAAAATCAATAAGTAAACAGCAGATGTGAACAATATTTTATCAAGTGGACCTAACAGATGTACACTAAACATTCCACTCAGAAGCAGTGTATGCATTCTTCTCAGACACACACAGAACATTCTGCAAGCCAGAACTCATTCCAGCAGAGCTCAAGACCTAAATATTTTAAAAGATTGAAAAGGTGATAAGCGCCTTTCTTGACCACAGTGAAATGATCAGAAAAATAATATCAGAAAGAATGCCAGAAAAATCACAAGTATATGGCAATTAATGATCAGGCTCCTGGATAAACAAGGAGCCTAAGAAAAGTAGAGAGTATTTTGAAACAAGGCCCATCCTACCCATGCTTAGGAGATGCAGCAATGCCATTACTAAAAGGGCAATCATTGTGAAGATGCAGGCCTCCATTCAAAAAGATTTCAGCTAAACTCTGTACCTCAGGAATGAGAAAAAATAAACACAAATTCAGCAGAGTGCAGACAACACGAGCTCACTGCTTCTCAACTTTCCTAATACTGCAGTCATTCACTACATTTCCTCATATTGTAGTGGCTCACAACTATAAAATTACTTTTCTTGCTAATTCATAATTATAATTTGAGACTTTTATGAATCATAATGTAAATTTCTGTTTTTCAAGGGTTATGGGTAACCTCTGTGAAAGGCTTATTCAACCCCCCAGATTTAGAGCCAATGCTTAGCTAGATTAAGAGAAGAGGAGAAAATATTTAAATTGATGGCTATGAAATAAAGCCATAAGAGTCTCCTATAAATGAATATGTAAATCAAATAAAAAACTTCTAGAAAAATTTCAGAAGTTCATAGAAACATACAACATGCCAAGACTGAAATAGGAAATTTGAAGAGACCTATAACTAATGAGGAGATTGATTAGTTAATCAAAACTAGAAATAAATCCAGGACTAGATAGTTTCATTGGTGAATTTTATCAGATACTGGATGAATTCATATTAATCCTTAATCTATCCCCCAAAGCAATGATTCAGAGTACTTCCAACCTCATTTTAAGAGGCCAGCAGCACACTGATACCAAAACAAAACTCAGAAGCTACAAAAAATGACTACTAAAGTCCCCAATGGAAATGGCTACATATATAATCCTTAACAAAGAACTAAGCAATTAAGCTCACATGAACACCATCACCCATTAAAATTTATGTCTGGATTACAATATAGCCCAATCAGTGTGATACACAACTTGGTCTTAGTTTGATGGATCTACTCCATAGGTTAGTTTTCAAATGGAGAGGAGGCAATGACAGCCTCAGAACTCAGTTGATAAACTTTACCCCAAGAGAGGCCAAAACAGTGATCATGGATTGATGACTCCAGAACCGTACAAGAAATACACATTTTCTGTATCTGCTCCAAGCTTCTGAGTCAACACATATGGAAATGGGGCTTCATCTATGTTTTTAGCCAGCCTTCCCATTGTTCCTGGTACATACTCAACCTTGAAGAGTACCATCATCACTTCTTCTAGGTAACACATGCTACATCTATGCAATGAATGAAGGAAACTAAAAAATTAAGAAAAGTAAATGTGTGCTTATTCTACTGTCATGGAGAAATGCCCAGGCATGGTATCTATGGGACAATGACTGAGAAATGCAATATCCAAAGCAGGGACTCCAGATGTTGTTGCTCTGATAGGTATGATTTCTTTGGATTAATGCATGGTGTCATAAAAGTTGGAAAATGAGAAAATGAGAACAGAAGCAAAACATATATTTATTCCCACGGATGGTTCTCATACTTTGGAGGATAACTTGCACACCCCCTTTTAACTGAAAACACTGGATAGCTCACTTTGTCACATAACATAAATCACCATCAATTTCGTGTATTTGATAGAGAGATGGGAGACAGTTCAGCTTCAACTCACAGCTGGATTTGCTTTAATGAAATAAAATGCCCGTGGAATTTAATGGAATATGCCTCATAAATACTAGTTTAACTTTTATTCTAGTGGCCACATCTATCAAATAGTAATTTTCAATGGCAGTTGAAATTCTGTAAAATTTAATCACCAACTATGGAGAAAAGAGGTCACTATGAAATGCATTACAACTTCCACTTAAAGTTCATTTGTGTATTATTTTACTTGCCTAGTGGAAATTCTAAGGGATCTTCATCTGCTCCAAAGAACATGTGCTGGCTTTGGTTAGTATCTCTGTTTTCTTATCATACTGCCAACATTGATATATCAGGGAGCAAGTATCTGGAGAACTAAATATCTGCCAGGCACCATTGCAGGCAGTGAAGACAAATTAGGAAACAAATCAGATACAGCTACTGATAATGTCATGTTTACAAGCTAGGAGTACATCATGTGACAGCAGGAACATAGAAATAAATACATAATTTTCTAACATGTCACAGTCTGATTAATGCCATAAGCAAAACAGAAACAACGGGGTATACAGAGAATTGTCGCAGTGCTGTGCATTGGTTAGCCCTGGGAAGATCTCTGATTGGGTGACTACGAGAAGTAGGAAAATGGACTATGGAGAAGGATAGAGGGAGAAACTCAGGAAAGAGACCGAGTGCAAAGAGCCCAAGGAAAGCATGTCAAAGTGTCAGAGAAGCAGTGACTAGGCCACTTGCGGAAACTAGGGTGAGGGTACAGTACCTCACAGTACAGCATAAATCTTTCTTACTTAGTAATTTGTGAATAGTTATCTGTTTTTTCTGCCAAAAGCAGATCATTGTCCCAAACAATCAGCTTCATTTCTTACGTCATGTATTAGATTTTAGGCTGATATAAAAAAATCATTAGAAAAACCTGCCCTCCTGTCATGATTAGTGAGCTCTTTATTTGATGTCTGCAATAGTAAGTTGAGGTGGGCGTGGCAAAAGAAAAATACTTAAAATTATATTGGAAAATACAGACCATGGGAGAACAAAAGTGTCACATACTCTGTCATGTGTTTGTAGCAATAGAAATCCTGAAGACTCTTGCTCCACTCTTGCCTTGCATTAACTATAATGTGTTACACTTCATCCTTCTAAAACACTTTCCCAATATTATTTTCTATTGGGGTAGACTTTCAGATGGCCTGGGTTACCTTGATCCACCTGAATACATTAAATCAGGATCTCCAGTCTGGTGTCTAGGCATAGCACTTGAGAAGGTCGCTACTGTATTCTGGCTTTCATAGTCCTGAGAACCACTGAGTATTGTGTGCTCTAGTTTCCCTTGTGACTGGCACTCTCCTGGCCTAGCCCTAAGTCTAACCCCTCTGTAGACCATGCAACTCTGCTTCGTAATACTCTGTAGGGGTTTCACATTCCTTTGTGGCAATATTTATTTAGTATTTATCTTCCTCAGACTCTTTTCAAAGTGATCCTTTAAGGGCTTGCTTACTGTGACATCCATCACTGGCCATCCTGGTGTTTTGCTACCAAGAATAATGATTAAACTGGAGTTAAATTATTTCCTCACTTTGTTTCCTGCATTAATGAAGTGACCTTTATACATGACCAGCTGAGCACTGATTGGGGTCACTTAAGGCAAATTTATCTTCACTAAATAGGACTCTGTGGTTTAAACTAAGGTAATTGATTGGACATCCCATAATGAGTGATACACTGTAAGATTGTTAATATAAAACAAATCTGTATTTTTCTACCATGCAATTTTTTTGGTAGCTATGCACATGATTCTTGCTCTTATATGTGGGAAAACATAATGTTTTCAAAGGTATGCTGCTACATAACTTTCATAGTGCTGTATAGCCCTGTGATACTACCATCAAGGAAAGTCATCATGAATCCTACCTGGCTGTGAACTCTGTGAGCTATAATAATAGTCAAGTCTAGCAAGGGTGCCCACTGGTACAATAATGACATGAATGTTACAGGAAGAACCAGGCTCTAAGGCCTATTCTGCATGATAAAATCTAGACTTGGTTCCATTTTGGGGCCAGGACCCTGTGGGTAGATAAGCCCTAGACCCTAGAGGAGAGCCCACTACTACTTTTTATAGTAAGTGGACAAATGTTAAACAGACTTTTAACAACTTACAGTTAAACTCTATCTTCCTTAGTGATGCTTCTGTTAGCAGTAGATGTCAGCCAACATAGAGACCCACAACTGGTCAAAGTGAAAGAATAAGAAATTGCAGAATACACAGCCCTACAGCAGACATCTATATGATGCTCCATCCCTGTAAAGCACAGGAATCATTGCAGAAGATGAGGTGACAAGTGTGTAAGATGCAGGGGCAGTGGATAACTATAAGAAACAGCATCTTCCAGACACAGCAGAGGACCTGAGCACATGAACTCATAGAGGTTGTGACAGACACATATGACCTGACTAAATGCCAGTATGAAAACGGAAAGTAGGCACAAAGTCCCACTCCACAAAGTCAATAGCCAAGAAGCTCTTGGCAAATGACAGTTCCTAGGAGATGAAGGTATGTGTGGTGGCACACACCTTTAATCCCAGCACTTGGGAGGCAGAGGCAGGCAGATTTCTGAGTTTGAGGCCAGCCTGGTCTACAGAGTTAGTTCAAGGACAGCCAGAGAAACTATGTTTCGAAAACCAAAAAAAAAGAAAAAAAGAAAAAAAAAAAGAAAAAGAAAAAGAAAGAAAGAAAGAAAGAAAGAAAGAAAGAAAGAAAGAAAGAAAGAAAGAAAGAAAGAAAGAATATAGACTTTAGTAAGTATAATGTGTCACACTGGAAGGTCACATACCTTAGAATATATAAGTGACACAAAATGGTCTTGATTTTGTCTTTTTAAATTTTAATATTTTGATACTTTATTTACATTTCAAATGTTTCCCCCTTTCCAGGTCTCAACTTTGGAAACCCCCTATCGCCTCCCCCTCCCCCTGACTCTATGAGGGTATTCCCCCACCCACCTACCCGCCTACCCACTCCCGTCTTCCCATCTTGGCATTCCCCTATACTGGGACCTCTAACACCCTCAGGCCCAAGGGGCTCTTCTCCCCATGATAGCCAACAAGGCCCTCCTCTGCCACATAAGTGGTCCGAACCATGGGTCCCTTCAGGTGCATTCTTTAGTTGGTGGTCCAGCCTCCAGGAGCACTGGGCTTCAGGCCAGTTGACACTGTTGCTCCCTCTATGGGGCTGCAAACTCCCTCAGCTCCTTCAGTTCCTTCTCCAACTCCTCCATCTGGGACCTCACACTCAGTCCAATGGTTACTGTAAAGTAAAACGTGGGTATTCCGAACTTTTGGCCTAATATCCACTTATCAGTGAGTACATACCATGTTCGTTCTTTTGTGACTGAGTTACCTCACTCAGGATGATATTTTCAAGTTCCATTCATTTGCCTGCAAATTTCATGAATTCACTGTTTTTAATAGCTGAGTAGTACTCCATTGTATAAAAGTCCTACATTTTCTGAAACCAATCCACTGCTGAGGGACATCTGGGTTGTTTCCAGCTTCTGGCTATTATAAATATGGCTGCTATGAACATAGTGGAGCATGTGTCTTTATTACATGTGGGAGCATCTTCTGGGTATATGCCCAGAAGAGGTATAGCTGGGTCCTCAGGTAGTATTATGTCCATTTTTCTGAGGGTCCGCCAAACATTTCCAGAGTGGTACCAGCTTGCAATCCCACCAACAATGGAGGAGTGTTCCTCTTTCTCCACATCCTTGCCAGCATCTGCTGTCACCTGAGGTTTTGATTTTAGCCATTCTGACTGGTATGAGGTGGAATCTGAGTTGTTTTGTTTGCATTTTACTGATGACTAAGGATGTTGAACATTTCTTTAGGTGCTTCTCAGCCCTGTGAATTTCCTCAGTTGAGATTCTCTGTTTAGCTCTGTTCCCCATTTTTTGATAGGGTTATTTGGATCTCTGGAGTCTAAATTCTTGAGTTCTTTGTATATATTGGATATTAGCTCTCTATCAGACATAGGATTCATAAAGATCTTTTCCCAATCTGTTGGTTTTTTCCTATTGAGAGTGTCCTTTGCCTTACAAAAGCTTTGCAATTTCATGAGATCCCATTTGTTGATTCTTGATCTTAGAGCATAAGCCATTGGTGTTCTGTTCAGGAACTTTTCCCCTGTGCCCATGTGTTCGAGAATTTTCACTACTTTCTTTTCTATTAGATTCAGTGTATCTGGTTTTATGTGGAGGTCCTTGATCCACTTGGACTTGAGCTTTGTACAGGGAGATAGAAATGGATCAATTTGCATTCTTCTACATGTAGACCACCAGTTGAACCAGCAACATTTGTTGAAAATGCTGTCTTTTTTCCACTGGGTGGTTTTAGCTCCTTTGTCGAAAATCAAGTGACCATATGTGTGTGGGTTCATTTCTGGGTCTTCAATTCTATTCCACTGATCTACCTGCCTGTCACTGTACCAGTACCATGCAGTTTTTATCTCTACTGCTCTGTAGTACAGCTTGAGGTCAGGGATGCTGATTCCCCCAGAAGTTCTTTTGTTGTTGAGAATACCTTTTGCTATCCTGGGTTTTTTTATTGTTCCAAATGAATTTGAGAATTGCTCTTTCTAAGTCAATGAAGAATTGAGTTGGAATTTTGATGGGGACTGCATTGAATCTGTAGATTGCTTCTGGCAGGATGGCTATTTTTACTGTATTAATCCTGTCAATCCATGAGCATGGGAGATCTTTCTACCTTCTGAGGTCTTCTTCAATTTCTTTCTTCAGAGACTTGAAGTTCTTGTCATACAGATCTTTCACTTGTTTGGTTAGAGTCACACCAAGATAAGTTATATTGTTTGTGACAATTGTGAAGAGTGTAATTTCCCTAATTTCTTTTTCAGCCTGTTTATCCTTTGAGTATAGGAAGGCTACTGATTTGTTTGAGTTAATTTTATATCCAGCCATTTTGTTTAAGCTGTTTACCAGCTGCAGCAGTTCTCTGGTGGAGTTTTTTGGATGACTTAAGTATACGATCATATCATCTGCAAATAGTGATATTTTGAATTCTTCCTTTCCAATTTGTATCCCTTTGACCTCCCTTTGTTGTCTAATTCCTCTAGCTAGAACTTCAATTATTATATTGAATAGATAGGGAGAGAGAGGACAGCCTTGTCTAGTTCCTGATTTTAGTGGGATTGCTCTCCATTTAGTTTGATGTTGGTTACTGGTTTGCTGTATATTGCTTTTACTATGTTTAGGTATGGGCCTTGAATTCCTGATCATTCCAAGGCTTTTATCATGAAGGGATGTTGAATTTTGTCAAATGCTTTTTCAGCATCTAATGAAATGACCATGTGGTTGTTTTCTTTGCGTTTGTTTATGTAGTGGATTACATTGATGGATTTCCGGGTATTGAACCATCCCTGCATCCCTGGGATGAAACCTACTTGATCATGATGAATGTTCGTTTTGATGTGTTCTTGGATTTGGTTTGTGAGAATTTTATTGAGTATTTTTGCATTGATATTCATAAGGGAAATTGGCCTGAAGTTTTCTTTCTTTGTTGGGTCTTTGTGAGGTTTTGGTATCAGTGACTTCATAGAAGGAATTGGGCGTAGTGTTCCTTCTGTTTCTATTTTGTGGAATAGATTGAAGAGTATTGGTATTAGGTCTTCTTTGGAGGTCTGGTAGAATTCTTCAGTGAACCCATCTGGTCCTGGGTTTCTTTTGGTCAGGAGAGGTTTAATGACTGCTTCTATTTCTTTAGGCATTATGGGACTGTTTGGATGGTTTATCTGATCCTGACTTCACTTTGGTATTTGGCATCTGTCTAGAAAATTGTTCATTTCATCCACATTTTGCAGTTTTGTTGAGTATAGGCTTTTGTAGTAGGATCTGATGATTTTTTGAATTTCCTCAGAATCTGTTGTTATGTCTCCCTTTTCATTTCTAATTTTGTTAATCTGGATACTTTCTCTGTGCCCTCAGGTTAGTCTAAGAGTTTATCTATCTCGTTGCTTTTCTCAGAGAACCAACTCCTGGTTTTGTTGATTCTTTGTATAGTTCTTTTTGTTTCTACTTGGTTGATTTCAGCCCTGAGTTTGACTATTTCCTGCCTTCTACTCCTCTTGGGTACATTAGATTATTTTTGTTCTAGAGTTTTCAGTTGTTCTTTTAAGCAGCTAGTGTATGCTCTCTCCAGTTTCTTTTTGGAGGTCCTCAAAGCTATGAGTTTTCTTCTTAACACTGCTTTCATTGTGTCTCATAAGTTTGAGTATGTTGTACTTTCATTTTCATTAAATTCTAGGAAGTCTTTAATTTCTTTCTTTATTTCTTCCTTGACCAAGTTGTCATTGAGTAGAGCATTGTTTAGCTTCCTTGTGTATGTTAGCTTTCTGTTGCTATCATTGCTATTGAAGACCAGCCTTAATCCGTAGTGATCTGATAGGAGGCATAGTATTATTTCAATCTTCTTATATCTGTGGAGGTTTGTTTTGTGACTGATTATATGGTCAATTTTGGAGAAGGTAATATAATTTGCTGAGAAGAAGGTATATTCTTTTGATTTAGGATGAAATGTTCTATAGATACCTGTTAAATCCATTTGGCTCATACTATCTGTTAGTTTCACTGTGTCTCTGTTTAGTTTGTGATTCCAAGATCTGTCCATTGATGATAATGGGGTGTTGAAGTCTCCTACTATTATTGTGTGAGGTGCAATGTGTGCTTTGAGCTTTAGTAAAGTTTCTTTTATGAATGTGGGTGCCCTTGCATTTGGAGCATAGATGTTCAGAATTGAGAGTTCTTCTTGGTAGATTTTTCCTTTGA
>CM052701.1:37279207-37333355 GCA_028551405.1 Uromys caudimaculatus | reverse complement strand
AACGATCATTCATCATGATCAAGTAGGCTTCATCCCAGGGATGCAGGGATGGTTCAATACCCGGAAATCCATCAATGTAATCCACTACATAAACAAACGCAAAGAAAACAACCACATGGTCATTTCCTTAGATGCTGAAAAAGCATTTGACAAAATTCAGCATCCCTTCATGATAAAAGTCTTGGAAAGATTAGGAATTCAAGGCCCATACCTAAACATAGTAAAAGCAATATACAGCAAACCAATAGCCAACATCAAACTAAATGGAGAGAAACTCGAAGCAATCCCACTAAAATCAGGGATTAGACAAGGCTGCCCTCTCTCTCCCTATCTATTCAACATAGTAATTGAAGTTCTAGCTAGAGCAATTAGACAACAAAAGGAGGTCAAAGGGATACAAATTGGAAAGGAAGAAATCAAAATATCACTATTTGTGATGATATGATCGCATACTTAAGTGACCCGAAAACCTCCTCCAGAGAAATGCTGCAGCTGATAAACAACTTCAGCAAAGTGGCCGGATATAAAATTAACTCAAACAAATCAGTAGCCTTCCTATATTTGAAGGATAAACAGGCTGAGAAAGAAATTAGGGAAATGAAACCCTTCACAGTAGTCACAAACAATATAAAGTATCTTAGTGTGACTCTAACCAAGCAAGTGAAAGATCTGTATGACAAGAACTTCAAGTCTCTGAAGAAAGAAATTGAAGAAGACCTCAGAAGGTGGAAAGATCTCCCATGCTCATGGATTGGGAGGATTAATGTAGTAAAAATGGCCATCCTGCCAAAAGCAATCTACAGATTCAACGCAATCCCCATCAAAATTCCAACTCAATTCTTCATTGACTTAGAAAGAGCAATTCTCAAATTCATTGGGAACAACAAAAAACTCAGGATAGCAAAAGGTATTCCCAACAATAAAAAAACTTCTGAGGGAATCAGCATTCCTGACCACAAGCTGTGCTACAGAGCAGTAGTGATAAAAACTGCATGGTATTGGTACAGTGACAGGCAGGTAGATCAATGGAATAGAATTGAAGACCCAGAAATGACCCACACACTTATGGTCGCTTGATTTTCGACAAAGGAGCTAAAACCACCCAGTGGAAAAAAGACAGCATCTTCAACAAATGGTGCTGGTTCAACTGGTAGTCCACATGTAGAAGAATGCGAATTGATCCATTCCTATCTCTCTGTACAAAGCCCAAGTCAAGTGGATCAAGGATCTCCACATAAAACCAGATACACTGAATCTAATAGAGGAGAAAGTGGGGAAAAGTCTCGAACACCTGGGTAGAGTGGAAAAGTTCCTGAACAGAACACCAATGGCTTATGCTCTAAGATCAAGAATCAACAAATGGGACCTCATGAAATTGCAAAGCTTCTGTAAGGCAAAGGACACTGTCTATAGGACAAAATGGCAACCAACAGACTGGGAAAAGATCTTTATGAATCCTATGTCCGATAGAGGGCTAATATCCAATATATACAAAGAACTCAAGAAGTTAGATTCCTGAAAACCAATAACCCTATCAAAAAATGAGGAACAGAGCTAAACAGAGAATTCTCAACTGAGGAAATTCGTAGTGCTGAGAAGCATCTAAAGAAATGTTCAACATCCTTAATCATCAGGGATATGCAAATCAAAACAAGTCTGGGATTCCACCTCACACCAGTCACAATGGCTAAGATCAAAACCTCAGGTGACAGCAGATGCTGGCAAGGATGTGGAGAAAGAGGAACACTCCTCCATTGTTGATGGGATTGCAAGCTGGTACAACCACTCTGGAAATCAGTTTGGCAGACCCTCAGAAAAATGGACATAATATTATCTGAGGACCCAGCTATACCACTCCTGCTCATATACCCAAAAGATGCTCCTACATGTAATAAAGACACATGCTCCACCATGTTCATAGCAGCCATATTTATAATAGCCAGAAACTGGAAACAACTCAGATGTCCCTCAGCAGAGGAATGGATACAGAAAATGTGGTACATTTACACAATGGAGTACTACTCAGCTATTAAAAACAATGATTTAATGAAATTCGCAGGCAAATGGATAGAACTTGAAAATATCATCCTGAGCGAGGTAACTCAGTCACAAAAGAACGAACATGGTATGTACTCACTGATAAGTGGATATTAGCCCAAAAGTTCGGAATACCCAATTTTCACTTTACAGTAACTGCTGGACTGAGAGTGAGGTCCCAGATGGAGGAGTTCGAGAAGGGACTGAAGGAGCTTAGGGAGTCTGCAGTCCCTTGGAAGGAGTAACAGTGTCAACTGGCCCGAACCCCCCCCATTCCTCCTGGATTCTGGACCACCAACCAAAGAATACACATCGAGGGACCCATCGCTTGGACTACATATGTCTCAGAGGAGGGTCTTGTTGACCACCAGAGGGAGGAGACACCCTCGGGCCTCAGAGTGTTAGAGGCCCCAGTAAAGGGGAATGTCAAGGTGGGAATATAGGAGCGGGTGGGCGGGTGGGTGGGAGGTTGAATACCCTCACAGAGGCAGGGGAGGGGGAGGGGATAGGGGTTCTCCAAAGAGGAGACCTGGGAAGGGGGAAACATTGGAAATGTAAATAAAGTATCAAAAAATAAATAAATAATTAAAAAAAAAAAGATGTCAGAGGAATTAGAATAGCCATCTTCTTCTCAAAGATGTGCAGGAGGCTCCAGGGCTAGAAATGCATGCTCAGTACCACTATTAGCTCAGGAAATGTAAAACAAAGCACAAGGAGCTGCATCCTTAAGAGCAGACAGTCTGTTATCAGTTGGAAGAGAGTATTTATGAGGATGCAGAGAGACTAGTACTTTTGTATTCTTTACAAAGTCACCCCAAATAATATCTTCTGTGGAGATACCTTTGTAATATTGATTTTTATGAATACTAAAATAAAAATCAAATCTCATCCAAAAATTCTAAACATGTCTTTCAAATTGATTATAATAAAATTATAAACAGTATCATGATCACCTTGGTTTAATCCAGGAATGAACAATTGTCTAAACACTTTAAATCAATTAATGTGTTTCAGCACATTAACAGAACATGACAAAAGCAACATCATACCACCTTAATATATAGAGAAAAGTAGTTTGTAAAATTTGTTTATTTATATGTTGCGGTGAAATGTTACCATTATGACATTCCTTAAGAAATTAAAATGACAAGAAGCTTTCATATTTTAAACTTAACAAAGGAAGTAGGCTTCAGGACTGAGAAAAGGATCAGAGAACATCTAACACCAGCCTGAATATCCAGTTGAATAAAACAGCTTCTAGTCATGAAATGCAGCAGAGAGAAGTGAGCAATCAAATAAGCATTGCTCAAGTTAGAAAAGGCACAATAAAGCTGCACTGTGGAGGCATGAGTGGATTGTTCTGCTTGAGTAGAAAAGCTGGTGGACTCTTCAGAATCACTCCAGTTGTCACTGGATAGAAGATCGCCATTACAATCACGGATCGTCTATATCAGCAGCGAATATCCGGAGAAGTGAAGGATGTGATGTCTTAAAAACTCTAGATACCTAGACAGATTCTTTTCTTTTCTTTTAAATTTTAGATACATGATGGTGACAACAGATTTTACTTTCTATAATTAATCCTAAAGATTTCCATTCATGTGCTCTTTTATAATTTTCAATCCTCCCATGGGAATATCCGTATCTACTCCTTGGATATTAGGCAGGCATATACTGTGTCAACAGAGTATAGCAGAAAAGATATTATTGTAGCCTCAGAGGTGAGACTGTGGAACACAAGGCTTCCTCTCGTCCTCTCTCTCTCTCTCTCTCTCTCTCTCTCCACTTTACTCTCCACACTCTTCCTCAGAATGCCCATACCTTGGCTATACTTCAGGATGTCCATACCGTCACTGTTGAAGTTGGATTGCTCAGTTACAGGCATGTGAAATCTCTATCTACTCTACCTGTCAATCCATCACTGTTCTATCTTTTGCTATTTATTTTAAAATGAAGTCTTTAATATATATCTGTAGAAATATCTTTATATTTTCATTGTTGGTAATGTTTCACCATTTTATAAAAATTGCAAAAACACAGAAAAGTTAAATTATACAATGAATATTATTTTACCAACAACAAAGATTTTAAAAATAACATTTACTGTGTTGGTTTTATGTGTTTAGATATTTCAATTATCCTCTGTCCACTCATGTTACAAACTTCAAATCATAAATCTACTCTTTAAAAGTATAAAGTTAAAAATTTAGTATATTCCTTAAGTGATACAATCATCACTACTAAGTGAGAGCTTTTCATCACCCTCAAAGAAACCATTCCTTCTGAGTGGTCATTTACTATTGTTACTCTTTTCTAGCCCAAGGATTTAACTATTCTGGACATCCTATATGAAAGCAATCACAGATACATTGTCCTGTGTCTGGAGTTATTTCCTTTCTTTACAATGACTTCAAGGTTCCTTTGGTCATAGCATGAATCAGGATATTAATCCCTTTTATGGCTGAGTAATAGTCCCTTGTGTGGACATGCCACATATTTGTTGTCATTTATCAATTGGTGGGCATGTTTTGACTGTCGTGTTTAATACTCTTCTGAACATCCATAAACAATTTTTTGTATAGAAATATGATTTCTTTACTTTGGGATATACAGATAGAAGTGGAATTGATGAATCATGGGATAACGATTTGATTGTTTTTTCCTTTGAGTAACTGTCAGGTTATTTTCCAAAGCAATTGTGTCAGGTGACATTTCAATTGGCAGCTGGGCAGGATACCGTTTCTCCACATTGCCACTGATACATGTTACTGTGTGTCTATTTGGCTGCAAGTATTATGAGAGAAGAAATTTTCTACCTTCCAGCTTCAGATTGATTGTGATACACAACACAGCACCTTTCATTAGACACAGTAGACTTGAAACAAAGGTTAAAAAAAGCCGTGGGGATTTCCTACTAATTGTGTATATATCACTTTAAAAGAAATTCCTTCCTGAGACACAGAGCAGGAGCCATTGCTGGAGGAAGTATGTCACTGGGGGTGGACTTTGAAGTTTGATAGCCTGGCCTGACTTCCTGTTTTTACCCTGCCTTCTCTTTGGCAGCACAGCCTTGCTCTCCTGCTTCTATGCCTTCCAGACTCTGATACATATTATCCCCTCTGGAAACTTGAGCCTAAATCAATCCATTCTTCCACAGCTTACATTAAGACAGGATATTCTAGCACAGCAACCCTCCAAGATTCAGTTTACATCCTGGAAGAGATGACAGAAAGAATGTAAGAGCCAGAAGATGAGAAGGAATTATGTCTTCAGGACACAGCGTGGTTCTTGCACCCGTGAACTCACACACTGCTGTACAAGACTGATCCTATTAGCATCCCATCACAAGAGCCTACACCACCTGAAGAGTTATTGACAGTCAATATTTGATAAGGGAAAGGGAATTGTATATATTGACACTTGGTTATAATTGTTCAAGTAAAGAACCTCCTACCTATACTCATACAGTCATGTCTAATTAAGTGATGTGTGGGCCACATAATAAAGAAGTCATGAAAGCAGGATAGGGAAGGGGAGAAGTGAAGATGCCTGAGATGACTGGGGATGGAGGATCAAATTAACATAATATTTTCATAAAATTATGAAATAATGAATGAAAAAGACTGGCTATTTTGGCATTAGTATTTGATGGAAAACAGTAGTCCAGGGAGACTTATGATTTGGACAAACATCATGTTGCAAGCCAGAGAGAGACAAAGGAAACTTTTCATTATTTGAATAATACTGGATACACTAGTTATCAAAATGGAAAATATTAATATTGATCTCCACCTCACTTCATACAAAAAAATCAATTGCATGTGTTGTAGATAAAAATGTGAATGGTGACACAAAAAACTTCTAGGAAATAGCAAAGGAGGATAGGTCTATGATCTGAGTGCAGACAGTGTCTTATTAAAGAGAGCCCCAAGAGCAGTAATCACGAAAGGAAGGACAGGGGAAGGAAGGACTAACTACTTTTATTCACTAAACAGATCTTCAAAAGATTGAAAGACAAGAAGAACAATAAAACAATAGTCATGTACATAATCTTTTGAAGTCTCATCAAAACATATAAACAATATATAAAATCCAGTTTAAAAACACAACCAAATAAACAGAAACATTGGCAAAAAAAAAAAAAAAAAAAAGACTTAACCAAACAGCAGATGGTTACTTAAAATATGGAACTCCAGAACGCAACCATATTCCAGTTATAACAACCAAAGATAAATATGCTGCCAATGACTAAACATTGGTGAAGCTTCAGCGCAATCAGACATTACTTGTAAGAGTGAACTTAATAGGCCTATTCTGTAAAATGGCTTGATAATATAAGAAAATTAATATAATAATACTCTGTGCCTTTACACGAGATAAAATAAAATACATTAGAAATGTGATGTGTGTACAGCAAATAATAATAATATAATAAGCAAACCTGGAAATAAAAGTGTATCAATATTAGTAAGAATACATTGCTGTCTTAATAACTTTTCCGTTGCTATGATAAAATGCCCAGATAGAAGCAATTTAAAGGAAAGGGGATTTTAGTTGGCTAACACTTCAGAGGTGTCATGGTAGGGAAGGCGTGCCAGGGAAGGAACCGTGCCAGGATCAGGAAGCTACTTGGTCACATTGTATTCACATCGAGGAATCAGAGAGTGAGCAGGAAGTGGGGCTGAGCTGTAAAACCTTAATCCACCTCTGCCCTGAGTGACTCACTTCCTCCAAAAGGCTTCAGTTCTTAAAAGTTTCACAGCCTCCCCAAAAGGCGACAGAGTAGTCAAACCTGTAGGCCTATGGAGAACATTTCACATTCAACCCACGCAGTTTCTCCTACCATGGGATTGTCTTGAGCAATTATATAGGTCACCCCATAACCAGCATGATATGTGAATCTCTTGACCAGCTTATATGGCATCAGCAAGTCAGACTCGATTTTGCTCTTGTTTTGTCTACATTTCAAAAACAGGGAAGCCCTGAATGGCATTAGAAGTCAAGTTTGAGGCTACATAGGGGACAGGTGCTAGAAATAAGAATGAGGAGCAAAGCGGGGCTTTCATGAGGAGGCGCTGTGTGTAATCAGTTTGTGATAATGTAGAATTTCTCAACATTTGTGCTCATAGAATACTTACTTAATAGTAAAAAAGACTACATTGTTTATTTTGAGGTTTTGGTAAGATTTAGATTCCTATTAAAATCTCCTCTCAGCAACGTTTTATTTTTAAAGATATCTTTAAATTTTTAAGGGAAAAAAATCTAGGAATTAAAAGTTCTTTTAGAGTCTAAGAGTACTTATTAAGTTAAGGTTTTATAATCTAAAAATATCTTAAGTAATCAAAAGGAAATCAAAGCCTTTAGGAGGCAGCCGAATTGACTCAGGAGAACTGTAGATCTAAGAAGGCGGCTGTGCTCACAGCCTAGCAATAGTTTACGTCACCTAATGAGGAGCGTGATCAGGAACTCGGAAGCACAATCACCCTCTCTGATAGAAATGTAAAATAAATGCAATAAAGTTCTTTAAGAGACTTAGAAGCCAGTATAAGAAAATCATGTTTCATATCCGAGCCAAGACGAAATGTGTTATTATCCTGAGCGAGTGACAATTTACCTGAATACAATTGACATTGATATTGAAATGCTCTCTCAGGGACAGAGGTTCAAGCACTTTACTCATTTCTGTATGATCACAATTTTAATGCCATTTATGAGCCCAGTAAGCAGTACCACTGAACTATGGCCACATAACTATTATATACAGAGATTACATTGCAAATGCTATATACAACTGAGCACCAGCAGAGTAATTCGAGGACTGCTGATTCTGACAAGTGGCACAGGTAGAAATCGAAACACTAAATATGTCACTGTACAGGAACAGACAGAAAACTGCAGCTGAGAGCTGGTGGCTCTAAGAACTTATTTTTTCATCTTTACAGTGTTTTTCTTTTTTCTTTTTTTTTTTTTTACATTTATTAATCAATTTATTTGTTTGCATTTCAAATGTTGCCCCCTTCCCTGTCTTCCCTCCACGAACCCCCCAACCTCCTCCCCCTCCCCTTTGCCTCTAAGAGGGTGTTTCCTACCCAGCCACCCACACCTGCCTCACCCCTCTAGCATCCCCCTTCACTAGGGCATCAAGCCTCCACAGGACCAAAGGCCTCCGCTCCCACTGATTCCAGATGAGGCAGTCCTCTGCTACATATGTAGGAACCATGGACCAACTCATGTATATATACTCTTTGGTTGGTGGATTAATCCCTGGGAGCTCTGAGGGGTCTGGTTAATTGAGCTGTTGTTCTTCCTATGGGGTTGCAATCCCCTTCAGCTCCTTCACCCTTCCTCTGACTCTTCCATTGGGGTCCCCGGGCTCAGTCCAATGGTTGGCTGTGAGTATCTGCATTTGTGTTAGACAGATGCTGGCAGAGCCTCTTAGAGGCTAGCCATACCAGGCTCCTGTCTGCAAGCACATCTTGGCATCAGCAATAGTGTTAGGGTTTGGTGTCTGCTGATGGATAGATAGGATTGCACAGTGGGGAAGTCTCTGGATGGCCTTTCCTTCAGCCTCTGCTCCATTTTTGTCCCTGCATTTCCTTTAGACAGGGACAATTCTGGGTTATATTTTTTTTAGATGGGTAGGTGGCCCCATCCCTCAACTAAGGGCCATGTCTATCTACTGGAGGTAGTCTCTTCAGGTTCTGTCTTCCTGCCATTGGGTATTTCATCTAATGTCAGCCTCTTTGGGTCCTGTGACCCTCTCACATCTCTGGTGTCTGAGACTTTCTGGTGGTTCTCCAAGTTCCTCACCCCCACTGCTACTTATTTCTATCCATTCTCCTGGTCCTCTGCACTTCTCTCTTATCTCTTCCCATACCTGATCCTGCCCCATCATACTGATTTTCCTTCCTCTCCCCTCTCCCTCTCAGTTCTCTCCCTCCCTCTGCCTCTGGTGTTATCTTGTTCCCCCTTCTAAGTTGATTTGAAGCCTCGACACTTTGGCCTTCCTTCTTCTTAAGCTTTTTATGGTCTGTGAGTTGCACCATAGGTATTCTGGGTATATTAAGATAGAACTCTTAATATATAAATTAAGGTATTTGAAATACAATCAAAAGACAGAGTTTGCTCATATATGGTTGTAGTGTTAGTGTTTGGGGAATGAGGACAGGAAGATCCTGAGTTTAGACTAGCCAGTGCAGTATAGCAATGCCCAAAAGAAAATAAAAGCCAGCCAGCCAGCCAGCCAGCCAGCCAGGCAGACAGACAGGCAGGCAGACAGACAAAGATAAAGAAAGATGAAGACAAAAAGGGGAATATGTGACTAAAACATAGAGAAAGAGATACTAGAGCTGCAAATACTACTACATCAGACACTACTTAGTATGGGTAAATTCAAATTTCACTTAGAATTACATTCAAAAGAACTAAAGTCAGAAAAATATTGTTGCCTATGAGAAGAGAGTCTTTTTATTTTGAATGCCCGAATGCCCACCTCTCCCTTCCTCCCTCTATCTCCATCTCCTCTCCCTCTTTGTTGTTGCATCTCTGAATGTATGCAAACTACATCTACTGAACTAACAGCTAATAAAATTTCTTAAGTCAGAACCCATGAGCAGGAACGATGAAAAGGAATTAGTGATGGGCAGGAGGGGCAGAGGAAGGGATATGCAGAGGGATCACCAACACTGAAGGCCTTTCAAAAAGCCATATGGAAGCCGGGCCGTGGTGGCACACGCCTTTAATCCCAGCACTCAGGAGCCAGAGGCAGGCGGGTTTCTGAGTTCGAGGCCAGCCTGGTCTACAGAGTGAGTTCCAGGACAGCCAGGGCAACACAGAGAAACCCTGTCTCAAAAAACCAAAAAAAAAAAAAAAAAAAAAAAAAAATAGCCATATGGAAACCTACTGCTGTAGATCTTCCTTAGACAAATAATCTACATATATAAAAGAATTTAAGTGGAGTTACCATATAACAGCACAACCATACCCCTATTTGACATCATAGGCTAACAAATAAAAATCCCAGAACTAAGAATAGTTGTCTTTCTTCAAGTTGTTAGCCGGTGGAGTTCCACAGAACCCTAAGCATAGCAGAGTATTACTAGTGTTGTTCTTGGTTATCCTCTAAAACATGACATCAAGACATCGTTGCTAAAGACACTGCTTATTTAAGTCATAGAGTTGGAGAAACCAAATGATTTCTGACCTTGAAGCCTCATGTCTAACTGCCATAGTACTGAAAGGTGCTATGTATGTTACTGTCAGAGAAACGTAATCATCATTGTCACCCAGCTATGAAACCTAGACACAATAATGATCATGATGGCAAACTATGCACACTTGGACAATAGTAACACAAATGCTGTAGGAGTAACTAAACACTTTCTGATTGATTTAAGGCTTATTCCATCAGATAAAACCCATACCTGGTAGTGTTAATGAGGCCAAGAACTGGTGGTTAGGTGGGATATGGGCCCTAGCAGGGAACCTATTATTATTCTGCTAAATGAATCTATTGTTAAAAATACCTCGAATGACATATCTCTCATCCCTACAAGCTTCTTCTTGCAGAAGATGGAAGTTAACAGAGAGACCCACAACTGGTCAAGGCGAAGAGAATAAGAGATTTCAGAGTGCTAAACCTAAGTGGTATGTCAGTATTATACTCCAGGAGGCTTGGAGATTATTGCAGAAGGGGAAAAAAAAGAAAAAAAGATCATAAGAGCCACAGGTGGTAGATGACTCCAAAGAATCTAATTTTTTTTGATACAACAGAAATATTGCATATAGGAATTCATATCCGCAGTGGCAGCAGACACAAGACCTAGGTAAGCTCAAGCCAGACAAAATCTGAACATGAGTGGGAGAAGTGGGCACTAAGTCCAGCACTAGCAGAGGACTTACTAACAATTGTTATCTTCCAGGAGAGGGGAAAAAATTAGTTTTCCTTAATAGTGGACAACACGACATATTGGCATATTCCAGGGAAGGCCTCCCACCAAGAGTTCTTGGTCAATACAAACTGGACTTATAAGGCTGAGGGCAGAACATGAGGTTGGATAGTCCTGGCAGGGGGGATGGATCTGGGAGGAGTTGGGAAGGAGGTGGACACAACCAAAACACATTGCACAGAACTTCCAAAGAATTAGTAAAAATGCTTTTTAAAAAGAAAAACCTAACTGCTGAAGCAATAATCTAAAAGGTTAGGAAAAAGCTGACTCGGTTTGCACATGTAGAAACTCATTTTAAAATGTCTCCAATTGGGGCTAGAGAGACGGCTTAGCAGTTCAGAGCACATGCCTCAGTTCTGTGCTCAGCACCCATACTGAGCAGTTTACTTGTAACTGCAGCACCAGGGGCATCTGATGTTTTCACCTCCACTGACGCCAGCACTCACATATATGCACAAACATACAAACACAATTAAAAATAAACATAATTCTTAAAACAAAATGCCCCAAAGATCCCACTTTGGCGCCACTACAAACTGCTTTTAAGTTTTGCTTGGCGTTATGGGTTGCAAAATTAGTGACGCCTTGACTCTCTCTGTGAGGAGGTGGGGAGAAGATCCCTGTTATGACTTGCTTTGGGGACTTGAACGATGGCAAGTTTGATGCAAGAGGCTTGCTGTAGAAATTAGGCATTATCCCCTTGCTGTTCTCAAAGCAGAAAGCTTCCGTGTGAAGAACTCTGGACAGACTAGCAGAATAAGAAGACGGTGACCTTTAAGGGCCTGAAAAATATGATTGCCCTACTTAAATATCAGCCTATTTGCTAACTGGCCGACGTGATCCTGGGCAAGACAAGTTAAAGGATCAAGCCTGCTGTTTTACACATCATTGGCAAAGCTAGTAGTCAGAGTTGCATATTTTGAAATGCTTGTTTTATAGTAAAAAAAATAACATATTTCTATAAGAAAGCAATATTTTCACTATTTCTATATCACATGAAGTATGTTCTTTATAACAAGATTAGATCCATGATAAATGACTGGAAAATACTAATCAAAAGTGTATACTTTGTAAATGTATCTTTAAATAGGTGATGAAATTTTCAGGACACATTCATTGGGCTTTCTTTATTGTTCCATGTTTAGTGACAAAAACTCTTCTCATGAAAAAAAAAAAACCTTGTAACCATTTAAATCTTATAAATTTACACAGAAATCTATCCTTTTACATCAAACCTGCCTTGAGAGCCAGCAAAGCTTAAAAAGCACTCTCAGGTAATCGACATGGGATTAAACATTTCGCATCATAAACTGTGAGTTTCACACTTAGCTACAACATTCAGGTTTCTAACTAACAGGGAAAGAAAGACCTGCAGAGCAATTTTTAAGCCAGTCAATGGTCATTTCTAAAAATTTCCCTATATGTACATTGCTTTAGGAACTGATGAAAAGCCTCTTAAAAGGTTTGTATGAGACATTATCCACATATTTTTAATGACTATCAAACTATAGAACCTCTATAGAAAAAATTAGCAATCGAGATTAAATAATGTTCTTTTTTTTTTTTTTCCAGGACTACAAAAAAGAAAACTATATCTAAATTAGATTACTTAGACCTGTAATAATCAATTTAAGGATCAGATCTATCAGTTTGAGGCTGGAGAGATGGTTCAGCAGTTAAGAGCACTAGCTGCTCTTGCAGAGGCCCTGAGTTCAAGTCCCAGCAACTACATGGTGTCTCACAACCTTCTGTAACTCTGGTTCCTGCACACCTATCACTCTTTCCTGATCTTTGGGACCACCAGCCATGCAGGTGGTACATACACATACATGCAGGCAAAATACTCAATATATTAAAAAAATAATTTATGTTAATTTATCAAAAGAATTTAATGAGAAAAATAATTTTTAACAAAAGTTTTTTGAACAATTGATTGTTCATAATGTATTGAATTGCACCACCTCCTCATACATGAAAATTCAATTCAAAATATATTATAGACCTAAATAAAGAGAGCTAAACTCATATATTTTGGTCAGGATAGAAAAAAAAATGTTGTAGAAAGTCTTCATGACTGTGGATTAAGCAAAGGAGTCTTAGGTATAACACCAAAATGTAAGTGCCTAAAAGAGTCATACTAGACTCTAGAAAACTTAAATATATGACATTTTATCACAAAGGATCCCATCAAGAAATCAAGAAGACAACCTCAGAATTGAGAAAGCATTTTAAATCAGGTATCTAAGGCTCTGTTATCCAGAAGATATAAAAAAGACAAACTAGTTAAAATAGGTAAAACACCTCAAGCGATAGTTCCCCAATTAAAAGGCAACTGGTCAATAGGCTCCTGAGAAGTTCAGCATCATTAGCTATTGAAGAAATGCAAATCTAAATTCACAGTGAACTAATCCAGGCTCCTTAGGGTGGCTGTAATAAAAACAAGCAGGCAAGGGAACACCCAGGATGTGACAATGCTCATCAAGTGTTGAGCGCTTTAAATTTTCATGGTGAGTGATTTGCTGTGAGGAGGGCAAAATAACATCCCGGCTTTGAAAACAATGCAGCAGTTCCTGAAATTGTTCGACGAAGAATTAGCTTATGATCCGGCAACCCTCCTCGCAGGAATGAACCCAAAAGAAATCAAAGCACGCCCACAAGAGCTGTGTACATCCTACTCACAGCAGCGTCATTCATAATAGAAGATAAACACAAATAACCAAGATGTCCATATTAATGAACAGATGAATAAAATACCCAAACAATATAATATTATTTCACCATGAGAAATAAAGTACTGATACAAACTGTCAATGGATGAACCTTAAAAAATTACTAAACGAAGAGTCCAATAGAAACGGCCACATATTATATGATCTTTATGTACATGAAATGTCCAGAGCAGGCAAATTCATGTGGTGAGAAAACAGATAGTAGTTTCTAAGCTACTGGGAGAAGGAGGGAGAGCTAAGGGGTGTGGAGTTCCTTTTCTGGGTGAAGAAAGTACTCTATAATAAAACATGGTAAGGGTTGAAGTTGTAGACTTTAAATAAGTGAATGCTATAACATGTAAAGTCCAATAAAACCATTTTAAAATATATGAGATGATTTACTTGATCTTGCCAAAGAAAAGTAGATTTATATATTTAGAGATAGTAGAAGAGTCATTAATTTTTTGAATCATCTTATTTCATAAGCCAGGTATATTAATTTCAAATGTGCTAACTCAGGATGCACGGCATAAATACTAAGAGAAAAAGAATATTTGGTATTCATGCCTTGATTTAAAAAAATTTAGCATCCTGTGGAAAATCTAAGTTTCTATGTATTCCATATATGTGTAGTGCAAACTATTATTTTGGAGAAGCACTAAAATAAGTTATATGAATTTTTCAAATATCAAATATAAGTAAAACTCAAATAAAACTTGTTTTTTAAAGTCCTTCCCCCAACACATATTCATATAAAAAATGCA
Source organism: Uromys caudimaculatus (assembly GCA_028551405.1). Classification (NCBI taxonomy): domain Eukaryota; kingdom Metazoa; phylum Chordata; class Mammalia; order Rodentia; family Muridae; genus Uromys; species Uromys caudimaculatus. Next base: position 37,318,898 of record CM052701.1, on the reverse strand, counting down.
TGCTAATATTTCATCTTTGTTTTTTTTACTCTGCTTGCCAAAGAAGCAGGCAAGGTGTGATATTTTAATCATCTGTGCTGCCTTAATATTCTGGCAACATATTTTTTTCCTCTAAGTTCTAAACAGTCATTTTTCAAACAGACGCTGTGAGAAGGAGTGAGAGAAACTTTTCTCTTGTTTTGCATAGGAAAGTCATCAGATGAATTGATAAGTACTTAAAATAGTTTATAGGAAGGAAGTACAAAATGAGTTGCAAGGAGAAAGATATTTGAAATATAGTGACACATTCTTTTGTAAGGTAAAATAACATTGATTTAAAAAATATAACCAGTGATCAGATTGGGCTCCAATTATTCTTTGTAGTTAGCTTCCAATTTATGCTTGTTAATTTTTCCCCCTCTTGCATTGCAAACTTTTCAAAGTCAAATAAGGAATAATAGGTACCCACACAAAAGTTCAAGAATCATATGCTGGTGTCCCACAGCACAGGGGATGACTGAAGTTGGAAACAACCTATTACATATTTCATGACGATCTTCTGAGAGGCTTCAAACATAATGACAAGGGGAAAGTAGTGTTGTCATGTTGATGTGAACTGTGAATGAGCTGGGCATATGTTAACATTACAGTCTACCCAGTTAATACGAACAATTGTTACATGCCAACAAAAAGGTAAAATGTATTAAAACTTAAAAAAAAATACATTTCAAGTAAAAAAAAAAAGGTAATGTAAAAGAAGACAAGCTTCCCACTGGAAGGATGAGGAGCAGAGGGCTTAATGTCAGTAAATCAACCATTTGAATCCTGTAGTAGATGAAGCGTCCTGATATGATTTTCATAGCATCATCCAAGACAGAACTATATTACTATGTCATGTCACAGATGAAGAAATGGAGCCTTGCAGAGATTAAATAGACTATTTCTATAAAATTGAATATATAAAACCTAAGTCCAAGTCATCCTTTGAATCATTCCTGAATAATTGCATAGTGGGCCTGTGCCAGGGATGATAACTGCACTAGAACTCTGCCCATATGTAGTAGTTGACAGGGGTGGCTATGGACATGCAAGACATTTGTGCAGTAATAAGTAAGTGTAGGTTTCCCACTAGGGGTCCCATAGGGCTTAGGTATACCCTGAACATATCTGGTAATTTGGGAAGCATCACTCACTACCTTCTCCATGCAACGTCCTTGCCTCATTCCTGATGGAGCTCAGTGTAGCCTTCTAACGTCTGTTTCCCTGAATTCTCTTCATCAGTGCTCTCTAGTCATAGCCCTGTACCATTTTTTTTTTTCTCTTCTGGTGTTGCGGCTAAGGACAATACCTTTCTCATGAATAGATTTCACTTGTTCAAGATAGCTTTAACCCATCAGAGTGTTTCTAACCAGTTTTGATAAACCATGTAATACGTTAGCTTTACCCATGCATGTTTGTACTCCTATCTCTCCACATTGTGGAAGCATGCTCTGGCAATTCCCCTTGTGCCTGTTTCAAACTATATGACTCAAGCTGTATTGGCCTTACCAGTGGATCTATTTCTTTAGCCTGGCCTCAGTACTGAAGTTCTTTCTCTTACCGTAGAACTAGGACCCGAATTTTAGACGTGTGGTGTGATACAACTAATTGGGAAAAAAAGGACTTATCAATGGCATATTTCAAGAAAAATTGTGATGTCTAACCTCAAAGTTCTTGGAAACCAATACCAGAGGAGACACTGTCCAACTGCCCAAGAGAGGCATGCAGTGTGAGAGACAGAGGTGAACAGAATGAAAGAATTATTTTTTTTTCATGTACCTGACAGAACAAGGTCTTTGCTTTTTGGTGTTAGAGATCCTTTGCTTTGAATTGTGTATTGCTTCTAAAATAGATTCTAAAATCTTAGATTTTTAGATCCTTCATGATTATGGTTACTAATAGGACTTCCTTGCCTGGTGTAATATAAATGAAGGATGCATCCTACTGAGGCCTATGTGGTGAAAAAAATGTGAATAGGAGGACATTTTAATGGGAGATGGGACTGGTGGTGAAGATGTTGATGACTATATGAAGGATTTTAGAATTTACTTTATATAAAATCACATCCTTTATTTTATACACACATACACATACACACAGACAGAGAGAGAGAAGGAGAGAGAGAGAGAGAGAGAGAGAGAGAGAGAGAGAGAGAGAGAGAGGACAGTGATATGGTGTAACTTCTGTCTCATTCTCAAAATAATAAATGTCTCTAGATGCCAAGCAAGTGCTCTGGTGAAAGGAAAGATGCTTGAAGTAGGGAGAGAAGTCACTGCATGATGAAGCATAAGAGATGGAAAAGAGGGAACTAGTTGGTTACAGTTCACAGGGAGAAATAGTAGAAATGCTGGTAAACATTGCAGAATTTCACAGCTGATTGGTCACGGGGATAATCACAATGTGTGGCTCAAATTTTCCTTTTCCTTTTTGTGATACATCAGAGTACACACTCCTGCTTCACAAGGTTTCAACTCATTGGTGGTTAAGGAAGCTGTTGAGCATATTCTCATGGACTCTGTGGAATTACTTTGCAGGACACTCTCTGTCCATGAAATGAGACAGGTCAAGCCAGATCAAAGTATGTATAGACAGGTTTATTGTCATGAGGAGAGAAAAAGAGGGGAGGGGGAAACAGAAAGATAGAAACAGCAAGAGAGAGAAAGAGCCAGAGCCGGGGGGGGGGGGGGGGAACAGAAACAGAGACAGAGAGAGAGACAGGGACAGAGACAGAGAGGAGGGTGAGACCAAAATGTTTGGATTATATGGAGAAGAGCATCATTGGGCTCAGGACAGCCCAGGTGCTGAACTGGAAAGTTCAGGGTTGGGGGCTGGGAATGCCAGGTAGGAAGTGAGGGATGTTGGGAAAACCTAGAGGTCAGGTCAACTTTAGTATATAAAATATGTACCTTAGCCCATTGTCTGAGTCTGAAACCAAACAGACAACATGGTTAGAAGGGATTTAGATTTTGCATAGTGCCCCCAGCCTAAGTTACTACACTTTGTATAAAACATGGTTTTCTTTTTCCAGACTGTGTCTTGTCCGGAGAAGTTCTAGTTTACATGCCACTTTTGATTCCATTTTGAAGATGGATGGGTGAAGTGCACAAATAATTGAGACCGAGACCTATCATGTTTACTAGCAAGCTTTAAGCACTATGGCTGGGCAGGTTCTAAGCTAGTCTAGCCCTCTAAGCTATCGATAGCCCAGCCACAGGCCCTGTGTTACTACAGTTTGAATCGCCTAGCTTCTCTGCTCCATTTGTATTCTCATTTCTCTTGGCAGCTCTGCCTGATGCCCAGCCTCATACTAACTATCTTCTTTCTCCACCTGACCCATGGCCCTTCTTTTCCTGAACCCTCACCTTGGCAAACTCTTTCTCCCGGTTCTTCTCCCTCAGACTGCTCACTGGGATTGGAAATCAAGCCTTTCTTTCTTCTCTGCCAAATTATTGGTTGTTCTACCTTTTATTAGCAACAGAGATAATTGGGGAGCATTCTTTACACCACATGGATACAGGAGATTCTTCAATATTCATGACAATGTCCATATCTGGACTGTAACTAGATTTGAGGCACAGAAATCAACATATGAATACATAGTGTACAAGACCAATCCTGTGGAGCCACATGAGAGTATTAAAATCATTTCAGGAAAATCAGGCCTAAATCATATTGAATATACTAGAACAAGAAAAAGATGAATTCATTTGGACTCCCTAAAGAAGAGGATATATACACTATAATCTTGAAAACATCATCAACCTGTTCAGGTGTGTTTTTCAAGGACATACAGTCAGAGAACTCCTGACTGTCCCTGGGTCTTCATTCCAGTTTGGTCATCATTGTTGTAGTAGCTTATTTAATTGTCATTTGTCCATTACTTCTCCTGGACCTAGTCTTGCCCTTTTACTTCTGTAGCTGGATTCATCTCTACAACTCTGTGCTCAAACCTGTGACGTATGCAGCTGCCTTCTCCAGCCTCTTCCCTGAAGCTCACTTTGGTGTCTCATCACTACAAATGTCTATTAGCTTACATCTGAAGCCTTTTGAAGCTTCCTGGGGCTTCTTTAACCTTTTAAATCATTCTTTAGCCACCCCCTCCACAAAACCATTGTGTCATAGGTGATTAATAGTTAAGATTAGAGCAAAAGAAGCTGTGTTTACTTCTGAATAGTAGTTACCATGGAAAATAGCTGCCACTGAAACAGAAATATCTTGTATATTTCTTTATTGGATGGTACATTCTAATATTTTAGAAATATATAAACATGTTTGTCTATGTTTCTCACCTAGTACATTTATGGACACTATTGTCATACTTTAACTTGAATTATTTTGTAGACAAAATGAAAAAAATCCTTTATTTTATTGGACTATATTGCAACCTTGTTATTTGTCTGATATTATGATTCCTGCCCACTTAGGAAGTATTGGTAAAACACACAAAAAGATGAACCACTCAACACCACTCTTTATTATGAACTTGGATTCCCTTGGGCAGGAATTCTCATAGAACATAACAAGAATGAATTGACTATACTTTTTAATGTCTGAGCCCTCAGGTAGAAGACTCTGATTTGGAGGCTTTGAATACCTACTATCATTTGACATTTCACCAGTATAGTCAGAGATGATTTGAAGTTTATGCTGAGATAACTTGGACCATGGCCTCAGGTGAGATTGTAGTGATTTAGCTATATCTTCTGCACTTGGCATGGCCATCAATTCCATGGAAGAGAGCTCTCTGTGGTGTCCTACAAAATACTCCAGCTCAGTAGTCATAGCAATGCGCTAGGCAAGGCAGTAAAGGGAAAGCTAACTAAGTCAAGGGCAGAGGCAGCATAAGGGTTAAAAGATTATAACAGTACATGGGGTGGTAGAAGGTTGACTGAATGGGATTCCTGTGATACAGCTTTTGTGAGTCATGATACTGAGAGTTTTGGATTCAGATGACTTTGAGTTACCTATGTTTCTATAAATAATCCCATTGACTTCATTGGTTCTCTACATGGATTAGGAATCATTCATTTGGTCAAAAGCATTTATTTGGCTCTATATGAGGTGAATACACATTTATTCTTGGCTCCCCAGGAAAGGCCAGACAACAACTATCAACTCCAGTATTTGCATATAATCTGTCCAAATGACCTTGTTCATTGTAACTCTTATCAGGAGACATAAACAAGTTTATTTATCCCATATAAGAAACCAAAAACAGATAAATTATTCCACCCTAGTTTATTTTAGAAAACTGATGGGTTTATTGGAGTTGTTTACAGAAGTATGGGTAAAGTTTACCTAGGAAAAAGATGACTCAAAGGTAGTTGTATCATCTAAAAATCTCAGCCCGCATATATTCTGATTCATGAAAGCTGCATTCCTGGAGCTCCTTGAATGACGTGCAGGGATTTCCAATAATCATTACTGCTTATATAACCGTAGGGAGGGGCCTTACGAATCTTTTAATTTCAGAGATTTTCTGAGTCTTGTGAGTTGTCTGCTTTCAGAGCCTTGTAAATTTTCTGTATTTCTTAACTATTAAGGAATCTTCCCTGATGATAGAATGTTCAAATTTGGGGATATTGTTATATAACATCTGTGTTTTCTCTCAACATGACACCTGGGTTCTGAGATGTAGGAACCTAACAGGATCCATCTAATGAACATCCCAGGAGAGCCACAAACAGAGTTGGGTAGCTTTTGATGTCATGGCTTTGGAAGTCACAAAACAATACTTCTGATTATTCTATTAATGAAATCACATCTACACAGATTCAAGCTGAATAGAGACAGACCCTCAAAGTGAGCAGTGCCAAGGAATATACATTCATTTTTAACATATGCTCAGCATTTGTAGACATTATATGATTACCTACAAATATATTGTGCTTTTAGTGTATGCTATGCAAAATTCAGCATGTCTTTACAATAGAATTCTTACATTGGCATGCTTTATATTCTTATCTGTCAAAGTGCTAACAGCAGAATAAGAGTCTATTATTATGATTGTGATGTTAAAAGATTTTATTTCAAGAAATGTTTAGTATAATTTGTTGCTTGCATCATTTTAACTACTCACTTACAAATATTAACTCTACCATTTGCTTACAAAATGAATGCATAGTCTATATTTACATGTATCTCATCTGGTCTTTAACACTACGGCTGGGCCATAGCCTACTCGCAGAAAAATCTTGTTTTTTGTGAGGTTTTATATGTGAGTTAAGGATGGTTTTCTAGTTTAAAAAAATACTAATATCCACAACAGCTGAGAATTATATAAAATTTGACTTGTAATTCTCACAGTTATTTTTTGGAATATGATCACAATGATGGATTGCTTATGAATGGTCCATGACTATCTGCATACCTGATGGCACAGTTTGGCATTTAAACTAGAAACCATATGGTGGTCAAAAACATGGGCTACTTGAGCTATTACAGAAAACAGTCTCCAACCCTTGGCATAAGGTACACAATATGTATCAATCCTCACTTTTAGAGCTTATATTTGGGTGATAAAATTGACTAATGCACATTATATCACATGCATGTAAGATATGCAGGATGTAAATTATTGCTGAAAAGGAGAGGATGTCAGAGAAGTGGGATATTTATATCCAATGCAATCTAGGGTGATCCTATCACTTGGTTACACTTTTAAAGACTGTAATTCTAACCAAGGTCACATGCATTCATGCTGACAGTTTTGAGTCTCAGTTCTCTCCCTTCTCTCTTTCCCTGTCCACTTTGCTGTACAGTGCAGGCTGGCCTCGAACTCCTCTCCATCCTCACTTCTCTGCCTCTGAGAGCTGGGATTACATATGTGTGTTTGTACCATACTACTGAGACATAGACCTTCTGTCCTATGCTCTGCTACCTGTCTCCATCTTTGTCTGTCTCTCTGTCTCTCTTTCTCTCTTGTTATTTCTTGTGTGTGTGTGTGTGTGTGTGTGTGTGTGTGTCCCTATTTTTTGTCTCAGAAATCAAACAGTTATCTCCAGTAGTTCTTTTGTTATTCAGAATTGTTTCAGCTAATCTGAGTTTATTGTGTTTCTATATGAATTTTTGGGGTTGTTTGTCTCAGTGTTACAAAAAAAGTTGAAATTTTTACAGGGATTTCATTGACTCTAAAGATTGGTTTTGTCATAATGGGCCTATCTTGGCCTTAATAGAGACTGTATAGAGAGCTCTACTCATTACACAAAAGGCAAAAGAATGCCTTGAAAATGTCTTAAAGAGAGAAGTAAAAATGTCTTATTATATTACATAAGTCACGAACCCCTTGTAGCCCTCTCTGACAGAAAGTTGATAAAGCCTATTGTGGACTGAGGTGCCCTTCCCCTCACAACTACAGGCCTGCCTCCTTCCTACTGACCAGCTCTTAAACAACCTTAAATTATTCTATAGCTAGACTTTTTCAGTGCCTTCTTAACTTCTCATACTTTGACCAGGCCAGGCTAGCTTGCTCCCTTTTCCCCCACAAAGCTATAGGAATTAAAAATTCTTTGTCCTCTGGAACTGAAAGGTCTGTCTCTGCTTTCAGCAACCCATTGTGCTGGCTACGGTGCAATGCCCTAACTCTTCTAATATTATGGGAACAGAAGCATCTGTCTTTCTCTTTAAGATTCCATCATGCTGCTGTATGCTGTGGTGACTCTGCTAATATTCTAAGATCTGAAAGAAACTGATGAAATAATAGTAGTAGGTTCTTTTCAAGGATCTGGGATTTTACAGATACTTCCTTCATCATCTTAATAAATACCTAATGTCCAAATCTGGCCCATATCTAGAGTCCCTCCCATAAGGCTCTTGCATTGGAAAATGCCCTGTGTCCCTGTTTCTCATTTCTTTCTATCTAGAAGGCTACTTTTCAGCAGGGCCCTGACCATGAAAGATGTTTTGTTTCCCTTTGTCAGTAATGGGAGACATGGGGAAGGCATCACAACACAACACAAAATATCAGAAACAACTTGCTGCTTAGAGATCCTCCAGGGAGGAAGAGAACTGACAAGGGCTAATAGAGAGATGGACAAAACACTGTTCTAAGCAAGCATGTGGGAACAAAAGAGAGGGGACTGGTAGGCTGGGAACATTGCTGACATGCAGGGTATAACACAGAAGCTTCTATCAGGGAGTTGTACTGGGTATACTGAGAGAAAGGGGACAGCAGTTGTAAAAGGGCCACACTGTGGCTTAAGGATTATCACCACAGGCTGGGGATGCAGTTTAGTGATAAAGTTATTTCAACTTGTGTAAGACCTTAGGTTCTGGCAGCACACAGGGCAGAGTGGTCACCATAAGGACATAGATTTATACCATATTAAGAGTCAATGGGATCAATCTAATACATTTTTCAATATGTGGTCAAATGACCCTTTCACAGGGTCATCTAAGACCTTTGGAGAACAGAGATATTTAAATTAAATTTTATGATGATAGTGAAATTACAGTTATGATATTGCAACAAAAAAAAATTTTATGTGAAGAACTATATTAAAGAGTCGCAGCATTAGGAAGGTTGAGAACCACTGGTCTAATAGGATGTACCTAGTTCTCTTTAGGGAGGTAGTTAGGTAGATTCTTGTATCTAGACTGAGCACAGATAGGAAGAACAGAGAATGGAACACTCTGGGCAAATGGGACAACCCCACTTTTTGTTGTTGTTGTTGTTGTTGTTGGTTGGTTGGTTGTTTATGTGCAATAATAACCCTATGTCATTGCATGAAGGATTTCAGTAATTCTGTGATGCAATATAAAATTACAAATGTTGTGTATAATATGTATGAATATAGAGTTACAAGGGAAAATCCCTTAAGCCAGTTACATCAAGATGAGTTTGTTTGAACCATGAAAAACAAAGCAATTCCAAGATCAAGCAACTTGCAGAGCCAGAGCAAGTTTTAAGAAATCCAACCAAAGATAATCAAAGACCATTTGTAGTCAGACAGAAATGAGGCATGCTAAGCCTCTTAATTGGCCACAGTTTAGTCAATCAGCCAGGCAATTGGTTGCAGCTTAAGTAGTTAATTGATTACAGTGTCCAGCAGCCAACCAAATTCAGTAACTGCGACTAAACCACATATTGGTTTGTTGGACCCCACACAGGACCCAGACCACTCACAGCCTCTTAATTTATTTAATTGTGTTCTGGCAGCGCATGGGGCAGAATGATCACCATAATATAGGTACATAGTTTTTGCACTGTGTTAAGAGTCAGTAGGATCTCTCTCTCTCTCTCTCTCTCTCTCTCTCTCTCTCTCTCTCTCTCTCTGTGTATGTATGTGTGTGTGTGTGAGAGAGAGAGAGACAGAGAGGCAGAGAAAGAGAGAGAGAGAGAGAGAGAGAGAGAGAGAGAGAGAGAGAGAGAGAGAGAGTGTTTGCACAGTTGAAACAGCAAACAGCACACACTGTAGCTAAGAATGGAAATCCCATCTGCTGTGCTGGTGTACTGCAGGGCCACGGTTGCTGGTGTTTTCTTGGAGAAGCTTGTTTCACCCAAAACTTCCCAGTGAATCAGTTCCTTGCCATGGACAGAGGATGGCAGAAATTGGCAGGGTCTGAATGGCCCTCCTCCATCCAGGACTCAGGTCTTCCCCTCTGGGAATCACCTCTTCTTCTGTGTCTCACAATGTTTTCTTTTCTTTTCTTTCCTTTTCTCCCCATAATAACCTTTTCTGCACAAATTCTTCCAGGCACTGGACTCATTGTGCATAAAGTTAATTGGTTGCGAATGATTCTTATTAGATTTATTTCCAATAGGACGTTGGATGGTCTTGAACCAATTTGATGGAGAAGTGCTGAAACAGGCAAAATGTAAACATAATGAAGGCCATCTTAGGATTTGCCAGAGGGACAAGGAATGTCTGGAGTTTCCCCAGCTTTGAAGTTCTCTGACAAAGGGCCATTTTAAATGAATCAACAGAAACAAACAACATTGTGCAGCTGTGGTCCTGCCTTCGTAGAAGGAGCTCCGCATGCTTCCTAATGAGGCACTTGTGTTAATCTCCTGTCCTGAGTCCCCAAGGACCTTCCTTCTGAGCGTCCTCATCTGCAGTGGTCTTGGTTTCATTTTTCATCACGAGGCTGTAGGAGGGAGAACACATGTGGTTGCCACGGTTTCTCACAAACCCATGAAGAATAATTACGGCAGCCCCAATGCCAGGACCTGCTTTCAACTTGCTGTTTGTGCTGGGTACGCAGATGAATTGCTCCAAATGCCAAAAAAAAAGAAAGAAAGAAAGAAAGAAAGAAAGAAAGAAAGAAAGAAAGAAAGAAAGAAAGAAAGAAAGAAACTTTTGCTGGCTTTTCCTTTGCAGAACTGCCAGAAACATATAGGTAAGTCTTTCCTGCAGGGGTATCAGGTGCAGAGATTTCCATATAAAAACAAACTTGTGTGTTTTTAGTGAGTCCTTATTTCTCAGTTTGATTTTTTTCATCTCTTGAAAGGGCTTCACTGTATTTTATTCATCATTCTGACCCCATACGTATGTAGACATGCATATTTGTTCATATTAGGGCTGTGCACAAATTGATTGGTTGAAACCCCAAGGATTCTATCTCCATTGACATGTTCTCAGTTAGAGGAAGGAATGTCTTATATTGTGTACTAGCTTTCTGGAAAGAGTCAGAGAATACAAGTTATCAGGTGAAGGTATAGGATGAATTACTGAGTAGATTTAGGTGTAGTTGCCACAGAAACAAATCATCAAGGGCAGAGTGAAGATCAGAGTGTAAGGATAGAAACAAGGGTGAGAGGAAAAGAAGGATGGAGACATACCTCATCACACGTGCTCTGTGTGAGCTGTCGCTATATGAAGGAGATTGCACCAGATAATTCATGAAGAACATACAGTGCTTAATGCAAAAAGAAAAAAAAAATCACTTGGGACCTGTTCATTGAATGCCATCTGCACTCTTCTCTATCACTTTGGTTAAAATCACTTAATTTTCAGAACAATCCCACAAAAGAGATACTGTTATTATATGATATCATACACAAGGCTACTAAGAGCCTTGATGGTCAGTTACTTATCCAAGGTCACAAAATTCCTAGCTAGACCTTCATCATTTAACTACTAGGTTCTTTACCTCCTCTTTCTTAGAGTTAGTGATAATTAACTACTATTACTAGCTATCATTATTAATTATGTCCAACAATGCTTTTTGCTACTCCCAAACAGTAACCATTAGTTATGAGAGCCCTGACATACTTGTGCAGAATGTAAAGATTTCAGATCTACTGTGCTGTCTTCAGCACTTACATTTGCTTTTCCTATATTGTGTGTGTGTGCGTGTGTGTGTGTGTGTGTGTGTGTGTGTGTGTGTGTGTGTGTGTTTGTGTGTAAGCACCTTCATTAGTGACCATCATTAATGACCTTCACCCATGACTTGATCTGGAGTGCCCTTCATTTATATTCAAGGTGTGGTCCTTGATACATTTTCTACTTGTGTTTGCTATCTCTCGTCCAGGGCTTCCTTAGTCTCTGAAGAGCACTTGGGGCCATATGACTTGAATTTGGCCATGAAATGTGAATGTGAGGAATCAGTGTAACTTCCAAACAGATGCTTTAAAGAGCTAGTGACAACCTGCCCTCTCTGCATTGATAATCAAAGTGAGGACCCTGAGTGACCATACATAGAAGAACCTTCATGCGGTATGTGATGAGAAATATAGCATGAGTACCACAGCTTAGCTTATAAATTCAAGAATCCTAGCCCAAATGAGGGAGCTACCATGTAACTCAACCAGTCAGACAGTACTAGTCTGGTTATGTTTCAGGGTTGGTGGTGGTGAGAAATAGCTTCATAATGATATTGTGTAGTTTACTCTGTATATACCTCATGGAGGAACTGGGTGCTTTCCCCTATTTCATTCTCATGCAGGGACCTGACGTAACACATAAACTGCTACTTAAAAACCTCCTGGTTGCAGAGAGCACATCAAACCAAGCGTGGCCTCATAAAGATCTCCCAAAGCTAATGCACACCAGCCTTTAAGAACTCGTCCAACCACAAGCATTCAGAGAACAGAAATTCTACCTTTATCCCAGGGAGCCAGGAACTCGGGGAGCAGTGTGCATGTGCTGCTTACACAGTGTCCATCTTTTCTTAGTTTCTCTGTATCCACATCATCTAACAGGAAAGCATCTACACTGCCAACTTTATGTTTGCATTGAAAATATCCTGAGTATGGAAGCAAGTGTTCAGCAATTGCTATCTTACTTACAATGTTTTATGTGTGTATATATGCACATATATGATATCTATATGTATATCATATATGTGTGTGTATGTTATATAAAAGTAAACCAGAAAATAAAACTTCCTTTGTAACCTGAAAGATTTTGCTCAACTTTTATAGAAAATGTTAAGTAAGGTGAACCAGGAAACAGAGAAGGAGGTGAGTGAGAGGAAAGATAACTAATACTAATGATTTTTGAGAAAGACATGGAGTAACCTACAATTTTATAAGCCTTCTAAAAATATATATGCATATAAAATAGTTTAGATAGAGTTACACTACATGGGGAATAATTTTTCCAGAACCCCTAGGTAGTCAAATCTACAGTCCAGTGTAAGGTATAGGAGACATTCCCTCTCATTATTGGTCAGAGGTGTACCAGAGTACCCCCACCCCAGGTTATTGTCATTGATTTTCAAAGTATATCAGAACTTGATAGTGAAGTACTTTTGCTTAAGACAACACACACATTATTCACAGGACCTGGAGAAATCAAACTGGTACTGGCCTGAAAGCTTTCATAGTGCTGGGTAGCTTTCATAGTGCCAGAAGGTGATGTACAGCCCGCTGGGGGAGAAAAGACAGAGTCTTACCCAGATGTGAACTTTGTGTGATATACTATTGGTTGGTATGGTAAAATATGCTCATGTGTGCAATAGTGGCATGAAAGTTATATAGGTAACCAATCACTTTCCCATTGCATTTATGACCTACTCCATAAGTACAAACTCATACTAGTAGTCCAAATCTGTCATGACCCATAACTGTTGAATTCAGAGGTCCTAGGAATGAATCTACTGCTGTAATGTTACTAAACAGACATAGTATCAAACTGCTGACTACATATTTTTCTATAAATTAGTACAGTACTCATCAGAAAAGTGTATTTTCACAATGGACAGCAATCAATAAACAGTCTCCAAGTGATCAAAGCACAGAAAACAAGTGTTTTTGGAGTACTCAAGCATGAATGGGACATCTGTATCACACTCTTTTATCCCCAAAACTTATAAAAAATTATGGAAGATAGGGCAGAAAGATTATAAGAGCCAGAGCTTGGGGAGCACTGGGTCTAAAAGGCCTTCTGGACATGTTAGGACAGTTGTCCTCGTGAACTCACAGTGGATATGGTTACTGACCCAAGACCTTCACAAGAATACCATAGCATGGACAGGAGAAGGATACACCACCATCTGCTCCAAGATGAAAAATTATTTACAGAAGATGGGAGGGGCACTCAGCTTTCTTCTGGGTTTAGACCCTGGTAAATTGATCATACTCCATGGGTGGGTCTACATCTATGTGCAGCACAAGTTGACCTCACTGGGTAATAGAAAAAAGAGGACGTGAATTTGGGAGGAAGATATATGACTAGGTTAAGGAAGATTGAAAGAGGGGTGTGGCAGATGGATCAGGTTGAATATGTGGTTTGCATATATAAAAGTCTCAAAGAATAAGTAAACTATATTTTTTTAAAAAGAAACTTACTTTGTAAAGCAACAGAGATTGTAGGTTCTGTTTTCTGGAATACTTTGTTACCAGAGTCCTTTTAAAAATGTTAAACCTTGGGTATATTTGTTTGGATCCAAGGGCATTCAAAGGGATGCTAACACATGACTTTTTTATGTTTTTACCAATTTCCTCTTTTCCTTATCCTCAGTAATCTATGATGTGCTCGAAAGAATGAGGATAAAATGCAAGCCATAATCAGCTTATTCGATGCCTGTTACATGCACCTTACTACTACTCTACAAAGAAATGACTGTATGTTTAGATTATTAAATTTACAAGATGTGATCAATTGAATGTTATTTTACTTTCAAATATAAAGATCTGTGCTCAAGTTGTTTAGTTGTTTATACATGCCACATGGACACCATACTTTTGACTAAAGAAAACAGACTTGGATAATTAGATGGACCACTGTAACTGGTACCATCTCCATGATCTTTCATTTTGATAATGAATTTCTCTAGTGTCTGAATGAGTTCCCATATGCAACCATTCATCTGTAATTTTCAATAATGTTACCATGATGCTTACACTCAGAGCTCTAAGCCAGCTGAAGGCCAACAGCTTGCCTTCATTGAAAATTGGATTCTGTTCTCTAGAAAACACAAGGGACATGCAGAATGTGAGAATCAATGTAAATCATTGGCATATTGCTTGAGACAAATTAAAGCAGACAGAAAGACTGTAATCTCTCAGGGTTAATCAGGGCCTCAGCAGAACCAGACTTTAGTTCTTTGCTGGTTTTAATGAAAATGGTCTTCATAGGCTCATAGAGAGAATGGTACTTTTAGAGGCTTGGCCTTGTTAGAGTAGGTGTGTCTTGGAAGGACTGTATCATTGGGGTGGGCTTTGTGGTTTTAGTTCTTAAGGCAGGCCCCATGTGGCTCTCTCTTCCTGCTGCCTGCAGATCCAGATATACAACTCTCAGGTGCCTTCCCAGCATTAGGTCTGCCTGTGTGACCCCATGCTTCCCTCTATGATGATAATAGACTAAACTTCTGAACTACAAACTAGCCCCAATTAAATGTTTTCCTTTATAAAAGTTGCTCTGGTATGGTGTCTCTGCACAGCAATAGAAACCCTAAGTAAGACAATTCTCTGACATTCAGTCCCTGTCCTTCTTGTCTGTAATGAAGACTCCTTATGTAGTCCTGTAGTAGACACAGACGTAGCATGCAGCGTACATATGTGATGAAGTTCTGCTCAGCATCGGAGTTATTAAAAGAATCTCTCAAACCAACATTTTAAAAGTCTCCTTGTGTTCTTTAGATTTTAGTAAGTCAAAAGTTGTAGCTAAAGGTCACCAGTAGATTGATGCTGTGAGTCACAGGATGTTTCCCTTTGACCTTGTTGCCAGGAAGCTGAGAGTTGAGCCTGTGAAACTTTGAATATTTCTGAAGACTTCACTCTCAGGCCTTGTGACTAATATTAAGGACAGTATTTCTTCAGGACGTACAAGGTGATCTGGTCCTACTCAGCTTTTGTTTGCCTCCTCCTATCTCATGCAGGGCTCCTGTGAATGTGTGATTTATACAAAGAGTCTGATTGAATGAAACTCTTAGGGCTAAATCCAAAACCCTAAAGCTATAGTGATGTGACTTACAATAGGATTTGAAGAGGCAGACTGTCTCATAAGCTGCAGATCTATACTGCAGCTATTGATGAGGCTGCTGAAATGGAATCTACTGGGGTTGACTGACACTCAACGTTAGGACTATTTAGAACTGGAAATACACTAATTTCTCTAGGAAATTCTAGGAAATATTACCAGGCGATAGAGAACAAAGAAAAAGACAATTGCTTTTTATGTAAATAATCAGAAATTTAAAATAGGTTGAAATCTCAGTGAGTTTTGTTGTGTTTTTCTTTTTTCTCTTGTGATCATCAACTTTGAAAGTGGAAACTAACACATTATTGTGAGAAGAAATGGACACTTTTTTTCAGGTCAGTAAACTCCTTGAATTTGTTATGTAGCCCACAACTTCTGAGATTCTGGGAAAGCCCACTTAACACCCTCAGAGAATAGGCTGGGTATGGGGCAAAGATATGCTTGAGTTGTGATATTGAAGCTATCTCACATAAATTGTACTATAGGAAAATGTCAAATATACATAGGTATTGTCATAAAGCACACAAGAGTTAAGCTCCTGGGCTGGTGTTTCTATCCACCTATTCATCAGCTGCTCATGGGTCACAGAACCATGGAGGAGCCTCAAGGCACTTTGGATAGTGATGCTTAGAAACAGAAAATAGACCCTAAAGTCTGGCTTGGGACTAATGGTTTGGAACTATACAGAGAAAACTATTTTAAATGGATCAAATGGTCATGTCTGGAGAAAGTATATTTGTGTGTGTGTGTGTGTATGTATGTATATATGTATGTATGTGTGCTAGTACAACCCTATATCAAGATGGAATTGTGATTTCAGAAGGCAGGTGGGATTGTTACAGTCACTTATAACAGTATCTTTTATAGTAAGGATTCAAAAGATGGTGTAACATCTGTCAATGAAAATACTTTCGAGATTTGCATGAGTCAACTTGATTTTTTATGTCTCATGATGTCATTACTATAACTATGATCTATATTTTAGTAGGAGAAGAAACTGAGACATGAAATGTAAGAGTGTCTTTCCTACAATCAAGCCTTAATTCTGATGGCTAGGATTCGGAGCAAATCATAAGAACACAGCATATACCAGCCGGGCCATTCTGAAGTCTGCTAGCACAGCCAAGGCACACTATACACTGCTATTAGGATAAACAGGATTAGAAGAGACAAAAGATGTCCCTGCAGCAACCATGGGCTATGTTCAAATTTCCATCATGTAATACCAAGACCTATTTCCACGCTTGATTTCCAAATATAAAATTAATCCTCTTTTCTGAAAAAGCAGACTTCTTTCTAGAGACATATTTCCTTCTCCATGCAGCATCCTTGCTTCCGCAGAGTCATCCATGATTTTCCTCAGTGTGATTACCCAGACTGGCTCTTGGTCTTCATGTTGGCCATTGCTTCCACAGCGAATGACTGGGTGACGGTGTGGCAAGTTTTGTCAAGATTCTAAAAAAAAAAAAAAAAAAAAAAAAAAATAGTTCAATTTCCTCTATTTTTCCAGTACCCTGGGCCCATGATGATCCCTTAAAATGTCAAGTACAAGAAACTGCTCAAATGACCCTGTAGGGCGAATGAAATTTGGCTTTTTTTAGTTAAAACAAGATGCAACAAAACACTGTGCCCACTTCGTTAACACATTCTCAGAAACTGGGTTTGTCACACCTCCTGAGTGCTGACATGGTCACCAATTTTCTCAAGACTCAGAATGCTGCATTTGTCACAGAAGAGCATAACTGGGCAATATCACCAACTCTTTGTAACAGCTTGTAAAGGTCATTTATAGCAACACACCTTCCATTGCCGATCTTCAATAGGCTCCAATTACAATTGACAAACTGTCTGGAGACAATCTACCAGCTGGTAGGAATGGTGGGTATTTCAACATGTATAAGATGGGAAATGCTAACTTTACTTAACCAATAAAGCAACTTTAAATACACATTTGAAGGCAAGTATGAAGTAAGAAGAAAATGAAAACACTTCGGATCCCTTTTCCACATTTGTGTTAAATTGTCTCTCCCCCCAGCCCGGCTCTTCCCCTGTGAGGGGGACCCAGGTCCACAATTCACAATTAACAACATTAGGGAAGGACTTAAGTCATACTAATTACCTAGGAATTCTGTTAGTAATTATGATGTTATCAGGAAAGTTTTAAATTCCAACGGAAGGAAAACAAAACAAAACAAAAATTTAAAAGCTTGTAGTGACATTTTAAATTTGCAAACAAAACCTGTCCCATATCCCATGGGTAATGCCTTGCACATTGAGAGACCTTTTAAAATAAATGTCACGTTGAACAGATAGGGCCTCCATCAGTTTAGTGACCCCCAAGCACTTTGCAGAAAACAGGCTATATCTCTGAGAGAGATTTGCATATGTTCCTGACCTGGGGTGTTGCAACAGTTGGGGTTCAGGCTAGAATGGGGGCTTCTATAGGCAGTGAGGACTGCTACAGGTAACAGTGAATGAGGTCCTTAAGTGCCATCAGAATTTAGGCAGGTGGGATTAGATAGAACCTTCCAGCTGCAGAACAGAAACTGACCAGTCAGAGGATCAGCTGCTAGCTGGTCTCAGCTGATGTAGATGACCTCACCTCTGTACAAAAATAAAAAAGAAAGAAAGAAAGAGAGAGAGAGAGAAAAGAAAAAAGTGGTAGGTAAAAGAACACAATAAATTAGCCCAAAAGTTACATGTTACATGTAATAAACTAGATTAACTTAAAAATGGCACAGTAAGTAGTAAATGCCAGAGATACTACAAGAAGTTTGCACTGGCTTGGGGTGAGCATAGAATATAGGTTGGCCTCAAATAAGGAGAACACTTTGAGGCTGACATCAGTGATCTATACAGCGGCATGAGTTTAGTAAAATGCACTGAACTGTATACTTACGGTGGGTAGTTCTGTGATATATCCTATGCTTTCTATAAAAATTTTAAAAAACAGTTCTATTTTATCACTAAGCCAGAGATGTTTTTCCAAGCTGACATTTGTGTGTATGTGTGTGTGTGTGTGTGTATTTTACAAGTGTGTGTAGTGTGGCCAAGTACACTGACCTCATAGGATGCAGATAACGGCTGGCTGAGTGAGACACAAGGAAGGTGATGCAATCATCACAGGCAGACTTCTTTGAACTCTGCAGGGAATCAGGCCTCTGCTCCCTGTGTCTCTCCTATTCTGATGTAACTTCTAAAGTTATAACTATTCATAATTGTTGGCATTTAGTCTAGGTTCTGCCCCACAGTTACCTGGCAACAGCCAGGTGTGCCTGACTCACTATAAAAGGGGCTGCTTGCCCCCTCTTCTCTCTCTTGCTCTCCTGCTCTTGCTCCCTCCTCTTGCTCCTGCACTCCCTCTGTTCCCATTCCCCTCCCCCTCTCTCTTCAAGTGCTCATGGCCTGGGTCTCTCTCTCTCTCTCTCTCTCTATCTCTTTTTCACTCAACTCCCCTCCCCATGCCCTGCTGAACGAACTCTAGTCTATACTATACCATCATTGGGAAAGCGATGCCTCAGCATGGGCCCACAGAGGCACCCCCTTCCCCCACACCATACCACGCCTCCACCGAACATATCCCTGGCTTTTCTCTATCTTGTTATAAAACACAATTGTAGTCCAAAGAAAGATCAAGAGATCATTAAGAACTGCGCATGGACGTATGGGCATGTAAGGGTCAGCACTACTGGTAATACACCTGACTCCTGTCATTTATAGCTAAGAGTCTATCATTTAGCAGTGCAAGGAATGCTGGGAGCTCAGTCTCTTGGCATCCTTGGAACAAGGAAGACAGATCTGATGGTATGCTAACTAGCAAATCGGTATAACTTCTACTTTAGTCCTTTTTTTTTTTTTCCTTGTTCATTTGAGGTTTGAAACTGATATACATATGACTGTATACCAGCAACTGACTGATTCATGGGCCTCACTGGCCATGAGAAGAACGGTACTGAGCACACAATGCTTCTTGCCCTAACCTGTCTATAAGTAGCTGTGCTCATAGCAAGATCACACTGGGAGATGAATTTTCCAAACTTATCAATCAACTACAACAGGGACTACGAAAAGCTGCAGGCACCATCCCTTAGGGCAATTCCTGGCTCTTTGCAAAGGTGAGAGCTGGTGCATAAGTATCACTTCTCTTTCTTGACTTGAGGGAGGGATGTGTGAGTGCACATGGACTTTGAACAGTCTACACCCAGGGATGGAGCAGGGTCTATGATGGCAGAATTGGGCTTGTTAACTGAAATAATGTTTATGATTTACCAGTCTGAGCAGTCTCCATCCGAGCAAAAGGATGGCTGCTGTGCCGAAGGTGGCAGATCGATGCAACCACAGATGATATCAATATTCTAGCTAATAGTGCTTCCCACCTGGGAACCACTGGAAGAAGGTCATAAAAACAATGGTGGCCCATTTGTTGACAGATCCTAACCTATTTCATGCTTAGCTCATCTTATTCTCTGTCTCATAAAGAAATTATCAAAGAGTTTATTAAAGCTTTTAGCATTGCCATAAAACAGTCCTAGGGTGGCAAGAAGAGGATATTGATGGATTGTCCATTATCACCGATGTGTGGGATCTCAGAAAAGAGCTGGATGCTTGTTGTGGCTCATGTTGGAAGAGCAGAGGTGCTTAATTACACTGAAGCGCTATTATCCCAGCAGCATTCTGTGATGGCTATAAATGCCTGAGATCTTTAGGATGAACTGTTCTGACTCAATAGTGGTAATTGACTGGAAAGAACATTTCAAATGCTTCGATTCCGCATGCGCACTTGGCTTAGGGCTTGAAGTGTTCCCGCCCAAACCCTTCACGTACTCTGTCCACAACAAAGTACCCAGCCTGGTTCTCTGTACCCAGCTCCCTGTGCCTCCTCCTCTACAAATCACTTCCTCCCTTATTTCTCCTTTTGTTGCTTGAATGTCCTGATAGAACATTAGATTAATAATGGCAGGGATCTTTTGCTAACTTCTTTTCCATGATTTTTACCACCCAGAAGAGTATTGAGACATATAAACAAGGAAATAAATAGAGACTTCTGAAATGAAAAGGAACAAAGTGTATACATCCAGAACTCGGTATAGAAAGGAAGTCAGTGTCCAATGTGTATGCATTCAGTACAGGCTCAATGGTAGGCATAGGGGTAAGGACCCATTAGGAGCAGGGAGAGCTGTGGGTGTCCTCTGTTTTGGGGCTATTAGCATGTTGAGTTGAAGGAAGGAATAGATGGGGGTCATGTTTGGCTTTGTCCTGATGCTTTTATATTGGACAAAGTAACACAAATGAGGCAAATTCTCAGTTACTGACCTAGTCCTAGGCATTTGGGGGACATTTGTCCAGTTTGAGCTTTGGCTTTTTGCTGGATGTTTTAGAGTGTGGATCAGCATTCAATTCTCACCTGTGGCTTTGTTGGCCATGCTTGTAAATTCAATTTCTCAAATGAATATCTGTTACTTTGAGGCATTTTTTCATTGGATTTTCTTTTGACCTCCCTTTTCTACCCATTCCCACACCTCTGTCTTTCTCTTACACAAGTCCTTCCTGTTCTCTTGGGGTTCCCCCTATTTACACTCTCATTGACCACAAATCTCTTTATTCTTAGGCCACCCATAGAGTTGGTATCTATACCTTCTGCCAGATTTCTGCATTGCTTAAATGGAAATATACCCAAGTATAACCTTGTCTCTACACTCAGCATTTTCAGCATTTTCAGCCTTCCCCTATTGTAAGCCCAGGATTTTCATCTCATCTACCGTGTTACTTTTTAGATTTACATTTGTGTGTGTGTGTGTGTGTGTGTGTGTGTGTGTGTGTGTGTGTGTGATGTATGTGTGTGTGTGAGTGTGAATGTATTTTAGCATTGTTGCCTGTGTTATAGAGAAGTAGCTTGTATTGCAGAGAAGTAAGAAAGACAATTTGTGAGTATCAATTCTCTCTACGGTGTGGGTTCTGAGTATCCAGCTCAGGCCCTCTGGCTTGTCAACAAAAGCTTTTACCTACTGAGCAACCAATCTTGCTGGTTCTCATATTCCATTTTAATTGCACTCAAGGACATACAGGATCATAATATCTATTGCTCTGTTGCTTTATTGGGATCCTATTCAGCCTTGGGTGTTTTCTGTAATCTTTGGGTGATGCCATTGATTTCATCATCTCCCTTCTGTGCTTCCCCCATACCCTTCTCCTCCTCAGTTCTGTGGTCTTCTTCCTTTACCCCATATCCCTCCTCCTTCTTAGTGTACATCTATTGTATAAAGTCATGCGTGTCATACTGACAGTTTTCTTCAAGTATATTATAAATATATTCACTTCCTATTATCTTCATTTCCTTTCCCCACTTTGGTCCTCCTCTTTCTCTTCTAAAATGGTCTTCTGGATCATACACACACACACGCACGCACGCACACATACTAGGTTCCACATAACAAGTAAACATGACATTTGTCTGTCTAATTCTGGCTTATTTTGCTTCCTGTGATGATCTACACCTCTGTCAGTTACCTACAATTGACAGAATTTCATTTTTCTTTACAGCAGAATAAAGCACCATCATGTATCTATGGCACTACCTGCGCTGGTTCTATAACTTAGCTACTTTAAAATTCTGCTGTACCACGAATGAGGAGATTTGTCTGTGTTATGCTGGTTTTGATTCTATAGTTTGATTTTCAGTGTTTAGAGAAAACTCCATACTTATTTACATAGTGGCTTTGTCAAGTTACATCATCATAAACAAGGCTGAAAGATTCCTTTCCCCCTATATTATTGTCAGCATTTTGTTTTTTAACTGATAGCCATTCTGTCAGGAGTGAGGTGGAATCTCAATGAAGTTTTGATTGGCGTTTTTTGATGGCTGAGGATGTTGAATTTGTTTTCCTGTATCTATTGGCCATCTGTATTTTGACATTTGAGAGAGAAGTGTTTGTCTTATTTCCCAGTTCATTGACAAAATGTGTATGTGTGTGTGTGTGTGTGTGTGTGTGTGTGTGTGTGTGTTAGGGTGTATGTGTGCATGTATGTATGTATGTATGTATGTGTGTATGTATGTATATTTGTGTATGTATGTATATTTGTGTATGTATGTATATTTGTGTATGTATGTATATTTGTGTATGTATGTATATTTGTGTATGTATGTATATTTGTGTATGTATGTATATTTTTGTATGTATGTATATGTAAACTTTAGCTTTTTCACATATTCTAGGCACTAGTAGTCAGATCTTTAGCTGGCAAGGCTTTCTTGTCAATCTGTAGTTGCCTCTTCAACATTAATTTGTTTTGTTTGTTTGTTTTTGAAAATTATTTCTTGAGCTATTAGAGACCTTTCAAACCACCCTTGCCTAAGTTTGTGTCTTTGTTTCTCCCTAGTAATTTCAGAGTTCTGAGTCTTTTACTAAGGCCTTTATTCAGACTTCAAACTGTAGCTCTGAGGAAAATGGTCCTCATACCCGTAAGTATCTTAATCAAAACAGCTGTGACTACCTCCTGGGGAGCCTCAGGGGACTGGACTTGTTGATGTTGTCTCATCGAATGAGACATGGGAAGGGTCACTAGCCCTAAACAGCCATTCCTTTCCGTCTTTCCGTTCCCACGCAGCATGTAAGCCTGCTCCTAGACATGGCCTTGGGGTATCTGCCAGATTATACAGGAGGTATAGAACAACTGAAGGAGGCTCCACATAGGAGCTTCTGGGTGTGTTATCAGACATGCTGGATGGGACATTTCTATAACACAGCTGTTTGGGGGCCAGCCAGTGTCAATGACGGATCTTCTGTAAGTAAATTCCAGAGGTACATTGTTTTGTCATGATGGACTTGGTATCATTTCTTGTCTCTGGTCAGTGGACTGAGACAAAGAGATGATTGCTTGTTTCTCCTCAGAAAAAGCAATGCAACTGTAGCCCAGGCTGGGCCTTGAACTCGCATCCTCCTGCCTTACCCTGCACATTGCTGGGATTGTGAGTGTGCATCATCTGCCCTACTGTCTCATCTTTTCTCTATCATGAAATCTTTCCCCATCATTTGCTTCTTTCTCAACAGTTAATACTAAAATCTACAGATTGTGGGTAATTCCAAAGACCAACACTCTTTCTCCCTGATCTCTCAACAACAAAAATAAGTAGAAAAGGAAGGTGTGATTTCGTTCATTAAGTTCCTTTTGGTCCCTGTGCTTATATGAACTTCCCATAAGACATGGCCATAGCAAGAAGCCTTCTCCTTACTGAGCACAGACTTCTTTACTTGAGATTATCCCTTTGCAGCAGAGGATTTGAAGTAGAACCAAGAAAAATAATTTCCACACTGGTAATAGGTAAGAGCTTAAAATAAATAGAGGCCCAGAGAAAAGAACCCATGCAAAAAAGCTTGGGGTCCATACTCCAGGGCGCCTTTCTTTTTGTTTAAATGGCTTTTTACAAATGGGCTAAGCATCACTTGCTATAATTTTGATGAATATTATATATACACTCTCCCTTTGCCCTGGTTAGAATGTGGGAGGACAGGAAGCAAGTGTGACATAGTGTATTTATAAAGCCAAGTCAAGCCTGGCTCACCAAGGACTCTTAAATGCTATTGATAAATAATGCATACAGTGAAGCTACAGTTTGAAATTGAATTAAATCCTGAG
This sequence comes from Uromys caudimaculatus, assembly GCA_028551405.1. Lineage (NCBI taxonomy): Eukaryota > Metazoa > Chordata > Mammalia > Rodentia > Muridae > Uromys > Uromys caudimaculatus. The sequence goes on along the minus strand of CM052701.1, from coordinate 37,294,881 downwards.
TTCAAATGTGCTTTCTCTCCAGTTATATCTACTTCATATCCTAGAAAAATGTGTCAGTGAGGTTCAATATCAGTGGCTTAGAGGAGTAAGAAGCAAACCCTAGAGAAATAGTGTGTGCATCTGGACCTACTGAGGCTTTGGCCTAGAAACAGATTTTTAGCTTGCTATAAAGATGCTGTGGCAGGCACAACATTGTTCTTCTAGCTGATTTGAGAGTGCTAAGATGGCCTCACAGAAGTGGCTAATAACTGCATTCTAAACCTCATTTGTACAAGACTTGAGGGAGGTGATGTATTCCATAAAACCCATGAATATTGGGGTTTATTAGAAGCATTGAAAAGTAGGCACGCCATAACGAAAGCTGTCTAGAGAACAGAAGCTAGAAAATACAGAAGAATCTGGTCCTGTTGATGTAGGGCACAAATCCACTTGAGACATACTAGAGCGAGCTTTGTGAGAGTGAGCATTTTGTAAAAATAATAGAGTGAAAAAAAGCTATGGGCTATTTCCTACCCTAGAAACAGACTTTTAGATAAAGAAAACTGGGCAGACTAAGTTACAGAGAGTGTAAAAGATGGGACATGACAATGGGCAGTCTATGGGGGGACAATCAATCTCATCTGGGAGTCCACACAAGCATCTCTTCTCAGCCCAATACCTGAACTAAATCAAAATCTAAACAACTGGGGCTATTCATCTCTGTTAGTAAAAGTACATTACTGTGATGCATACTCACCGTTGAGAACAGCTATTGTACAGCAGGTAGAATCAGCCAGAACTAAGCATCAGAGCCAAGAGTTGGACTTCAATGTTCCCCTTTCTGATTCTTCTGAGTATGTATTTCATCATTGCACATTTCTCTGTATCCCCAGCCTCTTCCTCCTATGGCATCCTTCTCCTTCATAAGGTGAATTAATTGGGGTCAAAGAGATGGCTCAGTAATTAAGAGCACTTTCTACTCTCACATAGGATCAAGCATTAATTCCCAGAATCCACTTGGCTTACAATCACCTGAATGAAACTCCAGTTCCAGGCATGTGACACGCTGCAAGCCCCCAGAATGCACATGACATATCTATATACATGCAGGCAAAATACTCATACACAAAATAAAAGCAAATAAATCTTAAGATCTTAAGAATACAATGAGGTAATTATCATTCATCAGAAGTCTGAATTCTAACATGATCCAAATTCTGTATGTTTGAGGCATTTGTATGATATAGCAAGTGGAAAATTCTAAGCCTGATCTCAGGTGACAGGATGCCCTTGAAACAGTCATTTCCCCAAACTCTTTTCCTTTGATCTGCTAAGGCAGGCTGCCTCTGAGTAACTGAAAGGAAGGAAGCTCAGTGCTTCCCCAGGCTTGACTACAGCAGCTCTCTACCATGAGATTAGCAGGCTCAAACCCGGGATTCACTTAATTCTAATTCACAGCATCTGATATAGAACCTGCAGTTCTCAGTTGGCAACAAAAGTCTGCTTAGTGAATGAGTTTCTGACTCCTAGGATCCACATACTCTACAACCTCTCAAGATGTTTTTATTTAATGTCAAAATGGCCTGGAGTCAAACTGTACTAACTGTCAATATGGTTGGTAGTTGAGTTCTGTGTCAGTGTTGACTATACAAGCAGGCTCATTGATTTTTGCGTTTAGACGTTTTGTGGGATGTATGGTTGACTAGAGGGGAAAAGAGAGTCTCAGGGGTTTATCAATTGGAGATGATGAGGGTTTTGCTTTACAGTGCTGATGACCAGACCCGGCTTCTTTTTTAAAATTTAGTTATTTTATTTATTTACGTTCCAAATTTTGCCCCTTCTCCCAGCCACCCCTCCCAGAGTTCTTCACCTCTTCTCCCCTCCCATTTGGCTCTGAGAGGATGCTCCCCCCCCTCCCCAGCCATCAGGGAAGGGAGATGCTGGGGTGGCTAGGCCAAACAAGGTAGTCCTCTGCTACCTATAAGTCAGGGTGGAGGGGCACAGACCAGCCCATGTATGCCCTTTGTGTGGTGGCTTCGTCTCTGGGTGCTCTGAGGGGTCCAGGTTAGTTGTTCTTCCTATGGGGTTGCCATCCCCTTTAGGTCCTTCCATCCTTCCCCTAACTCTAATTAATGCTATGCATTAATTTTCTTGTTCTGTTTTCAAATTCACTAATTGCTCTTTTTAGTTTTCTTTAAATTCATTTTAGTTTTCTTCACATTTCCCTTATAGATAGTCCATGTGCAATGTTTTTTTCTCTTTCAGTTTCAAAACCAACGTTCCGTTAAATTTGGCACGTTGCCGCCGCCATATGAGCAAGCTGCAACCTAATCTAGTGTATAAATGAGCTGCAACTGAACTGCTTATATTCTTGCAATAAGTAGCCAAGTCTCTGCAAACCAAGCAGCTGGGCTCTCAGCTGATCACAGCCTGCAGACTGTTAAGCATGTCCAAAGAACGCTTTTCTCCAGTCAACTATTTTTATATGTCACTTCCTGGTTCAGCTTGCTACTTGATTCATGAATCTCCTCTCTGCTAAAGTAAATAAACTGCGAAATGTAATCCTTTTAAAGATGTTCTTGCAACAGTAATGAGAAGTTTGAACACAAAACAGAAGGAAGCTTGCCACACCTCACTGTTGCATATGAATGGTCTCTTGATTATTACTCTGCCCATATTCTCGGTTATAAACATTGTCCTCTATTGTGACCAAGTAATTATTCAGAAGTGCACAGAGGCATTAATTTCCAAATAATTAGATTTTATTTGGTTACTTTCTTTAGTAGTTTCTATTTTTACTGGATAATAATAAAAGAATGTGATTTCTACTGTTTTCAACTCTCAGATCTGTTAAGATCTTTGGGGATCTCGTTCAATAGAGAAATAGGGTATTTACTGAAAGGGAAATATATATATATATATATTTATATATATATATATATATATATATATATACACACACACACACATACATACATATATATATGTTAGAATAAATGAAAACTTTTAATAATGCCAAATAAATATTTAAGACTGTAATATTTAAATTAACAGCCAAAGAAAAGAGGGGAAAAAAAGAAAAGTATTATCTGTACAATGTTGATTGAAACTAATAATCGACTCCAGTTCCATTTGTGTTAAACTTCATGTGTTTTCTTCTGCAGGAGTGCCTTTTCTCTATATGTGAATTATATTTTATTGATGCTTATTTAGTAGTTATTTCGAAATGTATCTATTATTACAGGCCCCACTAAGCTGAAATTTGTAAATGACACCTTCTCAGAGGACAAACAGCCCCTCTCTCTTCCTGAGAGGACTGCACCATGACACTCATTTCATTAGACACCCTCTCTATTCACAATACAGTCTCTCAAGTGTGTTAAAAACCAAGATTACTACTAGGTTTAACCACAAATCCCTTCATCTTCAGGAACTGTTTGTCTGACACAGTAAATTTTGAAATCATTTCTATATAGCTGCGGTTTCATTAATGTATCTGAGTTATTTCTATACTAATGTGTTTGTATCCTGGAAAGAATTCTCCTGAATTTGTGCTCTCTGTGTAATATTTTAGAAAATGGGTTAAACTTTTTGAACTTACAATGTCTTCAGATAATTTCATACCTTAGTAGTGTAATTTTGCTGAGTATGAAATGGAAATTTTGCAATTCAAAGTGCATAGGTATTTATTTATGTGATACTTATTATAGTGTAGTACTGTACAATATCAACCTGAGCATTTTATTGGCTGTGCCCTCTTTGGGTACTGCAGCTTTTACTCCCCCTTTATTCTAGGAAATAAATATCCAGTGTGGTCTTCACAGAGGGTCTTTTAAGCTCCCTTGCATTCTAACATGGCTTTCCTTCTGGACAGAAGTTTAGGGTTGTCTTCACCAGAGAACTGAAGGTTTTAACGCCATTTCAAGTGAGCGAACTGAATTTTCCGTTTTATTTCAGCCAGCCTTCACGAATCTATTTCAGTAACCTCTTTGCATTGTGAGTGATTCTCCTGGTTCCTTGTAATTAACACTTGCCTTCTTTTACAGAAAGAAATGATGTTACAGTACAGATTTTATTGTGGATTGCAGGCGCTGGTTAATAATTAAATATCTGAAGGAAACATTTATAGCCTATATTAAAGAGAAACAGAGGGACGTACTGGTGTGTTCAGGTGGTATCTTTTGGGACTATCCTTCCCTTCTCATGGAGTTGAGCTAAAAGTGATTCAAACATTCTTCTCCTTCTCCCATCTGCCCTCTATCTTCATACCAATATGATTGGTTCCCAAGCTTTCCTTCCATGTTCTTTCTGATTCTATTCTTACCTACAAAGTGTATCCTTGTCTAAGCAAATATTTCAAGACATAAAACATGACTGTAAACCTTCTCCTTATTCTGACACGCTGAGTGCATGAAGCTGCAGTCGCCTAAGAATGCAGCAGCAAGAGACTCGAACAGGATCTGGGGTGGTGGGAGAACTTTTGTACTGACAAAGAGATTGATTTCTGAGCTTTTTAAATGTCCTTTTCTCAGGATGTAGTACAAAGCATAAGCATGGATCATTATTTTTTCTGTCTCCTGGGGGCCTGCTTTGAACTTAGTACACAGCAGATGTTGTGCAGAGAATAAAGTCCTTGATTCCATCCATCCCCCTCTATTGTCTCCATTGTCATTCTCAGACATCCCCCCCCACACACACAATGTCTATTCCTTGAACTTGTGTTACATTATTAGCAATTCTTGTCCTCCTCCTCCTCCTCCTCCTCCTCCTCCTCCTCTCCCTCCTCCTGTGCTTTCTCTTCCTCTTCTTCTTGTTAACTTGTTTGTATTTTAGGGGTTTTAATAAAAGGTAGAGAAAAACGTGTAGCTGTTTCAATTTCAATTGCATTGTTACCATTTAATTAAGGAAAATTGTGCACATACTCTAAGGAAAAACATCATAGAAATGTTTAGTGAAATACAAGCCATTATACTGTGTGGGCCCCTCTTTGGATTTCCTATCAGTAGACATAGAGGACACGATAGCACAAATCTCCACACTCCTGCCACCAACTGAGCTACCTTTCAAATCTGTTATGGACACATTGTTTTACTTACAGTTCATTTATGCAGGTTGAGTACCTCGGATCCAAAATACTTGTCCCCAGAAATATTTTGCATAGGAGATTAGTTTCTTGTTTTGAATATAGGAATATTTGCATATATGAAGTAAGAAAATCTTGGGAATGGAAACCAAGATTTTTATAACATGAAATTCATTGTTTGCATATATCTTAAAGACAGTCTGAAGAAATTTTTATGTAGTATTTTAAAATTTTTATCTGTATTTTGATTGAAATCTGTCACATGAGGTCAAATGTAGAATTTTCCCACTTAGTCAAAATTCACTGTTCGGAACTATTTAATACTTGCAGATTAGGGGTGTTTAACTAGTGACTGTCTGAAGATTTTAGCATCAGTCTCAGAGAAGAGGAATTCTTGGGACCATTGAGGTGAAATGTAGTTTCTTGCACAGACCCTTCAGCCAGATCTCCCCTAAATCCACATTCTAGTGCTGTTACCTATCAACCGCCCCATTGTTCTGCTTCCTAAACGCCTGCATTTTCCATCACAGAAAGGAGAAAATGAAAACATGCCTTCGATGCACAGACACTATGATGGTAGAATACAGGTATTGTAGGCAATTAATACAGTAAAACCTGACAGGAATATCTGACATGTTATAAATATTCAACATGCGCTCTTTGCTTTTCTTAAAAGAACCATCTTTCCCTCTTGAATATCTTAAAAATCATATACAACTTAAAACCCAATTAAGTGCCTTTTGTCTAGGAGGCCTTCACTAGTCACTATGCTTCATATTCCAGCCAAACTGTTGCCTAGGATATTCCTAAGGTTTTGCTTTTTAATTTTGATATCTGTCAGAGTTGCTCAAGCGACTGGGGGAGCTAAGTGACTTTTTCTTTTGCTTCTCTCTGCTGTGTTGTGGGAGTAATGTTATTGACTACGAAGTTTTCATAAAATTGCTCACTGTCATTTCCAGGACACCCACAGCAGTGATTAACCCAGCATGAAGAGTGCATCGCCAAATACCATGATGAGTTGTGTGCAAAACTTTAAAATAGCTTGCTTTCTCATCTCTAACCAATGCCCCCATTAGGCAGAGTGGGCTACAATCTTGCTGGGGAGTGGGTGGTGCAGAAATGCTTGAAAGATGCTCTATTGAATGGATTCCTCATTCTCACTTGATAGTTGTGATTCAAAGATGGCCTTTCAGTCTGGCTCATTTAACACACAGCTCTCTAGCAAGAGGGCTGTTGGGAAGGTAGCTCAGTCTACCCTTCCAGCGCTACTGGTGGGTAAGGTTAGCTGTCCTTAGGATTCTGGGAAGAACAAGCTGGAGTCCTGTTCTAGATGGTTGACAGATCTATTGACTGTCCTGGTTGGAGCAATGACCTCCTTTTAGTGCTTGGAACTTTGACACCCTGGGCACATCCTCAGACCTGAGTAATCTGGGACAGGAGGAGACCATACACAAAATTAAATGTCCACGTTCTCTTGATGACCAGGTCTGTTGGGCCTCATTTTGGCCCTGGTTTGGGCCTTGAGGACAAATCTGAGCCTGGCTCGAGTTTCTGCAGCCTTGTGGGAAAGCCTAAGCCTGTCTCAAGTTTTGAGACCTGTCTCAGTCACTTCCATATTGGGGTGACTCAGCAAGACCTGTTTGGCCCTGCCTCTGCCCCACTGTTTCTGATGTGAAGCTTTGCCATTGGCCCTGTCAGTTACCCCTTACCCTCCATCACCCTTCCCAGCCTCCTACATCATCTCTTCCCATACCTAAGTGCCCACCTCCTTGCCTTCTCTATATAAGCAAGTGCCTAGTTTAATAAAGTGAGTTCCTGCTTCAACAAGACTCCGGGCTCAGTGTGTTTCTTTTGGGCCATTGATAGTCGCCATTCCACTCAGCCCCGGACAGACGGAGCTGGATGGGTTCTCTCTTCTCTCTTGGACCTGCCGGCAAGGGAGCAAACACAGGTCTATGAACTTAGGTAGGCATGGATCCTTCTAAGGACAGATTTCCATTTTATGATATAATGTCTTTCTCACAGTGTGGTAGGAATAAGATGCTATATTGTTATCAAGACCAGGCATGGTGTAGACTTGGAAGGCAGAGGCAAGAGGTTCATGAATTTAAGGCCAGCCTGGGGTACACAGTGAGATTCTGTTTTATATTTAAAAGATTAAAAACAAACAAATAAAAACCCTACTAACCAACCAAGCAAACATGTGAGTCACCGTGCCCTGTGAGTCACTGTCAGTGTCAGCAGATTTTGTCATGAAATCGATTGTTCTTTTGGGCACTGTCAGACTAGTTTATAGGATGAAATTTAAAAGAGGCTGTGTTTTTTAAATCTAGGTAGTTCCCAAATAATTGAGATGAAGACCTATTGGTTTCTTCAACAAGCTTTAAACACAACAACTGAGCAGATATCCCTAACCCTCAATGCTATCTTAGCTATTTTCCAGCCATATGCCCTGAGTTATTTGCATTTAATCTCCCTTTGCTTTCCCTGCTATAGCTGTCTGTCCTCACGAATCCCTCCTCATACTCAATCTCATCTGGACTGTCTTCTTTTTTCTCTACCTGATGGCCCTTCTTCTCCTGGATCCTCACCTGTCTCATAGCTAACTCCTTCTCCCTAGCCTTCTCCCTGGACCCAGCCTTTTTATCTCCTCTGTCCAGTCATTGGTTGTTCATCCTTTTATTAAACAATCAGAGATAATTGGGGAACATTCTTTACACCACATTGATTCTTCAATATTCACGACAATGCCTTTGTCCAGACTGTAACTAGACCTCCAGGCACAGAAATCAGCATCTGACTACACAGTGCACAGGACCTTCCTCCAACACTCCTCTGATGATTCCAGAATAGAGATAAATTTCCAAGGCTTAAACTCTATATTCTGAAGTCTTCTTGAAAGCAGTAGCAAACATGAATTCCGAATGAATTGCCTAGGAATTGGCAGAAGATGTGAACTTGGCAATCAGGGGTTCTTGCTTGTGCCTTGGGTGTAGGTGCCCATTCAGACCTTTTAACGTGGCCTTACTCAAACCTGCTGTTCTAACATGAACACTGAAGGACCATTTGTCACAGAATCAGCGCTTCTTGCCTCCTGGCTGTAAGCCGCAGCGCAGTTCAGGTATTATCATTCTGTGGCAATGGAGGTAGTTTCCTGAGCTTGATTCTTTCAGGTCTTTTGTAGTTCTTTTTGGCCACCTCATGTATTTCTTCCATTTAATTAATATGCTATGTAATGATCTTGTTTTCATATTTCTATGCACTTGTTTCCACATTTTCTCTAAGAACAGTGAATAAGAGAAGTGAAACCTGCCTGTGTTGCTAGCTGTTTTAGCTGTACTCTGGCATGGAAGATTCTCTTTGTAAATTTTTTTTATTTCAACATTAAAAATATCTCTTATTTTTTTTTAATGTGCTGCAAGTTAATTATTTTATTTATTTACATTTCAAATGTTGTCCCCCTTCCCGGTCTCCCCTCTGCTAACCCTTCATTCATTCCCCCTCCCCTTTGCCTCTAAGAGGGTGCTCTCCCACCCACCCACCCACTCTCTCTTGCCTTTCCACTCTAGAATCCCCCTACACTGGGGCATCCAGCCCCACAGCACCAGGGGCCTCCCCTCCAGTCTCAATCAACAGGTACAAAGTGAAAGAGTAAACTGACATTCACAATTATAGTCTATTCATCACAAAACATAATGGCTTTCTGTTTTCTAAATGAGAAATAAATAATTAAATCAGATGACCCAAGTATAATAACATAACTTCTTGATGTTAACATTATTTTCTTTTAAAATCAACCTTTTTTGCAGTTCATAATGGGGAAAACAAAAGATCAGAACAACATTGTGTTGGGTATCACTAATCTAAGAGGTTGTAGTCTTTTAGAAATGAGGACAAGGGATGTTAGCCCAAAAAAGGAGGTTGCTTAGAGGGAGGGTGGACTAATCTGAAACATACATTGGGTATAACAGCTCACTTGTTAGGTAGTGCTCGAAAACTGTTCTTTATCTTACAGAGAGCTAATACAGCTAAAGTAAAAGATGTGGTGGGTTGCAGCTTCTCCGTGATCGTAAGTTGCTTGTGTGCCTCTTTATTTATTTTATGATGTTTTCTGACTTCTGGTCTAACGGATGTGGGGATATTGCCTGGCACTAACTGGGAAGGAACAGTGGGACCAGCAACAGAAGGATGGAGAAGAGAAGGGGAGGGGTGGGTAACTCCCGAGTTAGGTCTGTTCGTTCACATGGTCTGCAGCAGATGTTATCTGCTAAACTCAAACAGCTGATCCTTGATTTAAGGATAATTTGTTTATTATTACAGTAACCTAAGTCTGTAAATCTCCATTATAGACTGAAGAGAGCTGAAGAAAACAGATCATGCTAAAAGCACCAAACCACTCCTCACATTTTACTAGCTTCTTCTCCCGTAAGATGAAAGAGTGATAAGATGTATTGACATTTTCAGAGACTTATAAGGAACAAACCATTCAACTTCTGTATATTAAATGCAGAGTTAGAGTTCCAAGTGGAAATTGGGCACCACTTTTATATCACCAGCAATAGGTTCTGCTGGTGCCATGTCTTGTCTTGAGGTCTTTCTTCACTCAGGCTGCTTGTGAGCATCTGACACCACCAGCTTCCTATTCCCCTGAAGACAATTAGGTGCGTGGAGTTTGCATAAGGCTTCTGTAAGCCCCGTATAGCTATTTACACAGCTGCAATCATTATAAATAAATTACTTCATAAATTTCAACAAATGAAATCATGTTATTTTATCTTGTCTGCCTTGTCTCTTCTTTGTGATGCCAAACCACCAGTATGTCATTTATTTTTGCTTATTTGCTGAAATGAGATTTAAAGAACTCAATTAGTAACCACCGGCCATGGCTCTCTCCATCCCAGACTTTTGTTTTGCAGCTGGAGAGAAAACATTTTCAGAAAAATAACAATAGAGAAGGCACTGCTATAAAAGAACAGTGTGTGGTAAATCTTTGAATCACGTCTTTTTTCTTTTGGCAGGTAGATTAATGAATAATTTTATGAAATAAACATTTCATTTTATAGGAATGTTATTCTCAGAGTCTGGGCACATGTGCAGGCTGCCACTCTCATGACTTGATAAAATTTTCTTCCTGTATGTCTTAGTGACTGTTCTATTACTTTGAAGAGACATCGTGGCCAAGGCAATTATTACAAAAGAATGCATTTAATTGTGGGGTTGCTGGCAGTTTCAGAAGCCTCGTCCATTGTCATCATGATGGGAAGAAGGGTAGAAGGAAGTCATGGTACCTGGAGAAAGGCTGAAGAGCTAAATCCTGATCCTCATGCAGAGAGGAGACACTGGGCTTGGCCTGAGCTTTTGAAACTTCAAATCTAAACTCAGGGACACATCCTTCTGCAGGCCACGCCTCCTAATCCTTTCAGAAAATGCCATTCCCTGCTGATTATGTGTTAAAATATATGAGCCTATGGGGCCATTCTTATGCAAACCACTTCACTGTCCTTCAGAGTCATTTGCCCACGGTAGTCTAGCATGCCTCCAATCAGAAAGTGTGGAAGTTTTTATGTCTTGCTTCTTACAGCAGCCTAATGCCTTTGCAGTTTATCCTTTGTGGTGCACATATCAGAAGTGTACATGTCCTTATCCCCATTCACATACATGCTCAGGTGGAAATAGCCACACAACCTTGGGTTTAAAGTCTAGGAGTAATGTCTGTTTGATGGGACTGGTAGAAGTTCGAGTTTGTAAGAAATGACAGATTGTTTCCAAGATACAGATATCATTTTACATTCCCAGCAATGGATGAGAAACAGTCACGTCTATCTCCTGCCCAGAACTAGATTTTGCACATTTCTTTTCCGAAAGACTTTTTTTTTTTTTTTTTTTTTTTTTGCAGCTGTAAAAAGCTATCTGGCAGTGTATTTTATTAGTATTTTCTTTGTGACTAGAGATTTGAGCCACTGTATGTCATTATTTGTTATTGGATATTTAAATTTTCTTAGTGGAGATAGAACACTTTATATTCTTTGCTCTAGCTCCACAGAAAAGAAATCGAATCATTCTATGGTCTCAGTTTTTTCTTCTATGCATACATTGAAAAGAGCTGAACACCAGTGTTCATAACAGTTGTACAGTGTTCATACCAGCATTATTCATAACAGACAATAGATGAATACAGTCAAGCCAATAACCAACAAATATGCCAAAATGCAGTATATACATGGAATGCAATATCATTTACTCTTCAAAAGAAATGTAATTCTGGCATACGCCCTGACATGGTGAATGTGGAAAGCGTTATACTAAATTAAATAAGCAAGAAGCAGAAGGACAAGCACTGTGTGATTACACTTACATGAGATACCCAGAAGAAGAAAGTTCAGAACATGTTGTCGAGGTTGTTGGATGCTAGTGTAAGCAGAGAATAGAATTAATGATTTAGTGAGCACAGTGTCTGTTTGGAGTCATAGAAATGCTCTGGAAATGAATAGCAATAATTATAGCATTGTGAATATATTCATTATCAACGAATCAAACAGCTTTAAAGGGGCTACAATAGTAATTAAATGCCATGGGTATCTTACTACCATCAAAGCAATAAGCCCCTTTAAAATTCAAATTTGAATAGTTTTGATCTGAATGAGTTCTTTGTATACTCTAGATTCTAGACTCTTGTCAAAAGCAGTCTTCCACCATTTAAACATTGGGAACCATTCTGAGAAAAGTGTCAATATGTGGTTTCATTGTGCAAGTATAGTATATATACTAAGTAAATATGAACTAAGGTGACTATATTGTCATCAGGCAGTCTGGTTACATAGAATGAATATTTCGTGTGCAGCCCATCAATGACTAAAATGGGATTATTTAGTACAAACCTGCAATGTAATTACTAATAGGGTGAAATTATATGGGCATTTTGATATTTGTTTTCTATATGTCTGATACCTCCTTTACTTTTTTTAAAATTCCTCTAGTCTTCCACTTTTGCCTCTATTTGCGAATTAAAAAAAAAAAAAAGCCACACCAATTTAACTCCTTCATTACTCGTTTTGTTGTTTACTTTTTAGTCATTTTCTAGATGATCACGCTGGGGAGTGTCATTAACAGCTAAAATAATACCAATTTATCTAGATTGATTTTTATCATCCACGATTATTTTACTGCATTCAAAATTCTGCAATGTTTTCCATGCCTTATGCTGGTTCTATAATAAATTAAACATATGTCCACCTACCTAGACTTACAGTTATTGCTTTATCTAGTTAGTTTACTATTGCAAGGTTGAAGAAACAAGAGATCCAAATAGGAAATACATTTAAACTTTTGTTTACATTTATCTACATTGTTACGTTTACTGTGTTTTTATTCCTTTTGGATGGATTTGAGCTTTTGTAGCCTGAAGAACCTACTTTAATATCTGCAACAGGTCATCAATGCCAAGGCCAAGATTGCTCCATTACCTTGGAACATCTTAGTTTTTCTTTTTTAATTTTAAGGATATTTTTTCTCACATACAATTCTTTATCAATCTATTTTTAGATTTTACTAATTTTTTTTATGATACAATGTATTTTGATCGTGCCACCCCAATGCCTCCCTACCTCTCTATCCAACTTTATGTTCTTTCTCCTCCAAAAATAAAAAAAGCAAGAAATATAAACAAACAAACAACAAAACCAAGAAAAAAGCAAGAAACAAAAAAAGCCAACTAAAACACAAAAATGAAAAGTAAAACTAACAATCAAATAGGAAAAAATACCCAAATAAAGTAAAATTAGTAGATCAATATCTTGCTTAACCCATATCAGAGAAGTTTCTTGCAGTTGAGAGGAATTATCAGAGACCCACAACTGGACAATGTATAGATAGTGAGTGGGAACACTCAGCCCCACATAAGATGGCTTCATCAAACCTTGATTCCCGAGGCTCAAAAATCTATGGATGACTCCACGGAAAATGTGTCTTCCATGAGTAATAGGGCTGATGGGCATATGAATTCACAGACTATGGCAGCACACACAAGACCTGCACAGCTTCAAGGCAGATGGGATCCAAACCTGAGAGAGGAATGTGCACATGGGCTCCAATTCTAACCAAAAAAACTATCTGTAATTGATAGTTACTGCCAAGGGGAAAAATCCATTTTCTCGAATTGAGTGTCTGTTGATCTACCAGCCACACTAGAGCAGGTCACATGCTAAGTAAGGAGTAGTCTTAATCAATTTGAAGAGAACTAGCTATTAATCTAGTTTTTAAAAGAATGGTTTTAAATACATTACTGAAGTTAGCATGCGGAAAAATGGGTTCTTGATGAGACTTAATGAGATAGTGAGCTGAGAAAACCTTGAGTGAATGTGTAAGAGGCAGAGGAAGCGCTGAGTGGATGTGTCTTGTGGACATCATTATGGTTATGACATTGACCTGATGCCTTCGATTCATAGCTAAGCCTTCCTCTAGTCTGTGTGGAAAACTAGGGTGCAGTCTGAGCCGACTCCCCTACTAACACTCGTCAATTCTTTCTCCTTGTTCCTCCCTGAGAAGAAGATAGAGGTGCCTTATGGAGACTCGCCATTGCTGCAGTAGTTAGCACTACCTCATCAGAATAAGCATAGACCATCTTGTCCCAGCATGTCTGTGTGTGTCTATTCTGTCTTAGTTTTCCTGCCATCCCAGTCAGGTTTCCACAACCAAACCTTCCTGGACACAACATTTCTCTGAAGTTTCTTTCAAGATTTGTAGTTTTTAGATATTGATAGCCTTTGTCTGTCTAAATGTGCTTATTTTGGGGCTCATTCTGTGAGAGTTTTGTGGATGTTTAGATTTCTGCCTTTCTCACATTTGTTTCTCATCAGTTTTTCATTGGCTTATTAAAAGAAAGGTTATTTTCACATTTATTGGTTTTTTTCTTAAATGTTGAACTATCTTTGCATACCTGAGGTAAAGCCTCACTTGTGTCTGAGATACAAGTTACAAAAACTCCTTTATATATTGGTGGATTCAATCTGCTAATATTTTGCTCTCAATTTTTTGCTTCTCTACTCAGGGGAGACATCAGGCCATAGTTTTCTTTTCTTGACTGACTTTGATATAGAGGTGATGAAGTTTCATAGAATGGGTTAGAAAGGGTTTCTTATATATTATTGTCTGTGTGGATAATATAGTACTGATACAGATTTTTCAGTGAGCCCATGTGAAAATGATTTCTGTTTTGAGAGACCCTCCTCCTCCTCCTCCTCCTCATCACCATCATCATCATCATCATCTCTGCACCATGGCAAGTGTTGTATCATTAAGCTGCCTCCAAAGCCATTCTGGATGGTTATTTAGTTATTTATTCAATTTATTTAAAAGATAGCCCTACTGAAATTATCTTGTCCTTGGGTTTGGTTTTGCTAATTTTGTCTTTCAAGAAAATCATTTACTTTACCTGTGTTATCAAATTCCTTGGAAAATTTGCATATTAGCATTTTCTTTATGCTTTTAATACCTATGTACACATGCCTGTGCGTGGAAATTTAAAGCTCCTAGTAATCTACAGATAGGCAAAAACTCTCTTGGCTTCAGTTATGAATCGAAAATCTTATTTTTAAATCAAACTACCTTAACAAGATTGGCTTATTTCATGCCATTTAACGAACATGTAAAACTCATGCATACTACTGGAAGCCTTACCCTAAACGTAATGGTAGGTTGGTGGAAAGAGCATGTAAAGACAGCTCTGAGACTGACTGAGTCTTCATTTATGAAACAATGGCTCTTCATATCTGTTCCATCCATTGAGTGAGTTTAAACTCTGATTAACCCAGACATGGATAAATTACATTCATCTTGACTCCAGATGGCAAATGTACTTATGAATTCTGGTACTTGACTGCATGGCTGTTCTATTGAAGTTGTAAGCAGCTGTTAAGTGGTGATGTTATGTTATATATGAGGGAGAAATATAAAATGCCCGCAATGTGAAAAATTATTTTCAGTATAAGTTCTACATATATTAAATGCTGATATCTAGCCCTGAAACAGGATAATCCTGTTACATTTTATTCAATAATTGTCTCTAGTTGAACAACTAAGCCACAGTGATACATAAGTTATATGAGATATTATTTCACCAGTGCCTACTTAAATTACAAAATCTCTTGATTTTTAAAAAATTTTGAGACAAATCTGTAGCTCTGGTTGGTTTGAAATTGTTAATAACCAAAGCTACGAATGACTGACTGTCCTAACTTTGCCTCCAAAAAGGTGAGTTACAGGTATGTACCTACATATTCATTTGCAAAATGTTCATAAGTAAAATCATATTAT
Organism: Uromys caudimaculatus; assembly: GCA_028551405.1. NCBI lineage: Eukaryota > Metazoa > Chordata > Mammalia > Rodentia > Muridae > Uromys > Uromys caudimaculatus. The sequence goes on along the minus strand of CM052701.1, from coordinate 37,279,508 downwards.
GTACAAGAAACTTACAATATGTCCCATTAATTGTTTCCTTAATGACTATCCTTTGAAAGCTTACTGTATGCCAACAATTTGTCCTCATGCAAAGGACAGAAGCAAGAAAATTAAGGATCAATAAACAAAGTTTTATGTGTTTTCATTTTAATTGAAAGAACAGAACACCAGGGGCTTATGCTCTAAGATCAAGAATAGACAAATGGGACCTCATGAAACTGCAAAGCTTCTGTAAGGCAAAGGACACTGTCAATAGGACAAAACAGCAACCAACAGATTGGGAAAAGTTCTTAACCAATCC
>CM052701.1:37181226-37278707 GCA_028551405.1 Uromys caudimaculatus | reverse complement strand
ACAAAAAAAAAAAAAAAAAAAAAGGAAAATCATAGGATATTTTCTGATCAAGTTTTTTCCCTCCCAGATCCTCTCAACTCCCCACCCACCCAGCTGTAAGGCTCATATTTTCTCTCTCTCTCTCTCTCTCTCTCTCTCTCTCTCAAAAAAAAAGGCCTGAACAAACAAATCTGAAGTGAGAATTAAAATAAAATTAAGCAATAAAAACACTAGACACATACACACAAAGTAGAATCCATAAAAACACAAAATCAGAAGCCATAATATACAAGCAAAGGAGCAGAAGGACAAAAAAAAATCTACAAAAATATGATTAAGTTTGTTTGGTGTTGGACATACACTGCTGGGCAGAGGGCCTATCCTTAAATATGGTTAATGTACCCAGTGAGACTCCACTGGAAAAAGCTAATGTTTCTCTGTCAGTGGCTATCAATTGGAAGTAGTTTCTTAATTAGGATTGGAAGCCAATATCCACTTCTCCCTCTCCACACTAAGAGGAGTCTTGAACCACTGCAGGGCATTTAAATCTTTATCATGTATTTGTCATCTAAGCTCTTAGAAAAACTATAAACATAGCTTAGAACCAGTATTTATTGATAGATTAGTGAGCTAAACTTATTAAAATTGTCCTAGAGAGTTACTTTGTGAAATATGGAGGCTACTAGCCACATGGCTTGAACTTTAAATTGATATGCTAAAAAACTGAATATCCCTTTCTCAGCCATATACATCATCTTCATTTTTAATATTCAGAAACCATGTGCATCTAGTGACTACCAAACAGAACCACACAAATGTGAAAGAATTCTACCCTCACACAAAATTCCATTAATACTCCTGATACAGAAGTTGGAAGAAAATGTCTGATAAACTCATTAAGTAAAAAATTAATTTCAGGTACATTTTATAGCTAACTATTTTTTGTTACAGCAGACACATTTATGAAGGAGAAACAAAACCAAAACAACCAAAGCTTAAATGCAGCCTTTATAAACTTTAAGGTCAACATAAAAGACTGAAGTTAATTTGAAATGTTCTCCCATAGGTGCCCTCCTCTTCTTTATAGGGAAGTAAGGCCCAACACAAATGAATAGAAAGGGTTAGTGCACGATCTTCTGACTCTTGGCCAAGGTCATTTTCTTCAATTTTTTTCAGCAGGATACAGTTAATACTGTGCAGCTCATCCAAGTGGATACGTAGTATCGCTCATTCCCTATTACAGGTGGCCATGGCAGCTAGACTTCTGCCAAAGGAAAGCACAATGAAGTATCAGGACCTTCTGCAGGTTGCATGCTTACTTATCTTTTGTTTTGACTATAAATCAACTTCTGTTCCATAGTTTCTAATGTATAGAGGAGAGCACCCCAACTCCACATGAGGGAAACTGAGAAGACCCCAGGTCTCTAAGAATATGTACACTCAGATGGCTTAGTCACTAGCCTGAAGCTAACTACTGCATTTTTGTTACAGCAGCCAACAGTAACCCAACAGATGTGAGAGCAGATGCAGACTTAATCTTACATAGGGACTTGTAGATTTAGATGTTAGAAACAGGGCTTTTGTTTTGTCCTTTGGATTATAAATATTTTATAACCATTGAATATTATTTAGAAAAATAAATTTATAACATTTTCCCTGATAAACCTGCACTTTTATTCCCAATAAAATTGCTTCTTGATTTTCATGCAGCTCTTGCCTTTGGTGGATTCCCTGGAAATAACATCTGAGCTACTGAATTTCTACATTTATTGAGAAGTTTCCAGAGAAAATTGTAAAATGCTTGGGAGAACTGACTAGGGAGGGGGAAAGAACCAAGAGAATCATGGACTCTGCTGTAATCTAGCTTTGGCTTCACTACCCAAGGAATTCTAGAGTAGAAAGCATCCCATGGAGCCACCCAGCAGGGTGCCTACAGGATTTGAGTTTGGACATCCCTCATTTGGTGAGTGACAGGACTTTCCTGGCATTTCCAAGATGCTAGGCTTTACTCCACTGGTGCAATGCTCTGCAGTAGAGAGCAACTGTGAGCCGAGGACAGCCAATACCACCATAGATGAAATAAATACAGTCATCTACATAGTATACCAGCATCCACACAGCCGTTATCTTTAAATATGTGAATTTGCACTCTGAAGTTCCCAGTAGATGAGGTTGGTCAGTAATGTTTCACACACAGAGAAATGCTTTTTTTTAACTCCAAATATGGGCAATGATTTCCCAAAGGAATTCTCTAGTGGGAAGGCTAATGGTCAGAAAGTAGAGTTTTGATTTAATAGAAAATATTTGGGGAGTTACTCTGCATAATAAAATAAAAAAGGACAGAGGATTCTTAAAACAACTGTTCTCAGGAACACTACAAAAAGGTGTCTCAATTCAAACAGAGGGTTCAGTGTGTACAAGGATGGATGACTTTTGAGTCAAAGTTTCTCAAGGACATGCCAAGTAACAAGAAGGAAGATTCTTGGCCTCCCTGTTTTTATTCTGGATACACAGATAATGAAGGGCAAGAGTACCTACTGATTGTCAACTGGTCAAGTACTACTATGAATGAGTAGTTCTTTAGACTATGACTTAGGACACAATGGGAGGCACAAGGTTGAACTTTTTATTAAAGCAAAGCTAAGTCCTGAAATGGGAGGCGAGGAATGCTAGGCATAGGACAGGAGAGTACAATAACCAGGAAGCTTTCAGGCAAGCAATTCAGAATGAAATCTTATTTCTACCAGTACATGCCATTTGGCTTAAATTCTTTTTGCCTCAGTTTCCTCATATTTAAATTTAGAATAATAATTGTTCCTCACAGAATTGAACTGAAAATTAAGTGATATACTCCTTATGAGACTCATAATAGTTCCTATGTCATACTATAGTTTCAATAAAATATGTTGTTATTATTCCACATTAAAGAGCATGGGGTTTTCTCAAAGACATAAGAGCATTTCATTGGGGTTGATCCGTTGCTAGTTTCATGATATGAGTGTAAAGATGTAGAGATGTATAAATGCTGAGCTGGGAAATTGCTACTGTGCAAAAGTAATATGATTTACCTGGTTCCTGTAGGCAGCACAGACCCACTGAATATTGAATGTGTTTCCCAGAATAAGAATATAGTATCAGTTAGCTCATGCTATATGACAAAGTGACCTTAAATTGCTGCCTTAAAACAAAACCCACTGGGCTAGCTCAGCACTGAGTAGTCTGAAAATTTTGGCTTGGATAAGCTGATAAACGTGATAAATTCTTCATGTGTCCCATAAGCTCTGTCAAGATTTTGTGTGTGCTTCCGATCATACAGGCAGCTCTGCTGCAGAGGATTGGCGGTGTTGGTTTGCAGGAGAAGCATTTTGTGTATGGAAGTAAACCATGATGTCTAGCCCTGATGAGAGGGCATGTAGTTGGTGAAGTTACAAGAGAAAGAGCACACATACAGGAAGTGACTACCTGGGATCCATGGTGTAAAGAACTTAGTAAACTCACTCAACAGTAGTTACTTCATTCACAGGAGTGGGAAGACACTGAAGCTAGACCATTGGAACTCACAACAAGCTCAGTGTGTAAGATCCTGATGAAGCTGTTGGGAGAGAAGCAAGGTGAAGAAGTTCTCCCAGGAAGTGCTGTGTATTGTGTAAAGTCCAAAGTAACTGCTGCCTAGGCCTCAGTCTCATTCCTATGTGCTGACTTCATTCCTGTAGATATTTCCCTAATTGTAGTTGGGCCCGTGAGATGATATGGATGGAAAAAGTCTGGGTCATTTTGTGGACAAAGAGAACTTACTATTTATGTATATTTAAAACAGTCACATGGTACCAAGACAAGAAAATTTGTTGCTGAAATGAAAAAGTAATTTTAGTATATGAAATTGGAACATTCTCAACAGCAACATGACCAAACAAAACCCTTATAGTATTATATCTATTTAAGAAACCAGAAAGTAGGGCAGTGGTGATGCAATTGTATTTTAATAATTCTTTTTTTTTTTTTTTTTTTTTTTTTTTTTTGGTTTTTCGAGACAGGGTTTCTCTGTGTAGCCCTGGCTGTCCTGGAACTCACTCTGTAGACCAGGCTGGCCTCGAACTTAGAAATCTGCTTGCCTCTGCCTCCCAAGTGCTGGGATTAAAGGCGTGTGCCACCACTGCCCGGCCTTAATAATTCTTTTAAAATTAAAAGAAAGCCAAAGAATTGATAGAATCCCAATAGATGTACTAAAGTAAATATATAGCATTGACAGGTATTGTATTTTTGATAAAGTAAAAAGGAGTATTTAAGCTTTACATTACACCATATGATTGATATAATTTATATAAATATTTATTTCTAGATAACTACTCTTAGTATGGGAAATATATTTTATCAAAGACCACTAACCTGTAAGACAATAATTGATTGAAAATTCTATGTTAAAAAGAGACTAATGGTTATTTTATATTGATATTGAACTGAGGAGCCAACACTGAAATATTTAGGTGTTCTGGTTTCATTCTTTTACGGTGATACAACACTTGACCAAAGACAGCTTGGGGAAGAAAAGGTTTATTTGATTTACTCTCCCAGGTCACAAAACATCATTAAGGGGAACCAGGGCCCACTCTCTGGCTCATGGGTAGATAACTTTTGTACACACTCCAGGAATATGTGTAAAGAAATGACACTGCAAGCCGGGCAGTGGTGGCACACGCCTTTAATCCCAGCACTTGGGAGGCAGAGGCAGGCGGATTTCTGAGTTCGAGGCCAGCCTGGTCTACAGAGTGAGTTCCAGGACAGTCAGGGCTACACAGAGAAACTCTGTTTCAAAAAACAAAAACAAAAAAAGAAAGAAAGAAAGGAAGGAAGGAAGGAAGGAAGGAAGGAAGGAAGGAAGGAAGGAAGGAAGGAAGGAAGGAAGGAAGGAAGGACACTGCTCACAGTTGCCTGAGCCTGCTATCAATCAAAATGATCAAGACATTCTCTCATAGAAATGTCCACAGACCAATCTGATACAGGCAATACTCAATTGAGACTTGTTTTTCAGGTAGTTCTAGGATGGGATAAGTTGACAGTTAATGCTAAGAAGGAAACTAGATTTTTACATCAAGCCCTGTGTTCAAATCCAGATGAGGAGATGCAGCCATATCAGGTTATAACCAACATGAGACCATGTACACAAAATCATGAGAGTGGTGGGGAAGCTTGACAAATGTGTCTGACTCCTTAACATTAGCTTGAGAAAAGTTGGGCCTGTTCTAAGAGGAAGTCTCTTTGTTTGTTTGTTTTCAAGACAGGGTTTCCTTGTGCCGCTTTGATTGCCCTAGAACTCACTTTGTAACCCAGGCTGGCCTTGAACTCACAAAAATCTGCCTGCCTCTGTCTTCTCCAGTGCTAAGATTTAAAGGTTTGTGCCACCACTGTCTGTCAAGAAGTCACTTTTATTCTGACCTCTTTATATTCTGCTCTTTATATTCCCCTCTGGATCTGAATTATAAGATCCATTAGTTTTGTTTTTACCTAGGAATAAATATCACTTGTGAGCCTGACAGTATGTAGGGCACCGCAATCTTGGGTCTGTTTCCCCTGTTTTCAGTCTTATGTCATCTTGGTGATGATTTTCATATCCTGGGACAGGACTGGTCTAGAATACCTTGCCTAGGTCCCTTGAATTACTCACCTCAGTTCTTTGGACAACAGATTACTTGCTTGATAAATAGAAGTTTTGCATAATTGGTTTATTGTTCTTGGAGAATTTGCCTACAATTTTGTAGGAGCTTGGTAAGAAGTATTATTTAATCACTAAAAATAATGAATTAATTTATCTTTCAAGTGGAAGAAAAAGATAAAATTTAAATATCGGACTCCCTCTTTTCTCCTCAATTTGGCCAACTATTGTTGATCTGTGAAATGAATAGAATTGAACTCTGTGTTCTTTTGGGCTGCCCAGAGCTTGAATCTGAGGAAAAAATGAGTATTAGGGTCATCTAGGAAGGAAGACAAGCTCTACAGTGTTAGGGAATGGAAGGGGAGGCTAAGATTGAAAATCTGCAGAGAAGACTGCAGCAAGGTGAAAAGTAGGCCCACTATCTCCTATCTGAGAGGAAAGGGACCTGGGGTCTTTAACACTCATTTCCATGAGCCTTAGGTCAAGGACCACCCCTAGGAGATTCTTTCTGACACATCCAAGAGCCTGTGTGTCATGACAGGCTTCTACAACCAGGCAAAGATGCTCAAATGGTAGCCATGGAAACAGCAAATGCTAAGGCGATATGAACTGTGACTTAAAACATCTGTGTGGCCTTCTCGTCCTCGTCCTCCTCCTCCTCCTCCTCCTCCTCCTCCTCCTCCTCCTCCTCCTCCTCCTCCTCCTCCTCCTCCTCCTCCTCCTCCTCTTCCTCCTCCTCCTCCTCCTTCTAAACTTTTGTACTCCAGAAACTCTTACTCTGTAGGTCAGGCTGGCCTGAGTTGCTGGCTGTATTCCCACTGAATTGAAATGTTTCCTCACAAGCTTCAAGAGATGAAGCAAAAGTCACACTGCCAGAACAAACATTTGAAAGATTCTTGAGAGCCCCCCCTAGTAGAACAAAAAGGAATAAATATCTGCAAAGGGAGTGGTGAGAAGGAGAGGGGATTCAAACCAGCCAAACTGCAGAGCAAAGAGATATCCAGAGTGGAGCTGCCTACGAGCTGTGCAGAGAGCTTCAGAGCTGTGTCTTTAGTGAGTCTTCACAGACCTTGGCATGAACTTCTCAGTGATGTAGCTGCTTTTAAGTCCTCCATGTACCTGTAAGCAACCCCTCTTCCGTTTTCCTGTTAGTAATCCCAATCAAAACCCATTGGCTCACAAATTTGGACTTGGTGTAGCCATTCCTCTGGTCTGTTATGCATTCCCTTTCCTGGGTAAATAGCCATGTGTGGTGTGTCTTCCTAGGAAAGGCCTGTTACACAGCAGCCTACAACTTGAAATCATCCAACCCTGCCTCCAGAGTGCCGTCCTGGCCTTGCAGGTGTATACTGTCATGTCAAGCAGACTCACACATGTGATTTTGTTGTTGTTGTTTTACTAACTGTTCATATTTTTTAATGGGCTATAAAACAAGTCAGACAGATTTTATATGGGGTGGGAGAGATGGCTTAGCAAATAAGAGTATATTCTGCTTTTACAGAAGATCTGAGTTCTCTCAGCATCCACATCTAGTGGCTCCAGCTCTGACAGCCTCCTCTGCCCTCTGATGACAGAATCTGCACAGAGGCATACACAAATGGACATATTTAAAATACATAAACTGGTCCTTGAAAATGAGGATCTTGTCATTTCTACGGCTCGGAGCATATGCATGGCTCAGTATTCTCTTTTTTCTGTGGCTCTGACTACCAGCCCAGAGAACCTCTCAGAAACAAAAGGGCTTCTGGTAAAACACGGTAGGTATAGGTTATTTAGATCTTTGAGGACCCTTGCAATTGTAGTACTATGGCTGCCATTTTTGCATCTAGCTGTTTCCTGCCTTCTGCCTTCTGCTGGGGCATTTTCATTTTAAAGCAAATATTTTAAAACTCATGAAAAAACATTTGAATTTCAGCAGTGATAAGAGGAGGGGGAAAGACTCATGGGGGTGGTGGCGGCACGGGGGAAGCACAACACAATGTTTTCCAACAGTGCATTGGATGGCTATTTAAAACCCACAGTGACCATCCAGAGTAGGGTAGCCATAGCAACAAACCAGAATATTATCCCTGAGTGTGAGGACCTGCTGAGGAGGACAGACAGTGCTGAAGACCAGGGTCTCTCCAGCAAGTAGGTTTTCCCAGCACAGCTCTGCCTCACAGACTGGAAAGGAACAGCTCCAGCGGAAGCTGTGAGTCTCCTCAATGAACACAGAGTATATCTATAGCGTTGGCAACCTCCTTGGAGAACTGAAAGTTGGCTTCCTTAGAGATAACCTAAAACGAAGCGTATTTTTAAAAATATCTTTGATCAATTTCACATTTCGAGGCATTAAAAAACAAAAAAACAAAAAACAGACAGAAGACCACATGGAAGCTGTGGGTGGGAGCTGTGATTGTTCCTTTTCAAGCAATTCCTTCGACTGCTATGCATTAGGGCTCTGATCCTGTGATATTCACACGAAGTGACGGAAGATGCATGGGGCCAGTTTGGTGCCTGCCTAGCCCCTTCTGTCCGGCTGGTGTACCAGCCGCACTGGGGGTGGAGGCTGGTGCCTTCCAGCTGCTCTTTGTAGAAATGTGCTTCTCCAGGAAATGCGTGTGAAGTCCTACTGTGAGTCAATGACTGGGGCATAAAAACTTGGCCTCTTGCCTCAATTCCAGGACATAACCCGGTGCCCAACAAATTTTCCTGTGATATCAGCCTCAAACCAGATTATAAGAAAATGTTTTCTGCCTTGTTCTTCTCTGTTCTATTTTATCTCCCCCAGTTCTTTTAAGTATTCTCAATCAGCAAAATGCCTGTAGGATGATCACACTTTGAGAACTGGCTCCTAGGTAATCCAGTCTCAAACTGACATCTTGAGATTCATCCTGGGAACAAGACTGAACCGATCTGGCTTCCATCTGTGGTCCATTACCCAGGAAGTAGTGGCTTGTATTCTCAGGGAAAATGTTCCACAATGGTAGAGTTGCTGGCTTATGAGTGCATATGATATTTTTTTAACATCTGAACATATACCTTTACTCAGCTAGTATCTCCCACACCTATTTCATTTCCCTTTGTAGATCACGCCATCAATAAATTACACCAACAATCTTTCCCATCAAAGATTAGCTTCTAGGTAACCTAATCAAAGTCATAGTCTAACACTTGAGGGAGAATGAAGATATGTCTCTTGTGATTTTATGGAATCCACCTAAGTCTATTGATATCTGTTCCGAGTCACTCCAAGTCATTTGCAAGATTACTGGTGACAGAGATCTCCTTGATACTATGATCTGAATCATCTCATCCGTTGGACTAAATTACCTATAAGGCAGAGGCCAACTCAGCTGTTTGAAGACCTATCTCTACCATTCACCATGTGCTCTGATTTGAGAATGAATGAAAATAGACCAAAAACTAAAGAATTTATGGTTAGGTGGAACAGATTTAGGCATCATCATAGAACTTTTAAGATTATGTCTCTAAAAGAAGGAATTTTTCATCCATTAGGTTTTATTAATTTTATTTTTTATTTTTTTGTCACTTTGAGGGCACTTCCTTTAAAGCTCTGACCATGTCAAATAGAGAGAGATCCTGTTTAGTTCTCTTTCTGGCCTTGGGCAGCTGTATTCTATGTCCTTACCTCAGAGGGCCATCTTAACCAGGACTGGCGGTGGGTAGGAGGTTATCCCTTTGTCTCCTCTCCTCTCAGAGGCAGTCATGGACAACTAATGATGTTGGAATTACAAAGCCTACACACTGGCCTCTAGCTGAAACCATACTGTGGAGAAATTCATTTTGTAGCTGAGGAGTCTGAAAGGAGCCAGATTCCAGCTGAGACCACACTGCTGATCAATTCTTTTCCAGCTCTCTCTGGCTTCCCTTACTCCCTTGAAAGTTTGTCCTGGCACCACTCCCTCAAGGAATCCTTTGAAAGGAGCTTACCTGTGAGGCTTTGTACCTAACAGCCATTGTCATGCTGGCATCTTAGGAAGTGGAAGGCCACAAAGAGAAGTTAGGGCTGGGAAATGACCACCATTGCTAATTTGTTCCACAGTAGGCAATCTAAGGGACTTGGTGTAGGAAGAATTGGATTTCATTCCATTTTCCAGTCTCCCAAATATGTCTTCAATATGTGGGAACAAAGAGAAAGGCCACTAGTGCTTCCTTTTTCAAGAAACTGGAGAATTGGTTTCATTCCCAGCTGTATCCTTAGTGTTTGAGACAGGGAGTCCTCCAGTATTTGTTGAATGTAGTCGAACAAATACATCTTTGGTAGACTTTTCTATTTCTGAGCACACTTGGGATACAATAAAGATATTAAAATGGCAGGCTTAAGGGACAAAAAAGGAGATTAACCTACTTTTAGCTTTATTAACTTTGCCTCTGCAATCTTTCCAGTGAAGTGGGGCAAGTCTTATTAAATGCTAATTATCTTCACTATTCTTTTGCATTCGGCTTGTTTTGTTCTTGAGAGTGTGTTTCCCACAAAGAAGTTGACTTATTCAACTCAAATATTTATCATACATGAGTTCAACACTACAATTTCTGAGCATTTCACCTTACTGAATTATAAACGCCATATCAAAAGCTGGTTTTGACATTTATTCAGATCAGCTGAGTTGTACTTTATTGAAAGAACTGTGTAGCACCTAAGGAATCTAGCAGCCTCTGAGTGATGTGACAGGCAGGGTAGAATCTCAGGATCTTTGGACTTTACATGAGGTTATGTCTGGCAACAGTTTTTACTAATATCTTTCTTTATCAGTAATAAAGTCTATTAATTGTTTGACAGATGAGAATTGAATGAAAGTGAATTTGGAAAGGTAGCGCCAGGGTTTTGTGCCCAGCTGTGCGTCTTCTGATTTCCTCTGCACTGCCTTAGTTAGCTGTCAAGGTTAGAACTTAGAGCAAGGTCAACATTTGAATGCCAAAGAACTCAGTGATGTCCTAACTCTATTTTTGTTTTCATAAAACCTTAACTTTTGTGTGTTTTAAGAGTGTGATAAGTAGTGGTAAGCACGTTCACACTGACTGCACAGAAGCTTTAGAGCTATTATTGTTTCGAGACCCTACCAACCTGTCCCACAGCCCTGCAGCTGCATCAGTTTACAGCCTCACCAGTCCTACAAACACTTCTGCAGTTTGTCACATCTGTGTGATTTTCCTTATATCTATCCTAATGATCACGAGCTGATACCTCCCTTTGGTTGTGATTTGCATTTCTTTCATTGTTAGTGTTATTGAGTATATATATATATATATATATATATATATATATATATATATATCTTCACATATATTGATTATATGTATGTGTCTGCAAGAAACAAACATTCAAGTTCTTTACACACTTTTAATTGGGTTGTTTTATTTGGGGGGTAGGTGGGTAGAAAAATTCATTCATACATTCTAGTTTTATCCCTTATCAAATATATAATTTGAAAATACTTTCTCCCATTCTGTAATCCCCCCCCCCAACAATGTGCTGCTTGCTTGTGTTTTTCGAAACAGATATATAGTTTTATTTGTCTGGTTTTGCTTTCCGTGTGTGTGTGTGTGTGTGTGTGTGTGTGTGTGTGTGTGTGTGTTTTCATGTGTATACAGGTACACATGTGTGTACAAGCCAGAGGACAGTCTTAGTATTCATTTTTGAAGTACATCCACCTTGTGAAGACAAGAGTCCCTCACTATACTGAGACTCAACAACTAGAAGTTGTTAGGTTTTTAACAAGTGTTATGAAGTATAATGCAATGGCTGGTGGGGGTAAGGGGGAACCTGGAGGGCCCATGCCAAGGTGTCCCCCTGAGAAGTCATGCCATGTGATAGACCTGGTATAAGGGAGGTTTATTTGGAAGAGAGGGGAGTGAGGGCCCTGGAGAAGGTGTAGAGGCAAGCAGAGCCATGAGGGCAAAGCAACAGGGACAGAGAAGGACACAAAGAGAGGCGGATCATCTAAAAACACTTGGGAACAGAGAGAAAAAAAGGAGGGAGAGAAGGGAGGGCTGGGGTAGCAAGCAGTCCTCTTATAGGCTTCCAGGATACCTGTATGTGATGGAGGCTCCGACAACGACGACAACGACGATGATGATGATGATGATGATGATGATGATGATGATGATGATGATGGTGCGGGTTGTTGCTTGATCCCTGTTGCTAGATCCCTGGGAGGAGCCTAATGGAATCACTTGCAAGCCAACAGCAAGTCCTATGGATCTACCTGTCTTTGTTTTAGTTATGTGATTATAAGCAGAAGCTGCCATGAACAGTCTATTTTATATGTGAGCTCAAAAAAATTTGGTATGGAGTTTTTAATCGATATTTTCTTCTAGGTTTTCTACAGTTTTAGGTCCACACTTAGGTCTTTCACCATGTTGAATTAATTATAAATATGTTGGGCAGTAACAATTTCACCTTATTCTCTTTCATGTGCCTGTTCAGTTCTTCCAGCACCAATTCTAAAGACATTTATCTTGGAACCCTTGATAGAGAGCAGCTTGACCATGCACACAAAGGCATTTTTTCATGGAACTTCTAATGTTTCCTTGCTTGTTTGCATGCCAGAACTGTGCTATATTAATCACTGTCACTTGAAATATGTTTTCAAGAAAGGGAATGTGATAATATCACTTTTGGTCTTCTTTTCAACATTAATTTAAGGATCTGAAATTCTATATTAATTTTGAGATTTTTTTTCAATTTCAACAACAAAAAATTACTGATATAAATTCAGCAGTGGTGCATTTAACAATGAATATCATGGCCCAACATTGCTTTTTCTGCTTAGGATTGCTTTGGTTATCTGAGACTGTGTGCTTCTATCTGAAGTTTAGGATCTTCTCCCCCCCCTCCTCTTCTATGAAGAAAGACATTGGAATTTTGATGGTAATTTTATTGAATCTGCATATATTCATTTTATAATATTAATTATCCTAATCTGTGAGCATTGGGTAGCTGTGCATTTTCTGTTTTCTTTGATTTCTTATTTCAGTGTCTTGAAGTTTGCATTATCTAGGTCTTTTAACTCCTTGGTAATGTTTTATCCATATATCTATCTATATCTATCTATCTATCTATCTATCTATCTATCTATCTATCTATCTATATGAAGTTATTTTAGGTGTTATCATTTGCCTGTTTCTTTCTCATCAAGTTTATTATAAGTCTATAGGAAAAAATAACATACATTTTTAATCTGGGTGATATATAAATGTCTTATTTAGGGTTTAGCTTTCCATGATCTCTTGTTCTCCGCATTTTTAACTCTTATGGGTCTCTCTGCCATATACTGAAAGATAAAATTTTTCTAATGAGGTTTGATAGATGCACTAATCTAGGGTTATAGGAATAAGTCGTTAAAAGTTGGCTTGATATTATATCCATTTAGCAGAAGAATTGCAGTAGCTTCCTCCCTAGGGTCTACAACTGTCTAGGTTCTTGGTCCTAATGATGATGCCAGGTATGAGTTATATTATGTGGAGCGAGCCTTAATGCTAAGGAAAAAATGACCTCCATGCCGCTTCTGTAACACTGGGTATATCTTGCCAGGCCAGTCTTCACATCCTGAGCCATGAGAAAATATGAATTAATACTTTGAGATTTCATCTTTAACCTGGTCAGAATGGGTAAGATTTAAAAAAGTACAGTAAATGCCAGCATTGGTGTGGGAGAAGGAAAATAATCAAATTACCATTGATAGGATTGCAAAGTGGAAGCTGTTGGCAGTCAGGCACCTCCCCCGGGACCCAAGGGGACCTTGTGACAGTGGGGCCATCAGGCACCCCCATGGCCAATCCTAGGGACCTGGCGTCAGTGGGACCTTCAGGCACCTCCATGGTCAGCCCTAAAGGACCTGGTGACAATAGGACACATCACCACTAGCTGCCCAGATGCCACACATTCCCATTGTCGCCTCTGTTGCATGTCCTTATGTACAACACACCACAGCCCCAATAAAAAGCTGTACTTTTCCTCCTGCTTCCCTTCTTCCCTTCCACCACCCAGCCTCTGTTTCCCCTTACTTTCCTCCTTAATACACGTCCCACATGAGACCTGTTGCATGCTGTGATTTTGTAGGATTTTACTGCTTTGTTCCATCAGAAGCCACTATAGAATTCGTGGATTTAAAAGAAAAAAAATTGGAAATAGCAAATGATCAGGCTATGCCACTCTTGGGCAAATACTGAAAGCCTCTTTATGTCCTACCACAGAGCTATCTGTTTGTCCATATTCATTGTTGCTCTATTCATAATAGTCTAGAATTGGAAACAATCTAGATCCCCATCAACTATCCAACGAATAATAAAAATATGTATTATTAATGTAATAAAATTATTCAGCTATTAAGAAAAATATGAATTGGCATATAAATGGATGGAATTGGAAACTATCATCTGCTTGGTGTAACTAAGACCCAGAAAGACAAATACTACATATTAGCATGGATCTTCAGATAGGTGTGCTTCATCTGAAATATGTATAGAGGTCAGGGAATTAGTGAAGGGTCATGAAGGCTATATGTGGGGGCTTTAAAGTAAGGAGAAATGGGGACTAGTGAGACAGGTTAAATGGTATGGGGTACGGAAGGACTGGGCAGAGTAGGAAGTATGGCGTGACATAAATAACACTAAATACTTTCCCAAACCTTCTCAAGGAAACCCACTAGCACATCAGCTTCCTAAAATACACGCATCCCTTCCACCAGTCTGCGCTATTTGTATACAGGGAAAAACTCTCGCCAATTAGCGTGTCCATAGACGATCTACCTCTCAATCACGTTTTGATCTCTTGCTTCTCTGGGACAGTTTGCACATGCTGCTTGTGTCTGTTTGGAGTTGCTTCCAAATTCTGGTGCCCAGGGTATCAGTGATCTGAGTCAAACCACATAGGATTCAGTCTTGCAGACTGCTCTCAGACAAGCAGGAGTATTAACCTTTGCTCAATATTTTGTGCCTCCTGAGAGAAGAGCCCTGACAAGCGAGATTTATTCACAGTCCCCCAGTGACAGGCTGAATGTGGGAAACATGTCAAATCCTGTGGATCTCCTAGCCTTTGTTCTGGAATTTGATTGTAGTATTACAATAGCCTGTAGCTTTTTGCCTAAATTCTAGAGTTCTAAGACGTTTGAATACAAACACTTAACTTTTCTGTCTCTGTTAATATGCAGATCTCATTTTATGCAATACTTTTAGAAATCAAAGCAAATGAAGAAAATCATTTATAATGTTGAATAAGGGTCAAATCACAAAGCTTATTGTATTTTTCATTTGTTAGAGGGAATGAGTGTTTAACGCTAGAGGAAAAAGTTACATTGTGACTAGTTGAGACTCATGAGCCAAGATGGCGCTGACTACTTGAGGACAGAACAGAGCTGTGTTATAACTATCACCTTGATAATAAGAGTTCTGGTAGGGTAGAATGAAAAAAAAAAAGTGAAGATAGAGGAGAAAATTCTTACAGGCAAGTGGAAGTTATGCTCGTTGCAAAAGTTTCAGGTCCAAAATTTGCAGTTGGTATAAAATGCATGCTAAGGATGAGATAGGTAGGGTTTTGTTGTTGTTGTTGCTTTTGTTTTGTTTCTGTTTGACTTTGTATTTTCTTACTCAAAAGTGAAATTTAAATAGTGCAAGAAAAGTTTTACTTATTTATTTATTTATTCTGCAAAAGCATCTTTCGAAAAACACGTACTATCTAAAGATTTAAAGAGTAAGACTCCAAGTTTTGCTAAAATTGTGCCATTAAATTGTTTCTCCATGTGCAGCCAAAGCTGAATTTTCAAAGGCACCCAAACATACACACATACACACACCCGCCTCGAGAGACTCTTAGGTCTCCTTTCTCTGGTACAGATTTCTTTGTACCTTCTTAGCTTCATTCTTACTTAAATCTGTTCTCAGATTGAATTTATCTTAGTAAGACTGTAAGCCATTGCTCTTCCAGGCTTGGGACTTTGCAACTTATATGTTATTAGCAGTAACAGCCTAATTGGTGTCTGAAATGGAAATTTAAGGGTTCTTTGGAAAGTCGGTTGGACAGTGTCTTGCTGGGGCAAACGTGTGAAGGCATGGTATGTTAAAGTCGGCACAGGCGTGGAAGGCTAAGGCACTCTCCTGAAGGGACGTTTCACTGAAGCAGACACAGGAGAGAGGATGTTCTGCTAAAGCAAGCACGTGAAAGATTCTTTGCTAACGACACAGATGTATTGGTCCTTCTTACATTGTGAGGTTGAGCTGCATTTGTCTGGACTCCATAGGGACCAAAAATCTGGTAGTATACTGCAGTTTGTTGCCACTTCCACAGACTCAGGCTGATTAGATGCACGTGCTGAGGCAAGATACACGCTGGGGAAAGAGCGGTGCTGAGGCAAGGCACATGGAGGACACGTGATGTCTGGAGGGTATAAATAGGGCTCCACGGAGTGACAGAGACAGAGCTTGGCTTGCTGGTACAGCTAGCTGTGCAATACTTGTGGGTCTCTCATCTTCGCTGATCTTCACTTCCCTGAGAGAGGCACAGCTGAGAACTTCCGGTGTTCCTGCTGGTCTCTCCTGCTGACTTGAGCCGAAGTTGAGGCCTGGCTGTCTCTGCCAGGTCCTGTCACCGTTGTTGCTGACCTGACTCTACAGAACTAGACTGCTGGTATATCCATGAAGTGTTTGCAAGTGGATCGAGCTCCCACTGCCTGCTAACCTGTGAACTGAACTGCCGATTCCCAGACGATACAGATGGGAGTTGCTCCAAAGAACTTTCTAAACAGGTCCACTTTCCCCATATCCTTTTTTTCCCACTAACTCTGGTAGGTGGTGGGCTAAAAGGGGTTAAAGCATTTAAGAAGCATCATTAAAATTAGGATTTGAAAAAATTAAAGTTACAGGTGTCTGTGTCTAGAAGATCTCAGCCATCGTGGGAATGGCTGTTGGGGCAGTTGTAAGATGTCACGCTATCAATTTTATTCCTGCAAATGCTGGTACTTGTTTGGAGAGAATGTCTTAATTGAGATAACATAGAAAACTGATTTGAGATCCCTTTCTACCATGGGAGTTTAGTAAATATATACTACCCATGCCTTTACTTGCTTATTTATTTTTATTATTTTTAGACAAGGTCTTACTGTGTAGCTCAGTTTGACCCCAAACTCATGATTCTCCTGCCTTTGCCTTGCTAGTGCTGGAGCCATGGTGGAGTACTCCTATCCCAGTTGTCTCTCACTATTCCCATATTTTTGCTTTAAATAGTCAGGCAAGGTGAACCATGGGTATTTGTGAAGAACCAGCCATAGTGTTTCATGAGAACAGAGCAAGCAAACTTGATAGATCCTCCATGAAACTAATGGTTCTGCCTCTAATAAAAACACATTCTTTAACATATTTCATGAACATATTGATTGGTTGCTTCCTTCCACACACATACATGGCCAGTCTTGTTCTAGGCACCTGATTGACAGAAGTAACAGAACGGATAAGACACTTTTCTTCTTGGAGATTAGATTCTAGGGGTGAGAGAAGAGACATAGAAGAGAGGAATCATGATTAATAAGTCTGTTTTATTGTATACTAGAAGATGAAAAGTCCTAAGAAAATGAAAATAGACCATGACAAAATATATTGGAAGTAGGGAAAGCAGGGTTGACCAGTCACACTTTAAACATTGTAAGCCTATCTCTACCACACATACCCTTAGTCAACCTTTTTATTTTATTGTTTTTAAAAGTTCCACTGAATAAATATTTTAAGTTTGGGTGTTTGTGTGCAACCTCTTTATAGCTGTCCCTGTCTTGTTTGGTTGGTTTTATATAACATTTTAAAATATGAAAAAGCTTTGCTACCTTCTGGGCTCTATAAGACTGAGAACAGAGTGGATTTTGTCAATTGGAAGTGGTTTGGCAGGCTCTCCCCTGAAACATATCAAAGTTTACTTTCAGGGTACATGCCTGTATGTACATGGAGGAATGTACAATATCCTGAGGGTTCTCTGTGTTTCCTTCCTTTCTTTCCCTCTCAAGAAGACCTACCAGAATGCAAATAAGATTGACATATGTAATAGGAATACATTTTAATCACCCTTCATACAGTCTTAGTATTAATGACTTAGGTATGGATGGCTGGTTTCTCTGTACACAATGCTAGGGAACAGGACCAGGCCCATATTACCTCCTCTCCAGCAGTCAGCACAGGAGCTAGGGTTATTCCTTGATAGTAAATCTTGATTCTGCTACAAAGCTTTCAACACCTGGTATTCCATTACTGGCTCACCAGTTACTGGAGTTTGTATAAAGATCCAGAAGGACAAAGACCCTCCACGCCCTGTCCTTTCTTCCAGTCTCGCTTTATTCCTACCTCCTCCTTCCCTGAGGCAAAGAGGTAACCGAGTGTCTTTGCTGTACAAATGGGAAAAAATATCCAAAGTTGTCATAACTTGATAAAAGCCAGTGGTCACAATAAATATATGAAAACTGAAACTCTCAATGAAACTCTTATATTTTGTTGGGCAGTGGTGGCGCACGCCTTTAATCCCAGCACTTGGGAGGCAGAGGCAGGTGGATTTCTGAGTTCGAGGCCAACCTGGTCTACAGAGTGAGTTCCAGGACAGCCAGGGCTACACAGAGAAACCCTATCTCGAAAAAACCAAAACCAAAAAACAAAACAAAACAACAACAACAAAACAAAAAAAAAAACCCCAAAAAACAAAAAACAAAAAAAGAAACTCTTATATTTTATATATTTTTTTATCTTGCCAATGTGATTTCCATTGTGCTATAGGACATCAGCTTTGGAAATCCCCACATGTAATCCCCACATTTTAAACATTTGATGTACTTGTTAGCAGCATTTCTATTGATCAGAGGTAGGAACAAATGGCTGGCTTTGCATAGTCATGGTTGGAGCAAAGCCCGATCTGAGCCAGGCTGCTTGGGAGCCTCATTGCTGCCCACTCTTTATAAGCACATGAATATCTGCTTCAATTTGTAAATATTCACAACATATGATGCACCAGGACAGTTTGGTGATGAATACTAGCATGACAATTGTCACATTTTAGGCATTTTGAAGAATGTGATTTTAGGCTTTTTGTATCTGTAAATACCAACATGGCCTACCTGGGTTGTCTCCACAGTTGCGATTTAAGCCAGGCTTTGGAGAAAGCCCTACCTGACTGATTACTTCCCTGGGCATGTAGAAGGCTTTGCTCTACCTCTGAGGCATCTTACAGATGTAAGGCAGGAAACAGAGACCCAGACATGGGTGACACTTAGGTCCTCCCTGAATATTTGCTCAATTTCATACTACCCATGCAACCATATGATCGCTTCTATTTCTGTTTTTAGCTTATCCTAAATTCATCCTCCATTGTTTCCTCTTTTGGCCCAAGCACGTTCTTCTCGAAGACAATCAAGTGCGTTGTTATGCCAACTGTTTCTCTAGTCAGTTGTGAAGGCCATAGCAAGCCTCTGTTGTATGGTCCCTCGTACATACTGTTTTCTCCAGAGTCCTGTATTTTGTGGACTGGAGACTTGCTTTTTGTAGCTTGACTAGCATATAAGCACCATGGAGCAGAAAACTCATGCCTCTCCTGTTCCCATTAACCCAGGACAGAGCCACAAGCAGTGTACAGAGCCATTGCTTGGAAAAACGTTCTTGAATGATAAGATAGAACCCAGCAGAGACACATGGGAATGTTCTTAAAATACACATGTCACCTCAGTACATCACAGGGGCAGACTGTAGTGTTATTAAAAGTTCATTGATATAAACTGCAGCAAACATAGGGAACATCTAGAAAGAACACAGTTCCTTGTGAGCAAGCTCTGAGAGCTATTTTATCTGCTCATAGCAGTTGGGAATCTTGCTTAGCTGGCAATTGATTTTCCGAACAATGATGATTAACACAAGCTACAAAAATACCCTTTGAATCATCAAAGAAAATTAGATTCTATTTAACAGAGAACCTGTGAGTCCCCTTCAGATGCATCTCTTAATTATTTCAAAATCTATGATTCACTGTTCATCAGGCCGCAGGAGTAACGAGAGGAGTTTATTTCCTAGTCTAGCAGGGTAACACTAGGTTTACGGTGATGTGATCCCTCAAAGACAAGTGTGTCTGCAAAATGTCTGGGAGGAAGCAAAAACAAATGTAGTTTAATACTTCCTAGCTTGGTGTAAAATCCAATTGTACAGAAAATTGAAGCTAAGAAAAAAATGAAAATATGAACTGACTAGTCCTCAATAGCCACCAACACATACCTACAGGATGCCAAGTGGCCCCGGATACCTGCACCTAGATTTTAGACCTTCCTCTGGTGCATTAACTGGAGCCCCTCACCTGGGAAGAGAGGAGTTTGGAGGGAACAATCAACCAGATTGCCCCAGGCTGTGGAGAAATAACAGAATGAACCATCTAGCTCACAGGGTGGTAGGCCAATCATTATCATTTTAGTTCAAAGTCCTAAAAATTAGAATACAGAGGCTGTGCTATGAGAGGTGGGCCAGCTGGGGATATACAAACAGCAGGTATCATGGTTCAAATGGCCATGGTAATCTGCTCATGTTTCTTTATTATTATTTTTAATATCCCATGATTGCAACATATGCCTCATAAGTCTTCAGCATGAAGCAAGGTGGTTTATCATTGTATGTGCAAAGAATTTCTAATGCCTACAAGCCACTGTGGCCAGCTTTCTAAGTGGAGTGAAGGGAACATTTGAGATGTAATAATGAGTTTTCGGCCCAATTCACTCAGGGTGGAGGAAGTTAATAACCACAGGGAAGAATGTATTAGTAAAAAAGGCCACTTTTAATCAGAACAGTAGCAAAGGCTTTGGTTGGGAACATGGAGCGCGGGAGTAGAAGTGAGCACAGGAGAGAAAATAGAGCACCTGCCTGGCCTCCTTCCTGTAGGAGCTCCAAATATACTTTTATTTTAATGCACATTGTTTTCTCACTAGCAATTGAGAATTTGGGATATCTTCCATCATAACAAGAAGTAAAAAGCTGCAAACTGAAACCCAACAGCTCTTCTTGGCTAAAAACCAAAGGCAGATAGGTAGATACAGAGGTTCTCAGTTCCTATGAGCAGAAACCTCAATGTCAACCCCAGCCAGGATCCAAATGTGTAACTGATGAATGGCTAGAGGCTCAATGTGGATAAAGTTGAAAGAGAAGAACTGCGGGGTAATTGTCTTGGTGGGGCAAGGGGAGGGCATGTCTGTGAATTTTGTTTGTAGGTATTCTCACAATGAAGATCAGAGAAATCGAGGGTGACAAAGGCTGGGAGGCTGGGGTGAATCTGTGAAGAATTGGGGTGTGGAGTATAGGGAATTTGGTCAAAATATATTGTGTGAAATTAATTAATAACTAATTAATAAAATATTATCTTTTAAAAATTTATTTACAATCCAACCATTGCTCCCCCTGCTCCTCTCTTTCACAGTTCCTCATTCCATTCCTCCCACCCCTGTTTCTGAGAGGATGCTCCTCCTCCCACCAAGCCTTCCCCCTCCCTGGGGCCTCAAGTTTCTCAAGGATTAGGCACTTCTCTCCTACTGAGGCCAGACCAAGCAGTTCTCTGCTATGTATGTGTCAGGGGCCTCAGACCAGCTCCTACGTGCTGCCTGGTTGGTGGCTCAGTGTCTGGGAGCTCCCAGGGGTCCAGGTTGGTTGAGACTGCTGATCTTCCTATGGGGTCGCCCTCCTCTTCAGCTTCTTCCATCTTTTCCATAAGTCTACCATAGGGTTCCCCAGGCTCAGTCCAGTGGTTGGGTGTAAGTATCTGTGTTGTCTCAGTCAGCTGCTGGTTGGGCCTCTTAGAGGACAGCTATGCTAGGCTCCTGTAAGCACATCAATCATAGCATCAGTAATAGTGTCAGGCCTTGTTCTGTCCCCATGAGATAGATCCCCAGTTGGGTCAGACACTAGACTGCCTTTCCCTCAGTCTCTTCTCCATTTTTGTTCCTGCAGTTCTTTTAGACAGGAACACTTGATTAGAAATTTTGACTGTGGGTTGGTAACACCATCCCTCCTCTTGAGGCCCTGTCTATCTAGTGGAGATGGACTCTTTGAGTTCCCTCTCCCCACTGTTGGGCATTTTATGTAAGATCACTCCGAGGTCATCATGAATTTTGCAGGCAAATGGATGAAACTAGAAAATATCATACTGAGTGAGGTAATCCAAACCCAAAAGGACATATATAGTAGTACTCACTAATAAGTGGATATTAACCAAAAAGTACAGAATACCTAGGATATAACACACAGAATTTAAGAACTTTAACAAGCAGAAAGACCAAGAAAGGATGCTTCAATTCTACTTAGTAGGGGGAAGAAAGTAACCATAGGAAGCAGAGGGAGAGAGGAAATGGGTGGGAGAGGAGATAGGAAGAGGAGGGGAAAAGAGGAACAGGATCCGCTATGGGGATGCACAGGAGAGAAGCCCTGAGGGCCTGCAGAATGAATGGAAACATGCAGCCTCAGAAGGTAGGAGGTGGGGAAACCCTCTAGAAAGTACCAGAGACCTGGGAGGTGAGAGACTCTCACGATTAAGTGGGAGTGACCTTAGATGAAATATTATCTTAAAAAAAGAAAGATCAGAGAAAATAAGCCATGCTTCTAGCAGGCATAAACATTGTTGAGGTTTGGTCTGTTGCTATGCATTGTAATGCTAATTCTGTATGAGAAGAGTGAATGAGTGAATTCTCACATTCATAGGCTTTTGTTGTAAAAAGGTTATTCGTTGATTTAAAACTATTGGTTCAATAAAATTGGCTATAGCCAATTACTAGAGGGATTAGAGGTAGGTGTGTTTGGAGTGACTTGATTGGGGAAGAGAGAGGAGAGGAAGAAGGAGGTGAAGGAATGAGAGGAGAGGAACCTTGAGCACATGGCCAGCAGAAACAGTGAGTATCTGGGGGGATACGCCGCAGGAGAGGTAGCCAGGCCAGCAGTTACAAGAGTAGATTGGGGTGACCCTGCAGTAATTGACAAGGCCAAATAAAATAATCATAGTCTGAGTCTCATTTATTTGTAAGCTAGTCAGATATAAGCTTAAATTGATTGAACTACAAAAGGAGGAATGTAGGTGTTGCTCAGTATGCCAAAACATGCTGTTCGTAATGAATCCCACCAGAGTCCCTAAATGATCACACAGGACTCTAGAGAGTGCACTGTGTACAGAGGAAGGTGAGGGTGATGGTGAGAGAGCAGATCCCCTTAGTCACTTGGCTGCCATCAAAACTTGATTTAGCCACTTATCTTTCTTCCAGTCTCCTTTACTTACTCTTTTGAACCTTTCTGCAGGAGGGTTCCCGTGTACGTAAAATACGTAGTAGCCATTTCTTTAATGAGTTTCAGAGTAAAGTGTTCTGATAGGTATGGTTAAGATGGTTAAGCACTACCTTGGCTAGTGCTTCTTTTTTTGGAAGTTGGAGCCCAAGTAAGAGAACAGCATAGCCAACCTAGCCCTTGTTTGCCAATTGGGAGATCTAGCCTAACTCCAGCCAAAAGAGCTTTGGCAATGATGGAAATGTTTGTGCTGCCCAACACAGCAGCCACTTACACATATGACTATTAAACATTTGAAATATATCTCATTCAACATAGAACTTGAATCTTTAATTTTATGTAATTTTTTGAGGTTTATTTCTTTTATATATGTGAGTACACGGTAACTATCTTCAGACACACCAGAAAAGGGCATCGGATCCCTTTACAGATGGTTGTGAGCCACCATTTGTTGCTGGGAATTGAACTCAGTACCTCTGGAAGAGCAGCCAGTGCTCTTAACTGCTGAGGCATCTCTCCAGCCCAGTTTTATGTAATATTAATCTAGACATTGAAGGGTCCTGACTAATATATTGTTAGTATGGCCATAGCCTAAGCCCTATTTGGTTGTATGTTTTGGACTTGGAGTGGTTGTAAAGCAGATTTTTAACAGTAATTTTCTCTTTTTAAGTTTTTCCTGTTTCTTTCTTATATTGAAATGCAGAACAGAAGATGTATTGAATGTGGTCACAGTGAGAAGAAGAACAAAGAGATCCAGTGATCTTCCCCCTCCCAAGTCTATCTTCAGGGTCCCAATATGAAGGGAAGGTTTAAATAGATGCTGAGAAGGGAAGGTTTAAATAGGTGCAGCCACCGTGTTGTTCCCTACTTATTGCTGTTTGAACATTTCCTCAGTGAGTATAACCGAATTCTTGGACTTATTGAGACTGTGGGAGCAAGGACAAGAAGCACAGCCTCTTTAAAGGAATTAAACATGCTGTATTGGTGTGCTACCTGGTTAAGTCAAAGGCACCTGAAAAACAGCAGGTGCAGTGAGATCACTTTGACCTTTGTGTGGTCTCTCAAGAGCAACAGAGGAAATCCTCACATGCAAGAGCTTTTCTCTGTACCAGAAGGGACAACTACATCCTCATCTTTAAGATAGAGCTGTTAAGATGGGAAAGCCAAACAGATTTTGCTAGAAGAGCCCTCATTGTTCAAGCCTTCCCACATGGCAGCCATGTGTTCGCAGTTCCCTCTTCTTTCTCCACTTTGGTGTATTGGAAACAGCTCTACTATCTCCTGGAGGCCTTTGTTTCCTTAAGTGGGTCTCCATGTTATGTAAAACTTACATTATACATTACTCTGATTGGTTGGTCTACACTATCTACTTGAATCCCCGGATCCAACTCATACTCTCCTTGTCAGAGGCTATTGTTATACTACTTGTATGAAGTTTTAGACTTCAAAGTACCATTTTGAAACTAAAAAATGTCTAAAGAAAAAGTAATCACAGCCATGGTTGTTAAATATATATTGGATGATACTGAGATAAGACCCTCTTCCCCAGAGAATCTTGATCTGAAGATTTCTCTGACAGCCAACATAGATGAGGTTCTGAATGGCCATGTTGTATTCAGCTTGTATCGCCAGGAACACGTTTTGCCAGCAAAGGCTATGTTAACTGAGAAGGCATCTTGTGAATGGTTCAGATTTTGTTCTGCTGAGACCTGAGAAACTATGATAACCTTAAAAGGGGAGACAGGGGTGCTTATACACCTGCTCCTATCTTTCTCTGAGGCTTTACTCTGTGGATGGTCATTGGCATGCTATAACTTCCAGTTCCTGTGGTCAGGTTGCTTACTTGGCCAGATACAACTCCAAGAAAAGCATATATTGGCATGAGTAAGAATCTTCATGTATGGTCACAACTGTCTCCAAGAGCTTCCAATGACCTCTAGGATGGACTAGGAAGATGTCATTAATGTACCAAGAGTATATTTCTCAAATACTCAAGAACATCAACAAATTCATTCTAGGTACCACTGTAGGGGCTGTTCTACAGATGGGGGAAGTACAGATACCCATCCAGAATCAAAGGAAATTATGAAATAATAGTTCAGAAATAGAGGCAAAATATGAATTAGGATCTTCATTACTTTAGGGACTAAATATCTACATGATTCCATTATTTCCTCTTTTCAAAACAGGAGCTTCTTATTTCCACAATGTCCCAGAATCTTTCAGTTACTTCAGCCGCCATTAACTATAGTCCATGGTGCTTGCTTCTCTCAGCCCTTCCCAGAGGGTCAATGTCCAAGTGTGTCACTCCATAAAAGTATCTGGTTTATGCATCCCATTGGTATAAAGGTCTGATAGTGGATATGAGAATATTGGTGGCAATTACTTGTATTGTTGGTAACCAAGAGTTCAAGATCATCTCTGGTTTCACTATGAGTTTGAAGTCAGACTGGGACACATGAGACCGTATTTTCAATACAGCACCAAAATATTAAAAAGAATATCACCTGCCTATTTATACTTCAGTAAGATAATTTGTAGTTCTGAAAACACAGGCATAGGCAGATCTACAAATCACAAAATCACACATGGTATAAGATCAATGGAGTTGCTAGTTGAGGCCTGGAATAAACAGTATCTCTCTCCTACATGACATCTGGTATTTTCTATCCCTTCAAGTTAACACAGTCAAGTCTTAAGAGAAAAGTTGACACATACAGACCTGCAAAAAGGTAAGTTCTCATCCACCTTCCAGAGGGCCACTGATTGACCTTGATATGTTCCTGTCTAACACACAGGCACTTGTTGCTATAGCCCCAGAGCATTTAAGGCATTACTATTTCCCATTGATTCCTGAGTCAAAAATAAGTACAAAGAATGAATATAATACCTTAGTTTTATGTTGATTTCATGTGAAACCACTAATATTTGGGATATAGATGAGAGATAATATGTATGTTATTAGCTTCACTACATTTTTTTTGCATTTTAATAATGCATATATAGCTATCACAAAATTTCTCAGGACAGTACCAGGAATAAGGAAATCATGGTAGCTTCCAGTCCACTGGCTACTGTTTGTTTTCAGGCTAATGATATAAGCTTGTTCTAGTGAATAGGATGGATAAGGCCTCTGAGTTCCTCTTAAAAATAATTAGTCCCTGTTAGCTTACCATTTTCTCTTTTACTCTTTTTTCTCCTTCTGTTTAGAACACAGATGAGATGCCCGATAGCATGGCAGTCACAGTGTGGCTATGCAACGAGTTACTGAAAGTAAAGAATCAGAGTAAATAACCTGATGTAAAGGGCGTGGTTTTATTTCTTATTTTTACTTTGTTGCACTGTATGTATGTGTGGTATGAATGGTTTATGCATGTTCACACATGTGTGCTGATGTATCTGTGTGCCTGCATGTGGAAGCCAAAGGTTGACATTAGGCATCTTCTTTGGCCATTCTCCATCTTATATATTGAGCAGAGTCTCTCACTTGAGCTCAGAGCGCCCTAATTTGGCTAGTCTAATTAGCCCCTTGCTCCAAGTATCTACTGTCTCTGACTCCCCAGTGCTAGGATAACAGATAGCCATCCAGGTATCTGGCTGTTACATGAGTGCTGGGAATCTCTACTCTGTTCCTCACATTTGCCTGGCAAGTTTTTTATCCACTGAGCCATAGTCCCAGCCCCTGGGACATGACTTATACATGATGCTATAGAGTGCTTGAAGTAACATAGGACTCTATGTATCTTTAAACTTTCTCCAAATGTCTTCGTCTAAGGCACTCAAGGTTTGGTTAGTTACAAAGCAATGCATTCTAAGGTACAGAGATCCTGTCTCCAGTATCATTACAGTTGAGGCCAGTGGTCACCTGGAATGTTTGTTGACTTGAAGTAATTTTGAAGAAGTTTTATTTATTTATTTTTGGTTTTGTTTTTTTGTTTTTTTTCAAGCAGGGTTTCTCTGTGTAGCCCTGGCTGTCCTGGAACTTACTCTGTAGACCAGGCTGGCCTCGAACTCAGAAATCCACCTGCCTCTGCCTCCCAAGTGCTGGGATTAAAGGCGTGTGCCACCACTGCCCGGCTTGAAGTTTTCTTTTTTAAAAATGCTGTCCCTACTCCTCAAGAGAGACAATAAAATTCTACTATGAGTAATTGATTCTTGAATTTCTACTTACCTAACATGTAAAATAATGCCAGATACAGCTTATTCTTCAATGACAGCACAGTAGGTACCATTCCTATCTTCCATCCACATCTTTTCTCCAGGAGTATCTTATTTAAACATAGCTGACGGAAGATGAAATTATTCACTACCCAAAGCTACTTACCTCTATCTTCAAAGAATTTCCTTCTTCCCATGACAATAACCTGATCAGGGAATACTTAAAGGTTTCATGTTCTGCTCATGGAATAGTTTATATCCTGCCATTGTGAGCTGCCTACAGCAAATGGTAGACCACAAAAGAAAGGAAAATGTCCAGTACTATTGCACCAGATTGACCAAGTCAATGGAGCAATGCATGCTCCAGAGTCCCTTGCAGGCTCTGGGCTATACTCAGGCCGAGCGCAATCATTCCTTGGCTCCTTGCCTGCCCTGTCCCATTTCTGTTTCTTTTGTTTTGAGAAGGCTTTTTTTGGTAAGCCAGCTTGACCGAAACATCTTCCTCAGGCTTTATGACTGAGGAAGCTGATAAATGGAAGGCTTACTAAAGGAATCCATTATAGTTTCAGTTTTTTAAGTCACTGACAAACTTTCTAAGTACAGTTAGTTTTATTGGTTGTTTTAGCAGTCTCATTAAATATATACCAAGCTCTAAATGAATTGGTGAAACCTCTGTTTTGTTTGACTACAATCATAATGCTAATATTTACAGCGGAAGGAAGTCTATTCCACTGTGTGATACTCCATCAGATGATATGAGAAATCTGGCACAGTGTCATGTTGCTCTCTAAATCTTGATTTCCCTTAAACCTTCAAACCACTTAGAAATAGAATGCTCAAACTAAGGAAAATATCTTTTCCTTAAGATTATTTTTTACTGCTACATCGATGAATAGAATCAAGGAATCGCAGATGGAAAAGTGGTTTGGGGTTTTCATAAAATTGATTTCAGGCTCAACAGGGGCATGAACTCACTGAGAAAGTTCTCTGCAATTTCAGCCAGGTGCCCAAAGGAAATTAATATGTAGATATCAGAAACATAACGAGACTTCTAATAGTAAGTCAGCCCCAGAATTCTGGTGACAGAGTGACTGACAAAGAGATTCTAATTAGGCAAAGAGAAGAAGATGGAATGAGTGCACTCCCAGAAGGAGCTGGCTGGAAGGGGTTCTATTCTTTGGCTTGGATATTGTACTCAAGGTTGGCTTTGTTCATTTCATCCAGAGAGATAAAAAAGGGCTGGGTAGAGCTGTGTTTTTTGTGATATTATCTGTGTTCTCTCTTCTTCACGTTTTATGAATTCATGGGAAGCTGAACTATAAATTGAGAATATTGATCACAGTTTTAGATTTATTAGAAAAGCCACCTATGTGGAATAAGGGGGTGCGGCTGTTTGTCTTCTCTGTCATCATGCCTCTGGGAGTTGGGTGAGTCTGTATGTGAGCTGGCAACACACAGGGTATATTTCCTAAGTCTTTCTCTCCACTCAGTCTCTTTCTGTGAATCTTAATCCTTTCAGCAAATATGTTAAAGTGTTCATTATATCTAAGGACAGGTGAGAATGTAGGCTCTGGCAAGGAACAAAATGTACAAATAGAACTTCAAATCCAAATGGAGAGAAATGGGTGATAAAGGACACGTGCATGAAAGGCCACATTTTAAAAGGAACAAAATCATCTTTAACTACTGTGATCCTTAGAGGGAAAGGTGGTAGCCACTTCAAACTAATATTCATTATGGTCCTATGGACAGAATTGTGTAAGCTCATGTTATAGAGTGAAAACCCAATGTCTTTATGTACTAAATCAACTATTCTAGTACCTTTAGACACTGAAAATGTTTCATAAGGACTTTGGGCATCCAAGAGGCATTTTATAGAAGCACCTAAGGACTTTAAAAAACAATGTGCTAAATGGAAAATGTCCTTCAGCATCCTCTAGGGGAAAAGCCCCAAAGATATATGATGGTATCTATTTATTAAACGAACACTGTTGAAAGTGAAGAATCACATTTTAACAGGTCATGCTGTCAGAGTCATGGTTTTCAAAAACTGTCAAAAACAAAGGAGAAGGGCAGAAAATGTCTAATCACATTACTGTCTTTGTCTCTGAGACAGAAATAGAAAGGAAGAAAAGATTATGAGGAGAGAGATATGCAAAATAAAGAAGAAGGGCCGGGAAAGAGAGAGGAGAGAGGATTTCTTAATTTACTACAGGCCTTATGTTGTTATGTATTTGACTATATTTTCAAACAGAAAAGCAGAAACTTCCATCAGCTTCAAGGTGAAAGCAAGGTAGGTATTCAAGAAACGAAAAGGCATAACAAATGCCAGAATGTTTTCTTTCAGTCTTCTGTTTGAAATTGGTAGCAGACTTCAAGAATTTAGATTTGTTTATAGATGTACTGTATTTTAAAGCATAAAAAAGCATTAGCAAAGGGTCTAAGCATGCTTTGTTTACCAGCTATTTATTTGTAAGTCAGCTATATATCCTCTACTTAAAACACTGTGAGATGCATAGAGGATACCAGATGTATGATTTCATACTTACAAATTTGTAATCTAGTTAAAGAAGCAACTGAGTATCTCTTACTCATGCTAGTAAGAGCTAGTATCCTGGCAGGCACTTTATATGTTCTTCTTAAGTCAGAGGAGTCTCATTAATGTTTAAGTAAACAAATAGGAGACTACAGAAGCTAAATAATTTGCCCACGTTTTCTCCTCCTGAGGGCTGCTGACCACCACAATCTCTATGACTGATTAAGAGTTGGGGAGAATGCATTTCTCAAGACTGTTCAAGCATCAGGAATGTTTTAGATAATGATGAAGGCTAAGTGGATGGAGTAATACAAGGTATGCAGAAGGGCAGCAGCACACATGAGTCACCATCTCTTGGTACTAGAACACTAAGCAAGTAGGCAGAAGGCAAGAGAGAACTGAAAAGCAAGCAAGCTCTATTCTGAGAAGTCTGGTCAGTCTCAATAAGGCATTCAGATTGATAGAAGACATAACTGCACAATCCAAGTGCCATAGAAGCAGTCTTTGAGACAAGGTTTCAGAGGAAAATGATGTAGTAAGAAAATACTTCCAGAATAAACATTGGAAAAAGAGGAAAGAATGAGAGCAGACAATGTAAGTTTTTGGAAAAAGTCCTGGTCTTGGTCCCATCTCATGGGGAAACTCTGGAGCTTAAATATATCTTGGAGTCAATTTTGCATGAAGGCATCAAACCATCTGGGGTTCCTATTCACACCCCTATGAGCAAAGAGCTGCATGCTGCCCTGGGGAAATGGAAATTCCCAGAGATTTCTAGTTCTCTGTGACTATGGGAAAATAAAGCTAGCTCAGTGCAGAGCTCAATCACTGTTAGAAAAGTGGGCAGATCTGGTGAATAGTACACAGTATACAGACTGAGGCCAGCATTAACTTCTACAGTTTACTATACAACTGTTGTCATTTGAAATGGACCATTCAGACATTGAAATGTTTGAATTGAACAATATTAAAGTGTCTGGATAAGGGTATAGGGGATGATAGCCCCATAAGCAGAAAGATGCATAGAAAAACAGAATACCAGCGAGAAATCACTGCAATTCAAAATTATGCAAAATGATGACTATAGACATTTACACATGCCTGTGCAAGCAGCATAGCCAATCCAGAATCTTCTTGTTATGACTCCAAATAGACTCTGCTTTCTATCTTCTCGGTTTTCACCCCACACTTGCAATGTAAGTGACATACTCTACTCTATCCAAAGGTGAATAAAAGCTGGTTCTTAATCACCGAGATTTTAATTTTATTGTTTATGTGCGTATGTCTTCTTTGAAGTCAGCTGTGAGTGAGAAACTGGAACCAAAGATCTAAATAGAGGTTCATCACTTAGAAACCTGCTGCATAAAGACACATAGATGACTGTCTTTGTTCTCACTTTACAAATGCTGGCCAGAACAGGAAAGACCCAAAGGCAAACACATGGAAATGTCCTGGATCACAGGATGACTATGTGTTCAACTCCACCTTTCCCTGTTCCACCCATCAATCCCATGATAACATCAACAGGAAAGGAACCTGTAGTTTGATCTGACTTAACCATTATTTCCTCCAGCAGTCTATCCTGGAAAAAAATATGTAAAATTGTTACTCAAACTTCATCTAATGCTTTGGAAACATCTTTTAAATTTCAAATTGATAAATCATAGTTTTGTTTATTTATGGAGTACAGCATGATACTATGCTTGCAGAAGACAAAGTGTACTCCCTACGGAACAACATGAGCTGGGACCAAGAGTAGCATTCTCATTCCAACTGCTGCATTGCATTCCCTGGCACCCACTGACTTGGCCACATTATAACACAAAATGCATGCAGCCCAACTTCAAAAGTTCTCAGTCTTTTACAGTGTCAACACTGTTTACACGTCAAAAATCCAAAGTCTCTTCTGAGTCTCAAGGCAATCTCTTAGTTGGGACCTCCAGTAAAATAAAGCAAGTTGCATACTTCCAACATACCATGACACAGAATATACATTACCATTTCAAAATGGAGGAATAGGGCATAACTCAGATTTACTGTACCAAAGATCTCTTTGTCAAGTATCAAAGGACTTAGATGACTTCACCCCTCCAGCTTTGCTGCCTGCAACATCTATCTCTCTCTTTGACTAGGTCCACTCCTTTTATGTGGCAATCCTTGACAGATATTCCATGGCTCTGGTGTCTACATCTTGTGGTCTCCACTACAATCAAGCTTCATTTTCAGAGCTTCACAAAATGACCTCTCAGGGCCTCTTACCCTTTCTTCCACTGCCATGCATGGTGTGACCTCAGTGACCTTCTGGAATTGTGGCAAGAGAATCCAAACCTCCTTCACTACTGTATTTCTGCATACCTCCAAAGCCAGCACCTTGTGGATGATATTGTCAGATTTGCCTGCCAGCTTTGGATGACATTAGCAAAAGGCATTTATTCAATTACTTTCTAGGCTCTTTAACAAGGAAGCTTAGCTGGGTGGAATCTAACTCCAAGGGTACACTTCTCTCTATCCCCGATCAGATCAGAAATGGCACTTCTTAATGGCACTTACTTTATTACATCTTTCAGCACAAGCCATGGCTGCAGCATTACATTTTGTAGTATTGTTTTTTTTTTGTTTTCCCTTTACCCTGTTCATTTTGTATTTTTTTCCGTTCCACTTGCTCTTTTTCTTTATGAGTCTGAATAATGATTATTAATAATAACCACAAAACCTACATCTTATATATTATGCTGCCTTAAAATTGTCCCACTGAAGAAATTAGTTCATTAGTTTTTAATTGAGCCTTAAACAAGTTCTTAGGAAAAGATCAGAAGGAAATCAGATGCTTTGACAAAACATCACAGAAATGGCCTCTTCCCACTTGTTAATATCGTTCCCCTCTGAAACCTCCAGGACTGAGCCTTCACTGTGTGAGTTGCCTTCAGTACTACCATCTTGCAGGATTCTACTATAATTGTCCTTTAAGTGATATTTATAAGATTCAACCGCCTCTGTATTCCAAAATTTTAAAACTTCTATATTCCTAAAAAACAAACATAACAAAACAGAAAAACCACGGTCAGTTTGTTCATAGCAATATCCTACACGCTGCTACCAATTTCTATATTAGTTATATTTCTGTTGCTGTCATAAAACACCATGACCAAGGCAACTTATAGAAGAAAGAGTTGATTTTGGCTCATGTTTCCAGGGTGATAAGATCTATCACAGCACGGAGGCATAGCCGCAAAGAGCAGGCATGATGGCAGGAGCAAGACGCTGAGGGGTCACATCTTCAGTCCCAAGCAGGAAACAGAGGAGCAAGCTGGAACTGGTATGAACAGTCTCATCCTTCCTCCAACGATGCTCTAGGACCTGAACCTCCCCAAACACTGCCACCAACTAGGAACTGTTAAGGCTCAGAAACCCAGGACAAATGGCTCTATGAGTTGCCTATTAAACATCCCAAAGTGGATGTTGGCCAGCTCTCTGAAGATCCCTAAGTACCTGTGGCTCTTCCCAGCACTTACCATCCCACCCCCCACTGAAAGCTCTCCCTCCCAGGAGCTGGGCTTCAGTTTCCCTTAATCCAGCCTGATCCTTATATAACTCAACCACTTTGTCTACACTGGTCTTTTGACCTCTTGGTCTAGGCCATCTCGGTTGGTGGCTCTACTCTGACTCTCTCCCCATCTCTTCATTAATGATTCATTTTAGCCTGCTGGCCTACTTTCTCCCTTATATCTATAATAAAAATCTTCTCCATACTTTAGGAGTAGTCATGTTCTCCTTTTAATTTTTCATTTAGAATTCAAGTATTCAAATATCTAAGCCTATATTAGATATTCTCATTGAAACTACTGTAAGAATTTTGATCCCCTCACTACCTTTTCCTATCCCCCTCTTGCTCTTACTGGTCCATTTCTTCTTTTGGGTTAGCTCCTCTTCTATTGTATTTATTTGCTTGAAAACTGATGACAAGATACCAGTAAAACTGTAGGGTGGGGTATCATGTATGTAAAGTATATTTGGCAGGGCCTATAATATATTAGCTTCTCTCCCTATGTATGTTACTTGCTGTCAAGTCAGCTTTATGGATTAAGTGAAGTGACAGTATTCCCAAATGTGCCCCCAGGAGGTAGAAGTTATTTGGGTTGCTGAGACATATCAGAAGGCCCAATAGGCTCTTTGCCTTCAACTGTTGTTGATCACAATTCAGATCCTTATTAATCTGACATCTCTGAGGAATGCAAAATCAAAAATGAGCTAGGAGAAAGGTAAACAGGAAAGAAAGATTTTATTCTAGGCCACTGCATTAAGGAAGACATAAATTTGAACTCTATTACATTAAACAGAAGGTGGTAAGGTATCAAGGAGTGCTGCATGGCTTACCCCATGGGGCCTCTTTTTATTCACTACAGATAAAAAAGACAATGCGAGTCCAAAGAATGGACTCTATCTTCATCCAGTTTAATGATACTGTGTATTTCTTGGAGTCATTTATAGTATCCTGGGCAACCTGAAGGGCAAGTTCACCACCTGAGAGTCTGCGATGCAACCTATGAAAAGCTGCACCACCACCACCGAGCTTCCTCTTTTCAGAAATTGCTTTCTGTCTATGTATTCTTTGAGAAAGGGTGGCTTT
Source organism: Uromys caudimaculatus (assembly GCA_028551405.1). Lineage (NCBI taxonomy): Eukaryota > Metazoa > Chordata > Mammalia > Rodentia > Muridae > Uromys > Uromys caudimaculatus. The sequence continues at coordinate 37,244,498 of CM052701.1, read as the reverse complement.
AATGGTCTCTGCACCCCCCCCCCTCCTTTGTGGGAAGGTTAATACCTGTGATCCCAGTACTGCACTCTGACCCAGAATGACAACAGTTATGTCCAACCCAATGAGAGCAGGTACACAGCAAAGAGATAGTGCAAGAAGCCATTGTAGGTCATATGCTGTAGTTTGGACAAGAAATGTCTCCAAAGGCCAGTTCACTGAAGGCTTTGTATCCAGCTTGTGCTCTTGGAAGTGATGCACTTTAGGAGGAGGACTTAAGTCATTTTGAGACATGATTTTTAAGATCGCTCCTCTCTCCCCTTGCTTTCTAGTGGTATCACGGATAAGTTCCCAGTTCTAGGTATGATGTGTTGCCTCATCATGGGTCCACAGCTAGCATATCCTACTGACCATGGACTAAACCCCACAAAAATATACAGCAAGATAAACCTTCCCTCCTTTTAAGTTGATTAGCTCAGGTATTTTGTTATAGTAATGTAAACCTGACACACATTAAGTGTATTTACTCATGTATTTTACCTAAAAGGGTTGGGGAGCAAACAGCAAACAAACAAACAAACAAACAAACAAAAAACAGTCCATTTTCAAATGCAAGCAAACACTCCCAGTCTCCATGACTCCATGGCAAGAGGTAGCCCTACAAATTGGAAATCAGGTTGCTATTCCCCCTGTATAAACTGGAACCTGACATACTTGAGAAAGATTTTCCCAGGCTGTAAAACTGGCAAGAGGCTTTAAAATAGAATAACAGCTCAAAAGGAAAGGATTTACAATGATAAGTTATTTGAAGGAAACATACTCAGAAAAGGAAGGTCAGCGGATTAGAGTCAGGAAGAAGTGTGTACAAGTTCGGCCAAACTGATGGGGCATTAAGCCTCCCTGGCCAATACAATCTTTTAGGGTTCCACATTGAACTGTTTCCATATAGAAACTAACAAATAGGATTCAGTAGCTGACCAGTCAGAAACTTTGCATTTAAGAGGATTTCTAGTTGGGTTTTGAGCCTGACTGAGTTACTACTTTAGACACTATATAGTAACCTAGTGAACCTTCAAATGCCTGTCTCACAGCCATAGATACGGTAAACACAAAGTTTTCCATGAATCAAGAGTGGGGCATTTAAAACGTTAAGAGCAAACAACACCAGTCAATGAGCCCCAGGCAAACACAGGCTTCTTAAATCCCTGCAACATATTTCATGTTTAGGCTGTTATGCATCTATACATTCATCTCTCAGAATAACATATTTCTTGGAACGTATTTTTATTTGAATCTGGTAGTGCAGATGGTGCAGGGAAGTGGGAGTCCCTTAGGGGACTGAGAAAATGTGGGAGTTAGGATGGAATAAAAAACAAGGAGGAAAGACCTATGTAGATAGTTAAATAAAATTAAAATATTGTTGGCAATAGGATCTGAAAGGCAGAAGAGAAAGTCCCTTTGAAAAGTAGAATACACACACACACACATGTGAACATACAGATATACATGCACAGATGCATACATATGTACACATATATATATACATATGTGTACACATACATCCATGCATGCAGAAAGCACAAATACACAAATTTATTCTCATAAACCTCCTGCACACTTCCTTTGGGAAACCCAGTGCCACCTCCTCGTTTGGATAGCACTTAATCTCTCTTGTCTGTAAAATATTTCGGTGGACACAGTACATAGAAGACTTGATTCTTTTGGAAGACTGAATGTCCTAACAGGCATATGTCAACCCAATGTGGCTCAACACAAGACCATAAACTTTCTTAACACCTTATGATTCTTTTGCAGTTTTGTTTTGTAATTGAATTGCATGGTTCTCAAATGTGAACTTTGTGCATGAAAATGTCCCATTGCAGTGCCAAAGGGTTGGACACGCCCACAGGGCCTAAAGTCACCTAGCCCTGGTGTCTAATAGTTGAGGAAAGATAGTGGGTGAGATTTGGTAGAGTGATAAACTATCCTGGTTTACCAAAAGCAAAGTGATTTCTAAGAACTGAGACTTCATGTCAGTGGCTCTGAACCTGTGGATCACAGCACCTTGGCAAACCTCTATTTCCAAAAGTCTTTACATTACAATTAATAAAAGTAGCAAAATTACAGTTATGAAAAAGAAACAAAAATAATTTTATGGGTGGGGTCACTACAACATGAGAAACTGTGTTAAAGGGTCTCAGCATTCAGGAGGTTGAGAACCACTGTTTCAAGGGAGTCCAAGGAAACCGAGGAACATGGGTCAAGACAAGTGTAAAAAAAAAAAAAATCACTACCAAAATCATCTTACTTTTCCTGTAGCTCAGATAGACTTATTCCAGGATATGAAAGTAGTGCAGCCAAGTTGCTCAGCTTTCAAAATAAAAATTGCCTCATCTGAAACTGTGAGAGATTTTTGCCTTAACACTTTGCGAGCAGTCCAATTAGTTAAGACAAGAATATGAATTGAGATTCCAAATGAAAAAAAAGGTACCTTCCCAAAACCCAAAAGAAGTATGTAATATCATCTTTAAAAAAATAAAGACTCACAGAGATTCACCCATTTAAAAAATAAGTCACTTTTCAAAATTAATTAGGCCATATCTCATCATTCTATCTTAAATTTTCAGGTATGCCTAAATAGCTACTTGGAAGTTATTACAGAAAATTGTAGATAAACAGCAGAATGGGTCAATGTAAGAGCATTAGTGTTGCTAATGTGTTATATGTCATCCAATTCAGATCGTAACACTTCTCAAAGATGTAAGTCTTGGTTTTGGATTTTCAAAAGAACAGACCCTGAGGCAAGGATATTAGCAGAGATAGTTTTCTTATGTGGGATCCTGAGAAGCACATGCTTGGCAGCAGACAATGTCGGATATGGAGGAAGAAAAGCCAGCAGGGGTGTGGCAACGAGCCAGTGACTGCTGTGGAAAACTGGGGCTCAATCAATTGTGAATCAGATGTGTCCTGTACAAATCCTCCTGTACTTTTTATGATTCACAATGAGAATGATGTAATTTGAGTTTCAGTGGCTTCCTTCTTGAACCGACTAAGATGCTAATAAGGTACTGATAGTCTGGGCTTTAGGGTTTCTAGCTGGGTAACCATTCATAGCTAAGATGGTGGGTTTCATTCCTCACTGTGTAAGATCTGCAGAAGTCAGGGGAACAAAGGCAACAGGCTACAGTGCATCGCAAGGGTCCACTGAGGCATTCCAGCAGTTCTGCATGGAAAGCATCTACAACAGGATACAAAAGAACTTTAAAAATAATGAATGGTTAAGAACGACATTTACAAACTATCAATGGAGCCCCAGAGCAGTTGCAGAGTGACTTTAAATTACATGGAATCTTATTAGTCCAAGAATAGCAGCTGAAATTCCTTACATCCATCCTAGAGCACAGCTGTCCACACTGAATATGTCAGTTTAGTCAACTGGTTTTCAATGTGAGACTGCTTCAAATAGTTCTTTAGTACTAGTGTGGGAATTATGCACAACTGCTATCCACCCATGCTTGAAATGTATATTTTAACTTGTTTTATCTTAAGAATTTCATTAACTAAAGCTTGGAATTAGAAATGGTGAATTTTGCATACTAGACATCATACCAGTTTAACTGAACTCTTCAGGAAATTAAGGAACTAAAATTCTGTTTTTTATGAAAGTAGTGTAGCAGTTAAGGAGAGACTACTTTGAATCATAGCTACTAATCCTTAGTTGTCAATATAATTGAACGTCTAAACAAACATTTCCCAACGGTATACTTGGGGAGGGGGATGATGAGCTACTATGTCAGAAATTTGTGTTTTCCCATGCCTACTCCCCATACTGCAAAGGAAAACATGGGTATATGTAATGTGATTGGAAATCCACAAAATTTGATTGTCTATGTAACAACATATCGATTGCTTTCATTACAGACTAGAATTTAACACATGGGAGTTGTGCTTGCAAGTGAATACAGGGAGGTTAAAAGTGAACGCAAGAAAGCAGCCCAGACTGTCACTGTTTTGTCCTTCATGGTGCTCATTAGGGCCCCGTGAGTTTGCTGGAGGTACATTTGTGTGTCAGTAGGCTTCAGAGAAAAAGAACGAGCTCTGTGACTTCCTAGAGAAATGTCTTCCCTGGGCCCTTTGAGAATAGCTCTGCGAGTGAATTGACTTTCACATTATGCTTGAAAAGAATCCTGTTCTTTTCTGACCCACCTTCAGGATTCCTGCTAGTTTATTATTTTTTTCATTATATATGCAAAAGGATTTTTACTGCAGGTCAGATAGATTTCAATGAATGGATAGATACCAGCTGAGTTAAACCCACTGTTACATTAAACTCATACTTTCTAGATGATAATCCCCCAAATCAAATTCCAAACCCCTTAGCTTTTGTTAGCAGCCTATGAGCAACTGCATTAATAAGAGCCCTTCATCTGTATTCTCCATGAGTGCTCAGCAGTGGTCCTCAAACATTAGCACATGCATGATTCATGAAGCCTGACAAAAATGCAGATTTCTGTAGGTAGAAGTCAAGTGTGCCTTCTCATTCCCTCTTGAAACTTTTTCCTGGACATTGACCTTGAAGGATTTTCTTTTCTTAATGGAAGGCTGAGCAGCAGGATCCTTAGAACTGGATTTTTGGCTTATCACCCTGTCCTAAGTTGGCTTAATCACTCAGTCTACACAGAAGTTCTTCACTTGACCAGCTGGAGCTCTTCCTAGGAGTGCACAGTGAGCGATGAGCACAAGAAGCTCAAGAATGCACACAGACATGGATGGAGGGCTCAGAGATTCAGCTAAGTGAAAAGAACAGGACACAAAAGATAGGTACAAACAGGATGAACACATTCTAACATCACTGACAAGAAGACAGCTAAGATTAGACTCTTGCTTTAATATTTGCAATTTCTCAGACTGTGCCATAGATGTGGAAAATAATTATTTGTCAGTAGACTTTAAGCACAAAATAAAAACGGAGGCTTTGCTTTACATATATATAAAATCTTGAGAAGTTATTCTCAAACTGCAGAATAGCAGACTGTCTGGGGAGCTTGTTAGGAATAGAGTTTCAGGCTATAGTTTAGCTGCACTGAATCTGGGCCTCCAGGAGTGGGAACTAAGCATTAGTGTCTTTTAAAGTTGTTGAACATTTTCTAATGTACTTTCCAAACTGACTATAGGCAATCATGCTGAAACTGATATGAATGTAAGATTTGGGTGTCATCATTAATCCAAATATAGACTGTGCAGTCTTTCCAGAGCTCCCTCCTGCAGATTTTCTCATTTGTCTTCTCTTGGCGAGATGGAAAGAGAAAACATCACTTGCTTTTCACAGGTGAATTAGAGGTCAGCAACACTGGGACAATGTGCTGGTTTGTATAAGATCAGCCCAGGAAGTTGCACTCTTTGGGGGTGTGACTTTATTGGAGTAGGTGTGCCTTGTTGGAGTAGGTGTGTCACTGTGGGTTGGGATAAAAGACCCTCATCTTGGCTGCCTGGAAGTCAGTATTCTGCTAGCAGCCTTCAGATGAAGTTGTATAACTCTGAGCTTCTCTTTCACTATGCCTGCCTAGATGTTGCCATGTTCCCGCCTTGACGATAATAGACTGAACCTTTGAACCTGTAAGCCAGCATCAATTAAATGTTGTTCTTATAAAAGTTGCCTTTGTCATGGTGTCTGCTCACAGCAGTAAAACACTAAGACAGAAATTGGTACCAGAGACTGGGGTATTGCTGAGATGGGCCTGACCATGTTTCTGTTTGGAAGATGTGGGTTTTGGGACTTTGGATTTGAAAAACAGTGGAATGCATTTTATGGGGCTTACTGGGTTATCCTAGTAGGAATGAGGAAGACTCTGTTACTGAGATTGATCTGAACTGTGCAGACCTGGCCCAAGAGGTTTCAGTGGAGAATTTCAATATGTGGCCTAAAGACTGTGTTTGTGGTATTTTGGTGAAGAATGTGGCTGCTTTTTGCCCTTGTCTGAAGAATATACATGAGTCTAAAGTAAAGAGATTTATATCAATTGCATTGACAAAGGAGGTCTTAAAAAGTCCAGCAGAGACTTTGTTCTCTGGTTAAGTCTCATGAGCATTTTGAACAAGCGTAGCAAGATTACAAAGGAAAAATATAAAATATATGGTCCAAGTATTAAAGGGACACCAGGAAGTGAAATGGAACTGAATCCTATGTTTTCTGAGATAACAGATTAAGGGACTTTGGGGCAAGATCCTACTCAGCCAAACTGAGATCTAGGCATAGTGGTACATACCTTTAATCCCAGGAGAGAAAACCAAGTAGATCTCTTAGCTCAAGGCCAGCCTGGGACAGAGCAGGTTCTAGGTGAAGAAAAGCTTAAGTCCAGGCATGGTGGTACACCCCTTTAATCCCAGCATTACAGGAGCCATGCAGATCTCTGAATTCAAGGTCAATCTATAGAACAACTTCCAGGATAGCCAAGTTTAGGCAGTGAAGGAGCTGGAAAACAAAGCTGGTGATAATATAATAGAACAAGGGGCACCATATTCTAGCCCTATCAAGTAGCAGAACATGGCAGCTTTGGCCATGTGGCTCTGGTTTTAGAGTCAAGAATAGAAGGGACTACTGGAACAATTGATGCTGGTTAGCTGGAGCTAAGAAATTAGCAATGATTAAGAATTGACCAGCATTACTGAGGTGAAATCTTCTGAGAAGTGTTTTCTAAGAGCACAAAGAAGCTGTGTTTCAGAGATAGCCAAGGTTGTATCTCATGCTGCAGCTGTATTTGGTAATATGCAAGAGTCACCGAGGTGGTACTGGTTTTGAAGGCATGAAAGGGGTCACAAAGAACAGCTGAGGCTTGGCACTGTGAGAGGCCATGGAAGGCCAATGGTGAAGGTGCAGCCTGGTTGTTGTTGACGGCCCAGGACTGAAGGGGTCATGCAAAGGATTTGAGGCTTGGCACCATGAAGAGAGCCTATGAGAGGCTATTGGTAAAGCAGAGTTGCAGCAGAAGACCCCAGAGTATTGAAGATGTCAGTAACATAGGATTATCACCAAGAACAGCAGCAGCAGTGGAGTGGATCAATCTGAGCTTAGAGTGCTACAGAGGGCAGAGCTGGAGAAGTGATGCCAGCCCTTTCGAGGATGCCAGAAGAGCATGTGTGGATCCCAGACATTGAAACAGAAGCTGTAACATTGACGTTGCTTTGGAGACCCCAAGATGTTCAAGATGCCAGAGTGGAACCAGCAGAGATGCTAACAGGGAGTGGAGCCAGCCCAAGAGAAAGAAGTTTGTTGCAGTCAACAAAGATGAAAAAGGAGTTGGAGATCTGAAGACCACTTTGACATCAGACATGGAGATGCAAAGTTTGGAGTTTGCCCAGCTGGTTTCCTATCTTGCTTTGGGGATCACAGTTAGGTGATCAGATGAATCTCAGAAGAGACTTTGAACATTGGACTTTTAACATTGTTGAGACTGCTATAGACTATGGTGACTTTGGAAGTTGGACTAAATGTACTTTTTTATTATGCTATGGCTAGGTATGTTCCCCACAGATTCATATGTTTTAAATAAGCCTATGGGAGCCAGGGAGTGGAATGTGATGGTTTGTTTATGCTTAGCCTAGGGAATGGCACTATTTGGAGGTGTGGCTTTGTTGGAGTAAGTGTGGCCTTGTTAGAGTAGGTATGTCACTGTGAGTATGGGACCCTCATCCTGGCTGCCTGAAAGTCAGTATTCTGCTAGCATCTTTGAGATGAAGCTGTAGAATTCAGAATTCTTCCTCCACCATGCCTGCCTGGATGTTGCCATGTTCCTGCCTTGATGATAATGGACTAAACCTCTGTACCTATAAGCCAACCAATTAAATGTTGCCTTGGTCATAGTATCTTCTCACAGCAGTAAAACCCTAAGACAGATACTCATGTCTACCTTAATAAAGCACAGACATATCTCCTCTTCTGGGTCTCATTTTCTTGTGAATGACCAGCCTCTGTCTCTATCTCTGTCTTAGCTCTTTCTTACCTCTCCTTCTTCTCTCCCCCTCTATGTGTGTATGTGTGTACAAGGGAACAGAAGTTAATTAAGCTTTAGCTGTCCTTCCTCATAAGCAGTCCACATTGTTTGCTGAAACTGGGTCTCCCTGTTTGGGGACTTGCTGATTAGGCTAGGTTGACCAATGAGCCCCAGAGATTTGCCTGCCTCTGCTTCCTGGTGCTAGAATTACTAGTACTTATCATGAATCTCAGCTTTTCTTATGTAACCACTAGGGATGAAACTCTTGACTTCCTGCTTGCAGTGGCAAGTGTATTACTGACTAAAGTATTTCCCTAACCCTCATGAAGACTTTATTGAAGAGATAGCTGAAGATCTCTTGTGATAGTCAAGTTATTACAGTTCTTAACTGGGGAATGGGTCTCAGAGGTTAGCAGTACTGGTTGCCCTTCCAGGAGACCAAGATTCAGTTCTCAACTTCTACATGACAGTTCACACCTGTCTGTTAAATCCAGTCACAGGGGATCTGACAACTTCTACTGGCCTCCACAGACAATAGGCATATATGCACAGATATACATTCAGGTCAAACACCCATACTTGTAAATTAAACAATGGTGATAAAAATAGATTTTTCATCATTTATGATGACAAGCCTTCTTTCATTTTAAAAATTTTATTCATCTACTGAGTACAAATATGGCCAAAATATAGTTTATGAAATTCTCAAAGAATATATATAGTATACCAAATTAAATTTTCTCTAATAAAACATTGCATACTTGAGATTAAAATTCTATTCATTGAGGACCAGTATTTTCTTAGAATGTAACAGAAAGCAAACCTACCTAGAAAAATGAAATGTTTATATATGTGCCTACATTTTATTTCAGAAAATAGACTTAAATTTTCATTACCAAAATTAATAAATGTGCCACTAACCACTTATTTATAAATATTTCTCTACTTTTTTTCATCTTAGACTCTTCAGAACTGGCCTTTGAACACAACACTTTCAATATGTGCCCTTTGGTTCATGTTCTGGGCAATTGGTGTTTGTTTTGTTTTGTTTTTTGTTTGTTTGTTTGTTTTTGTCAACTGGACACAAGCCAAGGTTACCTGGAAAGAGGGAACTTCAGTTACGAAAAAAAAACTATCAAACTGTCCTGTCGTCAAGTCTGAGGGACATTTTATTGTTGAATGAAGGATATGGGACATTCTTTCACACTGTGGGTGTTGCCTCTCATGGGCCTGTGGTCTCAGGTTTTATAAAGTAGGCTTAGCAAGTCAGGAGGAGCCAGCCAATGAGCTGCAACACTCCTTCATGGCTTCTGCTTCAGTTTTTGCCTCCGAGTTCTTGCCTTAACATTATGCCCCAACTTCCCTTCATGATAGAGTGTAATATATAAGATAAAATAAACCCTTCTTCCTCAAGTTGCTTTTGTACATGGTGTCTTTCACAGCAATGGAAGGCACAGTAGGATAAGACAGGAATGGGAAACAAATCTTTCCAGCAGAACCATTATTCACCACAACGTCAGGCCAAAAGTTTCATGTTCTCAAACTTCAGAAGCAATAATCCCGTGCCAGACCTTGTCTCACAGTGCAGTATTCCTGATGTAGTTGTTATGTCTGCCAAAGACTAGATGATGTATTGCCACCATCTCCACTCTTGCTTTTCCGTAGTGCTGCTCCCTTGTACTCTACCATGTCCTGGGCCTTCCCAGCTCAGTGGACTCTGGTTTGTCTGCTTTCCTCCATAGAAGCAGCATCACAGAACACTGGCATGATATGTATTTACTCCCTACATGGTTCCATACCAATTTCTTCTTCACCTCTTCCTTTTGCACCCTCTATGCTGAGGAAACATTCTCAGCCTTGGCCATGGTAAGACTAAGGATACCTTTATCCCAAGTCTTCCAAGGTAGTGCTGTTTCGCACAGAAGTCTTTTTCTTCAAGCTGACTTTGCCCATTTCCAAACCACGTCATTGTGCCTGACAACATCTTCTTCCCTTCTTATTCTTCTGGGATCCCTCATTTCTTGCTTTAATTGTGCACCAATTGGTGGTTGCTTCCTTTCTTGCCATGACTGTACCATTAAGATGGGCAGATGTCCCATTTGTTCCTCAAAGCTGTCTCTCTAACTTCCTCCCTGGCTTTCTAAACACTACCTAACCCGGTCTTGCAGGTCCTTGTCTTTCTCCACCTGCTATTCTTTCCTTGTACTCACCTACTGATTTCCTGGTTCACTGCCTCTGTTTCTTCACATTTTAGTCCTCAGCCGATTATCATCAAGCTCTCATCAGTGACTCCATCATTTGAACTTGCTGAACACTCTCTTGTAGCCTGTCTCCTCTACTGTGAGTCATCACTAGGTATTGTCCTTGTCAACAACCATAGTACTTCCAATCTCTGTGTCAAGAATCTCACACTGTGATTGCCACCTCTTTACCTTCTATCCTATTCCCTATAGTATACTGCATGTCCTGGTTCTCAAACCTCACTTAAAATCCCAAGCTGACACTACATCTCATGGTACTCCCTTAAAACTACATAAATGATCTCATTTCTCCTTATTCAGCTTAGGTTCCGCTATCAATCATTATGATTACATTCTTGCCACTAAATTTAACATCATGTAGAATCAGGCTTTGCTGGCTGAGTCAACTCTCTATCAACCTCTACTTTCTCACTTGTAGCTAGAAGTTGGACCAAACACATAGCTAAGCTATTTGTCTCATGATCATTTATAGTCATCCTCCTCCTCTAGGTCTTTACATCTCATGGTATTTATATATGTCCTTCTTCTCTTCTCCCCATCTCCTAAAATGTTGCTCATGTCTCTCAACTCTGCTCCAACCTTCCACAACTCTTTCATTCTCTGCTGTCCTTCAGATGGCATCGCTTTCCATTTCATAACGTCTCCCACTCCCATCTCTCCCTTCTTACACGTGCTGTGCCCGTACTGTTGATTTTTCTTCCTTTTATCATTTCTCCCTGTCAATCTCCTAGTTAAGGGCATTAGTCCCGCCTTCATTAGATTACAAATCTAGTAACCCTTTGTCCCTTAGAATAACCTCTTCTCGACTGCAGTCTTCCTGGCAGAATGCACATATGCTGCCACACCACATTGAGTTCTTGTCTCTCTAGTTTTCTCCTCTCCTCACTGTTCACCATATTATTTTTCCTTTATTTTCTACAGAGCTCATGAAAGGAACGCTAATTATGCGAGCTATTTCTATTTTCTTTCTTTCTCTCTCTCTTTTTTTAATTTTTATTTTTTGATTATTTACATTTCAAATATTTCCCCTTTCCAGGTCTCCACTTTGGAAACCCCCATCCTCTCCCCCTCCCCTACCTCTATGAGGGTATTCTCCCACCCACCTACCTGCCCACCCACCCACCCACTCCCGTCTTCCCACCCTGGCATTCCCCTATACTGGGGCCTCTAACACCCTCAGGCCCAAGGTCTCTCCTCCCCCTGATGGCCAATCAGGCTCTTCTCTGCCACATATGTGGTCTGAACCATGGGTCCCTCCATGTGTATTCTTTGGTTGGTGGTCCAGTCTCCAGGAGCACCGGGGGGGGTCAGGCCAGTTGACACTGTTGCTCCTTCCATGGGGCTGCAAACTCCCTCAGCTCCTTCAGTCCCTTCTCCAACTCCTCTATCTGGGACCTCACACTCAGTCCAATGGTTACTGTGAAGTGGAACTTGGGTATTTTGAACTTTTGGGCTACTATCCACTTATCAGTGAGGACATACCATGTTCGTTCAACATCCTTAGTCATCAGGGAAATGCAAATCAAAACAACTCTGAGATTCCACCTCACACCAGTCAGAATGGCTAAGATCAAAAACTCAGGTGACAGCAGATGCTGGTGAGGATGTGGAGAAAGTTGAACACTTCTCCATTGTTGGTGGGATTGCAAGCTGGTACAACCACTCTGGAAATCAGTTTGGCAGACCCTCAGAAAAATGGGCATAATACTACCTGAGGACCCAGCTATATCACTCCTGGGCATATACCCAGAAGATGCTCCAACATGTAATAAAGACACATGCTCCACTATGTTCATAGCAGCCATATTTATAATAGCCAGAAGCTGGAAACAACCCAGATATCCCTCAACAGAGGAATGGATACAGAAAATGTGGAACATTTACACAATGGAGTACTACTCAGCTATTAAAAACAATGACTTCATGAAATTCACAGGCAAATGGATGGAACTTGAAAATATCATCCTGAGTGAGGTAACTCAGTCACAAAGAAACGAACATGATATGTACTCTTTCTTTCTCTTGAAACCAGTTCATTCATGTTTTGCTGCTAAGACACCGTGGCACCTCTGCAAATTTTCACAGATACTTTGATATTTCAGATCTCATTGGAAATCCCTCCTGATTCCTCATTCTCCTAGAGCGTCCCTAGCAGATGGTCACTCCCTCCCTTGTTTCATGTGTCCTCCCCTCTTGCTTTCTGGGTACTGCATGGTTATTTGATTTTACTAACATAAAACTATCAACGCATAGCTTTTGTTATCTGTCCAATGTTAATTTGTGATCTGCTTCATCTCAGCAAATGCTCAGTTTAGATATCATGATTTATCCTTTGGCTGCTCTGTTTAAAAACAAACATAGCTGATAAATCAGAAAAAAATCATTGCTTCTTATTCAAAAGTGTACAAAATCTTATGACACCCTATCTCCTTCAGTATTACCATCTTAGTTCAGACCACCAATGCCTCTTATCTGGATGCTTACAGAGGACTCAAAATCAGTTTCCCTATGTTTTTTCTAGACAGTGGTTTTCCTTGATAACCTGGTTAAATTCCGAGTTAGATTATGTTATTTCTCTGCTTGAAATTTCTGATGGTTTTGCCTTTACACTAAAAGCCAGTATCTGCAAAATAAACTGTAAAGCTGTAGACAAGCTACCTTTGATGACCTCTTGGTAGTTTCACTTTCTGCTTTGAAGCCTGATGTCTTTGCTGTAGCACCTTGGCTTCCTATCTCTGTTTCTCTGACCTCTCCCTTTCCGTTACCCCTGCCCCGCTCTCTGATTTTTTTCCTGAGACAGCATGACTTGCTCACTACCATCCTTCACATCTTTTTTCAAATAGTCTCTTTCAATAAGGACGATTCTACTCACTTTATGGACCCCCCTCAGTTTTCAGCATCGAGTCTCCACTGCTGCTGTGCCTTTCTTTTTAGTTTTCTTTAACATTTTCCTCTGGCTCATTATTTACTCTTCATACCAGTATATAGTTTTTATTTCCTATATAAATTAATTTTCACTGTACTGCCAGCATTTCACAAATAGTAGGAGCCTAATACACAGTAAATGAGTGAACGAATGAATGGTGAGGCAAAGGAGAGGACTTTGGGTGTTTATTTTTCATAGTAAGATATTATATAGATGCGCATTGAATGCAGGCCCTACTTTAAACTATTAAGCAACCACATGCCAATTTTGACTTGTACACTGTGCCCGTGGTCAACTCTAATTTTCAGATCTTGCTAAGCCAAGAGTTGCTCATTGTATATACACAGGATTATTTTCAGAGCACTCCACACAGTCTTCTACCTTTTATTTTCAACTCTATATCCTAAGTCTGTCAAGAGATAATTCTGGTTCTTGATTTTCTTGTATCCCACATTAAGAGATTACTACCTAGCTTTGATAAGCTATGGTATATTACTTCATTTAAGTTGAGCATAATGTTTAATAAGACAGAGGAAATTAAAATTACCTTTGCGCTATTAAAACAGAAATGGGGACAGATAGTATTTTCCAACAATAGCAGCACTACTGCACTCTCTTTTTATGCTGTGTCACTGATAAGGTTCCATTAAGAGTTTGCATATAAGTTCCGTTCTCTTGACTACAGATATTTCCTTCCTTGCCTCAGTTGCCTTGGTCAATTAAGTAGGCTAAAGGTAACCCTATTTGACTTCTAAGACAAATTAGTGCTGACAGCATTCATCCTTGGCTCTCCTTTTTTGTAACATGAGGATCCTGAACTGGCAAGTAAGAATTTCCACTGTGCAAGGCTACCATGATAGTCTTAACACCCTGAAGGGACCACATAGAAAGTGAAGCATGTGGAGCCCCAGGCAGTTAATCCCCTTGCCATTTACATCTCCGCAACTCAGCATCAGATACATGAATGAAAACACTTGAAAATATCCTTCATTCCAGCTCCTCTCTGACTGCAACTCAATGAGAGAGCCCAAGAAAGAACCATCATACTGAGCAAGATCCTAATCCCTGCTTAAAGAGAACTATGAGAGATAATAAACAAAGGGTCTAGTTTTAAGTCACCGACTTTAGGGTGACCCATCATGTAGCACTATGTGACTAACATCTATTGTTTTGCTTCAGGTACATGGTTGAGATGCTCATGGGAACAGCATTCAGCTTTACTGAGTCAATTCTTGTATGTTATATGTCAGAAGCACTCAAGGTAGAAAAAGGTGCTTGTATGCTCATTGGCATATAAAAGAGTCAAGCGCTTCTCTTCATAATTTCTCTGAGTGATTAATTTCACAACATGGTTGGATATAAAGTAGAATATAGGGGGCTGGCGAGATTGCTTAGAATTCTAGAGCATTGGCTGCTCATCCAGAAAACCCACGTTCAATTCCCAGCATTGACATGGTGTTTCATAATCATCTGTAACTCCAGTACCACAGATCCAAAGCCCTCTTCTGGTCTCCATGGCTAACAAGTACACATGTGGTCCCCAGATATGGGCAAATCATCCAAACTCATGAAAATGCTTTAAAAAAATAGAAAATCTAAAAATATTAGGGTGTTGTTTTAAGGGAGCTGGAGGAGAATGACAACCAAAAAACTCTCAGAAGTTACAGGAAGATGCAAGGTGAATTGTCATTTGTAGTTTTCTAAAACTGCCCACATTTGTCTTTTATTTCAGGAAAATTTACAAAAGAAGAAGAAGATAAAAAGAACTATTGCTTTTTCAGTCTTGATTGCTCTGCTAGCACAAAATCCATTGTAATTCAATGTGTCCCAAGCCTGGCTTCCTAAGGTCTACCATAGCGGAGGAGATGTCACCCTCTTATAACTTCTCAGCTCTCCAGCAGAGTGTTCCCTCTTAATAACTTGCTGCAAATTTATATTCTTACATTTGAGTGAAAAATAGCAAGGTTCAAACTCTTTCATTCTCTCCACTAATGTTTGATATATTATCCCCTTTAGGTCTCCATTTTATATGGGATTTCAATTGATTTGTTCTTGCTTTTTCTTTTGATTGTAGTCAGTGTGACTTTATTTAAAGCTATAAACTCTATATCCAGTTTTTCATTTGAGAAGATTATTTCCTCTTCTTCTGTGCCTTTGCTCATCTTTCTGTCATAACACTCATATTTTAAAGTGATTTTTTTTTTTTAAAAAAATCATTTTCTCAAGCCGACCCACAGATTCCTAAGCATGTGCTCTCCAAGAATAGACAATTTATTTATGTCTGCTCTTTCTTACATCTTTCTTTGTGACACTTCAGTAAACCAGATTAATCATAATATCTGAAATCTTACTGTTGGTATTTATTTAGGGAGTAGGGTTTATGGAATAAGAAAAACTATCCAGAAGTGAGTTAAAATAAACTTAATTAGTTAGGTTACTTATTTTTTGACAAGTGAGGGAGGTTGGATATTCTTTTATTCCTTCTTCCCCTAAAATTTGACCATCCACATAAATACTGGGAGCTAGTAAGAGGGCAAAGAACAATATTATTAATATTGCACTTACATGTTAAACACCAGTCTCATAAAATAGAAGCTAAGGCACTCACTGTTCTAGAGTCAAAGTATATTGTCAACCCCCTTCTGTTCAGAATTGAATAATGCCATTGAATCTTTTAATATAGATCTGCAACGAAATGAATCTAATAACTCTTCCTTAGTCACAGGGGAAAGGGTGGTTCTTACTCATAGTAACAAGAAGTGGATTAAACTTATTGTGGAAACAGGAAGTGAAAAAATATGGACCTAAAATTGTCTTTTAATGTATAATTGCTATTATGTGTCATATGTAATTTTGTGTGTCTCATACTTTGATCCATTTGATACCAACTCCTCTTTTAATTCAAGAAATGAATTATCAAGATGGAAGAACAGAAACTGCTTCTTAAGTGTTCTGAATAGTGGGAAAGGGAAGGAATCACAATGGGGCAAGCAAACATAACTATACAAGAAATGAATCTCATGGCATGTCTACTCTAGATTCATCCCGAGATTTCTACATCCTTTGTCTAATTATGCTTCTCAGGTGTATTGAATTGAGCCTGATTGTGACTGACACTGCAAAATGTAACAAGATACCACAAGACTTTACAGGCTTTTAAAAAATGTTAACTTTTAGCATCTCTTGAGAATCTACTGGTCCAATAGGCGATTCTGCTAATTGGGTAGGGAATCTTTTGTCACCTAAAGTCAGCTGGTGGGGATCTCTCACTCATCTGCAGTTAGCTGGTGGAGAACATTAATTTCCCTACAGTCACCTGGTGGGTCTTTGAGAGTCTGGGCAGTCTAGGATGGTTCCAGCTGGAATGGTGCAGACTCTCTATATCTCTGATCATTCCAAAAGGTACATGTTCTCTGCTTGCAAAGAAACCAGGACACAAAAGTCTGGACTTGGAGCCTATTTCCTGGTATAAGCTTGATTAGGGACCACCCTGTAATCCAGATTCATTGTGAGAAGGGAACATAAAGTTATAGAACATGAAGACTTTGGGGATGATCCTAATATGGACCATGAATTCAACAAGAGAAGCTATGTATAAGGAGAACACATCAAATGAGATTACTGTCACCTCTATACTCATACGTGTGTGGCCATCCATTGGAGTATATTGGATCCAACAAAAGTCACACTTCTCCCAATAGCTATCAGTTATTGCCTCTTAGGTAGATGTGGAATTTTATGCCTACTCCACATAGGGTTTTTTTTTCTAGCTCAGTCTTGTATATGTCTTGTCCTTGCTGTCACACTGCTGTTGAGGTTTTATGTACACCTGTCCTACTGTGTTCAACAAACAGTTTTCTTATACTCATTTACTGCTCTCTAGGTTAGTAGTCATCTAAAATTCAAAAGGAAGCTTCTCTAATGAGGTTGAGAGATGTACTAACCTATGGGTGTCATGAGGAATCATCAAGAATTGGTTTAATACTATGTCCCATTAACAGAGTGCTAGTAATAGGTTCTCTTCGGGCTTATGATTTTTTTTTTTTCATAAGGTTTTCAGTATTATCCTTCTGGTATTCCATCTTCTGTCCTGCCATCCCATTCTGCACCTCATTTAACCCTCTTATTCCATTATTCCTTCTCCCCTACTGTATCCTTTTCTGTTATTCTCCTATTTCATGTGATGTATTCTATCTTTCCTTCCCTGAAGACCCACCTTTCCATTGTCCTTTACTAAGTTATTGACCTTTATGGGTATTCTAAATGAAACAGACATATCGAAAAGTACAGAGACAAAATGAGAAGTAAGAGAAAGCATGTAACATTATTTTTGGTAGGGGTGGAGCTTGGTTACCTCACTCAGAATGACCGTTTCATCCATTTCCTACAAATTTCATTTTTATTAACAGATAAATAATATTCCATTGTGTATATGTACCACATTTTGCTTGTCTCTTCATCAGTTGCTTGACATTTGAGGTTGTCGCTGGTTATTTTGAATAGAGAATTGTGTAGATGAGCAAGAATTATAAAAATAGAGTCTTTGTGATTTATGCCTAGCACTGGTGTAGCTATATCATGTGGTACATCAATTTCGTGCTTTCAGGAAAACCTCCAAACTAATTACCATAATAGTTGCAGCACTTTGCACTTCTACCTGAGTGAATGTGTGTTGTTTTTTTTCTCCCTCAAATCCATACCAGCATTTGTTATTAGTTTTTAAAATCCTAGCTATTCTAATTAGAATGAAATGAAATCTCAAATTGGTCTTACTTTGTAATTCTTTGACTTTTTAGGATTTTGAAAATATTTTAAAACCTCTTTTCAACCATTTTCAAGTGAAAGAGATAAAGAAAATATAAACAGGAAAGGAAGACTTTAAAATATTCCTATTTCCAGATGATTATGCTTCTTAAGAAATATACCCTAAAAATTCTACTAGAATACTACTACTGCATCTGGAAAGCACATTCAACAAAATAGTAACATAAAATACACACACACACACACACACACACACACACACACACACACACACACTCCATTAGCTTTCCTATATACAAATGACAAGCATACTGAGAAAGAAAACAGGGAAGCAGGAAAAGGAAAATTGTAAAATATTTACATTAGCCTAAAAATATCTTCAAACAAATCTAACCAAAAAAGTGAAAGTCTTGTATAATGAAAACTGTACGGCATTGGAGAAACCAATTGACAACGTAGCAGAGGGCGGATAGATTTCCCATGCTCGTGGGTCAGTAGGAATAATATTGTGAGTAACCCAGGAATTAAGATCAAAAGTTGTTAGATGAGATCAATGAAATTCAAAACCTTACATCAGAGGAGAGCATCATTTGAGTGAAGAGAGAGCTTACACAATGTGGGAAAACAGCTATATTTGTCTGACAGAGCGTTAGAAGAATATATAAAGAAGTCAGAAAACTAAATGAGAATACACACAACCCAATTTTGAAAATGGTTCACCTCAAGAGATGAGCCACAAACATCAACTTCTTAGTTCTGATGTCATGTTCATAAAACTTTTCTGTGATGACAGCAATAAATTTCTAGATCTGTGATATGCAAAATGGTAGCCTTTAACTGCAAATGACTGAATATAATTTAAACATAATAAAGGAGAAGCTTGCTTTCTTAGTCACAACAGCCACATTTTAAGTCTTAATAGCTTGCAGTATACTAATCACTATTTCTAGTGTTTCACTTTATGTCAATGAGGTGAAAATTGTCCCCTGGAGTCTCAATAGATTAAAATGATGCATTAATTTGGTATGTTCTAAACATTACTTTGTTCTATTGAGAACTGACTTAAATTGCTGAGGTTCCGTTCAACTTGTTTATTCTTCCAAGAAAGGTTCAGTCACTTGACCTAATGGGGAAGATTCATTCCCTCACCCTAGAGACAACCTTCAAATCTGCGTGAAACACCACCTCAGCTCTAGAGTCAGTATCACATGCATATTACTGCCAAATATGCCTGAACACACACCTTGCCTGTTCTAAAGGTCTAAACGTCATCGTTCCTATCAGGTGATTCCTCTCATGTACATTCACAAGTGACGTGGCTCCATTTCTACAGTGTGCTTAGCAAGTGGAAAGATCTGACTTTAATCTCAGTACTGAATACAAAAGGTATGGCGGCCTATATCTGTTATCTCAGCACTTAGGGACTGAAGGCAGAGAATCATGAATTCTAGGTCAGCCTTGGCTACATAACATTTTTGAAGCCAGCCAGGAATATATGAAGCTCTGTCTTAAAAAAAAAAAAAACAAGCCAAAGCCCAAAAACAAACAAACAAAAAACAAAAACAAAAAACCCAGGAAGACACAACATAGATACTCAAGTTGTACGATGTAATACTTTGTCATAATGATTTTACAACCAAGCTCATTAGCATAGCCATCACCCAACTTAGTAGGATATGAGAATATTTACATTCTAATCTTAGCAAATTACAAACATGCAATTCATTACCGTTAAAGTTGCTGTGTTATGTATGAGCGCTCCAGAAATGGTTTATCTTATAAACCTACAGATTTGTCCTTTAATGAACATCTTGTGTCTTTTTCCTCACATTTCATGCTAACTAGCATTCAAATTTGTTTCTGTGAGTTTGACTTTTGTAGATGCCACATAAAAGTGACAATAAATGATATTTGTCCTTTTTCCACCTTATTTTACTTAGTATTTTGTCTTCCAAATTTATCCAAGTTCTCACAAACTAACAGTTATCTTTCTTTGAAAATAGTTTTATTAATAATATGAGAATTTCATACATTGTATTTCAATCATACTCATCCAATTCATTTCTCACAGATCTATCCTCACTACCTAATAAATGTTGTGACTTTTTATTATTATTCAATAATTCATAAATTTCTGTTTGTGCTGTCCATATAAGTCTGAGTATGGGATCTTCCACTGTAGTTTCGTCCATCTACTAGAAGCCACATATCAAGTCTGGTCAATTCAGAGTGTAAGGTTTTCTTCTTGTAAAGGTTTAATGATATTCTTTTTAATACATACTATATTTTCTTCATCAATTGTTATGGTTTAGCCCATGGGAATATGCTTAGTCTAGGAGAAGTAGAACTATTAGAAGGTATGGCCTCACTGGAAGAGGTGTAGACTTGCTAGAGGAAATGTGTCATTGTGCAGCTGGGTCTTTGGGGTCTCTTATATATGCTCAAGTCTGGCCAATGTGATCCAGACCCTTCTCATGGCTGCCGGCTGAATACAGTTTCCTGTCTGCCTTACGATCGAGATGTCTGCCTGCAAGCTGCCATGCTTCCTACCATGATTATAATAGGCTAAACCTCTGAAACTGTAAGCCAGACCCTATGAAATGGTTTCTTTTATAAGAAGTGCCTTGATCATGGTGTCTCTTCACAGCAGTGAAACCCAAACTAAGGCACCCATCATAAGTTGATTCACAATTAAATTTATTTCATATTTATGCCATTATTACTAATACTACAATGATCATGGAAATGCAGGCATAACTTACAGATAGTAGTTTTGTTTCTTTCAACTTCCATAAAATATTAACCTTAAACAAATGCATCGGGTTGCACCTAAGCATATAATGGACTTAGGCAACCAGTAATCTTTTTCATTATCTGTTAAATGCTGAATTATGTATGAATCAGGCTGACTATACAATTCCTGAGAAGAATGCAGAATAATCTGAGTTCTACACCCCATGCATGCAAAGAAATGAATGACTTTTGCTGATTTCTAGTACATACAAACATCTTGAGCACCATTAATGATGCCAGTGAAAATCCATTTCTGAAATCCATTGTGATCATTAAGAAAATTGCTAGCCTCACTAAAGAAAATTAATTTGTGACATCAATTATGCTAATTAAGCAGGCATTAGGTGGTGTTGGGAGATCAGCAATGCTGAGGCACTTAGAGTAATCACTTTCAGAGTACAGGTCTTTGATGAAATATTAACAAATCACATGGCAGGTGCATTGCTTCTCAGGATAACTCAGCATTTCCATAGTGTAGAATAAAGTCAGTGTGCGTGTATATAATTTATATTTTCACTGAGACATCTTAAAGCAGACTTCACACCACTCTTTACATAAATTAATGCAAAACCTCATATTCTTCCATGAAATTCTCAATTAAAATTATGAGAAGACTTATGTTTTTTCACTTTTATTTTTATTTTGGTAAGGGTTTTGTAGTAATTTCTAGACTTAAGACCTTTCTACTTTAAAATATGGCAAATATAATTTTTTTACATTTAAATTTCTAAATTTCTGCTGAGTTTGTTCAGTATGTGATTCAATTTATGTAAATATTACAAGGAAATGAAAGAAATATGTATACCCATTTTTGTTTAGAGATAAGTGTTTTAGTACTTTCCTAAAAGTTCCAAGTTTTATTCTATGTTAGTTACATTCTTAATATATTTATTTGCCTCTTGTCTTCTTCATCAATCAAGCATTGGCAAACTCATGTTAATATTTACCTTTGGTTGTGATTTTAGCCCATCTCATCTTAAAGTTTTTAATTTATACATTTGAAGAATGAACTGTTACTTTATGTATGATGTCTTATGACTGATAAATATATATTATGAGTTTACATTTTAAGTATAAAAATGACATTTTAATTTGAACCATCGTTCATTCAGCAGGAAGATAAACTTTTGAGAAATTATTATTAATGTTATTCAGAAAAGGTACAGGGTTGGCATAATTTCTGAAGACTTATAGGCTAAAGAGATTATGTTTCTTCCTCCTCGGGATAGTGAATTGACTGTGTAAAATCATTACTAGTGTATGGTCCTTTCCAGTTTTCCCAGCTTTGACTCCAGCACTTATATTGCTTTGTTTTGTAGGAATGCATTTCTTGCCTTGCTAATGTAATATTAGTTTGATTTTCTTCCAGTTCAAAACAGTGTAACCAGCAGCTGTTTGTTGAAGGCTTCTCTGTCTTCTCTGTTCAGTTGCTGCTGTGAAGATGCTGGACTATTTTCCCAGAATGCTTTGGGTATTTCCTACAGCTCTTTATAGCTTTGTTGCTTTTGATTCTGATTTTCCTGATTTTTAAACCTCATCAAATGTGTCTAAAGCTCTCAATGAGACTTTTATTCACTGAATATAGATCATTTCCTACCTTATTCTCTTTCATCTCTTCATCTTTTCCTGTTAAATTCTGAAAAGTCTCCCAGTCTGTCCTTGAACTTCTGCCTATTACAGGTTAGACTGACCATGATATTACCTATTTTCCTTCTCCACTTCTGTAAAGATTCCAGTTGGATTTCCTAGTGTCCTTGTCCTTAAAATCATTCCTTGTTTTTCAGGTCTCTTGTGTTTATGCTTAACTTTTTTTTTTTAAACATTACTCTAAGGTTGTATGTTCACTTCCCCAAGGATTTCTTGTTTCTGATTTATATAGATCAAGACCTTCTTTCTCTGTCAACAGAGATTTAATCATTCACTCATTGATTATTTGCTGAACATGCATTTTATTCTCAATAGCACCTTTATTAAACACAGGCACTAAACAAAATGATTACATGAATAATTACAGACTGACAAAATTGCAAATTGCCCTGATAGCATTTGACTCTTAGCAGTTAGTACTTTAACAGAGGCTACCTTAATCCGGGCCATCACTGAAGTACTCCTTGAGTGGGTTATCTATGAACTAAAATTTAAAAGAATAACAGGACTTAGATAAAAAGGAAGAAGGTAGTAAACTCAGGAAGTTAAAATTCTGGGTTCCTCCAATTGTGCTCATCCTTGAATTTCCGAGCGTAAAATCCTCTTTTTCTTGGTCTATGTATATTTTAAGAGATCCTGTGTGTATATTTTTAATGTCATTTTATTAAGGCAAGTGGTCTCCTAGATCTGCTACAGAGTCTATTGATAATCTATGCTCTTCAGTTTTGCTCCTTTGGTAATGGGTCTGTCATTGTGAGTAACTAGTGTGTAGAGTTCCCAATGGTGCTATGCAGTGTGTTTACCAAGCAAGACTACAACACTCACAATCTGCTACATGAATTGGCTGAGATGGCTTTCTCACCATCAACAAGGGATTGTCAACGTCTGAGACAACACTAGATGCCAAGCCATTTTGAATCAAAGGCAAACTGGTCAAAGTGCTTGTTTCTCCTTTTCTCCAAGTTACTGTTCACGATGCAAAGTCTAAGTAATCCAACCTCAATGGCTTTATATGGAGAGAAAATTCTTTCCAAACTTTGGAACTAGGTCGCTTGGCCCTCTGCTTTGGGATGACGTGATCATTCTGCTTGCTTTGGTTACTTCGTGTTCTGTGTATTTATATGTGTTTTCAGGGTATGTGAGAAATTGTAACAGATTTATTTTAAACAAGAAATTTTTTATATGTATTTTTACTTTGTGGAACTTCTTAGAACTCATAAATTTAAAATTAAAGTTTCTTCTGGTCACTTAAAATATCCTTTAGCAGGAAAAAATAAAAATAGCATATATGAAACCTAGTTTGGTATTTTTTTATTAACTTACTCTATTTTTTTTTTTTTTAACTGATATGACCCAGTGAGAACAGGAATAAAACAGCAAGGAAAAATGAAGATGAATCTCTGAAGAGAAGCTTCAGTACTGATGTTCAGTGTGATCTTCTGGGAATCAGGTTCTCTCACTGCTTGGGGTGAAGCTCAGAAAACTCAATGTTTTGGGTCTCTTCTGCAATGTTCTGAAACCTTGTTGATCCAAGCATTTTTTTTTCTGTACCATCTTCATATTGTCACCTAAGAGGCTGTAAGAAATACAGATTCTCAGAACCTCCCCACAACTGATGAATGTGATCTTTCAATAGCTCAAGATTCTAGCCAATTTCTATGCTCAACATTTTAGAAATGTTGAGGAGTTCTGTTTGTTCTTCTTGGCTTAATCAGCCTCAAACAAGCCAAGTCTGTTCCCCTTCCCTCTTAAATTAGTGAGATGTAATATTTGTACATGGATTGGAAAACAGTACAAGAATATAACACATGTAGTGTGTAATGATAAAATCTGAGTTATAGGTGCTACCCTTCTTACCACTCTTCCTCCATTTGTCTTAATGATTGCTGTTCCAGTCCCTTACAAGGAGATTGACTTTTTAATTTCTACAGAGATGTGAGAAATGGGAGGGTAGGGCAGAGGAGGTGGTGAAGAAGTGACAATGTAAACTAAGGATGTTTAAAAAAATCACATGCAAACTTACTATTTTATTAGCTTCCTAAATCTATCTATCTATCATATCTATCTCTCTATCTATCCTCTATAAATACACCAAAGTACCTGTCTACCTATTTTATCATATAAAAGAGTTTATGTGGAGTTACCATACACAGGGACTATGCTCACACCACAACCATTTGTTGCCAAACAGAATGCCATGTGTAGAATACGTTACCTTGAGCTGTTGGTCAGAGATGTCCCAAAGACCTCCAGAATACAGGTCATTGCCATTGCTCTTGGAGACCTACCAGAACCTGATGGTAGTTAAGAACCTATTGTTGGACATCATATACATTGGCTACAGGACATGGAAAAATCAAGTAAGTACTGATCAGGAAGCTTCCTCCTTCTTGTCTAGCTCTCATATGACTAGAAGGTGCTATACTGGCTGGTGGTAGCATCATTAGCTGTCTTACCTAACTACGAACCACGAGAACTTCCATAAAAGATACACATGGAAAACAAGATATTCTCATATGTTTAATAGTGGCATGAGTGTTATGGAAGTAACAAATTGCTTTTTTATTGGATTTTATCTTGCTCCTTCAAATACTGCAAGGCACTGCAAATATGGGCAAGAGCACATGATGGAAATACACAGGCTCAAGAGATGAACCTATTACTGCTAATGAGAGGCCAAACCTACTCCATCTTGAGACTGACTTCCCTCTTAAAAGAAAGCCTGAGAATTTGACCTATATCTGAACCCAAGCTACATCCAATTACCAGGAAGGACCCTATGGCTTGTCGTTGACCCACACCCCAGAGTTACTCCCTAGCTACTTCTTAGCAACAGTCAATCAATGATTAGTCTGATTGCTTCAGATATACTTTCAGTCCGTTTGTGATTGTTCATAGTTTTGTTTCAAAGTACCCACCTGTTGGCTTAAACCCCCTTGCTTGCTTGCCATTCCCTATAAAACCTTATCCTGATGCTCTCCTGATGAGGGCTCTGGGCTGTTCCACCTTCCCGTCCTGCTGTGTCAGGGTTGGAGGCGAGTCCAAGCTCAAGCTTGCAAATAAAAACTCTAGTGCTATTACATCAGAGTTGGCTCCTTGGTGGTCTTTTGGGTTTCACAAATGCTTTCTGGCATAACACTATTTTGCTAAATCGACATACTATCAAACTGATCCCTAAATTTGTATCTTTATACCATTAATCAATGCAACTCTCAGACCCCATCAGAAAAGTTTCAGCCCAATTTGTAGAAAAAAGGTGATTGTGGGTTATTCAGGCATATGTGAGACATCTGTATTATATTCTACTTCCAAGGCACAGGTACTATCATGGAAGAGAGGGAAGAAAGATTATAAGAGCCAGAGTCTAGGGAGGACCACAGCAAAACAGTATCTTCAAGACTTGGCAGGGCCAGTATACTCTTGAACTCACAGCTGCTCTGGTTGCCTAAGACCTGCACAAGATCAACCCAGTCAGCATCCCAGCATGCAGTGGGAGGGGTTAAGTCCACTCCAAACTCAGTAGACAATTTATGGCTTCTTGGAGATGAATAGTCAGTTTTCTTCAAGTTCCTGGTAGGTAGACCAAGCAGGGCCCATATTCAGAAGAGTATGAGCAGTACACATTGAAGCTAATGGATTATTGAATAATAAAAGACAGAAGACATAACGCTGAAGGGTGGTCAGGAGGTCAAACTAGATCTGGGAGGAGTTAGAGAGAAGAATTGCAATAAATGTGATCAAAATATATTTTGTGAAATTCTTAAATAATTAAAAGACTATAAAATAAAAGAAAAAGAACAAGTGTTTAATTTCCTTTGAAGAGTGAGAATTGAGTTTTCATAAAATATGAAAACATGACATTCTGTTTTCTGGTTTTCTGTGTTTGGCTAGTTGAATAGTTTCAGACAAGTCTTGCTATGTAAACCTGACTGGTCTCGAACTCATGATTTTTCTGTTTCTGCCTCCTGAGGGTTTGGGTTGCAGGCATGTGCTACCATACACAGCTTTAGAATTTTATTTCTTTCTGGATTATTTCATTTAACATAATGTCCACTTATTTCATTCACATTGCTACATTATCACAGAATATATTCTTCCAGGAAAAAGACAGCCGTCCCCATATAAGAAACTTTGAGTTAAAGATTATCAAAAATATTTTTAGCTCCAAAAATTCGACACATTCCATTTCTCCCCAAGGCAAGAATAAAAGTAAATTTATCACGACTTTGGAGCAAAACAATTAATAGGATCCCAAGCACACAAACTTGATTTCTTGGGATTTATACAGGATTAGGTTGAGACTCAGATGTCAAAGAGCCAGGAGGAAAGACATTGATCCTGTAGGATCCCAACCCCAGAGGACAGCCCGAAGCTTGGATGCCCATGGGGATTAGAGTGCTGGGAGAATCCTTTTCTATAGTCCCATCCACTGAGCCCATTCTACAAAATGTCAGACTTCAGCTTAAGGCTTAGAACGGTCACAGGCAATATTATTTCAGCAATGGTATGGTTTTCTTTTACTCATTTGCCAAGGAATATCATAAATTTGACAAAAATACCCAACCTAGTAATCACTTAGTCACATTAAGTATTTTAAACTGAGACATAGGTGGTTTTTTTTTTCTCTCACAAATCTGCAGTTAGCTGGAGACTTGCTGGGTTGGGCTAGGCCTGACCAATCAGGATGAAGCTGGCTCAGGTGCTGAAGGGTTACTGGCAGGTAGACTAGGTGGGGTAGCTGGCTCAAGTGGCCTTTGGTAGGATAATACAAATATCTTTCCTGGTCTCTCGCATCTGTCTAGAAGGCTAACCTGTGGCAGTTATTGTGGGAAATGTTGGAGAAGCAAGAGAGAAAGCAGAAATAGAAGCTCTTCTGACTTTACTCTTCCTCATCTGTTAATTTTCTATTAGCCCGAACGAATCACGTGTCTTACTCTCTTGACTCTCCTGGCTCTTGGCTTTCTGTTCAAAGAATTGTAGAAGTTAACACACAGATGGAAAACTAGCAAGGAAATGTATTCAGAAGCAAAACTATAATTCATATTAGATGCACTGCAAGGCATCAGCATGCTTATTGATTTACAGCACTCAAGGGCAGTAGTTATTGTTTGGGGCTTTCTTTTATGGAGTTTAGAAGGAGGGGGATGTTGGTTGGTAAGGCCTTGGTGATGAGTAGCACTCTTTTTTCAGTGACAGGTCTGGGAAAGCCTTTCTTTACTGCACACATAGTTTCCTATGGCGCATCTGAGTTTGATCATATGCGTGCTTGTGTGTTTGTGGATAGGCATAAGATGAAAGATGGGCGATTTTCCCCGAAAAATTATGGAGAGGGCACCGTAATTTTTGGTTTACTGTGAATCTACCCAAAACTGGCTTGGGCTGGATTGGGTCGATTTCCTGTAGTTTCTAGATATGTTCCAGGACATATTTGAATGGAAACAGGACATTGTCATAGGCTTGTCAAGGAGGAGTCAGAAGATGGCATAGGTCCTTTCCTATGCAGGTAAAGGTCCCGGATTGACAAAATCACTGCGAGAAAAGGACTGTGTATGTGGGTAGCTTAAGCCAAGTGGGGTCCCATGCTGCTAAGCTTCCTTCATGCCTGGCAGCCTCACAATGGGAGATCCAAAGTTACAGTACGAGGGTCTCAAGATGTCCAGGGTACTGTGTGTGACCACAGAAAACTGTGATGAAACAAATTCAATGTAGTTTAAATAAATTCAGTATTAAGCTGCCTTACATGCCCTGAAGCAGGAATTAAAGGGAACTCAGCTTGAGAAATATCAAAACATGGACTCCTTTTTTAAAAAGTAGAGTTTCAGAGCAATGACTTCTCTTGTAACAGGTTTCATGAACTATAATAAGAAATATACCAGACTGGTTGGTCCAGACCTGTCATCACAGCTACTTTAGAGACTAAAGCACGATGATCTCATGACGGAGACCTCCCAGGGCTACAGAGGAAGCTCAACTCTACTTAGCCAATTTAGTGATACCTTTTCTCAAAATCAAAAGTAGAAGAGGGCTATGGATATTGCTCAAAGGTAGAGGACTTGCCTGACATGAGCAAGTCTCTGGGTTCAATTCTCTGTACTGAAGGAACCATGCTAACCAGGTACCAAGTAGAGTGATTGGTGGCTTCATAGTAAATCAGTAAGTTTAAGACAAGGAAAAAAACAGATGGTAAAAGTCCATCTTTTTCTACTTTGACTTGGAATATACAGTGTTTCTTTCCTTATATTTACTCCCCCATATAGGTGAGTTATAGAATATTATTAGATATATTACTGCCTGATGAATTGTTAGCTATGAGTACTACTATGGCTTTTGTTTTTGACCCGTTATCTGTACCAAGGTATTCAATGGTTTACCTAAGACTTTGTCGTAAAATGTTTTTAAAGTATCTTTACGTAAGCATTTAGGAAAGCATGTAGCTGTCAACTCTATATACCACCAAAATCTTTGATTAAAATAAAGTTTGTAACTGAACTCTTCTTTTGTTCCAGAGAAATCTGTGCCAGAGACCTGCAGACCTGAGAGGACAGCATCAGTTCAAAATCTGGGAACTGTCCCAAGCATGTGTGTTAGGATGCAAATTAATTTGAGCCTTGTTTCCCCTGTTCTTGCCACTGGGAGCGCATTGGGTGGGAAGGTTAATGCAGTGCAGCCTTATCTCCCACGGGCACTGCTGGGGAGCCTTGGAATCGTTTTGTTTCTCATCTCTGAAAATGGAATGTGCTTTGCTACACTGATGGGGGGGGGGGGGGAAGAGGTCAATCTGGAGAGATTAGGATGCCTACCAAGGCTCCCTGTGCTGTGAGGGGTTATTAAGAATCCAGGACGAGAGAGGCTGCAGTTAGTTTTAGTTCTGAGTAGCCATGTCTGTAAGGATTTCTGTGCAGCTGTAGACATTATTGAAGTCCCCCCTTCCCTGACCACTGCTTTCAAAGAGAACGTCCACACATGAGCACATATCTGACACTGGAGACCACGGAGATCCAGTTAAGCCAAAGGGAAATACGATGCGTATACTTTTCAAGCCTTTTTTTCCATGCTTATCTTCCATGTGTTTGCTGAATTAGAATAATTTTGCTGCCTGACACTAAAAAGACCAGGAATTGGTAACAGCTTTCTCCCAACCCCTACTTCAATTTAAATAAATATTTTTTTTTATTTTTATATGTATATTGTAGGAAAACAGACATTCCCAGAAAACAGACAGGCCCCAAATATTAACACAGTGTCAGGGTACGTTGAAAAAAGAATTATGAAAAATATGTAGTGAGAAGAGTTCATATCTAAATTCCCAGCAACTCTTTCTTTAGAAGAGTCAAAGCTTTCTATATGCCTAAGGAATATGGAAGAAGAACCTAGCACTGACCCTGCCATGGCTTGCATACACGGCCACAGTCTCCTGTTTGGCATCATGAAACTCTATCCTTCTCCACCTCTCCTTTTCTTTGTCTCACTCACTCAGAGTCTTGCCTGCCTGCATATTTAAACCCTACCTTGCTCCCTCCCATTTCCAAACTCTCTGCTTACTTAAGTAGATTCTTGAGTAGATCTATGAGTACCGCATGAAAGTCTCCAAAATAGTTAAATGTAATATGAATAAATAGATATGTGGGGGTCAAGAAATGCACAAATGACTCATGACTCAAGTTAGTTTTATCCTCTGCAGAGCCACCCCCTGCACACTAAAAATATTCAATAAAAGAATCTTCCACTCATTTGCAGCTGAGGTTTATACTTTCTGTAGAATTATGGAAATCCAGATCATGCCAGAGAGTAAGTCAGTATATTTTTCAAGAAAATTTATTCATCGCAGAAAATTTCACTATTCCCTTGCCTCCCCAGTAGCCCTGCTCCCTGCTCAGTGGTCCCTGGGGAGGGAAGAATTTCTTAGGAATAACTCCACAGCAGAAAACTATTAGGATCTATATATGTTATTTTACAATTTTAATACTTATGTTTTAAAAGCAAAATTAATCTGGGTTGTGAATTTAGTTGTGACACTTAAAATAGAATCGATGGGTTTATGGTTGATGTTCTTACAACGAAAATTGGGTAAAGACAGATGTTCATAAGGAAAAGTAGTGTGAACTGGTTCAAGAGGAAGAAACCCACTTCCAAGTCAAGCAGAACTTTCCCAGGGTTTAGGAGGCGCAGACATGCTGAAGCCTTGCTTTCAGACTGGTCTCCTGCAGAACACTGAGATGGACGTCTTCTATTTAAGCTCTAGAAGGAGGTGTTGTTAGCGGCAGCCCTAGAACACTAACCTACAGTGGCAATATTTTAATAAAATTTTAACCACACTCACCAAAAATGTTATCCCTCAACACTGGAATCTACATAAAGATATTTATGGACCTTTGAAGTTCATTGTGGATTTGATGCAGCACATCTTATTTTTAAGCCACCACATTTCAAGAGGAACCCTGTGGGGCTTATGGCTTCCATACTGAAGAATTACTGGTTTCTGCTAAGCCAAAACCTGAATGAGAGATCTGTCTTTATTCTCCAGGCTACTATGGAACACATTCAGTGGTCTGGCAGGCTGGGCAATGAAGGAATAAATAGAAAAGTCTTACAGCAATAAATGAAGAAAATAGTTTTGTATTTTCCATTAGTTAGGTTTCTGTGCTGAACATTCATGGATGTTCTACCTCTACAAAGCCAGACAACATGAAATCAAAATATTTGAAAAGAAAATCTCTGAGCCTGTACTAAAGAAATGCAGGCTTCCCCTCCTTCCTGTGTTATTTTCTAATTGATGTATTATAGTAACTGTTAATATAGCATATCTGTAGATTTGGGGTTTTAAGTAATCTAAGATAATTTAAAACACACGTGAAGATATATGGAGAGTCGTATCCAAACGCTATTTACCATTTTATATTAGGTATTGGTGGCTTTTGATGGCCATGGCAGACAGGTGGAGTGGTCCTGAAGCCAATGCCCTGGAATACATGAGGATATCTAGTTTCCAACTTCACATTAGTATACATTTTTTACTTTAGCAAATTGTTTGACTTGGTTTTATTATTTTAATCATACAAATGCAAAGTTCACAAGCAGTTTACCACAGAAACAGAAACAAAACAAAACAAAACAACAAACAACAAACAAACAAAAATATAGAAGCAAACAAACTCCACCTCCTCCCCACTACAAAATTACAGACTCAGTGCAAACAAGCATGAGCATGCGACACAGTGTTCCATTTCGCATTTTTTAAAATCAATATGAAAAATTTGACAACTGTTTACAATCATGGATTCCGTCTCAATGCCTAGCTCTGGCCAGTGGGCTGAGTCCTCATCTTTTGGCCTGTGCATCTTATCTGGTATGTCTATGTTCAGAATGGTATCTGAGAAAAATCATTTAAAAGACAAAGAGGTGAACGGGAATGATGGAGGAGGGAGTGGAGAGGCTGGAGGGAAGAAGATGACATATAATTTTACTCATTAGCTTTCTTGCTACATCTTAAAAAATCAACAGCAACAAATTATGAGCTGTTTTTTTTTTTTTTTTAATCAAACACTATCTCCAAGAAGAGTATGAAGGGCTCTCGAATGCCAGAGCATGGGAAGCATGCAGCGAACCCTAACACACATAGGGTTCTGCCTTTCTCTTTATAAACCGTCATATGCCTACAGGTCACACCTTTGTCCCTCCAGTGCAAACATCCCTTTCCCCTCTCCCTTGTTCCCTTTACATCCTCACTCATCCTCTATCCTCCATCTTTGTCTCTTTATTCCCTATCTTTTTGTTTCTCTGGGGCAAATAAATCTCATTTGTGTTCAGAACTTGGAGTTGGTATGTCCTGGACTGTTCTCCCTTACAGACTAAGCATTATGTAGGACAATGGAATAAGCTATTAATAAACAGCAAAGTTTGCTTGGCTGGTGGCCAGCACAAGGAGATAGAAACATGACCCCTGAGAGACTTCTGAGGACAGAGCTGACCTCAGCAATGAAAGTGTTGATTCTCAACTCCTGTGTTTTCCTCCTGTTCACCTAAGTCTCTCTTCTCTTTCGTTCAGCATGACAGTGTGGGTTCAATTCCACATGCTGCAGTATTCTTACATTGTAACAGTATATATAGCTCACTAGGAACCCTGGATTGCTTTTCCTGTATAATTTCTCAACCCACTATAAGAAAACATAATCACTAGAGTGACATGTGGTCCTCTACTAAATCCTGATGCTGTAAGAACTAGGGATGCACTGCACATTAGCAATAAGACTTTGAGATAAACCTGATACATTCTAGCTTTGATAAAATCACTTTTGTCTGACCACTTCATATGGGAACCCAAATCTTGAAGATCTACTGGTATCACTGCTACCAAGAAGTTAACCATGCTTCCTTGAAAGTCCTCAGTAAATCATTTCATGTTGCCCTCATGAGGCTGGATCTTTTTGGAAGTCATTATTCCCATAGATTTCCTTAGTGATTCTCAGGCCTCTCTCTGGCCTGCAGTAAACCCTCATTGAATAACATTTTGTCTAGTTGTCTTGTGCCTACTTTTAATCCTGGATTTTTCCCCAGTAGAACAAACTGCAAGAGGCTCAACCTTTGCCTTTTCTCTGGAACTGCTCCCTGGCCTAGGCTTCCTCCTTTTATAATGTTGACTTGAGATATGGCTCTTATTTCAAAAGGAACAGAAGATTGATTATTCTGAGACAAATATCAGTAAGTATGACCAGGAGCAAGAGTTGGGACCATAACATCACAGTCCACCATGGAATCCATAACTTGAGATTTCATTAGATACAGAACAAATAAACACATGAATGAGCCATTTCTCATATCCATTGTAAGAAACCACAGATACATAGATTATAGCATAGTAAAAAAGTATGCTGTAGGTCTCCAATATTCTTATGACATGTTAAATTTTGGGTTGGTAGCTATAGATCTTCTAAGAATGTATATCACAGGTGGTACCTGATAGTATAAAAGAAGTGAGATTATTCACAGGAATGGGCAATGAGTGGCTAGTAAGGAGACTAAAAAAGCCTGGTTGAGGTCTGCAACACTCTCTCTATAATGAAGTCTAATCAGCCAGTCAGCATTACAGAGAATTCAACCCTGGTATCCTGTTCCCACAATAAACTTTAGAGATTTCAATTTACATTAGTCATCTGTGTTTATTGACTGAAAGCCAGATCTTCAGACAAGGTTTCCAAAAGAGGCAGTTGTAATGAGGTACCCTTCTACGTTCATCTTTCAGTGGTTTCCCAAGGAGTCCTCAGGAGAGAAGCCTAAAATCTGTAGCGTGCATGAACTGGCCTTTAATTAATTCTATATTGGCCCTATTGTGTGCCTTGCTTGCCAGGATCAACACTGCTTCCTTTAAAACACATGTGTATGTGCTTGTGTATCTATACTCATGACTGCGTGTGTGTGTATGTGCATGTGTGTATGTGTATGTGTGTGTGAGAGTGTGGGTGTGTGTCTACATGCACTTGTGTTCACATATGCATGGAGGTCCAGGGTTGATAGACTCTTTCTTCCATTGCTCTTCTACCTTATTCTTTGAGGCAGGATCTCTCAAGCAACCCTGGAGTTCCTGATACATCCAGCCTCACTTACCAACTTGCTCTGGGTATTCCATGTCTCGGCCATTTGAGGCTTGCATTGTAGGTGCACCACCACATCCACTCTCCACTAGGCACTCATATGAATTCTTGGAGTCTAAAGTCAATCCCTTGTGCTTGTGAAACAAACAATTTAACCATGTAGTCATCGCCCCAGCCCTCCTGCAATGGTTCTTATGACAAGGTGCTTGGTGCTTACCATTAGCTGAACACTTCTCACCAGTGGAATCCCAAGGCCCATCCAAGGCTCAATTATTACATTTAGAAAATCTGGAGGTGGCCCATATCTTGCCTTTAACAAAGCCTCCAGGGACTTTGATACATTGTCAAAGTTGAAAAGTGCTGTCAATATTAAGAACCACTAGTGCTCATGCTCAGTCATGTCAAAGTAAAATCACATGAGGAGTTGGTAAGGGGCAATTTTATCCTCAAAGGATATTACAAAGGTTTGGGGGAAGGGATGTTTATGAAGGAGAGGATGCTGTCACCAGAAAATCTGTGTTCTTTTCAAGAGTTAGATAAAAAGCATTTCTCTGTCTTGGAGGAGTTAAACAGACTAGAAAGAAATAGTTGGGTATGGGGAGGAGATGAAAGAGTAGTGAGCATGGCTAGAGAATATTCACCTTGAAGTAAGGATATTCCCAATCAGGGCTACTGGAAAGGAGACGTGCAGTATTTTAGATCAAGGAGGCCAAAGGGTAGAGGCCTGAAGGAAGAAATTCTAGTTTGCAAAACAGACTCATTTGTGTGAGGAGTGTGTGTGTGTGTGTGTGTGTGTGTGTGTGTGTGTGTGTGTGTGTGTGTAAGTAAAGACAAAGAGTTTACACAAACTTTTATGAGAATATAATGTTAATTTAGAGGGTCTTATCTGGCTTTGCTAACTTTGAGTCTATGTAAGTCTTACAAAAAGGTAGTTCATTATAGAAGACTTGTAGACTTGTCCGTAATATAGAATGATGGCAATTGTTCCATCTTGGCTAAGGTCTGAGAGCACAAGATTCAGGTAAGTAATTGTATTTGCTGTCTCCTTGCAAATTTCTGATCTTTGCAGCTTGCTCTTTATCTGGAGGAGATTCTCTGCCCAGGTTAGCAACCAACCCCATCCCTGGCTCAGCTCATCCAGCCGCTTTGAGTCCTGGTGTTTTCTTACTATATCATTTTCTCCATGCTAGATCCTACATCTCATCTCCTTTCTCTGTCTCCAATTGTGCTAACAATTGGAACAACTAGCTAGAATCAAGGAAAGCGGGAGAAAAATACAAGAAGTGTAATGCTGCTTGGACCCTGTGTCAAATTTTTTAAAATTCTACAAATGTTTGAAAGGGATAACTAGAATATATTCTATATGTGTATGAAACTGTCAAGGATTAGATTAATGGAAACCAACCAGTTAAAAGTTTTCTTTTCTGTAGTTGGCAGGCAGTGGGAAGTTTCGAATCTACCCTGAATACTCACTCCTCAGTGTGGCTACTGTAACCATGTCCCTTTGTGTGCCCAGAAGAGCCTGGTTTCCCCAGGCTCAGTTCCTTAGGTATGGGGTGTGTAGGAGGTGTACTTTGTCTTCTGTTCTACAAGGCAGGATAGAGGTGTTAAAGCTCCCTAATGTGCTACTGGGCTACAGATAAAGAGTTTAACAGCCCGTGGGAGAGCCAATTAGAGTCAATTATAATGTAATGGAACTGCTTGTTTTTCCAGCTTGTATAGAACTCCTGTCTGTAGGAAGAATGTGCTTCTCCTCTTAGCAAGTTTTGGGGCAAACCACAGCTGTGTGGGTTCGCAGGAAATGACTTTGACTTTAGTGATCTTGAGGTTGAATTTCACAGGAAGCTAAACTGAGTTGTGAGACCAGTGCCTAGGATGCTCAGCTCAGCTCTGCTGTTTTGAAAGGGCAAAGGAAGTGCTGATTTTCTTATTCCTTTGCTTTTGTTCTTGCTTATTTATGAGTGCTGCTAAATTGTTACAAAGCACAATTGGCCTTTGTATCTATGAGTTCTACACCCATGGATACTATCATCTGTGAGGGTAAATGTGGTGGAAACATAAATTGCTTCTCTCTGGAACACGAACAGAGCATTTCTTGTCTATCATCTCCTAAACAGCACAGTATCACAGCTATTTACACAGCATCTATGCTGCATTAAGTATTTTTTCTTTTGTATTTTTATTGGTTATTTTATTTATTTACATTTCAAATGTTATCCCTCTCTCCACTTTCCCCTCCACAAGCCCCTATTCCCTCCTCCCTCCTCCCTTCCTCTATGATGCCCCCCCCACCTGCCCAACCACTCCTGCCTCAGCAGCCTATTGTTCCCCTATCCTGGGTCATCAAGTCTTCACAGGACCAAGGGGCTCGCCCCTCTTCCTCCCCCCCCAGTGATGCCAGAAAAAGCATTCCTCTGCTACATATCCATCTGGAGCCATGGGTACCCCCTGTATAATCTTTGGTTGGTGGTTTAGTCTCTGGAAGCTTTGGGGGGGGGTCTGGTTGGTTGATGTTCTTCCCATGAGGTTGAAAACTCCTTCAGCTCCTACAGTCCTTGCCCTAACTTCCCCATTGGGGTCCCTGTGCCCAGTCCAATGTTTGGCTGTGTACATCCACATCTGTATAGGCACAGCTCTGGCAGAGCCTCTCAGGGGACAGCTATACCGGGCTCCTGTCAGTAAGCACTTCTTGGCATCAGCAACAGTGTCTGGATTTGGTATTTGCATATGGGAAGGATTCCTAGGTGTGGCAGTCTCTGGATGGCCTTTCCTTCAGTTTCTGCTCCACTCTTTGTCCCTGCATTTCTTTTTGACAGGAGCAATTCTGGGTTAAAATTTTGGAGATGGGTAGGTGGCCCCATCCATCAACTGGGGTGGGGAGGGGATGAGGGAAGTGTGCCTATCCAGTGGATATGTTCTCTACAGATTCTATCTCCCCTTTGTTGGGTATTTCGGCTAAAGTCCTCCCTGTTGGGTCCTGGAAACCTCTTGGATCCTTGACATCTGGGACTTACTGGTGGCTACTCCCTCCCCCCTTCCCAACCGCTACATATCTACTTTCAAATTCCTGACCTTCTGTGCTTCTCTCCCATCTCCTCCCATATCTGAACTGCCCCCCTTTTCCCTCCCCCTCCTCTCTCCTGCCCAGATCCCTCTCTCCCTCTACTTCCCAGAGATTATTCGCTTCCCACTACTGAGTAGTACTGGAGCATCCACACTTTGGTGTGATCTTCTTTCTTCTTGGGTTTCATATGGTCTATGAGTTATATCATGGGTACTCTGAGTTTCTTTTTGGGTAATATCCACTTATCAGTGAGTACATACCATGTGTGTTCTTTTGTGACTGAGTTACCTCACTCAGGATGATATTTTCAGTTTCCATCCTTTGCCTACAAATTTCATGAAACCATTTTTTTTAATAGCTGAGTAGTACTCCATTGTGTAAATGTACCACATTTTCTGTATCCATTCCTCTGATAAGGGACATCTGGGTTGTTTCCAGCTTCTGGCTATTATAAATAAGGCTGCTATGAACATAGTGGAGCATGTGTCTTTATTACATGTTGGAGCATCTTTTGGGTGTATGCCCAGGAGTGATATAGTTGGGTCCTCAGGTAGAACTATTTCCAATTTTCTGAGGAGCTGCCAGCCTGATTTCCAGAGTGGTTGTACCAGTTTGCAATCCCACCAGCAATGGAGGAGTGTTCCTCTCCAGCATCTGCTGTCACCTGAGTTTTTGATCTCAGCCATCTGACTGGTGTGAGGTGGAATCTCAGGGTTGTCTTGATTTGCATTTCCCTGATGACTAAGTATGTTGAACATTTCTTTAGATGCTTCTCAGCCATTTGAGATTCCTAAGTTGAGAATTCTCTGTTTATCTCTTTTCCCCATTTTTTAATAGGGTTATTTGGTTCTCTGGAGTCTAATTTCTTGAGTTTTTTGTATATATTGGATATTAGCCCTCTATAGGATGTAGGGTTGGTAAAGATCTTTTCCCAATCTGTGGATTGCCATTTTGTTCTATTGACAGTGTTCTTTGCCTTACAGAAGCTTTTCAATTTTATGAGGTTCCATTTGTCAAATTCTTGATCTTAGAGCATAAGCCATTGGTGTTCTATTCAGGAACTTTTCCCCTGTGCCAATGTGTTTGAGGTTCTTTCCTACTTTTGCTTCTATTAGATTCACTGTAGCTGGTTTTATGTGGAGGTCCTTGATCCACTTGGACTTGAGTGCAGAATTCTATCAGATCTCCAAAGAAGACCTAATACTAATACTTCTCAAAATATTTCATAAAATAGAAGCAGAAGGAACACTACCTAATACATTCTATGAAGCCACAGTTACACTAATACCTAAACCACACAAAGACCGAACAAAGAAAGAGAACTTCAGACCAATTTTCCTCATGAATACTGATGCAAAAATACTCAATAAAATTCTTGCAAACTGAATCCAAGAACACATCAAAACGATCATTCACCATGATCAAGTAGGGTTCATCCCAGGGATACAGGGATGATTCAACATAAGGATATCCATCAACATAATCTACTACATAAACAAACTAAAAGACAAATACTACATGATCATCTCATTAGATGCTGAAAAAGCCTTTGGCAAAATATAACACCCCTTCATGCTAAAAGTATTGGAGAGAATAGGTATTCAAGATCCATACTTAAATATAATAAAAGCAATATACAGCAAGCCAATAGCCAACATCAAACTAAATGGAGAGAATCTTGAAGCAAGCCCACTAAAATCAGGGACAAGGCAAGGCTGGCCACTCTCTCCCTATCTATTCAATATGGTACTTGACCTTCTAGCCAGAGTAATGAGGCAACGAAAGGAGATCAAAGGGTTACAAATTGCAAAGGAGGAAGTCAAGATATCACTATTTGTAGATGATATGATAGTATACATAAGTGAGCCCCCCCCAAAAAAAAATCCAAGAGAGAACTCCTACAACTGATAAACAACTTCAGCAATGTGGCTGGATACAAAATTAACTCAAACAAATCAGTAGCTTTCCTCTACTCAAAGGATAAATGGACTGAGAAAGAAATTAGTTAAACAACACCCTTTACAATAGTCACAAATAATATGAAATATCTTGGTGTGACACTAACCAAGCAAGTGAAAGATCTATATGACAAGAACTTCAAGTCTCTGAAGAAATAAATTGAAGAAGATCTCAGAAGATGGAAAGATCTCCCATGCTCATGAATCGGCAGGATTAACATAGTAAAAATGACCCTCTTATCTAAAGCAATCTATAGATTCAATGCAATCCCCATCAAATTCCAATTCAATTCTTCACAGAGATAGAAAGAGCAATTCTCAAATTTACCTGGAATAACAAAAAACCCAGGATATGCATTAAGTACTGTATGAAGTGGAGTTGACTCACAGAATAAGGACAGAAACACATAGGCTATACGTAAATACCCCATCATTTTACATGACAAACTTGAGTATCTTTGAAATTTGTCATTTGTAAAGGCTCTTGGAATCAATTCCTTCAAGAAACAAGGGGCAGTGTACAAAAGATCTTGCATTAGACCTCAGGAAGTCAGACATAAAATCTTTTGGAAAAGTTATAAAGACAAACAAAACCAAAACCAAAACACAAAACAACAACAAAACACAAACAGACAAACAAAATCTGAAATCCTCATGCATTTCCTTCTACTTTCTCTGTGAGCAGGTGTCAGAGATACCTGTTATTCCCAGCAACCATCCTCCATCTTTAGCTTTTGTCACAAACTAGAGTCAGCTAGAAGAAAGGGACCTTAGTTGAGGAATTGCCTTCATCAGACTGTCCTGTGGGCATACCTGTGAGGCATTTTCTTTTAAACTGCTGGTTGTTATAGCAGCATCTAGCCAACTGTGGACAGTGTGGTCTATGAGTCGGTGGACTTGAAATGCTAAGAAAAATAGCAAACAAAGCCAGTAAGCATGGTTTCCCCACAGGCTCTGCTCAGTTCCTGCCTCCAGATCCCTGCCTTTAGATCTTGTCTTGGCTTCCTCAATATGGATGGCAGACTGCGACCTGTAAAGTGAAATACATCCTTCACCTCTAAGCTAGTTTTTGCCATGGTACTTGCCACAACAATAGAAGGCAAATTAGGACTCCTAGTAATTGGTGCTTGGATAAGAAGTGATGGGTTCCAGTGGACACGCTATATCCCTTTTACTCTTTACATCCACTCCTGTGGGTTGGGTTGGGACAATCCAAAGACATGAGACCAGTTTCTTTCTGTAGCACAAAAAGATTCCTGCAAGGTGATCATATGGAAAGTTTGATTGTGGTGAGAAAAGCACATGGGAGCTCTTAGTACTGTTTGTCTAATATGTCTGCAAACCGAAAACTGCTCTAAGAAATAAAGACTAATTCTACCTAGACTCCCATTCAGTGAATTAGTGTTTCTTGGGGTATGAATCAAACACATGCATCACTTACATGATCCCCATGGGTCTTCAGGATGCAGGTATAGCTCAGTTAAATTAGGGCACATGTACATAAGGTTTAGATCATCTCTAGTGGTCTTTGTGCAAAGAGTTTTCTCTCTGGAGGCAGCGGTTGTCTGTGTTAGGCTGCTTGGGAAACAAGAGAGGTCAAAATTAGTGTTGAGTATAAAGTAGCTAATTCTAAGTATTGCATAATCATAGGACAGGTCACATGCAGCTTTGGAATCATTAGTATATTAAATACTTACTAAAATTTGTGTTTATAATCTTATTAAATAAGGAATTTAGCCCTTGATATGTGCTTCTTTGCTTAGTGACAGTTTTAGCTGGAATTTTGTTAGCAGTGCAGGCTGCACCTTTAATGCACTGAATCAGATATGTTTGGGCTCGAAACTTGATATTGACAATCACTTCAATGAGAAGTGCTAATGCGTGAGAACCTTGGAGCTGAACAAAGAGCATATGAAACAGATAAAAGTTCGCTACACATTTAGATTTTCTGGGCAGCTTCTTAAAAGACAGTAATATCATGAACAGTCATGATTGGAAAATAAAAGTACTGGAGTTATGCCCCCCCACACACCCTTCCCTCCACAGTGTGATTTCACTTGCTTAAGACACAGTCTGGGGCATTAGGACTGCCACAAACCTCACAAGTGAAGCAACTGTGCAGGCAGCTTAAACAAACAAACAAACAAACCAAAACAAAACAATAAACAAACCACTGACTCAAAAGCAAAATGTAGTTAGAGTCTCTGGATAGGGGAGTGTAGTTGGTTTGTTTGTGATAACATTTAAGCTGTCTTGAACTCAGGCTGAAAGGAGTGCACTACTTTCAGGTTTGAATCCCTACACTACTTGAAGATTTTCTTTGCTTAGGCCACATTCTAACAAGGAGTTCCAGAGAGGAAATGTGATGGATAATACTCATCTCTAGCATCTCAAAGAAGGTTCAACATGGCCCTGAAGGAATAACTGCTGTAGAGAGGGTGTGTGCTGGGGATGCCTCTCAGAGTCTAGGACAAGAGACCAGGTCTTGAGGGTGGCAATAGACTGGGAGCAATGCCATTAGGGAAGGAATTGGCAGGCAGTGAATAATTAATTCAGTCTTTTTATTGAAGGGAAAAAATAACCATTTCTGAGTCAGCTGAGAGATAAAATCAGGCTGGGCAAAATCTGAAGTACCAACTGCTGTATAGGACAATAGGCTGCAGAAATCTCTTTTTTGGAGCACTTTTTCAGCCAGAGAGAGGGGGTGGGGGGAGGTTTCTTTTGAAGGAAGACCATGGAAAGGAGCAGAGTAGAGATTGGCTAGTAGGTGGTGTGGAGATCATAGCATGGAATGGTATGCTCACAATTTCTAGCTATATTCTCTGCATACAAGCACAGGCCATCACAATAAGAATGTCTTGGTTGATCAACTTTTAGTCTTGGTCAAATGTTCTGCTCGGGGAGTAATGAGAGGCTGATGCTCTCTGCTGTCAGCTCTCACCATTCTGTAGCTAGCAGCATGGGGTATTTTAAAAAATCTTCTAATGGGGACCTGGTCCATTTTCTGGTGTACTATTTATGGTCCTTCCTCCACAAGGGTTGTCTGTGTCTGCTA
Organism: Uromys caudimaculatus; assembly: GCA_028551405.1. Classification (NCBI taxonomy): domain Eukaryota; kingdom Metazoa; phylum Chordata; class Mammalia; order Rodentia; family Muridae; genus Uromys; species Uromys caudimaculatus. Next base: position 37,202,475 of record CM052701.1, on the reverse strand, counting down.
AAGACTGTGGCTACATTGCCCACGTGCCCCTGAGTCTTAGTTATATATTGTGTAGAACATACTGCCACTAACTTAATAGCATTAACAATAAATATCCTACATTTTTGTGGGCTAGGTGTCCTTCTAGATAAAGCAGGTCCTTCCTGTCTGGAACTCAAAGTCTTCTCCCAGGCTCCCATGGTTGTTGACAGAAAGTGGTGTCTGGCTTTAGGATTGAGTTATCCTTTTTTTAATTTAAAGTTTTATTGTTTATTTGTGGGTTTTACATCATGCACCCCAATCCCACTCAACTCTTCATCCCTTCATACCCACCTTCCACCATTGCAACCTCCCTCCCAAAAGAAAATAAATCTCATTGTGGGAGCTATAGAGTATCAGTGTGTTCCATAGTATATACTTTGTCCACACTTCTTTGCTTGCAAGTGTTCATTGTAATGAGTCATTTGTCTGGTTCAAGGACTCTTGACTACTCCTACACTCTCAACACCAGCTCCTCCCTCGGACTCCTCTCATGGAGTTGTTTCCCTGTATTATGGAGATCCTGCAGCTCTGGATCTGTAGGACTGGCTACTGCATGCACTCCAGTAATTCATCAGTAGGGTAGATGTTGGGGTGGGACAACTAAAAGCCCTGGATCTGTGCCTGGGAATAGCTGAGCTGGCCAGCTCACCAGCCCTCCTGCAACTACAGCCCCCACGCCTCCAGAAAGAGCTCTCCAGCACTGTCCAGCTAACTCATCCAATGCCACAGCTGACAAGGGGCAAAGGCAGCTCTTCTGCTCTCATGCCTTCCAAACTGAGTTGTGAGATCAGTGCCTAGAATGCTCAACTCAGCTCTGCTGTTTTGAAAGGGCAAAGGAAGTGCTGATTTTCCTATTCCTTTGCTTTTGTTCTTGCTTATTTATAAGTGCTGCTAAATTGTTACAAAGTACAAAACTGGCCTTTGTATCTATGAGTTCTACACCCATGCATATTATGTCAGAGTAAATGTGGAGGAAACATAAACTGCTTCTCTCTGGAACATGAACAGGCCTTCCAAGCTGGTTCATCCGCACCCATGCCAGCAGGGTCAGCTCTACTGCAGGTGAATTGCAGGGTTCACTCCCTGAGTGCTGCAGCTGGAGAGGGGATGGGACAACTCTCCACAGCCCTTAGATATCAACATGGCCGCAGATGGCAGCCCAGGCCAGGAATGTCCACCTGGCCTTTGACTGCACCAGACCTCTGCTACTGCAAGGCCACAGACCAGTCTTGGCCATTGGTAGCAGCATAGGCTGGGATTTCACCATGGCCTTAGATGACATTGCTATCACATCAGGCTGTTCCTCACTACCCTCAAGTCTCGAGTTCTTCCTCTCTTGGTTGTACACACATCCTTCTGCTTCTCTTTCTCTTCCATCTTTCCACCACGTACTTGCTTATCTTAGTGGAACCTAGGGCCTCTGGGTGTCTGGGGGTCATCTCTGGAATGGTTTCAGGAGTGCTATGCCCTAACTGCGCCATGTGGCACTGGGCAGGAGTTCCCTTGGGTGTATTCTTCCCACCTGGGCCACAAGATGCCAGACTGATGGTGGGTTCAAGCTCCCTGTCCCTGCCCAGCCTCATGATACTGGGCTGGGGGTGGTCTGAGGCTTGCTGCCTGCCTGGGTCTCATAGCCTTAGACCGGTGGTCATCTCAGGCTTGCTCCCTGCCCAGGCTGGGTGGCAAAGTGCTGAATATTGTCTCTGGTGTGTTTTGTGTGCCTGAGCCATGCAGCATCAGGCTTGTGGTGATTTCAGTCACCAGGACTGAGTTATTCTTGCTGGATCGGTTAGATCACCTTGGACTCTGGGATGCCATTAGAAATGTTCTGTCCCATATTCCTTTCAGAACATGCTAGCTAACTTCCTTGAGGAGAGCAGGGAAGACTGTTCTTTAGGAAAGTCTCTTTTATTTTAAGAACTTTCATTTGATTAAGTCAAATTCATCCCAGATAATCTCCCATTAAATTCCAATTAATGAGTTTAGGACATTAATTATATTTGAAAAATCACACTACCTTTGAAGAAATCTTTAGGTAAAGTTATAGATCCTGTACTAAAGGTGAGGGGTTTAGGCAGAGGCAGAGATAGCAGAAATAGAGGTTTTGGAGGCATTGCACTAATCTCTTCCCTCAAAACTGATGAAATCAAGGGCTGAGGCCTGGGGCAGCACCAGGGCAGATCAAGGGAAGGATTGACAAAGATGATGGTCCACTGAACTGAAGATGGCATCAGTAATGACGAGTATTAAGAAACATTTTTAAAAACTTGAACATAAGGGAAGAGGTGGGTAGCTTTATTATTATGTATCATAGTGAGGTATAAGCATCACCAGGCATAGGCAAATGCAAGTATTTTATACTTGTAGTTTGCTATTGCTTAAGGCTCCATAAAATCACTTTCTTTCTTGAAGATTTGTTGTTGTTGTTGTTGTTGAGTAGAGAGGCAGAGTATTCCTGAGCAGTAAAATAGGTATCATTAGAGGTTGGGGTTCTTCACCCTGTAACTAGGAGCAATTTTGTATCTAATACCATAGTCCTGTCCTAACCTGCCTTACTGAACTTGCGTATAAATACCGATCCTTCCAATGGTTCTTTGGGCTGTTTTAACCCCTCATGTTTCTCTTAGTAATTAATTAGTTGAATAAATCCTTGACACATGTTCATTTTGCATGTTCCAGGGAACTATTATTTTACATTTTTGAAAATTATACCTTAACAATGGAAAGGGATTTTTTTATTAGCCAGACAGGAGAATAGAGTTTATTCAATTCTAGAAGGTAAAGTATAACGTTTAACCTAATATTATAAAGTGAATGGCTCACACTCTGCACAATCTTCCCAGATACTCCTATGTTTCCTTATCATGTGCCTTTGTAAGAATGAAGGAAGTACAACCTCCAGGAGCTACATGCCTTCTTTCTGCAGAATAAAATATGTCTGATTTATGGTCTGTGGGTTGAAGAGCATCATACTTAACTACCGGGTATGGCAGTGGCATTGTAACTCCAGTAAAAGCTTCATTGTACGGGCAAAGCACATGGGTCAGGGCTTCTGCCACGCATGCTCTGCTGAAAGTACCTCAAGTTGTCAGACTAAGTACTGACATGCAAAGAAATTGTTTGAATTTTGTTTAAGGGAGATTTCATATCTTTCTCAATAAACTGTGCGATTCCACTGGGTCTTTGTAATTCAGTTCATTTATAGATGTGTGAACTCTTTATTAGCCACATATATCCATTTGGTATATAATAGGTACATACGGAGGTACATGCTTATAAAAGAAAGTGTTTAGGTCATCTTACCTTTATTCTATTTTCATCTTCCTCATTGCTTTAGACCATAGTACTTGGGTAAGATAAACACAATTGTACACATTGTCATAAGTGGTCACACTATTTGGTACTTATTAAAACACCTTTCTCAATAGTAAGCATAACTGCAAATGCTATAGTTATGAAAAACATTAATGTGTTTAACTTGTAAATTACCCAATGTTACATATGCATCATACTCCAAAACTTAGAGTCTAACAGCAGTGAAAAGATCCCCTTCCCAAAGTGAAGAAGTTTTGATGGGACTTGGCCAAATTGTTCTTCTGCTAGTCTCACCTGACTTGAATTTCCCAAGAAACTAAAGTTGTTCGCTTTTTATTTTCATGTAGTCCAGGCATACAGTCCACTGCAATCCAGCTCATTATAGCACAGCAACTAGTGCAAAGTATGTGTCTCATTAGACAGGTTCATGGCCAACCCAATTGTAGGAAACAGTGAGCAGTAGTCGCCAAATGGTTGAGTTTTACTGAACAAATGGCAAAAGCAGGAATCTGCCACAAGTGGGGCAGATTCAGCCACTGGTTCTGAAATGCCTGGCGGAATGCCTACAGGTCTCATGGTAAAATGGCAAATCTGACATTAATAGCAAGAATTTCACTTACAAATATTGGACATTGCTAGTCAAAGTTTCAGTGAAGAAGAGATAATATGTATTTTAAACTCAGTGAACTGTGTGATCTTTTATAAGTAACGCAACTTAAGAGTCCTGATGTCTTTGAATGCCTTCCGGGATCTGTCATACTCCTGTCTACCCCCGGGATGCCTGCCCTCTGAGAGCCAAGCTGTGTCTGCATTGCATAGGTATGTTCTGCAGCATCACTGAGCACAGCCTTTGAATTTCAATCTATGTTCTACTTCACATTCTGCATCAGAAATGCCTCCTCTATTTAAAAAGTTAATATCCATAATTATAAGCACCTATCAATTTGGAAACAGGTGTTAACATTAAAGGAATCAGTGCCATGAGCCCATATTGATTTGAAGCATTCTGTCCTGATTGTATGTGTGATTGGGGAGTCACTGCTGTAAGTTCCATAAATTCTATTTCTAGAACTGTAAGAAGTTTTCAAATAACAACTGTAACAATCACAAGTTTTGAACACTGTGCTGAGCACATTTCATCTCAGAGGTGTCGTCCATACAAAACTCTGATAACTTGATGCTAGCGTTACACTAAATGAGCAAGCGAGGCGAGAGTCTCATTAACTGACCCAAGTTCATGGGCTAAGGAGCTAGCAACAGAGATGCAACATAAACTCAAAAATCTCCTGTCATGGAACCAGTCCTCGACCTGTCCATCATGTCATAGTTCTCCCACGTATCATTTCATGACTCTTGAGATCAAGATTCTAAACTAAGCTATGAGGTTGGTAAATGGGGAAGGCATGCACCTGACTCGAAAATCTAGACTCTAGCTATTGCTCACAATATGGAGTCTCAACACTGTCTGTCGTTATGATATCCTAGGGAGCTTTGCTCAGTCCCACTCTACACTCCTGACTGAAATCAGTCCTAGTAGAGCCTGGAAAGCAGGATCTTTGAAAAGTCCTTTATACCCAAGAATTAATGCATTTCTCAACCCTATAGGAGGAGCTTCTATTTGAGTTTTTAATACAGAGACCTGCAAGAGGCCTAGGAACAGAGAATAAAAGACTGCAGAATGTTCATTTCTAAAAGGAACATAGATCCCACACCACCCTTCCCAAGGCTCAGAGATCGTTTGAGAAGAGAGGTGGAAAGACTATAAGAGAAACTGTGTAAAGCATTCAGACTGACATGTGTGCTGGCATGATTAATTGTCCTTCTGGTTTTCCTACCCTGTCTGTATCCTCATGTCTTCGCCTATGTGCTTTGTCTTTAGCATCTTGCTATCATCTTTAGGTCCTGCCAGTTTAGAAAAGATGCCCCAATCTTATCAGTTTGGAGAATTCTCTGGAAGAAAACTAGAAAGGACAGTTTTGTAGCTTTTGTCTATGTATTAGTCTCCTCTGATCAGTAGCACATGCAGCGTATGTAGTGATGATCCTGTGTGACTTCTCTCATGGTTGAAGTCTGCTTATTAAGAGTGAGAAACTGTACTGTCTATACTCCATTCTTGAACAATATTTGTATTTTAGGGATCCTGAAAAAGGACTCAGAAAGACATTAAAATTAGAATAGGATTCAGAATGGTATAACACTTAACATAATGCTATCAAATTCAAAGAGACTCAAATTCTCCCAATTTTCACTTTTTAAAACCCATTCTGATATTTTGAAATTGATGCTCAAATTTGATTGAGTGATTATTACTCAAATAGTCTCTAATTATATAGTTTATATTATTTTTTTCTTGCAAAGTACACATATTTCTGTGCAGTCTGAGAATTCCATAGGCTATACTTGAATCATATGCTTCTCCTCTTCTAATTCTGCTCAGATCCTCCCTCACCCCATACCTTACCAAACTCATGGGTTTTTCTCTCTTAAAAGCAACAGCAGTAGAATTGGAACAGTGTGTATTGGCTGCCTACTCTTAAGCATGGGGCCTGCCCTGGGGTATAGTTGATATACTCAATGACATAACATTGAAGAAACCTTATTTTTCTCTCTCCCAGCAGCTATCAATTGTGAATGGCCCTTTGGGTTGGGTGTGATTTCATGCCCAAGTCCTCTTCCCTGTGATTAAATTGTGTCTTGTTTGAACTTGTGCCGGTCTTGTTCATATTGTCAAAGTCTCTTTGAATTCATATGTGCATCAGCCCTGTTATCTCTGAAAGCCATTTCCTTGAAGTCATCCACTACCTCTAGCTTTTATAATCTTTGTTACCCCATTTCTTACATATGTGAGGCTCTTTCCCTTAAATTACAAGCTTTCAAGGACCATACATGTCACTGTGGCTAAGTCATCAGCATTGTAACCATCCTTATCTTTGTGTCTAGCTGCTATGTAAACCTCAGGATGAGCTAGCTACTCTTTAAGAACATTAATGTTATATAGAATTTTGTGTTCAGACATCACCATAAAGAAAGTTTCTATTATTATCTCCATTTTACAGTCAAGACAACTATCTTAGGACACAAACTCATTGTATTTGCTATAGGCACACCAAGTTAATAAGTGAATTGTGTGGTGGGTACTGTTATGAACCGTAAAGTTCATCTCTGAAGTTTAGATTCTTAAAGTCTATAATTTTTTGACCATTTTGGGACATATTTATAAAAGACGAAGAAATTATTATCATAGGTGATGCACTTTTTTTTTTAACCGTTCAAGAGTTATATGAGGGAGAAAAGCCATAAATGTGCCTTTAAATGCCTGTCTTAAATGCACATATTGGACACATACATCTATAGGTAGAAGGGAAAAGCAGAGAGTTTACACCCAAACACTAATGGTTGTCATTTGAAATGTAGGAATTGTGGGTTTCATTTATTTTATTCTTTATATTTTCAGTTAAAATATGGGCTACATTGAATGTAGTGCATTGCTCTATACATTGTATATAGATGTATATACATCTATATACATTGATTTATCATCCAGAAGTCCAGAGGTAGCTTGCAAGTGTTCTGGTCAACCAGTAGGAAGTGTTCTGTATATTACTCACACTGCACTCCTAAGAGGCTTAAAACCCAGTGTCAGAGGTGCTGCTGGTGTTACTGGTGACCTGGGATAGAAGCACTTCCAAAGATGCCCCCTTTTCTTTGCGGAGAATGTGGGCTCTGGCTTTGAACGGAAGTGATATGCTTGCTCAGTTATAAAGGCTGAATATTTTGACTGCTGCTTGATTTAGAGTGGTAGAAAATTTGTGTCACATGTGTAAAATGTCATAGGTCTTCCTACGTCTTTGTCCAGGGACTGACAGAGCAGATTTTAAAAGAAATAAAGGGATTCAAATTCAGCGATAAGGTCTTACTACCTGAAGAGCATTGTATAATCTTTCCAACCTAAGTACTAAAGTAAGTATTTAATTTAAACATATGCTGATGTGTGCTTTATTATATATTATTTAGTTATGTATATGTATTCAGAATATATTATTATTGATTATATTTGTAATAATATAGATTTATATCTACAGATTTATGAGTATTCAATAATATAACATATGCCACAGCTGTGCCTATCTTTCAGAAAACATTCAAATTGGCAGCATCTGCCAGCACCAATGGAAAGTTGGCCAGACACTAAAAGAGGGCATGAACTCCCAGCTAGAAGGAAGAGCTTGCAGAGGGAGGTCAATTTTGAGCATGCTGTAATATACAGAGAATCTGGGAATGAGGATGCCTCAAGGCCATATATGTAGAAATGAAAATGCAAAAACATCAGAACCTAGAGCTGATTCTGGCCCCTGTCAGGAATGGGGAAGCCTCTTCTTGGCTTCATTTGTTGTTCCCATCTCTGTAATGACGCAGTGATGGTACATCAGGAGGCTTTCAAGAGCAGGTTGGTGATAGCATAGGGAAATGGAACCAGCACTGCTAAGTGGCAGTGAGTAGTCCCCCCACAGCCTTTTACAAGGGAATTAATCTTTTATTAAGAGAAGAAATTATGCCTGAATGCTTCTGGGTTTTTTGTTCATAGTTATGCGTGCTGTGGGAAACTCATTCCTCTTGAGGGTCTCTGTCAGAAGCAATCTTCTAACATCTCCTTTGGAAGCTGAGATTCTCTAGGGTTTAGTATCATGTTTCTTTATGGTCCTATGTGAATGCAGACTTTGAGTACAAACTATACTACGGCTGCTCACTAAATCTCCTTGTTTTCTCCAGGCTGCTGGGAGAAGCACTAAGCGCTCTCTCTCTCTCTCTTTCTCTGTGTGTGTGTGTGTGTGTGTGTGTGTGTGTGTATGTGTATGTGTGTATGTGGAGAGAGAGAGAGAGAGAGAGAGAGAGAGAGAGAGAGAGAGAGAGAGAGAGAGAGAGAGATCCTGAGAAGACTAGGCAAGCTGAAAAAAGAATCTCGGTGTTCAAGTATGCTTATGTTCCTTGGAGACGTCAGAGAGCTCTGTGGAAATTAGAACTGGCTACACTTTTTATCAACTTGACCCATGGAAGGGTTAGCTGGCACGAGGAACCCTAAACTGAAAAGGTGCTTCCAACTGATTGGTCTGTAGCAAAGTCTGTGGTAGGTGTTTTCTTGATTGATGATCAATGTGGGAGGGCCTGGCCCTATTGCCCCTGGGCAAGTAGGTGGTCTGAGGTTCTGTATAATAACATATTGAGCAAGCCATGGGGAATGAGCCAATAGGGAACGTTCCTCTACATCCTCTGCTTTAGTTCCTTACTCGAGGTTTCTACGTTGAGTTACTGCTGTGACTTCTGTTCAGAGTAGGCTGGATCAGGAATGTAAACTGATATAAACCCCTTCCTCCCCAACTTGCTTTTAATCTTGATGTTCATCACAGTAACAAAAAGCAAAGAAAGACAGATGATTAACTGGAGCACTGGCTGGAAGTGCTAATAAAGAAGTGCATTGATATGAAGTGGCTAACATGTATCGGCATGTGTGAATGGTCAGTCTCTCCAGTGGGAAGACTGTAGCTGCTTTCCCTCTGGGCTCCATGCCTGCTGACTATTTGTCTGCCTGGCCACCTTCCTCTGCTCTTTATTCCCTTTCCTCTTTCCTTCCTTTCTCTGCTTTCCTCTTTTTTTCTTTAAATTACATTTTATCTATCCTTTGATATTTTCACACATGGTACCATGTAACTTGTTTGTACTCACCTCCAGCTCTTTGATTCCTCAGTTTTCTTCTTTTTTTTAATGGTTATTTGATTTATTTACATTTCAAATGTTATCCCCCTTTCTGGTTTCCCCTCTGCAACCCCCCTATCCCATCCCTTCTCCCCCTGCTTCTATGAGGGGGCACCCCCACCGACTCCTGCCTCACTGCCTGGCATTCCCCTACACTGGGGCATCAAGCCCCCACAGGACCAAAGGCCTCTCCTCCCACTGATGCCCAGCAAGGCCATCCTCTGCTATCTATGCAGCTGGAGCCATGGTCCCTCCATGTGCACTCTTTGGTTGGTGGTTTAGTCCCCGGGAGCTCTGGGGAGTCTGGTTGGTTGGTACTGTTGTTCTCCCTATGGGGTTGCAAACCTCTCCTCCCCTCCCTTCAGCACCTCCCTTTGCTCAGTTCCACTGTCTGTCTTCTTCATTCCCTTTATGCCCCTATCTGCTTCCTCCCCCCCAGAACAAGGCTTTTATATAAAAGGAAAGGAGACTTTTACAAGTGACTTCACATGAGGGTTCCCTCAGCAAATCTCAAACCTTGAATAAACTCTTGTGAGCATCCCTGCAGGATTAAGTCCCTGCATGACTTTGAGAGACTCCAGCATGTCTGTATTTTCATGCAGCTTTGGGTTTTGAAGATGGAACTTACTGGAGAACACAAGTATATAAAATAAAGATGTCACTGTTTTTTTTTTTTTCTTCCTTATACTTATTCTTTCTAATCCCAAAAAGTCAAATACCACAGTTTCCCAAGGTTGTTATGTACTCCTAACTTTCTTTGTAAACATGTGGTACATCAGTCTCATTTCTTTCTTTTGAACTAATTAAATTATTTATTCATTTTATATCCTCATCACAGATTCCCTTTCCTCCTCTCCTGTCAGTTCCTCCTTCCCTCCCCACAATCCCATCATCCCCCCTTTCTCCTCAGAAAAGAGGAGGCCTCCCATGGATATCAATCCACCTTGGCATATCAGATTGCAGTGGGACCAGGTGTATCTTCTACTATGGCTAGGCAAGGAAGTCCACTTGAGGGAAAGAGATCCAAAGTCAAGCAAAAGAGTCAGACACAGCCCTGTTCATGCTGTTAGTAGTCCCACATGAAGACCAAGCTTTGCAACTGTTACATATGTGCAGAGGGTCTAGGTCCAACCCAGGCATGCTCTCTGTTTAGCAGTTCAGTCTCTATGGGCATCTATGGGCCCAGGTTCACTAATTCTGAAGGTTTTGTCTTTTACCTCTATGGCTCCTTGAATCCTTCTTTCCCATCTTTTACATTATTCCACATGCTCCATCTAATGTTTCGCTATGGGTCTCTCCATCAGTTTCCATTAGAAACTGGATGAAGTCTCTCAAATGTCAGTTATGCTAGGCATCCATCTGTAAGTTTAGCAGTATAGCATTAATAGTATTAATAGTCTCTCTCATGACATGGGTTTCTAGTCATTGGTTGGCCATTCCCTTAGTTTCTACTCCATCATTATCCCTGCACATCTTTTAGGCAGGACAAATTGTGGGACTAAGATTTTGTGGCTGGGTTGGTGTCCCAGTCCCTCCCTTAGAAGTCTTTTCGGGTTACAGGAAATGGCCATTTCACATTCAATATCCCCCATTGTTTGGAGTCATACTAGTGTCACTGTCATAGGTTCCTGGGAGTTTCCATCATCATAGATTTCTAGCTTATTCCAGAGATGTGCCCCCACTTCATTGATTCCAGTTCTCTCTCCCAGAACTCTCACCTTCTGTCCTCCCTTCATTTGATCCCTCCTGCTTTCCCCACTCCTTCTCCCATCTAACCACATCCCTTCATCCACTCCTGATAGTTATTCTATCTCCCCTTCTCAGTGAGATTCAAGCATCTTACCTTCGGCACTCCTTGTTGCTTAGCTTCTTTGGGTCTGTGGATTGTGTCATGGTTATCCAATACTTTATGGCTAATATCCACTTATAAGGGAGTAAATACCATGTGTGTCCTTTAGGATCTGGGTTACCTCACTCAAGATGATATTGTCTAGTTCCATTCAAATGCCTTCAAATTTCATGATGCCACTGTTTTTAGTAGCTGAGTAATATTTCATTGTATAAATGTATCACATTTTCTTTATCCATTCTTTGGTTGAGGAACATCAGAGTTGTTTCCAATTTCTGGCTATTATCAATAAAGATGCTACAAACATAGTTGAACAAATGTCTTACCGAAAGCAATCTACAGATTCAGTGTACTTCCCTTCACAATCGCAACACAATTCTTTATAAATCTTGAAAAAATAATACTTAACTTCATATGGAAAAAGAAAAATCCAGGATAGCTTAAATAATAAAAGAATTTCTGGAGTTATCACCATCCATGATTTTTAACTGAACTACAGATAAATACTAATAAAAGCTGCATGGCATTGGCCTAAAAACAGAGAGATTGATCAAAGGAATTGAATTGAAGATCTAGAAATAAACTCACACATCTACGGACACTTGATTTTTAACAAAGAAACCAAAACTACACAATGGAAAAAAGAAAACATCTTCAACAAATGGTGCTGCACTAACTGGATGCCTGCATGTAGAAGAATGCAAATAGATCCAGATCTATAACCCTGCATAAAACTCATGTCCAAGTGGATCAAAGACCTCAAGGTAAAACTGGATATACTAAATCTAATAGAGCAGAATGTGAGGAATAACCTTGGACACATTGGTATAGAAAACAACTTTATGAACTGAACAACACCAGCTTAGGCTTTAAGATCAACGATTAATAAATGGGACTACATGACACTGAGCAGCAGCCTACAGAATGGGGAAAGATCTTCACCAACCCTACAAATGACAGAGGGTTTATATCTAAAATACATAAAGAACTCAAGAAACCAGTCATCAACAAATCAAATAATCTAATTTTAAAATGTGATACAGATCTAAACAGAGCATTCTCAATGGAGTAATCTCTAATAGTTGAGAGGTACTTGAATAAATGTTCAACATTCTTAGTCATCAAAGAAATGCAAATCAAAACAACTTTGAGATTCTACCTTACATACATTAGCATGGCTAAGATCAAAAACTCAAGTGGTATATGCTGGTGAGGATGTGGACCAAAGGGAACACTGTTCCATTTCTGGTGGGAGGGCAAACTTGTACAACCACTTTGAACATCAAATTTGTGGTTTCTCTGAAAATATGGACTAGTTCTGCCTCAAGACCTAGCTATACCAATCCTGGGCATATAGCCAAAAGACGCTCCATCACCTTCCTTTATAACAAGTGATTTTTCTCCTCTTTAAATGATGGTTTAATTCTCATCTAGGGGCAGGTAAATATGGATCTATTGCACTTGGGACATTTGTCACACCATTTCCCTGACTGATGCTCTCTTTACGGCTTTCCTTTCATCATATTGACTGTGTGCTGTGTATGTGTAGTCTTTCAGACTGGATGCTTCAGGTATATATAGTCCAGTTGTCCCTATACAGACAGGGGTATGACTAGATCTTTCTGCCTTCCATAATCATGTAGATAGAGTTAAACAGGCACTGGGGGTCATTGTCACTTAGACATCGGATGGTACTTTCTCTGTGGACACTGAGTGTGCAAGCCACCATTCATTTAGCTTTGTAGTTGCTTTGCAGTCTGAGTAGAATGGTTTCCCACAGGTACAATTTATTTTGTTATCAACTAGCATATTTTTTTTTCCTCACAAATATTACCTCTTCATGAAAATATCATGCAACATTAATAATAAATGTTGGATAGTACCGACTTTGTTAGTGGAAAGCAAAGAAGTGCCAGAGGAGAATTTTCTCCACACAGAGGGTGTGACTCAATTTGATGTGTTATGAAAATTCATGAGGTGAAAAATTTCCACTAGATGTTTACTTAAGAGAGATATGTGGTGGGTAATTTCTAGCAAATGAAAAAGAATGTTGTTTTATGGGCCTTGAAAATGGGTAAAGAAATTAAGTAAGAGGGCTGAAATTAAACTATCCTAGTTTAAAGGAAAAAAAGAAGAGAGCAGAGTAGACAAATTCTTGGTCCATAAGTGAGGCATGGGGTTTTGTTTGAACTGTGCACAGGAAAAACATTAACCCTCCTCAAGCTTGGTCTTCTTTAGAAACAAAGAAAAATCCATAAGAAATCAACGCTTGTGAAATATCTTGTGAAATGTCTTACCAGTATGGACTAGAATCTTTGCTGCCTGAGACTTGGCTCAGTGGTCTCATTCCATCGTAGGTCGTAGAGTGTCCACTCTGGTTGGGAGCTTGTCCAGCCTCCCACAGGTTGGTCTTGAGTCAATCATGTTGCTTTCCTGATAGTCAGAAAAATGGCAACACTGGACTGGAGAAATAGCTCAGTCTCAAGAGTGCTTGCATGCAACCCCAAGGACAAGAGTTTGATCACAGAATTCATGCTTAAAAAGACAAGCATGGTAGTAAACATATGGGATAACAGCATTGGAGAAATAGAATCACGTAGGTCTCTGGGGCTCACTGTCAGCCAACCTAGCCTAATAACTGAGTTGGTCAGTAAAATAACCTGTCTCTAAAACAAAGTGGACAATACAAGAAAAGAACACTCAGCGTCAACTTCCGGTCTCCATGTGAGCTGATCTACATATGAGCACACCCACGCCCAGTTCCACATAAGTCCACCCAACACATTAAATACATTCACACACACACACACACACATACACACACACACACACACACACACACACACACACACACACACACACACATACACACGAGAGAGAGAGAGAGAGAGAGACAGAGAGACAGAGACAGAGACAGAGAGACAGAGAGACAGAGATACAGAGAGACAGAGAGAGTGAAAATTAACATTTCTTTATAGGGTAGTGTTCTAGTTTCATTTCTTAAAACACTCCATCCAAAAACAGTTGTGTGGGGGGAGGCAGTCTATTTGGCTCACAATTCCAGGTTACACTCAAAAGACTGAGAGGAAGTTAAGGCAAGAACTTAAATAGCTAGTCATGTCATATATACTATTAAGAACTGAAAGAAAGAAAAAAAAATGTACCCATATGTCTGCTTGTTTACTCAGTTACTTCTTCCCTCTTATACCCTTCAGGATGTAGCCTCAGCCTCAAGAATGGTGGCACCAACAGTGGGATGGGTCAGTTAACACTCAAGACAATTCCTTAAAGACATGCATGTTCACAGTCTAACTCCATCTACATAATCCCTTAATTGAGACCCCTTTCTCTGGTTATTCTCTCTTGTGCTAAAGTAATGTTTAAAACTAACCATCATGCTTTTCAGTAGGCTCCACCTTGACTCAGGTGGAAGGACCCCTTTGGTGAGTTCTCATTGTGCTCCCTGGCATGAAGCTGAGTATCTATCAGGGCATGAATAGAGTTGGCACATAATGAATGTGTGCCAAAATTAGGTAGGGCTGTACATCTTACTATATTTTCTTTTAATGATGACTTTTGGTGTTTTCTGTTTTTTCTTCTTAAGAAAGGGTTTTGCTGTGTATCCCCAGATGACCTTGAACCCCTGATCCTTCAGCTTCAACCTCAGGATTACTGATACGTAACACCAGATCTGGCTTTCCTTTTCTCACACAATCCACTTACATTAATCTTTATAATACTCCATTCCAGGCAGTACTGATTTCAAATTCTCTTCTTCCTATTTGGAATAATAACACATTTCTCAATCTTTCATCTCGCCCAACGCAAGCAACCTTCTATGCACTCGATTTGAATCTGACTTCTTAGGGGTAAAATCTTTAAGGAACATGCGTGGCCTTGTGTCTTAGCTCTCTGAGACATTCTGTACTCAGCTCACTGTAAGTATTGTAACTCAGTACTTGCTGTAGAGTTAAGGCCTCCAGAGATAATCTCCATATTTCAAAGGTCAAGAACTGGCAGCATAGATCTGGGTATCTTCTTCAAAGTCAATATTGCAATTGAGTCCCACTTACCCAAACTGGTGGCCTACTACACAAGGTGACTTATCATAAATAATTTCTAACCTATTTTATGTGAACAATTTCTCCTCCCCTTTTATTAATGTTTTTTGTCTAACCATGTGTGCTTCTTGGTATCATGTCTTAGATTACTGTCTGCACTCAACTTTGTTTCTGAGCAAGAGTTTAAGGAAACTTAAAGTAAGAAACTGTACGCTGAAATTCTTAGAAAAACAAAGTGCCCAGAATTGAGTTATGCATATTATAGGAACAAAAAAAATACAGGTTTAATAATAAGAATGACTAGAGAAAATGTCCTAAATAAATGTTTCTTCTTTTGTTTGTTTTGTCTACGGTATGAGGCCATTCTGTCACACTGAGTTCTCTACTCATGAAGAGCAGTGTAGAAACACTCTATTCCTGGCTGATTCCATGGTAGACTTCTTTTTTTATTTTATTTTTTTTATTTTTTATTTTTTTGACAGTAAGACAGGATCTTGTTTGAAACTTTTGAGCGACTACCGCGTGGAAGCCATTCCCAGAGACACCTTACCTTCCAACCTTTCCAGTTATCCACTCCTGCCGAGGGAGTTGACAATAGCAGCTAAGGGATCCACCCCCAAGGTCCCCTCCTTTCCCTCCCACTCCCCACTAGCAGAGGACGTCTCAGAAATAGGGTCGAGGGGCTCAGGTTTGGCGGTAGATCACTTGGTCTCTGCTGCCTGCTCTCCTGGGAACCGCTGAAGCCATGGTAGACTTCTTGATTACCCACATGTCTCTCTTTTTGTTCTGGCTGGAACACTCATTTCTCAGTCATAATGTTCACTATTACAGCACCCTCAGAGGCTCTAAAGAAGTGACCTCTGCTAAGACAGCTTAGGTTGTGTCTACATTCTAGATGCAGACGATGACTGATGTCACCGGGACACCATCTTTTGGTCCCCTTCACTCAAATGGAATTCCATGGTGGACTTCATTTAACACTGTGCCTACAGCTTCAGTGTGAAGCCAGACTCTAGTTGCCACCACATCACTTCAGCCCACACTGCTCATCTTTTCCTACCAACCATGTTTCTCTCTTCCTGTTGCTGAAAGCCCATTTTCAGTTTCTAACTTGAGTCAGAATCCCTTTCTCAAGCTTTGCTTATAGATTCCAGAGAGCTCCTGGTACCTAATCTGATGCATCCAACCACACCTTTCATGATTTTCAGGCAACCTAGTGTTGCATTTGTCACACGATATGACAATTCATATGTTTAAGAAATTGTATAACATTTACCTATATGCAACAATATAAGACCAACTTAAATTTTTACATATTAAAAAAGCTGAAAATAGTGTTTGAAATCCTTTTGTAGAAAGTGTCAGACAAATTGTAAACATTGTTCAATATCTAAAATAAAGTAGGTATAAAACTTCTCTAGACAGCATAAATTTACTTTCCTGAGCAAGGCTAAACACATGCCCTTTTTTTTATTCTTGCCATAAAAATTACACTGAACCTTTATGTACAATGGTACTTAATATATCTCAGTTAATAATTTACAAAAGGCTACTTTGTGGCTAGAATATTTTAGCTGCCCCATTGCCTTTGCAATGAAGAGAAGAGAATAGTAAGTAATATCAAAAACAACCTCTGATAGTAACCTGAGGCTTCGCTTAATGAAGTGTATACAATCATATTTCAGTAAGTTGTGGCTAGAACATCCATGCCAGGAATTCCCAGTTTTCAATGTGTCTATAAATCACGTGAGATTTTGCTTAGATTTATATTTTAATTTGGGAGACTACATATCTGAAAAAGTATCCTCTCCAATGAATGATATAATTTTCATTTGCGTAGTTCACATTCCATAGGCTCCATGTAATGAAGTCTTATAGGTTGTAGTGTTTGTTTGTTTGTTTTCTGTGACTGTACAGATAATATAATTGGAAGATGAAATTGGAATTTTACCATGGAGGTTTTTCATGAATGCAACTTGTATCCAAATGGTTTGTAATGATAAACTGTAATTCTAAGGACATTGAAAGATGGGATGTAGGATCTGAAATAGGACAAGTGATATTTTTTGCTCAATTAATTTTCTGGGCCAGATTACACAGGAACTAAATATACACCTTTACTTAGTTTTCAGAAAGAGTATTAAATGTATAATAATAATAATAAAAAATACCAAGGCCATAAATAGCCTAACAAATACCAAAAATAGTAAGTTCACCATAGCTTGCATGACTTATGTGGCTAGCTCTCTAAAAACAAAACAAAACAAAACAAACAAAAAAAACTTTACTGTTAGCTTCTACGAGATCTCATTAAGTTCTAGTCTGTGTTTTGAACACAAAATACTTGAGTTATTTTTCTATGCCACTAGATTATTCTTCAGCTATGTTTCGAGCAACATATTTGCTATACAGTAAACTGGATATGCAGAGTGATCATAAAGGTAGACTATGACACACATAGCATATTGTTTCATTATGTGATAATGCTGAGAAGCAAATAAAAGTAAGTTTTAAATCTTTCTAATTTTCCCTTTGATATTTTACATGTGTATAATACATCAAAATATTGTAGAAGATGGATGTCAGCAAAAATGACTAAGCAAGGACATCTGAAAATTTTCTCCTTTGTAAAGCTATAGAATATCTGTCAAAAATAGTATCAACATTTCCAGAATTCTGGAAATTAATCAAAACCTTACAGTTCTATGTGAAACATTAAATCAACATCAGAGGATGGATCTCCGCAAAGCAGTCAACTGCCTCAGGACACTTATCTAGTGCTATTCTTCCATCGTATGTTCTGCTTTGTGATCGCCTGGAAAGCGTACAGCCTGTAATCATGGTTGAAAACCTCAGCCTTGTGGGAGCTAGTTAGGGAAGAACAGGGTGTAGTCTTTTAGGCTGAAATGGATTGACACAGCATGGGCCACTCTTGTGCTGTTGTGGTAACAATACCTGACAGCCACAATTGAAGAGAATCCTCATGGTCACCAAGGGATTGAATCTATCATGTAAGGAAAAGCATGGTGGAATAGTTCATTCACAGCATCAGCAATTTTTCTTATACCAGGAAAACTGGAACAGGGAGTGTGGAGGAACCCCGTGCTGGGTATGACTTCCAAAGCTCTGGGTCCACTAGGACACAGTAGGCACACCCTCTTAAACCCAAAGTCTTCTAAAATAGAGCTGCCAGCTTGAAAACAATCATTAAAACCATGAAATTGTGGAGGACGTTTCAGGTTCAAATCATAAAGAACATGAACTATAAATGAATGTCAAGGGGAAAAGTAAAGAGTGTTGGTAAAATCAGCCATATAGGCCAATAGAAAGCGTGATGGAAATGTATTTTGCTTTGAAGTGTTTTTCTCATGTGTAATTTAAAAAGTATTTGCATAAACCAATAATTATACAGCAGCACTGATGAACCAAGCTGTATGATGTCGTTTCTATGGCAATAACAGCACACACACAAAAACTTATAAAGAAACTTAGTTGCATTGGAATGAAGTGTTGGTGTATTATAAAACTTAACTGCATGCTAATACAAGTAGATTGCTATAAATTAAGATGTTAATTGTGATCTTTTGCACAATCATTGTGAAAATAACCTAAGAAATAGTACAGGGAATCATAATTAAAAACCTAGAAAAACATAGTAAATATAAAACACATTGATTGATAACTAAATGAAACAAAAATACAATATATAGAAAACCAATAACACATTGATAGATATAAATATTACCTATGAGTAATTAGAAATATAATTTGATACAAACACAAATTAAAGATGAAATAATTTAAAAATGTTTTCATTTTATTTTATGCCATCCGAAAAAGAAGTTCAAAATTTCGCAAATGTGTGTGTGTGTGTGTGTGTGTGTGTGTGTGCGTGTGTGCATGCACGTGTACATGTGTAGTGTGTATGCACGTAAAATATTTCAGAGAGATAGCAAGCGAAAATGTCTTGATTGCATATACTATAGTAACTGTGATGTTGATTTTATTAGCGAATGTTCCTGAGTCAAGTGAAATTCATATAACTGACTACATGTTATTTCTGGCTGTGCTTGCAGAGCCTTTTGGAATTGCTCAGCATTTGGGTTTCGATATATACTGTCAAAGTAATATTCACCATTGATATTGGCAGCATCATGGAATCCGTTGAGGGTCTCACCCTCATCATTATCATCATACAAACTCCAGGTTATTAGGCCTTCAGACTCAAATTTAATTATTACACCAGCCTTTTTCATTTTCTGTCAGCTTCATTATCCTTTCTCAGCTGGTTTCCACAATAAATAACACACATGCGCGCGCGCACGCACACACACACACACACACACACACACACACACACACACTCACTATCACTTCTAATTCTCTGGAGAATCCTAACTGATACAGTAAAATTAAACATAACATTCTCATGGTTTGTAAATAAAATGTCCCCCATAGATTCACACAATTGAATACTTAGAAAGCACTGGGTGGTCCTATTTGGGAGTTATCAAACCTTCACGAGGTGGTGCATTGAGGCTAAATAGCCTGGACGCACTTTATGTTCATACTCATTCCTGTGCCTAAAGGCATTACGACCAATGATTTCCTGTCTCTACCACATGCATCTCCTGCCTTCTGTCATATCTTTTCTGTCATGATGTATTGGACCTCCTGGAACTGCAATAAAAGATGACATTTCTCTATTTAAGGTGCTTTTCTCAGGGTATATTGTATCAGTAAAGGGAAAAGAAACTAAGACAAGATTCTAGAAAATCTGCTACTAAACACAGAAAATGATTTTCTATGATGCAAAAATGATTAACAAATAAAGATAGTATAACAACTGCAACGCATATTCATCTAAAGGCACGGCCCCAATATCCATGAAGCACAAAGTGGGATCAATGAAGGAGGAAGCGGACAGTTCAGTAGGAGTGATTGCAGACCTTAGTCCTCTGATTTCAGTAATAACACAATTGCAGAGAAGATCAAGAGGAATACAATAACTACAAATAATGCTATAAGCCAAAGAGAGATAACTAACATCTTTGAAAGATGACACCCAACAGAAGAAGAATAGACATGTTTTTCTGAATAGTGGACAATTCTCTCAATGGATGCTCATCGGGTACCTGCTATGGCTTTTAAAAGAATCATGTGGAATATTTTCTCTGACTATACTGGAATGACTCTCAAATAACACAGGGTCAGGGAATAAATCTCCAAGAAAAACACTTTGTAATTCTTTGAAATAAATGAGAACAAACATATGCTCAGATGTAGGATAAATGAAAACAGGTGCTTAAAGAAAACTTTATGCTGTCAACATACTTATTAAAGAGGACTAAAGGCTTCCAATAAGTAATGCAAACCTCAGGAAAAGAAGGAAAAAAAGTAGGGGGGAAGTAAAACTAATGTCTGAAGTAAGCAAAAGGAAGAAAACCATCAGAGAGAATATTAGGAACAGAGAACAGAAGAACAGTAAGAGAAAATCAAAGGCATGGAATGTCAGCTCTTTGAAAGGATCAATAGTATTGACATACCTGTACACAGTCTAACCAAGAGACAAGGTTAGAATACTGAAAATATTAAACTTGTTAATGAAGCAGTTGACATTACTGCTGCCCTGCAAAAATAGTTTTAAGGGATTATAAACAAACAATGGCTTGCTAATATAGTTACAGACTTGAGGAAATAAGCAGCTAGAATATTTAAATTAGAAAATGTGTGAAAACTAAATAGAAAATCTGATCTGATGCAGAATAAACTGAGTTCATAATCAAGAACTCTTTCTGCAAAGACAGAGCAAGATGAGATGGCTTCCCTGACAAAAATTATCAAAGTTTAAAGACCAAGTATATATATATAGACATAATTCCACAGATTTGTTCATAAACCGAAAAAGAATGAGAAACTCTACCCAAATTAGTAAATGAGTCAAGTATTTGTGCCAGCCAAACAGGTAAGAATAGTGTATTAAAAATACTGGGCTGAAGAGGTGGCTCAGCAGTTAAGAGTACTTGTTGCTCTTGCAAAGGGCTGGCATTCGGTTCCTAGTATCCACACAGCAATTTGCAACCATCCATCATTCCAGTTCTTTGGAGTGCGATGCAATTTTCTGACCCCTCTCCAATAGGTACCAAACATGCATGTGATGCACGTAAATACATGCAGACAAAACACTTGTATATATAAAAAATGCATAAAAGTAAATCAAAATTAAAAATACAAAAATAATCTAGCAACATA
>CM052701.1:37148261-37174987 GCA_028551405.1 Uromys caudimaculatus | reverse complement strand
TCCATTCCTCTGATGAGGGACATCTGGGTTGTTTCCAGCTTCTGGCTATTATAAATATGGCTGCTATGAACATAGTGGAGCATGTGTCTTTATTACATGTTGGAGCATCTTCTGGGTATATGCCCAGGAGAGGTATAGCTGGGTCCTCAGGTAGTATTATGTCCATTTTTCTGAGGGTCCGCCACACTGATTTCCAGAGCTGTTGTACCAACTTGCAATCCCACCAACAGTGGAGGAGTGTTCCTCTTTCTCTACATCCTCACCAGCATCTGTTGTCACCTGAGTTTTTGATCTTAGCCATTCTGACTGGTGTGAGGTAGAATTTCAGGGTTGTTTTGATTTGCATTTCCCTGATGACTAGGGATGTTGAGCATTTCTTTAGGTGCTTCTCAGCCCTGTGAATTTCCTCAGTTGAGAATTCTCTGTTTAGTTCTGTTCCCCATTTTTTGATGGGGTTATTTGGTTTTTTGGAGTCTAACTTCTTGAGTTCTTTGTATATATTGGATATTAGCCCTCTATCAGACATAGTTATGGGAGTTGTGTTGTAGACATATCAGCTGGAACTGCATACCCCACACTCAGCAGTTCTCTGAGTTTCGATGACTTGTGAATTTCTTTAATGGTTTTTCACTGATTAAAAAAGAAAAGAAAAGAAAAGAAAGCTTCTTTGGTGAGGGGTAAGAGCTAAACTTATCTGTGGATACAAAAACAAGTGTTTAGAATAGTCACTTAGAACAACACCAAGTTGACATGCCAGCATGGATGGATGAAATGTCACAAGGACCTGCCCCTTCACAAAGTGTTACAGATTCTTAATGTAACAATGAATGGCTGTTGAGAGAGGGAAGATCAGTCTTTCCCAGGAATTGCTCCCCTAATAGGTTATCCAGTCCCTAAACACGTGAGCATAACAGAAACACTAAAGAGACCCAGCAGACTATATTTACACATACATTATGTATATATATTCACATATGTATACATATAATACATATGAAGAAGTTACGAATTTTAAGAGTGGGGGAACACGGGAGTAAAGAGGGGGGTTAGAAATGATATAAATATAGTATTTATGTAGGAAATTATCCAAAAATTAAAACATAACAAAACAAAATTAACTTATTTGGGGACCAATTAGTTATATTTTGTTTCAGGCTATAAAATGACAAGCTTTGTTAAATATTCATAGGTTAAGGAGATTCGCAATACTGCAAGCAAGTTAAAATAAATATTACTTTCAGATACTGAATAAATCATGCTGTAGGTATTAAGGGAATGAGCTATGTTGGAGCCTGAAGGAAGACTACATCCTGGTATCTGTCTCCCATACCTGAGTCAGGTCCTGCACACTTCCACCATGAGCATGAGGATCTGCTTACTTCTTGCTCAGAAAGTAAGGTCAGGGTGGAAAAAGACAGTGACAATTAAGAGAACTTGGGAAGGGGAAGGAGTCTGTCAGCCCAGGGATCCAGCTTAAGTCTCTTGTTGACTGAGAGTCAAAAATTTTGATGCAACTGAAATCTGTGTAAGAGAAAATATTTCCTCCTTTGAGAGATAATACAAACCTATGTGATATAATAGCTAAGCCCAGCATGATACCTCATACCTGGAATCCCAGGCTTAGCAGGCAGAGGCAGCAAGATTGCTGTGAGTTTGAGGCCAACCTGACTGGGCATAGTGAGTTCAAAGCCAACTTGGAATACACAAAACCACAAAAAGCATGCTGAAATAGCTAGGGAAACTTATTTGAGAGAGAGACAGAGACAGAGACAGAGACAGAGAGAGATAGAGAGTATGTGTGTGTACCTGTACCTTTCTACTAAAATCTCAGAAACAAGATTATGAATTATATTTACCTTGAAAACATACTGTGACCTTCTTGTAACCTATGTATACTAAGAATTCATTTGAACATTTCTGGCCTGTTTTTCTATCTTAGGCTGAAAACCTGTACAGTACACCTCATAAAACACTTTTGAATCTCACTTACAGAAGAAAATTACTTGAATAGAATTACATATGTCAAAACATGTGGCTTAATCATTTAAAGGGTAGATTTATATTATATCTGTTGAAAATCACTTCAAACACAGAGGATCTTACTTGTTAAAACCCTTGAAGGCAGCTCTTTCCTCTTGAGAAGCCAATACTCGCCCTTGGTTATATCCTTCTGTTTCTTTCTCTGTCTCTCTTTAATTTCATTTTTTGAGATTATACTACAATTACATTTTCTCCTTCATTCTTCCATCTGCAAGCCCTCCCCATATATGAAGCCTCACTCTCCTTCAAATTCATGGCCTTTGTTTTTTGTCACTGCTATTGAATACACACACACGCACACACACACACACACACACAAACACACACATACACACATATTCCTAAATATATCCTGTTAAGTATATAAAATGTTACTTGTATGTATGTTTTCAGGGTTGACCTTTTGGTACTGGACAATAAATTGGTGTGCTCTTCACTGGGGAAGACCACTTCTCCCACTCCCAGCTTTTCTAAATTGCCTATAGAACTTTGTGTAGGGTTGGCCCACATAATCTCTACAGCAATCTATTAACATTTTCCCTTATACCCAAAGATAAGTATTGTCTTTACTCCTCATCAAAGAAACTTGTTTTCAATAGCAAAGTTCACCACCAAAAAATAAAATAAACAACAACAACAACA
Source organism: Uromys caudimaculatus (assembly GCA_028551405.1). NCBI lineage: Eukaryota > Metazoa > Chordata > Mammalia > Rodentia > Muridae > Uromys > Uromys caudimaculatus. The sequence goes on along the minus strand of CM052701.1, from coordinate 37,172,305 downwards.
ACAGAAAACCACCACCACCACCATCAAAACCACCAATCCACATGCAGAGTTATAAAGCCCAGTGCCAATGGACTCCATCACCTAAGACTCTGGGAACATTGAGGAAAATGGTACAGAAAGACTGTAAGAGACAAAGGATCAGGGAGTATGCTGTGAGATTGTGTCTTCCAATAATATCAGAAGCTACACCCATAAAGTCTCACCAATATGACTGCCCACACATAGTTTAACAAGGATGGCATCAATGGGCATGCTAACATGGATGGGGAATATGCTGCGGGCCTTAAGCCTATTATTGTCTTTTACTTTAATATTTCTTCCCTTGATAATATAATTTATCTTCATCACATATACCCCTAGCTACCCCCTCTAGTAACTGCCATCTTATCTCCTTTCCAATTTTACCATTTCCATTCATAACTTTTATTTAAGTAACTAACCCTCTCAGTCCACTTAGGGCTGCTCATGTGCACATGAACATAGGATCATTCACTACTGGGGTATGGGGAGCTTTCCAGTAGCCACATTCCTAAAGAAAAGTGACTATCCCTCTCCACACAGCCATCTGCAAATAGATCCTACACCAGAAGTGGAACCTCAAGAGCCCTTGTCTCCTTCGCTGGAATTTTTAATTGGCTTGATCTTGTACAGGTCTTGCATAGCCAATGTCTGCTGTTGTGAGTTCATGTACGCAACCACCATGTCATATGTAGATGACAATATTTCACATACATCTCTCCACCCTATGGCTCTTATGTCATTTCTGCCCCTTCTTCTGTGATATCCTCTGAGCCTTGGGGTAGGGGTGGGTCATTGATACAGATGTTCAATCAATGGCTGAGAACTTAAAGTCAATTTGTTCTCAGGACTTCGAAGAGTAATGTGACTCTGCATTAATCACAGGCTATTCCAATAAGGAAATTTTTGACCAAGGTTGGATACAACACAAATCTGTGAATATAAGCATAAATACATACAAGTTAGTTTTCCATTTGGAAAAACTATATTCCTCCCTAAGACCTATGATTTCCCCAGTTATGTGTCTTAAAGCATGATTACAATACCAGCATGAAATCCTCTGTGAAACGAGCTTCAAGTAGCAAAAAGCACATGGTTACCCTCACAGTCTTCCGCCTATTGGAGTGATAGACACATCTTGCCTGGCAAGTTGCTATCCTAGAATGCAGTTTTCAACACTAGATGAGTGGTTTTTGATTTGTGTTTTTTTCTGCGAGCACCCTGTACAAAACCCATCACTATGAAAGCTAGCCAGCAGAGAGAGAACCGAAAAGCTAAAGGCTGTGTCCTTCAACCAAACTATATTGAGTCTTGAGCAATAGAGTCTAATTATGTTGAACATCCAGTCACAATGATTTTATGTATTGTTTTGGGAGCTGCCTCTAGAGTCTCTCCAATCAATAACTATCAAGGAGGTAACCTATGCCTGAAATTGTTATTTTCATTTAATAACCCATGTCTTCTGAGAGCAGCGTTGTTCACTAATATGGGGTACTCCTCTCCAAACTCGGAGAACAGCCATCTGTGCTGATCCATGTCTTTAATTCCAGAATTCAGGACAGATCTTTGTGAGTTTGAGATCAGCCTGGCCTATAGAGAGTTCCAGGCTACCCAGGTGACATAAAGGTGTACTACTTAGAAAAAGAAAGATTTGTAGAGCTGCAGAAGGTATGCTAGTTTACAAAAATAAAAGTAGGTCAACTCTGAGAGCTGCAAGAACTATCAGCTTGGTAAGACATGCCCACTGGTCCTCTAGTAGCATCAATGGCATGGGATTAGTGAATCATATTCTAAGTGGTATTAAGGCCTGTTTTGTGAAATAAAACTCATACACAGTACTATATTAGTACTAGGAACATACGGCTAGTTAGGTCATAGGCCCAAAGACAGAACCTATTCTGCTCTTAGTCAGTGCTCTATTTCTGTGAAGAGATGCCATGCTCAGGGCAATTCTTATAGAAGAAACATTTCATTGGGGCTTGCTTACATTCAGAGTTTTAGTCCATTGTTGTCATGGCAGGAAACATGGCAGTACACAGGCAGACATGGTGCTGGAGAGGCAGTTGAGAGTTTTGCATCCAGATTGACAGGCAGGAGAGAGAGAGAGAGAGAGAGAGAGAGAGAGAGAGAGAGAGAGAGAGAGAGAGAAAGACTTGGTGTAACTGGAGCATTTGAACGTGCAAAGCCCACCCCCAGTATCAAACTTCCTTCAACAACCTCTTAATGCCGTCAAGCAGTGCCACTCCATGGCACTCAAGCATTTGAACCTATGAGCCTATGGGGGCCACATTCCTATCCAAACCATGGCATCTGCTAAATGATAATATTCAAATTACTCCTAATCACTCATTGCTATACCCATAGACTAGGGTATTTCTCAACCCCCATTAGAAAAGCTTCTTCTAGCAGTAGATGGTGATTAACATGGAAATCCATAATTGGTCAAGGTCTAGAGAATAAGAGGTATGTAGGAATATTTAGGTGAACAGCCATAAATGAGACATGTATACTACACCTCTCCTGTCAGGACTCAGAAGTCACCATGGCCTTTTGAAGTACTCATATGATAATAATGGAATGGACTTGTTTGGGGGTATTTTAATCAGTGAATATATCTTTTATGTAGTTTGTAAGCTTCTTCAGGGAGATGGAGGTTTCTTCTTGTATGAAATTTTTCATATGGTTTAAGACATGTTACCATGTACCATAAAACATGTCTTTATCCTCTAAGCACTTATTATTTACTGTTATTTGAGTTAATATATGGGAGAAGGCACAGAACAAAAAACAGTACAGGGCTGCTTAAAATGTAGTACATACATTTTAACTCTTGGGCACGTAGGAGAGTTTAGCAGACCTTCGATCCTGAAGAGCAGAGTTCAATCTCAGGACCCCCATAGTAACTATCCTCTGACCATTGTTGGGTTATTGGTGGTGTGAGTCCCATATCTGCCCCAGGGCTCAGGCCTCTGGGAGAGACAAGACGCAGGAAGTGTGACCACACTCACCCCATGGCACCGCTGGCTGGATGCCACAGAAGAGCTCAGAATGGAGTGGGGGCTCATGGGCTGGAGCTAGCCCAGGGCTGAAGGGGAAAGGCAGGGAGGAGTGCCACTGGGTCTTGCCAGGGACCACATCTTTGGCTTGTCAGCGGCTAGCTGATTTGGTTTGGTAGAGGCCTTGGCAGGAAGCGCTGAGGGGCCTTCTGCAGGAGACTAAAAGCTGCTCTTTAGGCAAAGGCCTGTTCCATTGTTTCCCACAGCAGATCCTGGTGAAGGGAGACAGTCCATGGTTTTAGGATGTTTATTGTCATCGCGGAGAGTGGCGATGAGTGAAACTGTACCCCACAACCTCAGGGCAGGCCTGAGATTAAAATACCTTTTGCTGGGAGGAGTGGCTGGGAAAGGAAGTTTATTGGCTAAGCCTCCAGGTGCCTCATTAAAATGGGAATGTCTTGAAGCTATGTGACCACACCTCTACCTGTGGAGGGGCTTGGGTGTTGCTCTTACATGATTGATGGTCACAGATCTATGGAGAGCTGCAGCCTAGTGTCAGGAGCCTGGGGCCTCCCTACTGGGGTTCTGGTGTTTTAAACCTTAGCTCAACCAGAAACCAGACTGCCTTTCATGGTCCAACAGACCTACACATGTGCATTGTGGCATGTGTATGAGTACACACACACACACACAGAGACACACACACACACACACAAAACAAATAAATTTAATAAAATATTTACTAATCCCTTAGGTATAAAATTTTGTTGACTCTTATTTTTATTATCTTTAATCTTTGTTTTTTTCAGTCCAGTCATCTTCCTCCAGCTCTGCCCTTTCACAGTTCCTTAGCCCATTGCTCTTTTCCCTGTCTCCAATAGAATGTTCCCACCCACCCACCCTCAATCAGGCTTCCCCACTCCTTAGGGTCTCCAGTCTCAAAGTTTAGGTGCCTCTTCTCTCACTGAATCCAGACCAGGCAGTCCTCTGCTATAGATGTGTCAGGGGCCTTATATCAGCTAGTGTATGCTGCCTAGTTGGCGGTTCAGTGTCTGAAAGATCTCGGGGGTCTAAGTTAGTTGAGACTGCTGGTCTTCCTATGGGTCATTCTCCTCCTCAACTTCTTTAAGTCATTCTTAAATTCAACCACAGGGGCCCCCAACTTCAGTCCATTGGTTGGGTGTAAGTATTTGCATCTGTCCATGTCAGCTGCTTGTTGGGCCTTTTGGAAGGCAACCATGCTAGGATCCTGTCTGTAAGTACAGCATAGATATGGGTCCCAATTTGTGCCTGTCACTGGACCTTCTTTTTCTCAGTCTCTTCTCCATTTTTTTGTCCCTGCAGTTCTTTTAGACAGGAAAAATGCCTCCACTTGATGTCCTATCTTTCTACTGGAGGTAGACTCTATAACTTCCCTCTCCCCAACATTGGGCATTTCATCTAAGGTTCCTCCTGTTCTTCCCCCCCCAATACCTGATCATGTTACCCTTTTCCCCTCCCCCTTCTCCAACCCAGGTCCCTCCCTCCCTCTGCCCCCCATGATTGCTTTCTTCTCTTTGCCAAGTGGGATTGAAGCATTCTCACTTGGGCCCCTCGTCTTGTTGATCTTCTTGAGATCTGTAGATTGTATCCTGGGTATTTTGTAATTTTTTGGCTAATATCCACTTATCAGTGAGTACATACCATGCATGTTCATTTGTGACTGAGTTACCTCACTCAAGATGATATTTTCCAGTTCCATCCATTTGCCTGCAAAACTCATGATGTCCTTGTTCATATGACAATTTGCTTTTTAGTTGTCAGAGATGTTTTATACGTTTTGCAGAGATACCAAAAGAGTGTTAATCCTTAGAGCTATTGCTGAGTGGTGGTGGTGTATTGAATATCACTGTGGGAATGACTGTGGGTTTTAAACAGAAAGTGATAGGGGTGCTCTCTCAGAGTAACTACGTGATTAAACACTTAAATCTTCATTACATGTTTGGTATCAAATTCCACAGAATTAGCTTCATTTTTCTACTTTGTTTCTGTCTCATGTTTTTCTTCCTCTACTCACTGCAGCTCACAGGGAGCAAAGTTGAAACTCTAGTCTTTGTTACAGTCAGTAAGATCATCCCACACAGAAAGATTTCCTTTCAACTTGGTGATCTCATCTTTTGAACTTTATCTGCTTAGGTTTCAGAGATATATTTCTCTTGGATGAGACTCTATTGCTGGTGATAATTTTTAATACCTCTTCATGGTGGGGAAGGAGTCACTGGCAGCAAGCATCGGGACCCAACAAGACCCATAATAACATCCAAGCAACACAGATATAAAAAGGCATGAGAAGTATCAACCAACTGTGATGTAACATCCGTAAAGTTGTTCTAAGAGATGATATATAAACAAACACAGAACTTGCCCGGAACATTCTAATAGAATGTGAAATGTATGCCTCTTGGAAGAGGCTCTGAAAGATCTCCTTTCACATGTTCTCACTTTCCAGTTCAAGGCGTCAAAGGTAATGTGCTGGTTAAGTTTCTAGGTTTTATAATCAAGATGTTTTGGATAAAAAAAAAAAAAAAAAAAAAAACAGCAGACCAATTCACAGTCTGTGTAACAATGAATACATTGGACAATTTTTGTTAACATTATTTCTCCACTGTATAAACTTTCCCATAGATCTATTGCCTGAAGATTACATATTTCCTAAGGCAATGTTCATTTTTATTATCCAGCATCACAAATATTTTTACAAAAGACTGGTGGAAAAAAAAAAAAAAACATCACAGGGAATAAAAGGGGGGTAACAAAGGGAAACTGTTGCAAATAAGTTCCCAGCTTCAGCCAGATTCCAAGTGAACTTATTTATTTCATCTCATCTCATACCAAAGGAAGTAAGGTAGGGGTATACCAGTCAGTCTCCAGTAATGCTGCTTTTGGATTATTGGAAATCCCAATCCTTCAGATATTAGATGCACAGGTAAAATGGAATTGGTAGCTTGAGAATTTTCCTTCAACAGAAAGCAAAAGGTCTTTGTTAGAAGCAAAGTATTGAGATAGCAATGTTGGGGTTGGGGAGATGGTTCAAGTGAGTAAAGCATTCACTGTGCATAAACTAGGGTTTAGATCTCCAGCACCCATGTAAAGGTCAGATGGTCTGGGTTGTTTGTCTATAATCATGGCACTGGAGAGACAGAGATAATAAAATTCCCTAGGAAGCTGGATACTAGACTAGACAAATTACATATATGCACATACATATACACACACACATATGAACTCAATCCACTCACTCTCCCACAATCTATACTGACATACATACATATACACAATATACATATGTAGGACCGTGAAAGGTAGCCTGGTTTCTGGTTGAGCTAAGGTTTAAAACCCCAGTGACCCAGCAGGGGATTCCCAGCAGGGGGTAACTGTGCAAGAGACAGTAGGTGTCTTGCCATGCTCCTGAGCCCCAAGCTCCTGACACGAGGCTGCAGCTCTCCATAGATCTGTAGCCATCAGTCACATAAGGGCAATACCCCAAGCCCCTCCACAGGTAGAGGACATGTGGTAGCCTCAAGACAGATCTACATTTTAATGAGGTACCTAGAGACTTAGCCAATAAATTCCCCTTCCCAGACATGCCTCCCTGAAAAGGGTATTTAACCTCAGGCCCGCCCTGAGAAAGTGGGGGATGGTTTTACTCAACACCACCTTCTGCCATGACAATAAATGCCTTAAAACCAAGGATTGTTTCTTTTCATCTGAATCCACTGTGGGGAGCAATGGACCAGGCCTTTGTCTAAAGAGCCGTGTCTATTCTCCTCCAGAAGGCCTCCCAGCACTCCTAGCCTCCGTCTCCCCCAAACCAAGCCACCCACCAACAAGCCAAGGACTCGGTCCCCAGCAGGACCCAATCGGGCTCCTCCTCGCCTTTCCCCCTCAGCCCTGGGCTAGATCCAGCCCTCAGGCCCCTACTCCATTCTCAGCTCTTCCACAACATCCAGTGGCACCTGGAATGCCCAAGGGCCTGAGAACCAGACAGTCTTGGCTTCGTCACAGGCCCTAAGACTCCCAAGCCAGCTTGGTGTAGTCCCTGGGACCCCAGGCCATGTTCCCCCACCCCTGGGCAGTGTTCCACAGCTTCTCACAGCCTGACACCCGCCCAGGTATGGGATGAGCATGGTCAAACTTCTTGAGTGTCACCTCCCCCAGTGGCCCAAGCCCTGGGGCAGATGCCAGATCCTATTTAACCCTACACACATATGCACATGCAAAAGACATATATCAAAGTAGCAATGAGTCTAGTTAACTGGTGGGGTGTTTGTCTATTATAAACAAAGGCTTAGATTCAATATGGGGTATACTGACAGAATGTACATTTTTTCATATGGTATGCTTTATCTGCTTTCAACAAAAATACAACACTATCTTGTCACTGTGAAGTACTGTCTTGCTGATTCAACTTTGCTTACAAATATGAAAACAATCACAAGTGGTGACAGCTTTGAATTGTTAATAATTTATACCTATACTTTTTCAAAATAATTCCAAACAACTCACACAGAATAATGTTTATGTTAAAGTCTTTACTTTAATACAAATTCACTTTAGAATTAGAACCACTCAGAAAGTATACAGGTACCTGACCACCTAGCATAAAAGCCTGCTTTTGAAGTTTCAATAACTCCTACAGTCTTAGGTGAAAGAGTCAAAGTGGACTTTCCTCAGTCAAGTGATCATGAAGGCTTTTCTCTGGGTGGATGTATGAAGTTTTAAAACTCTGCTCAATTTCTTGAAGAAGACTTAACAATCATTTTATTGAGAGCTTTCTATGTGTGACTGAAGAAAACTATATACTTTCTCATTTAATAATCAAGAAACTTAGAGTTCAAGTATACTGCTATGGTATGTATTGTCCCTTCCTGAAGAACAAGGTAGTCTATCTTAGTTAACACAGATTAGTATTGAAAAAAAAATGCTCAGTTCACTGCTGTTGTATGATCTCACTCTAGAGCTTTGCTTGGGACCAGGCTGGCACTGGAATTTAAACAAATATTCTTCCCATCTCATTTGGCTTCTTCTTGTCCTTCCACTTGTCTTGGTTACTTTGCTATTGCTGGGAACGTGTACTGTGACCAAGGCTACTTATAAAAGAAAGCATTTAATTGGGGGCTTGTTTGGAGTTCAATAGGTTAGTTTATGCCTATCATGGAGTGAGCATGGTAACAAGCAGGTATGGTACTGGAGCAGTAGATCCTAATCTGAAAGCTGAGCAGAAAGAGAGAGACAGAGACAGACAGAAAGAGAGAGACAGAGACAGACAGAGAAAGACCGAGATAGATGATAGATAGATAGATAGATAGATAGATAGATAGATAGATAGATAGATAGATATGCTGGGTCCTTCATGGAGGTATGGGCTTTTGGAACCTCAAAGCCCATCCGCAGTGACATATCTCCTCCAACAAAGCCACATCCCCAATTCTTCCCAAAACAGTTCAACTAAGTAGTGACCAACCATTCCTAAATGAGTCTATAGGGGCCATTCTTATTCAAACCACCATGCTGCTATTTCCTGAGAGTAGCCCTTCAACAAATCACTTGAATATAAATTCTTATCTCCGAGAGAGCTGACCTAGAACATGTGTCCAAAAGCATGTTCTTGTATGTTATAAGACCAAGGAAAAGTCAGTGACACAATTCGCTCAAAGCTAGAAAAGGGGCAAAAACGAGGCACTGGAACTCCTGTCTACCTTGTTCCTAAAGTTACCTTCTCATGGTCTCTTTTCTCTCAGCAAACTGAGAAATAAACACTGACTAAAATAATGACTCCAGTAATGGCTGTCCTTCTGTTCTCAGCTCTGGAACACTTAGTTCTGGTCAGATGCTGAGAATTGAGGGAGGAGTGAGCAAACTTCCTCCTTTTGTTGGTGCACTTATGTAGCTTGAGAAGGTTTGGTTTTTGTTTTTGTTTTTGTTTTGTTTGTCTCCAGAGAAGGAAAAGCTTTAGACTTTGCCCCTGGAAAGTATGTGGAAAACTGGAAAGCAAGGACTATGACTTAGTTCACCAAGTCCCATTTGGGAATGTGTCTCCATAAGAAGATGCCCCCTTTCACTGTAATCTGTGTTTTGTGTGAGAGACAGATGTATAACTTTGCTGTCTGCTTGGTCCCATTCTATCCATCCAGGCTGTTCTGAATAAATGTCTGCAGCTGTGGAACTCAATTTAAACTTAAAACCATACCAAACTGCAGAGTGATTTGAAGTTCTTCCAGGACCCTCCTTTCTGTTTCCCTTCAAAGGTGTACCTGAGGGGATGTCACTTTTAGTGTTTAATTGCAAAACTTTTCTTTGCTTTTGATTTGATATTTTTCTTTTTCATTAGGCCAAGACTAGTCTCAAATTCATGTCACTCCTGCCTCAACATTCCAAGCCTTGAGACTTTATTCATGTGCATCCAGGTTGAGTTTAAAATCTGTCACCTTTACTGAGCTAAACCTATATGCTATTTGTAAAGAGATAATTCCTACATGATTCCATACTTAGACAAATATTTGTATGGTATTTTGAAATAATCTATCTTAATAGACTCATCATAAAGTTATACATACTAATGTACAAAGAGAGTAGTATATACTTGTTATTTGAGTAAAGAAAGAGACTAAGATAGTAGTTGAGTACATGTAGTATTACTATGGCCATCAATAACTGCTCCAGTGTTTATCAACAATCTAAAATGTGCATACACATTACATGAAAGATTAGTTTGTGGGTGCATCTGTAGGTAGATGATAGATAGAAATCACTAGATCAAAATTACACATTCAACATTTGAGATCTAGGGCTAGCTAACTCCATGCGTTTAATTGATAAAATTACTGCTTATATTTCTTGTATTCATGTTTTTTACTCCTTGCCAAATATGAACAAATAGCATATAATTTTGACCTTGTTCTCTTCTTTAAGATATGCTATACTTTCTATTTTTATGTCTTGGGATATTGAGGCTGTGTAATCAAGAAAATATTAAGCATCAAACACATTCAATCAGAAGAGAATATCCTAAAGGATAGCAGACAAAAGCACTGAAAGGTACTTTAATGTGATTTTTTCTAAGGATGGAAAGCACAGTTGGCCCCTGACATGGATAGCTTATATGCTATGTAGTTTAAGCATATAGGCAGAGATATTTGGTGGTCAAGATTATCCATCTGCTCTCTAAGGAAATGAACATCTCTGATGTTTGTGTTATTTAAAGTTGTAATAAAAATGGGCTGGCCTGACATTTATAATGTGGTTTAAAGTGTCAATCTTATACAGTCAGTTAAAGCCACACCCAAGACTGATGGCTATAAGGGTAAAGAGCTGGAATTTGTATTCAATCAGGAGTCTCTGCTGAATATATCCAGCTGGATAGCTAACTGCTTGCAAGGGCGAGGTCAGTCTGCAAGCCTGGGCCTCCTGAGGCACCAGGGTCTGTTCATCTGCCCTGTCGGTATGATGGGAACACACCACCTCATTCCCGTTAGTGTTAATGGAGCCAATCATATAAATCCACCACATTTCAGTGCGTATCCTCTTGTGTTTTGATATCTTAATGCACAAAATTACATCTCTGGGGAAAAGCTTGCATCCTCATAAGTGCTCCCAATTCCCATTAATGCTAATGGAACAGAGTCACACACTCACTGTTGCTCAGGAAAGTGGGCAAAATATGGAAGATGATTAGATTTGGGGAGTATCATAAGAGACTTGCAGAAGCTGCAGAGATTGCCTAAAATGATCTCTTTCCAAGCTAGTTGAAGCACTTTCATTATACACAGCTATTTTTCTCAGAACCATCAAGAGATAATTGACCACACTCTGCTCTCCAGGGTGGAAACATTGATGTTGATACATATTTGAGAATAGACTTGGGGTGTGTTCATCCAAAAGGGGGGTGGGAAAGGTGAGAGAATCCTAGATATTCCTGTGAAAAGAGCAATGAAACACAGTTGCAAAGATGGGAATGTGGGGGGGGGGTTGTTGTACATTGTCCCACAGAGTGGGAAACTCTGGTACAGAGTCTGTTTAGAAAGGTTCTTCTGTATGGTAAAAATCTAACCGGGGAAACTGCCCACTGCCTCTGTAACTGAAATTTTTAAAAGATGCTTCTTTTTTAATTTATGGGAAATGCAAGATAAGCAATTCTGGCCTAACCCTGTGCCCTCTTCTCTTTGTAGAGAGGACACTGGCACAGCCTCTTGTATCATCTGAAGTTATTTCAGAGGGAAAATTATACAACTTGGAGATAAGACCGTGTGATCCGAATACAAATGAAAATGAAAATCGAACAGCCCTCACGTTCCTTCTGAACAATTCTGGCTGGTCTTCCTCCTGTGGAACAAAAGTGTGTGTTTTGGTGAACTTCTGTGGTTCAGGGAAGGGGTGTGTCTAGGTCTGGTACACCTGTAATTAAGATCATCTTTTATAGATGGGATAAGGAGGATACAGAAGAATGAGGATGTTAGGTGACTTCAATTTGGGGATCACAATGCATACAATTTTACTAGATGGATTCGTACCTTATTTTAAGAGTAAATCAGAATAAATTCTTATACTTCATATTTAATAATTCTAGTAAAACAGTTTAACTGGATACCCCTTACATATGGGTCAGAGGGTCAAGGATTTTTCAAGGGGAAAGAGGAAATGAAGATAAAACAAGGAGACAGGAAAGAGTGTTATTGTGAGCAAGCTCTAGGAAGGAGAGTTGAAAGTCAGCCTGAGTTACAGAGCAAGACTGTGTTCAAACCCATCCCGACAGCAGCGACATACTCCCTGTAAGCAATCTAGCTTATCTTTTGCGTGGTAAGAGTTTTAAATCTACTCTGAAACTCTGATGAAAACAATGGAATCTCTTGTTAAGAATATGTGCCTTTGTGTTTACCCGCAGAAGAGCAATAGCTAAGACTGAATGGATATTATTGAGACACATAGGAAAAACACTCTGCTCCAAGTGATGGTGCTACTTGTTCAAATGGTTTGATAAATACTGTAAGTAAGGATGGAATTTAAGTTGTCTTGTATAACCACAGAATTATTTGCTTACACAGACACTCAAACACACATACACACACACATACACACACATACCTACTGAGGGAGGAAGGGAGAGAGAAAGAGAGAGAGAGAGAGAGAGAGAGAGAGAGAGAGAGAGAGAGAGAGAGAGAGAGAGAGCGTCATTCAGGTACTAATTACACTAGAGTCATTTCAGTAGGGAATAATCAATTATTCTTTAGTAGCATTCCATTTTAGAGACATTGACATTCTTCCATCCTCACCTGCCTCTCAGTTTTAGTGAATTCCTAAAAGAAATCATTGTCTTGACATAGCACCCACTGCCCTCTAGGACATTATTCCTGTTTCCAATCTTTACCAGCAAAGAACACCTTTCAAAACTGCACCCAAGGGAAAAGAAATAGTAGATGACATTGTTTTTAAAGCCCTTTATAGACAGAAATGCAGCTACTAAGCCCTCCATTTCATGGGCCTGCAGAAGTAAGAAAATGTTGCTCTGCGGGGCTGTAAGGGTTAGGTTTAATAGAGTTTTGACATCCACACACTGGGAGGAGTATCTCCAAAAGTGAGCAAGAACCAACTCCTCAATCAACTGTATTCATCCTTGATTTTGCAAGACACAAATTACTGTGACCTCAATTACTGCAGAAGAAACCTGTCTCCTTTTAGCTCCTCATTTCCTAAGGGGAGGAAAGAGGGTTTTCTTGATAAAAGTGAGTAAATCAGACAAACTACCATGTTAACTTCTTCACTGTTTTATATTTTTCAGATTATTCTTTGAAACTGGTTTAAGTTAGTTAAAGGAAGAACTGAATTACAGCTATATATTTTACTTAAACCAGATGAATTTTACATTTAAAAAACACATCAAAGTTAATTTTTAGTCTTATAATTTAGCAGTATAATATAGCTGGTGATCATTTAATATTTCCACCATGTAATGTTGCTAGTCAGCTAAATACTTTTACGCCAGTAGGAATAGCGATAATTATAGTGGGTGATGTATGCTTGTGTGTCTACGTCTAGGCCTACTGTAAATATGTGGTGTGCTCATACAATAAACCCTAGGAAGCCATAGATGTTATGGCTCACACTATTCCTATATAACTGAATGGTTCTTTTTTCCCTGAGTAAAAGGTTACTACGTGGGAAATAATTCCAAATCCTGGGAAAATTAAAATATAAACTTTTGGGTGACCAAAAAATCAAAATAAATGTTGATAAAGGATGGGGTCCCCTCCTCCTGCAGGATCAAAGAAAGTTGTGTTGAGATTTCAATCTGTTAATAATATTGTAATTCCTGCAGCTAGAACTGGGAGGGATAAGAGTAGAAGAACGGCTGTAATTAATACAGATCAGACAAATAATGGTGTTTGATACTGAGTTATAGCTGGTGGTTTTATATTGATAATGGTAGTAATAAAATTGATAGCCCCTAGAATAGATGATATGCCAGCTAAATGTAGGGAGAAAATTGTTAGGTCTACTGATGCTCCAGCATGTGCTAAGTTGCCTGCTAACGGAGGAGATACAGTTCACCCTGTTCCTGCTCCTGCTTCACTATTGAAGGTGCCAAGAGAAGAAGGAAGGATGGTGGAAGAAGTCAGAAACTTATGTTATTTATTCGTGGGAATGCTATATCAGGGCCTCCAATTATTAGTGGTACAAGTCAATTTCCAAAGCCTCCGATTATTATTGGTATAACTATGAAAAAAATTATGATGAATGCATGGGCTGCTACGATTACATTGTAAATTTGATCATTGCCTAGGAGGGCGCCTGGTTGTCCTAATTCAGCTCGAATTAGGATGCTAAGTGCTGTTCCAACTATTCTTGCTCAAGCTCCAAATAGTAGATACAGAGTTCTAATGTCTTTATGGTTAGTTGAAAATAGTCAACGGTTTACAAACATAGGTAAAATGGCTGAGTAGGCATTAGACTGTAAATCTAAACACAGAGGTTTTAAATCCTCTTTTTACCAGAGCCTTAAGGTGATTTTCATGTTGAATTGCAAATTCGAAGGTGTAGAGAAACAACTCTACTAAGGCTTCTCCCACCTCGTTTCTGGTAGGTGGGAGAAGTAGATTGAAGCCAGAATTAGGGTATTTAGCTGTTAACTAAAGTTTTGTAGGTTTTAATCCTGCCAGTCTAAAGGAGGTCTTAGCTTAATTAAAGCAATTGATTTGCATTCAATAGATGTAGGGTATAGGCCTACAGTCCTTATCAGAAGTTAAACTGTGTGTTTTCTTAGGGTTTTGAAGGCTCTTGGACTGTAATATCCTAAACTTCTATATAATTAGTTGGGGTGAGAGTGGGAATGTGAGTGTGCTGATGATCATTAGTAGGGGGAGTATAGGGTTATATTTTGGGTATGTGATGTGTGAGAATATTTTGGAGTTGTTGGTTGGGAATATTGATATTGAGGTTGAGTCGATTAGGCAGGTGTAGAAAAATAGGTTTAATAGTGCTATGATAGTTATTAATGTTGCTAAAATTAGGCAATTATTTTTTAGGAGTTCTGTGATAGTAATTCATTTTGGTAAAAATCCTGTTAGTGGTGGTAAGCCTCTAGGGATAATAGGATTAGGGGAACTGTGATTATGATTATTGGTGTTTTATTTCATAGGAGTGAGATTGAGCTAATGGTTGTGGAGTTATTGACTGTTAGTACTATAAATATTGGAATAGTGAGGATAATATAAATGATTAAGTTGAGTAGTGTGACTGTTGGGTTGTAGGGAAAGATAGCGATTGTTCATCCTATGTGAGCAATTGATGAGAACGCTATGATTTTCCGGGTTTGTGTTTGGTTCAATCCTCCTCATGCTCCTATGAAAATTGATGAAATTGCTAAAATGAAGATGATAGTTGGATGTAAGAATTGGTAAATTTGAATTAGAATAGATAGGGGAGAAATCCCCTATTATATAGGCTGATCAGCTTTTGAAGTTTTAGAGAAGGCCACATCCAAGATAATAACCCTATATACAAACTCATTATTCTTAATGAGGGTTCCAAATAACTGTGCCTGACCATCTACTTTGCAAGTAATGGAGAGAGTTCTGATTATTTCTTTGGCCCCAAGACGTGCTAAGAGAACACTTAGCCATCCCACTTCTAAAAGGATTGAATTCTTTCTCTGTGAATGTTTCCCAGTTCAGTTGGACTCTACCAAGAACACTGACTTCTGTCCCATGGAGAGAAAGGAAACCCTGTGGCTTCTAGTTATTATCTGACATGGATTTTACTCGCATATTCTCTTGTGTCTGACACTTTAACCTATGGCTAAACATAAAGCTTAGCTACTGTGCATGTATAGAAAAGCATTGTAGATGTAGTTCTGGAAGGAACAAAATATCCATTTCCTTAATTTTTAAGCTGCTTTTCATAAGAAGCATATCTATTCAGGAAGATACCTACCAGAAAGTGGCATTTACCCTACTTTTCCAATCAGTCACTCTCTGTGTTTAGCTGCAGGTGTGCGAAATAGCAGATGATGCACAGGGAGCCACAGTAGTTGATTAGCCCATGGAGGTGAATCACAAAATATGTAGAAGAGGGTTATGAACATCAAATATTTATAGCAAATGCAGTCTGTTAACCTGTTAAGATCAAAGTCCTCTTGGTTAATGTTAGTCAAGTTAATGCTATCATTTAATGCTAGCCAAGCTTACAAGAGAAATTGGCAGTCAAAGATCTATAGTGTTGTATGTTTGGTACTACCAATTAGATGCAAGTTTAAACATAGAAAATGTCCCAGAAGTGACAGACTTGAATATGAAGGGGGATGGATACTTTAAAAACTCCCTGGGGATATATACATATCACACTGTTTCATAAGAACATGAACCTCATATCCTCTATCCACTCAGGTGTTTTGCCATTTGTCACTGACTACAGACAGCACATGCTCAAGGCCAGTGTTGGAGGTAGCTCTGTATCTATACCATCATGTCTCAGGTGCTATTTCTCCCTGATTTTTTTCCCAGAAGATGGTTGGAGTTACAGTATTGTTTGAGTCACAGAGAAAGTGCACAACTTTCATATTTTTTATATATATATATATATATATATATATATATATATATATATATATATATATATATGAATGAATGAAATGGGTACTGAGCATAACTTTTGAAAACTAGACCATACAAAAGAAAGTTTGTGAATTTACCTAATTCAGAAGTAAGAGTTCAATACAACTTTCAGTCTGATAAGTGATCACACATCTCCATGTGTTTCTTCTATACTTCTGAATATTCTTCCTTCTAACTTTCTGCTTTAGTCTAGAAAGGAGCTATGTTTGAATTTTATTTAAAGTAAAAATGATTAAGCTCTAAATAAGAGTTTGAGGGCTTGATCTGAAGAAAATCCACAGTGAATCTGGAGTGATCAATGTGTGTGGGTTCATTTCTAGGTCCTCAATTCTATTCCATTGATCTACCTGCCTGTCGCTGTACCAATACCATGCAGCTTTTATCACTACTGCTCTGTAGTACAGCTTGAGGTCAGAAATGCTGATTCCCCCAGATGTTCTTTCGTCGTTGAGAATAGCTTTTGCTATCCTGGGTTTTTTGTTGTTCCAAATGAATTTGAGATTGCTCTTTCTAAGTCTATGAAGAATTGATACAGAAAATGTGGTACATTTACACAATGGAGTACTACTCAGCTATTAAAAACAATGACTTAATGAAATTTGCAGGCAAATGGATGGAACTTGAAAATATGATCCTGAGCGAGGTAACTCAGTCACAAAAGAATGAACATGGTATGTACTCACTGATAAGTGGATATTAGCCGAAACGTTTGGAATATCAAGTTTCACTTTACAGTAACTGTTGGACTGAGAGTGAGGTCCCAGATGGAGGAGTTGGAGAAGGGACTGAAGGAGCTGAGGGAGTCTGAAGCCCTATGGAGGGAGCAACAGTGTCAACTGGCCTGACCCCCTCCCCAGTCTTTCTGGAGGCTGGACCATCAACCAAAGAATACACATGGAGGGACCCATGGTTCGAACCACATATGTAGCAGAGGAGGGCCTTGTTGGCCATCAGGGGGAGGAGAGGCCCCAGTAAAGGGGAATGTCAAGGTGGAAATATGGGAGTGGGTGGGTGGGTGGGTGGGAGGTGGAATTCCCTCATAGGGAGGGGATAGGTGGTTTCCAAAGAGGAGACCTAGAAAGGGGGAAACATTAGAAATGTAAATAAAGTAACAAAAAATTAAAAAAAAAAAAACAAACATGACATAAATGTTTATAGTTCTCGGGCTTTAAAAGCCCTAAAGGATCTTAACTCATGGTCATAGATCAGCTCCTGAGTTTGAACTATTGCACCTATGGATCAGTCTAGGTTCACAGTTACCTGGGAACAAATGGGAGAAAATGGTGACAATTTATAAAATAAGAAATTGCAACCCCATAGGAAGAACAACAATATCAACCAACCAGACACCACCACCCCCAAGCTCCCAGGGACTAAACCACCAACCAAAGAGTACACATGGAGGGACCCATGGCTCCAGCCACATATGTAGCACAGGATGGCCTTTTTGGGCATCAATGGGAGGAGAGGCTCTTGGTCTAGTGAAGGATCGATGCCCCAGTGTAGGGAAATGCCAGGGTAGGGAGGCAGAAGTGGGTGGGTGGGTGGGTGGGGGAACACCCTCATAGTAGCAGGGGAAGGGGAAATGGGATAGGGGGATTCTCGGGGGGGGGACTGTGAAAGGGGATAACATTTGAAATGTAAATAAAAAAATCTAATAAAAAATGTGTGTAGCTCACACAGTTTAGCATTTAAGATTTTCTTTGTCTATTCATTGTTCTCTCCTACACTAAGGTTTCTATATTTTAAAGCTTTGAAGATATACTGGACAGGGTTTATTGGTCTGGATAGGTAGGTCAAATTGTAGAAGCAAACAACACTGTGATTTCAATGCAGAAGCACAGCAAAGGTGTGATTCTTGCTTGTAGAATACCCACTGAGCTTTCAAGGGAGAAGTACTGTCCTTGAAGAATCTGTCCATTGTATGGCCACTCATTATACCAGACTAATGCTGTGTCATAGTGTTTAGCTATACCATGAGAAAGATGTGGCATCTTGTTCACCAGAGCAAACTGAGAGAATAGGTAGAAACACTCATAGGCTTTCCAGGGAGCATCTCTGTCCTCTGTCCATTGGCCAGCACCACCCAGAGCAAAGGGGAAGGGATATTTACTATTCCTATATTCCTGGAATCAGATTTGAGAGAAATCTGTGTTATGACTTTATAATCCCAAAGAAATGAGTTTACTCATTTTAGAAAAAATGTAGTTTTCATGTTTTAATTTGCCCCCCTTGTAATCTCCAGGTGCTCTGTGTCCACAATGGAATAGAGCAGAGAGCCAGTATTTCCTTTTCTTTGTACAGAACAGAAGGGCACAGTGGCTGGTGTTTCCAGGTCATGATTTATTGGTTCCTCTGAACCACTGCAATGCTGCATTCTTCCAGGACACTCAGCAACACAGCAGGCCTTTTTAAGAATCCCAACTGGCTCCCAGGCTGAATACAAGAGGAGGAAAAAGCATGAAATGGAAATCTGCTCACACCAAAAATAGACCTCTCATGAGGGTTGTCTTGAAAAAGAATTCAGGGCTAAGTAGTTCTGGGTGACATATGTTGAATCATTTAAATTTTGTTTCTCTCCTCAGTTTAGTCAGGAAATAAATGAATTTAAAACAGTGAAAGAAAAAAAGAAAAGAAAATATTTTAACTTTAAAAGCCAGCTCAGGAATTTCTCCTGAACCAGGGTAACCAAAGCATTGGTCAGCCCAAGTTGCTTTCCATTTCCCCTTCATAGATCTGACACATAATTCCACAAAATCCTGTCAAATGACAGGGATATAATACTGACTATTTTTGTCCTCCACCTCTTCAAGTCATCTGGGTCTCCTCTTTGGCAATGTGTATGCAACCTTCTCACTCTACTCTTTCTATTACTAGGACATTCAAGGTCCCCTTTCCAGGCTCTTATCTTCCCAACCTTTTCTTGGTACTTGCTCCAATGTGTGCAGTTTACACTTTGTGAAACAGCCCTTTTCTCTGGGATCTCCTCTAAGTGGGTGCAGGCTTAATCATACACTGGCAAGTTCAATAGACATAAGTATGGTAGGCTGGCTTTTCAGAGCAGTCAATTGGTCCTTGACCTAACATTTTGCTTTTAGACTGTGGAGCAAAAACGTGAAGCTATAGTTTCGGCCCACTTTGTTGGTTATTTGGATTAGCATGACTTTCTGAAGTGTGTGGCTAATGTTCTCTGGCCTTCTCTGGTGATGCCATTTTATCCATCTACTTAGAAATGCGTGCTAAGGCTGAGTCTCCATGAGTCACAAAGCTAAGCCACATGGTATGCTGTTTTGTTCCCAGGTTGAGCTGGGACCCCAATACATTCATATCTCAGCGATACTGGGAACGTTCCTATGAGAATCCCATTCCCAATCCTTTACCCCCTCCTCCATGATATTTCCACACTTCTTTGCCATGTTGCTTTCCTCAACAGAGGAATATCGATCCTAATCCTGACCACTGTATTCTTTTCTTTCTTTCTTTTTTTCAGAGCTGAGGACTGAACCCAGGGCCTTGTGCTTGCTAGGCAAGCCCCCTAACACTGTGCTAAACCCCCAAGAGCCCTGACCACTGTCTTAAGACAGAATTTGCCTAGAAAGACATTAGCAAGCACATCATGGAAGGAATGTATATCTGTTCTGTAGCTAGCTTAACTAAAATTTCTCTACAATTCACCTTAAGAGGAACTTTCTTTTTGCATTTATATAATTTCACAATGATGGAAACTGCATAGAGACTTAAATCTGACCAGAAGCTGAATCTGTCTTTGCCCATTCGCACCAGGAAATCCACTCAAAATTAGCCAAAGGTATTCTCACTCTACTCTAATTTTAGTAAAGAAATAAATGTTTCTGTAGATCGAAATTATTTTTAAAAGGAGGAGGCATTAGCATAGTTAACACTTAATACAAGGGGAGATAGATTTGTAAGAAAAGTAAAATGTGGACACCTCAAAGACACATGGAGACTAAAGGGATCTTTGCTGCTCTTGAGGAACAAGTAAGCAAAACACTGGAACAAAGTTGTATTCTTCCCAACATGACACTGAAGATGATCATACAACCCCCTGTAAGCTATTGAATGCACAGCTATGATATCATCATAGCCCCCTGTAGGCTATTGGATGCATGGCTCCCCTATGACATTGACAGTACCTCAATCTACAGACACCCTTCTACTTTCAAACCTGCAATAGTGCTGTTCTCCAGCTGCCATGATTTCAACCCGGCCTAAGAATGAGTAGCATAATGTGACAAGTAAGAGAATGTGCCCTGGGACATAAACTGGGTTTTATTTTCAGCCCTGTCACTTTACTGACTTCAGTATTTAAGCTCTCCAGGTCTCAGTTTCTTATCTGAATAGGATCAGTTGTAAATTATACTTCATAAAATCATTAAAGATTAAATGTTTTAAGCCACGTAGAATACTTTGGACAGCATCAGGAGTTTAGTATGTTCTCAGCAGGGATTAGCTATTTTTATTAATATCATCATTATTTAACGAAAATTGAGGGCATGTAAGTCTTCAATACACTGCTGGGTACCCTGTGGAGAATTTTGATGAATATAAGACTTGGTTGCTATCCCAAAGGAATATATAACATAATAATGTGTTAATTCTGTGTCTTAAATTTTTGTTGAGTTCATTTATTCATTCAAATAGTCAAAGACATTAATAATTATTGTCAACAGACAAACTAATTGATATGAAAGCAAAACAGCTATTAAAAATGAGAACTTTGACCTCAACAGATAATGAATCTCTAGTCTATAGAAATTTCTAAATATAAGGAAATTTCATCTGAAAAAAAGAGATATATAGTATTTTGTTTTTGTTTTGAGACAAAGTCTTCATAAACCTTTGCCTAGCCTTGAATTCAGTGTGTAGCAGTCCGGTCTTAAGTTCCTGACCCTCCCAGCTGCTGAGACTACAGGCATGAGCAACCATTCCTAGCTAAAGTATTTTTACTTCTTTTCCCACTTGAACATCTCTATTTACTTTT
This sequence comes from Uromys caudimaculatus, assembly GCA_028551405.1. Classification (NCBI taxonomy): domain Eukaryota; kingdom Metazoa; phylum Chordata; class Mammalia; order Rodentia; family Muridae; genus Uromys; species Uromys caudimaculatus. The sequence goes on along the minus strand of CM052701.1, from coordinate 37,151,144 downwards.
CTTGCCTAAAACTTCTGACCAGCAATTTCAGTATTATGTTGAATAGAAGTGAGTGTTGTAGACATTTTTCCTTCTTACTGAAATGATTTCAGGTTCAATGTTTTATATTTTTTATGTTAAAATATTTTCCTTCTCATGTGATGCCCTGCTTTCCTGCTGGAGAGAGTTGCCATCCCACAGTCAAAACTCTGACCCATAATTGTTCATGTCTGAAAGAATTACAGGGTTGGAAATGGAGAGGAGCCTGAGGAAAAGAAGGTCCAGCAACAGGCCCAAAGTGGGATCCAGCTCAAGAGGAGGCCCCAAGGCCTGACACTGTTAGTGAGGCTATGGAACACTCACAAAAAGGGATCTAGCATGACAATACTCTAGAAGACCCAACAAGCAGCTGAAAGAGTCAGATGGAGATATTTACACCCAACCAATGGGCAGAAGCTGCTGGCCCCTGTGGTTGAATTAGGGAAAGGCTGGGAGAAGCTGAGGAGAAGGGCAATCCTATAAGAACACCAGCAGTCTCAATTAATCTGAACCCCCAAGGTCTCTCAAATACTGGACCACAAAACAGGCAGCGTACACCAGCTGATATGATGCCCCCAACACATATATAACAGAGGACTGCTGGGTGTGAGTTCAATCAGAGATGATGCACCTAACCCTCAAGAGACTGAAGGCCCCAGGGAGTTTAGAGGTCAGGTGGGGTGGGGTGAGGTGTGGGATGTGGGGACATCCACGTGGAGACAGGTGTGGGGAGGAGGTTTGGGATGTGGAACAGTTCTAGGGTGGACAGGGGTGGGAATAAAATCTGGAGTGTAAAAAAGTAAATTAATTAATTAATTAAAAGAAAATGGAAAAAAACAAAAATATTTAATAAAAGCAAATAAATGTAAAGAAAATACTCCCCTTCTGTTCCTATTTTGATAAACATTTTCATCGTGAAATAGTGATGAATTTTGTCAAAAACATTTTTTACTCATTGGAAGTATTAGACTGAACCATTAACATGTTAGCTGATTTTTTATGGAAAATAATCTTGTATAACTTGGCTATGTTATGTACTCTTTTAAGTGGGCTGTTGGGTTTGTTTGCTGTCTTTGATGGCTTTTGTCAATAGAAATTTGGTCTATTAGTTTTCTTTCTTTCTGGCTTTTATGTAAGGTTAATTCTGGCTTTATAAAGTAAAGTGGAAAGTATTATTGCCTAGTCATTTAAAAAAAAAAAAAAAAAAGCTTAAAAAGAATTCACACTAATTATTCTTTAAATACTTGCTGAAGTAAAGGTCATATCTAATCCTGGGCTTTTTTTGTTTGTGATAAATAATTTTTATACAGAAACATATAGGAAAGCTGCTAATGAATTAAGCAATGAACATTAATATATTAATTCATATTTGATGCATTGTTCATTTATTGTTTGACAATAATATTTCCATACATATGCAAAAATAAATACATATATATATATATATATATATATACATTAATTTTTTGTAAATCACGAGAATGCAAGTCACATATGTAATTGCTATGATTACTATGTACTTTTAAAATCTAGGGAAGGAATAGTAGGCGACTTCAACACCCCATTATCATCAATGGACAGATCTTGGAAACACGAACTTAACAGAGACACAGTGAAACTAACAGATGTTATGAACCAAATGGATTTAACAGATATCTATACAACATTTCATTCTAAATCAAAAGGTTATAACTTCTTCTCAGCACCTGATGGTACCTTCTCCAAAACTGACCATATAATAAGTTACAAAACAAACCTCAACAGATATAAGAAGATTGAAATAATCCCATGCCTCCTATCAGATCACTATGGATTCAGGCTGGTCTTCAATGGCAACAACAACAACAGAAAGCCCACATACACATGGAAGCTGAACAATGCTCTACTCTATGATAACTTGGTCAAGGAAGAAATCAAGAAAGAAATTAAAGACTTCCTAGAATTTAATGAAAATGAAAGCACAACATACCCAAACTTATGGGACACAATGAAAGCAGTGTTAAGAAGAAAACTCATAGCTTTGAGGGCCTCCAAAAAGAAACTGGAGAGAGCATACACTAGCAGCTAACAGCACACCTGAATGCTCTAGAACAAAAAGAAGCTAATGCACCCAAGAGGAGGAGAAGACAGGAAATAATCAAACTCAGGGCTGAAATCAACCAAATAGAACCAAAAAGAACTATACAAAGAATCAACAAAACCAGGAGTTGGTTTTTTGAGAAAATCGACAAGATAGATAAACCCTTAGGAAGACTAACCAGAGGGCACAGAGACAGAATCCAAATTAACAAAATTAGAAATGAAAAGAGAGACATAACAACAGATTCTGAGGAAATTAAAAAAATCATCAGATCCTACTACAAAAGACTATACTCAACAAACCTGCAAAATCTGTATGAAATGGACAATTTCCTAGACAGATATCAAAGACCAAAGCTAAGTCAGGATCAGATAAACCATCTAAACAGTCCCATAACCCCTAAAGAAATAGAAGCAGTCATTAAAAGTTTCCCAACCAAAAAAAGCCTAGGACCAGATGGGTTCAGTGCAGAATTCTATCAGATCTTCAAAGAAGACCTAATACCAATACTCTTCAATCTATTCCACAAAATAGAAACAGAAGGAATGCTACCCAATTCATTCTATGAGGCCACAGTTACACTGATACCAAAACCTCACAAAGGCCCAACAAAGAAAGAAAACTTCAGACCAATTTCCCTTATGAATATCGATGCTAAAATACTCAATAAAATTCTAACAAAACGAATCCAAGAACACATCAAAATGATCATTCATCATGATCAAGTAGGCTTCATCCCAGGGATGCAGGGATGGTTCAATACCCAGAAATTCATCAATGTAATC
>CM052701.1:37127629-37147761 GCA_028551405.1 Uromys caudimaculatus | reverse complement strand
CAGGTGACAGAAGATGCTGGTGAGGATGTGGAGAAAGAGGAACACTCCTCCATTGTTGGTGGGATTGCAAGCTGGTACAACTACTCTGGAAACCAGTTTCGTGGACCCTCAGAAAAATGGACATAATACTACCTGAGGACCCAGGTATACCACTCCTGGGCATATACCCAGAAGATGCTCCAACATGTAATAAAGACACATGCTCCTCTATGTTCATAGCAGCCATATTTATAATAGCCAGAAGCTGGAAACACCCAGATGTCCCTCATCAGAGGAATGGATACAGAAAATGTGGTACATTTACACAATGGAGTATTACTCAGCTATTAAAAACAATGACTTAATGAAATTTGCAGGCAAATGGATGGAACTTGAAAATATCAACCTCAGCAAGGTAACTGAGTCACAAAAGAATGAACATGGTATGTACTCACTGATAAGTGTATATTAGCCCAAATATTCGAAATACCCAAGTTTCACTTCACAGTAACCGCTGGATTGAGAATGAGGTCCCAGATGGAGGAGTTGGAAAAGGGACTGAAAGAGCTGAGGGAGTCTGCAGCCCCATGGATGGAGCAATAGTGTCAACTGGCCTGACCCCCCCCCCAGTCCTCCTGGAGGCTGGACCACCAACCAAAGAATACACATTGAGGGACCCATGGTTCGGACCACATATGTGTTAGAGGAGGACCTTGTTGGCCATCAAGGGGAGGAGAGGCCCCAGTAAAGGGGAATGCGAAGGTGGGAATATGGGAGTGGGTGGGCAGGTGGGTGGGAGGTGGAATACCCTCATAGAGGTGGGGGAGGGGATAAGTGGTTTCCAAAGGGGATGCCTAGAAGGGAGGAAACATTGGAAATGTATAAAGTATCAAAAAACAAAAAAAAATACCAGCCTTCTTTCAGATATAGAGTTGGTGAAAATCTTTTCCTATTCTGTACACCTCTGTTTTGTCCTATTGACAGTGTTCTTTGCTGTACAGAGGTTTTTCAGTTTCATGATGTCCCATTTATTAACTGTTGATTGTGGTTCCTGAGCTATTGGTGTTCTGTTCAGGAACTTGTCTACAATGGCAATTTGTTCGGGGCTATTTCCCATCTTCTCTTCTATTGCATTTAACATATCTGGTTTTATGTGTAGGCCTTTGATCCACTTGGACCTGAAATTTGTGCAGGGTGATAAATATGTATCTATTTACATTCTTCTAAATACAGAGTTAAATGAGAAAAAATAAAATAAAAAATAAAATCTAGGGAAGGATGTATTTCCTAAGCATTAAAGATTCTATTTTATGAAACTATAGTCAATCATGGTTTATAGACAATTTAGAAGACTATCTAGTCTAAAATTTTATGTTTCACTTAATTAACCCCCTCTTTAACTTCTGCTAATCTGAGACTGTTACTCAACCTTTATTTATACTTCTGCATTTTCAGATAATCAATCTGGTTTCATCTTAGGAAAATTTGAAGACTTTTTCATGATTATATCAAATTTACATGGTCTTACACAGAGTAGTACATGCAGTGTCCTTGTTACAATCATAAGCACACAAAGTACATTTTCCCTCGTAAATGCTACAGTTTTGGTCATCTGGTTAATGTAGTATATAATTATTCCTCAACGAAGGTCTATCCAGTTATTCAATTTATCCGTATAGAGATTGGCAGATACTTTTGCAATGAATACAAAAGTGTGTCAAAGATGCATGGTCATGCAACATTTTTCTCATTAAAATTTGCCAATCTAGGATGCCTCTTATATGAACAGATGTTTGCCATAATGGTTTAAAAGTAATGATATCTAGAAAGCATCAACATTCTGTTTTAAAAAAGATCCGCATTCTCCCTTGCATTTTAACTGATTTTTCTAACTATTTCTAGTAGTAACTCAGGGATTACCATGATTAAATAATTTGTTTTTTAAATGACATTATAGTTGACCAGCAACAATTAGTTAAAACTAGTGCCCATGTTCCTGTGCCAGTATAAAATTGTGGGTGTTAAACTGTTCTCAATTTTATAGTTTTAAATCAGCCATGCTGGGCAGATTATTTTCTGTGACTTTATCATAAAATCTTATGAGTTTATGGAATGATCAGCTTTAGAACTGTTCCTTTCATCAATCCTTTTTTATAAGTACATACGTAAGCATGCAGAACTTTATGGAAATTTGCTTATTGATTACATATATCTTATCTTAAAATCTCTGCAGAAATGGTGTTGGTGGATATTAGTCCAAATGTTTGGAATACCCAAGATTCAATTCATAGACCACATGAAGCTCAAGAAGAAGGAAGACCAAAGTGTGGGTGCTTCAGTTCTTAGAAGGGGGAACAAAATACTCACAGGAGGAAATATGGAGACAAATTGTGGAGCAGAGACTGAAGGAAAGGCCATCCAGAGACTGCCCCACCTGGGGATCCATCTCATATACAATCACCAAACCCAGACACTATTGTGGATACCAGGAAGTGCTTGCTGACAGGAGCCTGATATAGCTGTCTCCTGAGAGGCTTTGCCAGAGCCTGACAAATATGGAGGTGATGTTCTCAGCCAACCGTTGGACTGAGCATGGAGTCCCCAACGGAGGAGTTGGAGAAGGGACTGAAGGAGCTGAGGGCGTTTGCAACCCCATAGGAAGAACAACAATATCAACCAACCAGACCCCCCAGAGTTCCCAGGGACTAAAGCACCAACCAAAGAGTACCCATGAAGGGATCCACGGCTCCAGCCATATGTGTAGCAGCAGATGGCCTTGTCGGGCATCAATGGGAGAAGAGGCCCTTGGTCCTGTGAAGGCTCGATTCCCCAGTGTAGGGGAATGCCAGAGTGGGGAGGCAGAAGTGGGTGGGTGGTTGGGGCAACACCATCATAGAAGCAGGGGGATGGGGGATGTGATAGGGGGTTTCCAGAAGGGAAACCAGGAAAGGGGATACCATTTGAAATGTAAATAAATAAAATATCCAGTAAAAATCAGAATACTAAAAATAGAAATCTGATTCCAAAAAAATGAGAAAGAAATGGTATTGGTAGATTTCGGTTTCTATTGCTATGAAGAAAAGAAACATTATGACCACAGCGACTTTTATAAAGGAAAAAATATTGGGGCTTGATTATAGGTCCAGAAGCTTAGTCTATTATCATTATGATGGGAAGCATGGCTTCACACAGGCAGATATGGTTCTGGAAAAGTAGTATAGAGGTCTACATCTGGTTTGGCAGGCAGCAGGAAGAGAGAGTAATGCACGGCCTGGCTTGAGCTTCTGAAATCTCATGCCCATCCTCAATGACACAATTCCTCCAATAAGCCCATACCTACTTCAGCAAGTCCACACCTCCGATAATGCCACTTCCTGTGAATCTATGTGTGCCATTTTCATCTAACCCATCACAGTGGATGTTAGAGTCAAATCCTGACTTACTATGTGTTTCCTAAGCTTGGGGCTCAAGTGTTTTCTAACTTTTAAGATCAGTTGATACATATGCTCAACATGTTACCATCAACAAAGACTTTGACTTACAATTCTGAAAAGAGCATATTCTGACCAAGATTCTTTTTTGGTGGGGAGCAAAACTAGGGTTAGAAATGAAAGAGATCCATAGAGCTTGTATATTCTTAGCAAGCTTCACGACTCTTCTATAATCTTGGTCCAAAATATTCCTATTAGAGATGTGAGTTAGACATGTTCTTTTACAGATTATCCCCAGGAGAGAAAGAAAGGGAAAATAAAAAAAAGTATTATAAATCACTAAAGCATCTCCTTTTTTAAACACTCAAGGATAATGTTCTCTTAACAAACAATATGTCGCAGGCACTGTTGATGTCTTGTCTATATCTTTAGTAGCAAGTAGCACACCCCAAAACAATGCTAAGAGTGTCTGCATCCTCTAGAGAGTTTCCCTTAGACAGTGGGAACATTTATTCCCTAGAGGCAAGGATCATCTTGGCTCGAAGGAAACCTGAATCAAGAGCCAAAAAAAGTTTTAAATTGGGCACTTACCTCAAATTAAACTGTAAAGATCTTGCTCAGCAAATCTTGGCGGTGGAGTGGGGTGGGGTGGGAGGGGTTGGGGTGGGGCGTGGGGATCTGAGGCCTTACTATTCTGTGCAGGAACTCAAGGTCTTACTTAGCTGGTTCCCTGGACCTCTCTGTTTGTTTTCTCCATTGAGACTTCTCCTAATTGTCATCGGAATAAACGATGAGTTGTGGGTCACGCACACACGTTGTGAGTCATGTCCATTTAGAAACTCACGATATCCCACGATTGGTCACGATATGCTTGGTCACGATTTGCTGATTTGAAGTCTGAAAACCAAGCATATTATCTTTGTCACCTGCTTCAAACAGAATGGTAAGCTATCCCTGAAAATACAATTACTTTTGCAGCAGCCTTTCCAGCTCCAGTCAAGGGTAGTTATCATGGCCTTTCCTTTGCTTTCTCTACTCCATTCATCATCATGGACACTCTGCAGGCCCTCTTTGACTCAGGTAGGATTTCTATATCATTTCTGTCTTTCTTCCATGACCGTTTCTCTGTTGGTTACTAGTGGTTCTCTATGCCAACGAAATATATTGATAATGCATTGTCTGTTTGTACAACTCTTGCTTTCTGCCCATTTGAGTTCTTTCTCTGAGCATATCTGCATCTTGGAATCCATGAAAATTCAGACCAAGTGTTACACAAAGTCAAAGATTCCATAAACTAAAACCACTGTTTTCTCCCTATCCTCTGGAGTATTTATTTTTTATTCATAACATGTCACAGCACATGTGCTATTTGCTATTTTATTATCAGGGAATGCATTTGACTTTGATACGGTAGCATCAGGTGCTCTAAGGTAGGGGCTATATTTTATTTCTGTTTTCCCATCACTTCATCTTGTGCACTTCTGAAATGTGATGGTTAACCTACAATTTGCCCAGGTTGGCAGCATTCACAAAGTACATCTGCCAAAATCAATTTCTGTCTGAGAACATGGCACATCATCCCATGTTTGCATACCACACTTCAGTTCTTGATTTCATATTTGTGCCTCACCTTTGTTTTTCATGTCTCTTCCTTTTGTAGTTTAGTTACCATTATCACTTGTGTACTTAGATTTTTTGTTTGTTTCTAGTTTGACTCTGACTCAACTCTTTGATTTCCCCTAAAGTCTGAATGAGTGGTGATTTCTTAAAGCACATACCTACTACAGATTCTACAAATATTTGTGCTCTGTAGCCCCTGGGAAAACTCAACCCAGTTTGCTTTCATCAACTATTCAGTATAATTTCATTTCAAGAATCCTTTAAGAAAAGCAGAGAAATGAGGGCTTATCTAGTATTAACTCTCCTTGAGGAGAAGTCAATAAGCCTTGGGCCATCTCCTGAGTCTCTATGGTAAGCTTCCTGTTAGAACATACACACACACACACACACACACACACACACACACACACACTGGGGTGGGGGAAAGAGAACACAACAGATATGGATGGCAGGGATAGGTTAGAATGAACATCTATTTTTACTCTCAGTACTTACCATCAATCTTTCTCCTATAGTTATAAAGGGAGATGTCTATCCTACTAAAAGTTGTGTCTATTAGGTACTCTAAAATATCCAACTTAGCAAGTATGAATAGAACAGAGAATATATTTTATATCACATTTGAAAATTCCACATTAATCCCCCCCAAAGGCCCTTAGTTTTAGCAATCCCTTCTCTCACCCTCCTTTTCCTTCCTCTTCCCCATTTGATAGTACCATTCTAGTTACCAATCCATTTATTCATAACTCTATTATATTTTCCATCCCTAGTGTGACCCACCCCCTTACCCTCTGTAGATATTTGCTGTTAAGTTTTTGATAAGCAGGCTAAAATCCATAGAGCCAGCATTTTGACTTAACTCCAGAGTTATTCAAGAGAAGTTTCCAATATTTTATATTATAAAATTTCTGTAATATATTATGCACAATGCTATAGCTTTTAGACACATAGGCTACTGAGTACTTCCTACTGCAACTTATAAACTTTTACTTTAATTTTAGCTTAATTTAGTTACAGGTGACAGATTCTTTAGAATTGGATTGTAGAGATTTAGAGACTAACAGAAATCAGGGTGAAAATATTTAAAGTGCAAATGCTATCACAAGAAGCTAACATAGAGAAGTCCCCACTATTTTGTGAGTGTGTTCAATTTTTATCTTCCAGAACACTTCTTTAGGGATGATTGGACCGATCCTATTTTATAGACACTGAGTAGAATTCTAATCTTTAATCCAACCATATCTGAGTCTTGAACCAGCTGTCTTTGGAGTACATTCTCTGTTAATCCATAAAGAGGTGACCTTTTCACATCTCTCACTTTTAAAATAGGAGTGTTTTAGTTGCAAAGCACGATGCCACTGTTAGCTATAGATGATTTAGCAACTGATATTTCAGGCAGAAAAAACACATTCATTCTGGATGGACCTCTCTTAAACTTGAAAAGCTCTGCACTCTGACATCTCATTATTATCACAATTACAACACAAGAAGGAGAATTAAAGCCAAGCCCCAGCAATTACATGTACAAAGGTAAAAGTGCCTATTGTTAAAATGCATAACCCATTTTAATTTTACTTAAGATGGTAGTTAAGAAGAGGACCTGGTATGCAGAAAGTAAGGGCAGGCCTGTATATTCAATTCTGGACATCAAAGCCCAATAAACATGATTTTAGTTCTTTCAGCTTGACACAGATATCTTCAGGAAATTACTATGTGTGAGACATGGTGTATTTCTGTGGTCTTAATAAGATGCACATAAGGTTCTAGATTTGTAATGTATTGATTTATTATATAACCACAAGGTGAGTGCATTTATTAGAAGCTTAAAAATGTCCCTTCCAACTTGCAAAAGCAGAACTTCCAGTTAGAACAAGCCAAAACACAAGACACAACTATAAGTTATAGACTCTTAACCCTGTTTGGTAATAAAACTCAAGGAAAACACACACAGAATTAAGAATAACTGCTTTTACACTCCTACTTTGGATAATGTTCTGTTTGTTGATTTGTGAGTCCCTTATCTATGTTTGTGAATTTTAGGGTTTTAACATTTATATTTTAAAATAATTATAGAGTCACAAGAATTGTCATAAGAACAAAAATACAGGATGATTCTCTGAGTCCTTCACTCAGCTTCCTGCAATATGAGCAATTTGAATGTTTTTGGCACAATATTCAAATCAGGAAGTCAATGTTATTAAAATATACAAAACATGTTCATATTCACATTCATACATGTATGTGAGTTTATTGCATTGCAACTTTTTTTATCATTTATTTATTGATTGATTGATTGATTGATTTACTTACACTCCAGAGTTTATTCCCCTCCCAGTCCACCCTCTAACTGTTCCACATCCCATACCTCCTCCCACCCCCTGTCTCCACTAGGATGTCCCCACCCCCACCCCCACCCCCACCTGACCTCTAAACTCCCTGGAGCCTCCAGTCTCTTGAGGGCTAGATGCATCATCTCTGAATGAACACAGACCCTGTAGTTCTCTGCTGTGTATGTGTTGGGGGCCTCATATCAGCTGATGTATGCTGCCTGGTTGGTGGTCCAGTGTTTGAGAGATCTCAGGAATCCAGGTTAATTGAGACTGCTGGTTCTCTTACAGGGTCGCCCTCCTCCTCAGCTTCTTCCAGCTTTTCCCTAATTCAACCACAGGGGTCAGCAGCTTCTGTCCATTGGTTGGGTGCAAATATCTGCATCTGACTCTTTCAGCTGCTTCTTGAGTCTTTTGGAGGGCAGTCATGATAGGTCTCTTTTTGTGAGCGTTCTATAGCCTCAATAATAGTGTCAGGCCTTGGGGCCTCCCTTTGAGCTGGATCCCACTTTGGGCCTGTCACTGGACCTTCTTTTCCCCAGGATCCTCTCCATTTCCATCCCTGCAGTTCTTTCAGGATCTGGAGATTCCTCAGAAAATTGGAAATAGATCTACCTGAAGACCCAGCAGTACCACTGTTGGGAATATAACCAAAAAATGCCCCACCATGCCACTATATTCACAGCAACCTTGTTTGTCATAGCCAGAAGCTGGAAACAATCCAGATGTCCCACGACAGAAGAATGGATAAAAAAAAATGTGGTTCATTTACACAACGGAATACTACTCACCTATTAAGAATGAGGACATCCTGAGTTTTGCAGGCAAATGGATGGAACTAGAACATATTATCCTGAGTGAAATAACTCAGACCCAAAAGGACATGCATGGTATGTACTCATTAATAAGTGGATATTAGCCAAAAAATAAAAAGTACAGAGTACTCAAGATACAGTCCACAGAACTCAAAAAGATCAACAAGCTGAAGGGCTCAAGTGAGGATGCCTCAGTCCCACTTGGGAGGGAAAAGAAAGGGGGGAGGAAGGGACCTGGGAGGAAAAGTGGACTGGGCATCAAATGGGGGGGGAGTTGCCATCCCACATTCAAAACTCTGACTCATAATTGTTTCTGCATTGCAACTCTTTTTAATTAACAGTTTAATCAAAATGCAAAAAAGTTCCTTTATCATGAATTCACCATGCTGACCCCTTTATATCTATGCCTTCTTCTTTACATGGTTTCTGTAAACCACAAAGATCTTGGCTCCATCATTCCAAATTTCTTTCAATAATATACATAATGGGATTGTGCAAATTTTATAGTAGTTGTTTTCACTCAACAGACACTTATCCAACTTTATGTATATATTAATGGTGTTACTTTTTCTTGCTGAATAGAGTTTTAAAATATGGATGAGTCAGTTTCTTTAACCATTCATCCATTTTACATTCCTTAAAAATAAATGTTTTTTCAAGGGTTTCTGAGGATCCTATTTTATAGAGTGTCTCAATAAGTTTAAATGTGAATAACTTATGCTTGAGCATTGTTGATTATACACTAGTATATGATTTCCAATTGTTCACTTTGAAATAAAAAATATCTGCATAAGGTGGCCATTTGGAGTCTGGGGAAGTAGCTAGAATCAGGCCTCTGGATGCTTGCAGATGTTTCTAGGGAGAGAGATCAAGTATAGGTTCCAAATCAGAGTTACTGAATTTAAATATTTTACTCTCAATTTATAGATTGGCAGAACATTAACACTACATTTTTCCAATGTTGATGTGCATAGATCTTGCGATGCTCATTTCACAGAGCTTGTGAAAATTAAGGAGCTCTAGAGACTTAGGAAAGATATGGTTTTATAAAGTGGAAAAAAGGAAACTAGGGCACTTAACTGGGGAGAGGGAGGGAGTGCAATACATAGAGAACTGGAGGGAAAGCACTTAAAAATGTTTAGCAAACCCATACAGAGACTTGTGATTTAATATGGTTATTTAAAAATACAAATATTAAAAAAAATTATATAAATAGAGATAAATTACACATACACACACACATACACACACACGCACACACACACACACACACACACACACACACACACACACACACGCAATGTCCACGCAATAGGCTGTATCTCTATGGGTATGTAGTGCCCATAGGCTATCTAACAAAGGTTCCATTGCTATGAAAGGAATACCTCTTTTCAGTTGTTGGGAATGGGGTGGGGGACAAGAAACTTCTAAAACAACATAAATGATTCTCATTTCCGTTGGTTGTTGTCAGAACATGAAGATAATATCCTTTTAGCTGAAGATACTATGGATTTCTCCCACAGGACTTAGAGAAGTCTAGTTGATACTACTTGGAAGTTTCTTCCCTGAGGGTTAACTCCCATAATGTTCAAAAGGTGCTATGCAAGCTACCAAGAAAGAGAAGTAATAGACAGCTCTAACCAGTTGTAAAGCCTCAGAACTACAGCAGCTGGGCCAGCAAGGAATCTCATGCATAACCCACAGTTATGTGACTGGACCTACACCCTACTCAATTGGAGTGATTCATGCCTAGCATTGTAAACGTAACCACGATCATGCAGATGGAGGGGCCATAGGTCTTTGAGGAGAACTGACTTCTGCTGTGCCTAAAATTATATAGTTTGCAATGGCCTTCTAAATTCTTATCTTTATACCCATAGATAAGTGTAGTTCTCAACCCTCATCAGGGGTGCTTCATTTTTCAGCCAACAGATGCTATTATAGAGATTCCCAATGGGTCAAAATGCAATGACTAAGTTACCATATTTGCCTGGCCAAAAGTAAGACACCTATTACACACCCCTACACTTACAGCTCAGGTAATGTTGCCAAACATAGGGCAGAAAGAGTATGACACCTCAAGGACAGGGAAGGCTGTGGAACTTTTGGAACACAGCCATGTCTTCTTTTATGTGCTATCTGTAGGTGGTCCTGTTCAACAATAGCAGAATTGACTTGAGAGCTTTTAGTACTCTCTGACTCTTTGATAGATTCAGTTGTCTGCTTTCCTCTCCAACCACGGTATGTCTAATGGACCATGTGTTTACCCTGCCCCAACACTGCCCATGGCACCACCTCACAAAGCAGCATAGAACTGACAGCCAATGAGAATCCTCACAGATATTTTCACATTGAACTCATCTCCATCCCAGTGGGAAAACTTAGGAAATCTAGTAAAACGATCCAGACTTTATACACAAAACTCCCTGTGTGAAGACAAAATTTTAAAAAGTTCTTCCTTTGTCAACATTGATATGAGGGATGCTGGCACCATTGAGCCAAGCTATCCAGTCTGCTTCACTAACTTCTGCTCAGTGCCCCATAGGTCCCCAGGTACCCAGAGGAGACTTAGAGTTATTAAAGAATAGATGCCTAAAAGCTTCTCCATACCCTTCCCCTAAACACAACATGCTTTTCTCTATGGCTTCACCAAGGGCTGCTGCTCTAGCTTGGGAGACGTCACAGGGTTCCTGCTTAGCCATGCCAAGTAATCCTAGGGGGCAGTGTCATTGGACAGTGTGCCACTCTGTCTCCTCAGTGCTGGCAGTGTCTAAGTATAGGCTCTGCATTCCTAACAGCTAAATGTTTGTCACCAGCACTTTGATTCCTCAGCTTTTAAGTCTGACTAAAGGAAGCTAGGCATTTAATATTATAAGGGGACCTTGTGTAGTATTGTTTACTTATTGGCACATGTTTAGGGCTGATCAGTTGGATAAGCATCTCATCTCTACTTCTTCCTTTTTTCTTTTGCTTTATTCTTTTCTCATACAATACATCCTGACCACAGCCTCCTCTCCCTCCTCTCTTCCCAGTCCCCACCATCTCCCCAGATCCACTGCTCCTCTCTTTCTCTTCAGAAAAAACATCCTTCCAAGTGAGATCAATGGAATACAACATAGACATATACCATAATACTAGGCATAAACTTCCACATCAAGGCTGGAGGAGGCAACCCAGTAGGACACGGAAATGTTAACTCATACATTTTTTACGTGTCTTGGAATACTGATCGTTTTTGACCCTCATCTCAAAAAAACGAAACTGTTTCGCAATGTAACAACAATTTTAGTTATACGAAGCATACAAGGGCTTTATCTCAGCCCCTAGTTTGATCGTTGTTTAGTTGAACTTTAAAATGTCAGGAGTCTAGGGTGGGAAGACCTTGACTTTACTGAACATCTGCATTCAAGGTAGCAGGGCTTGCCTTCTGGTGGATGGGGAGGAATCCCAAGGGAATGTGTTGCAGAGGGTAATGCATGTTTCATAAACTGTCATCTGTCTGGAAGGTCAGATCCAACAGTGTTTACTGCTTCCGGGGAGATTAGGATCTATGCAGGCAGGTTTGCTCGCTCAGACTCCAAGCAGGAGATCCTGCCATGGTTCCCTGCATCTGAAAACTTTACCTCTAATTTTGCCTGTTATTCCTTTCTTCTAGCATCTACAGCTGAGCAGGGTGATTGTACCAGTACATAGAAACCCTTCAAAATCATCCCCAGCTTTTTTAAGACTCCCAGAGGCTGCACTCCCTGCTGCTTTGAATTACTGTGACAGACTCTTAGAGCTTACCCTGGTGCTGAGGTGGGCATCTCCAAATATCACCTATGGGCTTTTGGCTTCAGATAGTAACATGGCCCCTATTTGATTATCACTATTAGGAGTGATGGTAAGCACAAATATTCCCTGGAAGGGAATTAAAGAGAACCAGTCCCCAAGTGAATGCTATCTTTTGTATTAACCTTTCTACTACTTAATCTCATCAGTGAAGATTCTCAGATCAGACAAAGGGAGCAGAAAGTCATTTGATCTCTTTTTGAGAAGAAATGAAAAAGAAAAAAAAAAAGGTTGAACAATTTCCCTAGCATCACCAAGTAAGTCCTTCACTGAACCAGAATGAACATGTACAAGTATGAACTTGTCAAACTTGCTAAGTCCTTCAACTATTTATATAAAATCCCTAGTCTCTTCAGGACAAATTTACATTTTAGAAACTTAGCCAGCATACATTTTCAGGTATAGTACTTGTATCACAAGACCTTGAGATGGGTAGAAGGATTATAAAATTCTAACCAGGAGGAAAAAAATAGACATCCAGCTTTCAAGTGAACTTGCAAGCCATTGGCAGCACGTGGTGGCAACTGTTCCTGTGGGACTGATGTACCACATGTGGTAATACAAATTTTACATACACATACACACACACACTCATGCACACATACACACACCACACTGACACACACACACAGAGTAGCAAAATTGTTTGCATAATTTGAATAGTTTTATGTTAGTTTGATTCAATTAACTGAGTTCACCATGAATTGAGCATAGAGGCATTCAAAACATAAAAATAAAGCTTTAGGGGAAAGAAAAACACCCAAGCATCTGCCCTGGCCACAGTGACCTGGCACAGCCAGAAGAAAGACACTCAAGCACCAGACACTGACACCACTACAATGGAGGAATGTGTAGTGGACAGATGGAAAGATGGAGGACACAGAGGAAAGACAGAAGTGAAGGCGAAGTTGAAGAGTTCGTACACCTCTGTGGAGAGAGGTGGAACTGGAAACTTAGGAACAGGCAGATATATAGAGGCCATGGGAAGGTCCTGGCCCAGGCTGCTGACAAGGACCGTGTCTAGGCCCATTGTCCTGCTGCATCTGGGGTCTGAATCAATGTCTGTGGCCTGAGTTACCACCAAAGGCCAAATGGTTATCTGTGGTCTGGGCTGCCACTGGACACCATGTGGATATCTGATAGCTGTGTTGCCCTAGAGTAGGGGGATGCTGATCTGAGTAGTCTGTGGCCATGGGGACATCTGGGCCCATGTTGCTTTCAGGGGGCCATGGTTGCTGGGCCTGTGTTCCCATGGTAGGTGGGATCTGAATTGATGTCGCAGGCCTCTGTTACCACCAAAGGCCATATAGACTTCCCTGGTCTATGTATAAGCGCTATGCTGAGCTGGTCCCACCTCTTACCTACATCAGAAGAGCTGGTTATACCCCTTGCCTGGGCATGAACATGGGATAGTGGGTCCTGCCCCTAGCCTACCTTGGGATGGCTTTGGGAGAGGGAGAGATGTCCTACCCATCTCCACTCCTGTCCCTTGCTTTACTACAGACGTAAAGAGCTGGCTCTGAGGTAATGAGAGATGGAGAGATGGCCCCAACTGTCAGTGGCTAAAGTGCTCAGGAGAGTGGGTCCTGCACCTTTTCTGGGCAGCACAGTAGAGGTGGCACTGGTGGTAAAGGTACAGGTGAGCCAGAACTGAGATCATGAGAGCAGGAGAGCTGCCCCTGCCCCTGGTTGTGTTTGACATTGGGAGAATTAGTCAGCTGGGGAGAGCTGGAAAGCTGGTCCTGATGGTACGGGCACAGGAGATCTGGTGGGTTGATCAATTCAGCTACATATCAATGCCAGATTTAGGGCTTTCAGTTGGTCTGCCCCAACATCTACCCTGTCTATGATCTGCTGGAGGGTGTGAAAGGGCTGGTCCTGCAGATCCAAAGGTGCAGGACAACAAGAGGATATCTGAGAAGAGACTCCATGCGGATCTAGTATTGATAGTGTAGCCGAAACCAGAGGCCTCAAACCAGACTAGTGACTCATTGCAATGAGCATTGCCAAGTAAAGATCTGTGGACATACTGTGACATAGTATAGCTTCCATGACAAAATTTTTTAAATTATATTTTATTTTATTCTATTTTATTTTATTTTTAGGAGAAGGTTGCAAGGGTGGAGAGTGTATATGAAGGAACAGGGAGATAAGTGGGATTGGGATGCATGATGTGAAATTCACAAAGAATCAATAAAAAAGGTGTACTGGCTGGTTTTGTGTGTCAACTTGACACAAACTGAAGTTATCACAGAGAAAGGAGTTTCAGTTATGAAAATGCCTCCATGAGATTCAGTGGTAAGGCATTTTCTCAATTAGTGATCAAGGGGGGAGGGCCCCTTGTGAGTGGTACCATCCCTGGGCTGGTAGTCTTGGGCTCTATAAGAAAGCAAGCTGAGCAAGCCAGGAGAAGCAAGTAAGCCAGTAAGCAGCATTCCTCCATAGCCTCTGCATCAGCTCCTGCTCGTTGACCTGCTTGAGTTCCAGTCCTGACTTCCTTTGGTGATGAACAGCAATTGGAAGTGTAAGCTCAATAAACTCTTTCCTCCCCAACCTGCATCTTGGTCATGATGTTTGTGCAGGAATAGAAACCCTGACTCAGACAAAAGGTAAAAAGAAATAAAGCTGCAGAAGGCAATTCAAACATTTACGTGCTCAAATAATTCTAATAGAATCAGGAAAAGAAATAATTAAACTATAAGATTAGTGTTATTAATACATAAAATCACATGCAACACATTTTTTAAAAAAACTTAAAATACGTATGAAATGAACCCAAAATTTATTTGTTGAAATCCTGCCTGCTCCTTGTGTTATGTTATGGTAATGTATTGGGAAGAAAATTAGGTCAAGAAGGTGAGCCATTTAAAATGGAATCAGTACCCTAAGTCAGAGCTAAGTAGCTCTCTTTCCTACATGTCAGGATCCACCAAGAATAGGCAATCTACCCTTCATCAGAACCAAGGCCTATTCTGATTTGGGATTGCAGTGTCTAAGACTATGAGAAATAAATTCAAATGAGTAAATTGGTAGACTGAATGAACTAAGACATTTTATAGGAAATAAAAATAAAGTACACAAAATATACTTTATAGAAAATCATCATGAAAGTGTCCAAATTATAGTCCCAAGGGGAAGAGCTACTGCTGTTCCCCTTCTGAAGAGTAACAGAGTTAAGCAACGTCCTAATGACCTCTCCTTATGTCCCTGGATTAATGGATTTCTCAAAGGTTATCAAAGATGCTTCTTTCCCAATGGATGCTAACTGGTTGTTCAGCCCTAAATGAGACATGGGTATCACAGTTCTTCCTTTGTGTGTGTGTGTGTGGGGGGGGGGGTTAGGGGATCAGTGATCATTGTGGAAGAGGGACAGGAAAGTTTGACACATTCAGAGGGGATGGATGATGGCAATAAAGCCGTGTTTTCCACATACAAAAGGGCAGCGCCACCTGTGAATTCACAGCAGTTATAAAAAACATGCATGGTATCAGCGCAAGCTCAAGCCAGACAGAACCCCAGCATGGGAAGAAGAGACATGCATGAAGTCTATTAGCTAGAGAGCTACTGCTAATTACTAGGTACTGGGAGAGGCTAGAGTCAGTTTTCTTTAATGTGTGACCCCAGGCCGGGTGAACCTGCTGCAGTATGTGGACAAACACCTAAGAGTATATAGCCAGCACTAATTGGATTGGAGGCGTTTGTTTGTTTTTGTTTTTAATTGTGAACACAAATTTGGTTGCATATGGAATGTAACAGAATGCAAGAGAAGTTAGGGGAAGCAGGTGAATATGATAAAAACAATATAATCCTCAAAGAAAAATATACATTAAGCTACAAGAAAAATTTGAAATTAAAATCAGAATTCACTTTATTAGGCTAAATTGAAAATGTTTAAAATAATAATGATTAAAATCACAATGAGATAGCACTACACTCATAAGACTATGACCTAGTAAGAGATAGTAATGCCCTCAATTGATAGTAAACCAAAGTTCTCCCCGGTGCTATTATTAGGTCATAGTAGGTAAAAGGTTAGCAGGTGTCTATGATTGTGACTTACTTATATCAAAATTATATCAATTTGAGAAAGTTCAGCCTTAAGAAGATGTAATGAAGCCTGCATTTGTCTGCACAGTGGATGGAGCCCATTTTACCTGTAGGTAAGTTTTGTTTTTAACTTTGCCTTGAATATCCCGTGGTGTCTGACTTGGCAATTATACTTATAAAGATTTACCTTAAGGAGGTATTGAATAATTTAGTAATATTAAGTAATCTCTGCAAAGAGGTCCGGGGTTGCATCTTTTGCAAGATCTTCAAATAGATACAAAATATATCATAGTTAAATATTTAAAGAGTATATGGTATGAACATTTCATTAACACAGAAATGAAACTCAGGTTTTTGTAAGGTAGCAAGGCAGAAGAGGAAAGCGTCATGGTTAGACATATAGGCTTTAGAACAGAAGTATGGTTGGTCACATTGGCTTTAGACAGAAGAGGAGAGCAGAGCAATTAGGCATATAGATGTCAGTCCATGGAATTAAGACCTATGTGATGTATGAGTTTGGACAGGAGTTTGACATATCTACGTAGTAATCATCTCATTATAAAAGAATTAATTAGTAGTGAGAATAAAGGGACCTCAAATTAAAATCTGTACACAGACTGGCAGTAAATCACAACTGATATCTTCCAGATTTTTAGCTATTTTTGAAAACCTCTTTCAAGAAGCATGCATTATTTTAAAATTAAAAAGTCTGACAAAATTTTGGTGGAGCAGAATTGAGCTGTACAATATTGAAACAGGTAAGTGACGGTGGCGACAATTCAGGATAGATCTTGTTTTCTCTGTACTGTCTCCCGAATGGTTTATGATATGGATCTAGGAGGCTTATGAGGGAAGGTTTTATTAATCAGGGAGTAGACTGCTTTTTTCAATCAAGTCTGTGCACCTTCCAGCTTTCCAGCTGGAAGCATTGTTTGGTGAGGGAATTTTGTTTGTCATCTGCATCCTTCTGTCAGATCTGCAAGCCAAGACCCCCGGCAGTGAAGTCTCTAGTTTAAAGATAATCTTAAACAACCCCAATATACAAGCAAAAACAAAGTAGCATTTTGCCTAGACAAACATGTTTTCTTATTTTAAATCTACAGTGATGCAATCACTGTCAAAGGAACTTCTCTCCTAAAAAAAAAATTAAAGAGTCAAAATTATAGATTCTATTATACTCTAACAGCCATTTTGCTTGCTGGTTTCATGATTTGTTGTTTTGAGCTACAAAATCATGAAGATTTTGATTCCGTATATTTAATGAACTTTAATGGCTAGAAAATTGTGGGTTCTGTTGCTTTGCTGTTAAAAAGCCTGTCTTGCAATCGAGGTATTTTTCAGTCAAACTTGAAAGTCTGAGAGAGCTGTCAGATATTCCAGTTTCTATGCTCACTGGTTTTGGCTGTTCCAGCAGCTACTTACATCATAGTATCTGCAGCTTTTTTTAAAAAGCATTTGAAAAGATCAGGAATATTTTAACAATAACTCAACAAAGATCTGCGTTCCACCAAGAGTTTTTGTGGTTTGCCCTAACAACTTCACATTTCTTTTCAACATTTGTTAACATTACATTACAGACATCTGAGAGCCTGTCAACCCCAGTATTAAATACAACCACTCTTGAGAGATTACCCATTGTATGTTCCAGATCTCTACATTCTTAGTTAATTCATCAGAACAATACAGACCTAACATATAGATTTCTCAACCCCCAGAAAGCAGATTTCTGGGTACCTGGGGAAATTATCAATCAGTTGGTCAGATAATTTGCATTTCCATGAAGCTCCAGTAATATGACTGTGTCATTAGTCTATGTACCAAATTTATATCACTGCTTATGTATATTTCCTGACTTTACAAATATTTTTATTTATTGTTTTTGAAACACTTTGTGCATAATGTATCACTTGCTTTTAGCTCAAAATTGTTTGATGGTCTTCTGTACATATGAAAAATACATATTTATTTATTCTTGTTTATCTATTTTGTGTGTGTGTGTGTGTGTGTGTGTGTGTGTGCGCATGTGTGTGAGTGATGGGTGTTGTGTGTGATGAATGCTTTGTATGGCAGGTGTACAGCTTTAGAGTAGAGCTTTGTAGAGTCAGTTTCCTTTATCCACTCTATACCGAATTATATGTATGTATTTTTCACCACAGGAACATGTGTCAAACAGTGGCACATCCATTTTTCTTTAACTGCTTATTTATGATTTTCCACATTCTCACTGAGCACTCAGTCAGCAGTTCCCATTGCATGCCCATCATTAGACTATAAAGTCTTCAGTTTTTCTCCTCCTCAACAGCCCTCAATTATGCTACACTTTTGTCTCTCACGACTGATGAGTGCCTTTCACAGTTCATTGATATTTTCACTCTTCCTTCATAAAGTTTTAGGTGAGACACCTTTTTCTTCTCATTCTTTATTTATTGTTCTATTTATGGAAATTATACACATAAGCTATTTTGTCTTATTATTTTGTATTCAATGTTTTTCAATAAGTTATTTTTCTATATCCTTTTTATATATTCTTAGAGACATAAGTAGTATCAATTACCCTTATCTCTTAAAATACCACTAAGGAAATTTCATTTTAGAAATAAAAAAACGATTTAATACATATCATAAAGAAGACATATGAAAAGTATAGGGACATGACATAGTGTCTCAATAAAATTAAAAGGACTGAAAATGTAGGGGGTACTTAGATGTATCCAAAGAAAAAGGCTGCACACGAACTTTGCTGATTTCAATTTGAATCTCAGAACTCATATAGAATTGGATAGAGGGAACTAACTCCAGAAAACTCAAATCTGCATCCATACACCCACATGGTACAAACATGCCACTCATCACATGCGCGTGCATGCACACACACACACACACACACACACACACGGAATAAAAATAAACAATTAAGTAAGGAAGTAAATAAACAAATACATTAATTATTTAAAAGGAATCACATTTAAAAGACTATTATTATTGGATGAGCACCTGAAAAACTTCCTCTGTATCAATAACCATCAGTGTAGAAAACTGAAACATCACTGATCTTTCATGTCTCTCTTGGAAATACACTCAGAAATGATGAAAGCAAGGCTTTACCCATAGTGCAAACATAAAAGTTTACAATACTGTGACTGACAGCAGCTCCAAAATGGAATAGGAGGCATTATTTCTTGGGAAATTATAAAACTGTAATTTATTTATACATAAACATAGAGTCAATAGTACAAGTGACTTACTGATAGTTGTTTATATCAATCATAATACATCAGGCATAGAAAAACACATACTATAGGATTCTTTTATACAAAACTTAAGATGGGCCGCCAGGAGTCGGTAGCCAACGAGCACCAGAGAGGGGTGCCCTCCCAGGAGCCCGGAAAGACCGTGAGTGGGGTTGAGGGGAGCAGCACCTCTCGCCCAGACCCGCCCAGATCTGCCGGGATCCGGGGCCTAAGAACCTGGGGACAGAAAAACTCCAAAACTTCCTGATTTCACTTGCCGGCGGAAACCTCTGCCTGCGCCGCCAGGAGTCAGTAGCCAACGAGCACCAGAGAGGGGTGCCCTCCCAGGAGCCTGGAAAGACCGTGAGTGGGGTTGAGGGGAGCAGCAACTCTCGCCCAGACCTGCCCAGATCTGCTGGGATCCGGGGCCTGAGAACCCAGGGACAGAAAAACTGAACTTTCCGATTTACACTGGTGCCTGGGGACCTCAGCCTGGGCCACAAGGCTCCACGTGAACAGGGAATCCCAGAAGTGCTGACACACCTTTGAGCACAGGCAAAACCACCACTTCTGGATCAAGAGAGACCTTTACAGAACCTTTGGGGCATAGGAACCAAGGGACAGCTGGGGACAAGATCCTCCAGATTCCATTTTGCACCCCAGAGCGGACCCTGAGGGACAGCTCCCCAAACCCAAACACCTCTCAGAGAGAGCTGGTCTTCAAGGAGTACTGACACAGAGATCTGCAGGAGGGGCAAGCCACAACCGGACAGAGTAAGATCAGCTAACATCAGAGTCAACAAGATGGCAAAAGGCAAGGGTAAGAACATAAAGAACAGAAACCAAGAGTAC
>CM052701.1:37067621-37127129 GCA_028551405.1 Uromys caudimaculatus | reverse complement strand
TGGTACATTTACACAATGGAGTACTACTCAGCTATTAAAAACAATGACTTAATGAAATGTGCAGGCAAATGGATGGAACTTGAAAATATCATTCTGAGTGAGGTAACTCAGTCACAAAAGAAGGAACATGGTATGTACTCACTGATAAGCAGATATTAGCCCAAAAGTTCGGAATATCCAAGTTTCACATAACAGTAACCGCTAGACTGAGAGCTAGGTCCCAGATGGAGGAGTTGGAGGAAGGTCTGAAGGAGCTGAGGGAATTTGCAGCCCCATGGAGGGAGCAAGAGAGTCAATGGACCTGACCCCCCCCCCCGGTCCTCCTGGAGTTTGGACCACCAACCAAAGTATACACATTGATGGACTTATGGTTTGGACCACATATGTGGCAAAGGATGACCTCGATGGCCATCAGGGGGAGAGGAAAGGTCCTTGGGCCTGAGGATGTTAGAGGCCTCAGTAAAGGGGAATGTCAAGGCGGGAATATGGGGATGGGTGGTCGGGAGGGGGGTGGGAGGTGGAATTCCCTCCTAGAGGCGGGTTGGGGAGGGGATGGGGGGTATCCAAAGAGGAGACTCAGAAAAGGGGAATCATTGGAAATGTATATAAAGTATAAAAAAAAAAAAAAAAAACTTAAGATGAGTTAGAATGATGGCTACTGTCAAGTCTGGGAATGTATACAAAGAAAACACCTGGTGGCTTCCTTGAAGTCACGAGGAAATGTTTATTTCTGGATGCAGTTACCGGGTTGTTCATACAGGTAAATGTTCCATGGTAGTGTAAAATGAATCCATGTCACTACACTGTTCCTCACTGAACACATTATGAAAGCATATAGACCTCTCCTTCTGTATCTGGGTGCAGGAAGAAAATTTATAAGGGAAAGTTGAAATCTACGTTCTTATAATACAAACACGTATGTTCAATAATGATTGCTTGTATTTTGAAAGTAATCGCTATTTGAAATAGAAAATAGACTCTTGCCGTCCAAAGGAACAAAAATGAGGCATTGAAAAAGCAATGGAAAATGTAAGGAACAGTGAGCAGAATAAAATCGATACTTCTGTTGTTTTTCCTTCGGCGAGGGCAAGCTAAATTTTCCTAAGAAAAGTACAGATGATGGAATTCACTTACAAAATGAAGTCTTATTATTTACAGTGTATAAAAGAACAGAGGCAGATATACTGCTAGCAACCATAGGTAAAAACATATCAAGAGGCAGAAGAGGCACAAAGACTCTGTGCAAAGTGCAGAAGGAATCATTTAAGAAGAACCATCCAACCCTACACTCCTGTTTACTAGACACAAAGGAAATTGTTGATAGACATGTACACGGATCTGCATGTCCAGTATACACAATTCAGATATGTTTTCTGAATGCTGCTGCTTTTCAATTTCTATATACTAAAATATATCCTTATTTTTATTTTTTAAGTTTATGAGTGGTTTGCCTGCATGTATGTACATCTGCACACCATGAGCAGGTTTGGTGCTCAGAGAGTCTAAAAGAGGACATTGGATTCCCTGAAACGGGTTCTTCAACCAAATCCAGGTCCTCCGTAAGAACAGCCAATCCTCTTAAACCTGAGACATCTCTCCAGACCTCCAAATGCAGAAAGGAGTACAGGACTGCTTTGCAAAAATTCTAAAGGTGAGTCACAATCACAACTGCAACAATGGAACAAGACAAACTGTTGTTTCTCTAAATACCTGAAAAGAGTATAGGAAATCTTCGCTTGCATCCAGGCATCACTATGTTCCTCTCTTTATCTCGTCAGAAAGGAAACAGGAAACAGCTATGAAGATGATGTGTTCCCCTGCCTAGTTTCTTTTACTCTACTGCAGAATGAAGAATGGTATCTGTTTCTGCAAGTTTGGACTTCTGTGCATTCCAAGGCTAATTAATTCTATTTCTACTTTGCTACACAACATCTCTCACTTGCATCTTCAAATTTTCTTTTCAAATATCCTGCATTTAATCCAGAATCAATTCTTGGCTTAAGATTTTGTATCACACTAACAAAAAATGTATTTAACAGAGCAGACCAGAACCTTGCTAAATATATAACAACTGCAACATTTTGCATGAAACGTTTCTCTTTTGATCGAGTGGGGTACATAGTCTCTTACTGTTGTACTCATCTGGGTGTTCACAGTAGAAAGGGCTCCGAGGCAACATGCTAGCTAGGACTTTATTTTCAGTTAATGGAACATGTATTTCTTGTTCTGTAGGCTTGAAATTACTTGTAAATTTTGAAGTAAACGGGCGGGAGCACAGTTCTCAAGTGAAAAAGGTCAGAGCAGAGCAGCACCTTTTATAGTTACAACAGGTTACCACGAAACCCAGGTACCTGGAGAGGCTCTGCCAACTCAGGAGATGCTTAATTACATGGAGGCACAGGACATCTTTCATTTATTGTGAAAATGAGATACAAAGTGACACTTGTGACCCTTTGTGCAGTCAATGTTTCTATTTATGAGATTTTTTTCTTCTGAACATTTAAAAGTGTGTTTAAAATATTTAAGAAGGAAAATCCAATGGAGAGTATTAGGGAAACAGAAATATCTCCAAAGACTAAAGAATATGGAGAAGCTTAAATTAAGAACTTAGGAAATCCTTTTAAGTTTTGACTCTCTGATCCCATGTTTAAGTGGAGCAGCAGTTATTAATATTGTTATTATATTAATCATTCAGGACCACATAAAACTTAGAAGCAAGGTTGACTTACTCCCAGACTGGAAACACACAATTCAGCCTTTTAGTGGATAGTCAGTCCTCATCCCATTTATTGGAATACAGTGAAAAGAACATTCAGTGAATATCACACACTGATGGAAATGGGTGGCTCTCATTTGTTATCAGAGAACACATCGTTTTAGAAGCAGTCACAGTGAGAGGATAAGTCTGCTTTATGCAGTACCTTGAAGTTGTTATTTCCTCATTGGCATTTCTCATGGTACTTTTTTGAATTATGGAGATTTTTGATCAATATTCCACAATTTCAAATAGGATCATTCATTTTATATAGATAGTATTTTGGCAGTGCTGTTTGAAAGCAAAAGTCCCCAAAGAGAAGATGGAAAGTTTATGAGGAGAATACAGTTTCCTTATTAAATCAAAATCACTTCATCTAACTACGATATGGAAGTGAAAGCACTATTGAAATTTGATGTTTTTACATGTATAAATATGTCCATGACCTTGTCAGCCACTTCAAGGTAATAAACATATTTATCTCATCCAAAAGCATCATTGTGTCTTTTGGTAATTCCACTTTGTACTGGCTAGTTTTGTGTGTCAACTTGACACAAGCTCAAGTTATCACAGAGAAAGGAGTTTCAGTTGTGAAAATGCCTCCCTGAGATCCAGTGGTAAGGCATTTTCTCAATTAGTGATCAAGGGTGGAGGGCTCCTTGTGAGTGGTACCATCTGTGGGCTGGTAGTCTTGGGTTCTATAAGAAAGCAGGTTGAGCAAGCCAGGAGAGAAGCAAGCAAGCCAGTAAGCAGCATTCCTCCATGGCCTCTGCATCAGCTCCTGCTCGTTGACCTGTTTAAGTTCCAGTCCTGACTTCCTTTGGTGATGAACAGCAACATGGAAGTGTAAGCTCAATAAACCCTTTCCTCCCCAACTTGCATCTTGGTCATGATGTTTGTGCAGGAATAGAAACCCTGACTAAGACACACTTTTGCACTCAACCTTTAGGATATTTTGTAGCCTAATGTCTTGATATTCTCTTATTTTAGTTGTAGTCTCTTTATAGAGATTTCATAAAATTACCTAAATTTAATATTGAGTATGAATGGGGATAGCATATAGATGTGCTTTCATTTTTAAAACCTAAAATGTATGCGCATTTAGACTTTAGCTATAAAGTGTGAGGTTAGTGGTGGGGTACTTGCAGTGTGAAAAGACTTCCTTTCTGTTCTTATTTCATAGAGAATACTTATGAGGAAAGGATTTTGGAAATTTGCAAATAGCCACATGGATTTTTCTAACTTTCAGATGTGGAAACATGCACTGATTTTGCACTGTAAACCAATTTGAGATTCATTACAATGAGTTTCTGTTGTAGAGCTTGGTGTTCCCATGGTCTGTTTGACTCTACATGCTATGTCTTCTTCTCTGGGCACCTCTTTTATTCTTATCATTGATTTAGAGTAATTTATTACAATATATCTTGTGTACTCATCATTTGGGTCTGGAATACTTACGTATTTTCCAGCCATATGGCTTAAATACTTTTAATCTGTCTACTCTTTTTCTACCTCCCTCAAACATAAATCAGAAACTTGAGGATGTCGGCTATTTTACTGATACTGTTTCTTTTGTCATTGATTTTCTTCTCATTTTATCTGTTTCATTTTATTCTGTTGCTCCATATACAGGCTTACTTACTTGTCTCTTACACATAAAATTATCTCCAACTCTGTTTAGCGTGATTTTCTTCTCACAGACTATGTTTCCATCTCTAGATGTAATTTCTTTCCCACTGCCGAGTACTCAGCAATATGACCCATCTTGCTTCTTTCTCAAGCTCTCTGTATACTTAAGTGTTTATCCTGGGGATAAACACTATATCCTGGGGAGTACTAACTATACTGCTATCCCAAGACTCTAATGTCTTATTCTTTAAGTCTCTGTGTATTTAAGTGTTTATCCTGGGGAGTACTAACTATACTGCTATCCCAAGACTCTAATGTCTTATTCTTAAAGTATGGCAATCAACTGTTTTTATTATTTGCTCTCTGTCCATTCACACTGGACTAGACATGCTCTAGGCAGGTGGGTGGGTCTTTTGTCTGCTGCAGACTTTCCTGCCTTTAGAGGTCATCGTCCCTCACTGCCCAGTACTCTTGAAATGTATTTCCTACAATTTGTCATTTAAAAATTCTTTCAGATTTAGCATTTATCCACCTTTCTTTCCTTGTCATATCTCACTTAGCCACAGTGAACTCTAAATCATGTCCTCTATTGTCCCTTGAGACAGGCCAATTTCGAAAATGCTTTTCTAGTATTCAAAGTCATGTGCTTGAAAACTTGTCATTGGAGTAGCTGATGATTCATAAAAAAATAGCATCACTATTGGGGGGAGATTTAAAAAGAAAATTTATATATATATATATATATACACACACACACACACACACACACACACACACACACACACACACACACACATACACACACACATATACGTGTGTGTGTGTGTGTGTGTGTGTGTTTGATAGGAGAGATAAAACAATTTTTCATAATTTGTTACTTCAACTCTACTTGATGCCCTTTAAATCACTCCTTAAATCAGGGTCTGTTTCTCTTTTGTTTTGACCAACAGAATTTTGCAAACTTGATACTGAGGCCAGTTTTACAACTAGTTTGCAAGAGGCCTTGGCAATTCTGCTATTTCTGTGAAACTCACACTAGGGAGAGTGAAACAGGCACTCAGAAGCTGGTTTTGCAAAAAAAGCATTGATTTCTCACCTGGATCCAGGAGGAAAGCCTGGCATCCAGTCTGCATGCTGTGCCTGTCAGTATCTTGTACTTCAAGTGAAGGCATAGAGATAAATTACTAGGCATAACCTTTCTCCTTGAGTCACATTAAATTCCAGGAAGAACAGATCCTCACAGGACAGATTATCCACATGATAATGAAGACAGTTATTTATGGAGAGGCTCTATACCCTCAGCAATCAATAGATGAACAGGTAACACTTTTTCAGAGGGTCCACCTTAAAGGAGAAGCTGAAAACATAATGGTCCAGTGACAGTTCAGACTATACTACATCTTGCCAAGGATTGCTTGATTGGGAATAGCCTCTTGCCTTCAATTCAAACCACAACCTCAAGTTGGTACCTTATTGGTGATTGAATTTGGGTCACTAGACCCCTTTACTTGTTTTTCCCAACATGTGTCACAATGACTTAATCTCCTTTCTCTGCTTTTTTTTTTTTGTTGTTGCTCCTCCTTTTTTCTTATCTATCTGTCTGTCTGTCTGTTTATATTTTTATTCTTTCATTTTACATCCTGGTCACATCACCCATCCTCCCAGTCCCAGCTCACACAGCCCTTCCTCCATCCCCTTCCCTACTCCTCTGAAATGGGGCGACCCACACCCACCCCAGGTACCAACCACAGGTCCCTCAGCATCTAGAGTGGAGGCTGTTCCTGACTCTGTTTCCAGCCTGTGGATTCCATTCCCCTAACTGGGCCACCTTGTCTGGCCTCAGTGGGAGAGAATGAGCCTAGTCCCTTACTTTGGCACATTGCAGATGAGAAACCAAGTCTAGCTTGCAGATGCTTGGATTTTGTCTCATAATCCTTAGTAGTGAGAGGAATTCTGGATTAGCTTGCTGGGAAATAGTGTAGTGAGTGACCTACACTGAGGACTGCCAAGGGCAATGAGTCCTGAGCTACACTGCAATTGCCTGTAGATGCATGAGAAAGCCCAGGCAAGGTCAGCTGGCCTGCTGAAAGAAAAGAAAACACCCATCAAATGATGAGCTTATTGCTGTTGTCTCAAACCACTGTGTTTTGGGGTAACTAGCTATCATCAGTAGCCAATAATACTATGGGTATATACACCAATGGTGAGACTGCAGCATATAGTAGCCAAGGCTAATTTACCTGTCTGGGTGATTAATAAAGCAGAACAGTAATTTATGGGGAATTTTTGGTGGTTAAATTTGACCATTTTGAGTAATTGTTTTTAATGAACAAAATGACATTAATATACTCATATACTATACATATGTATATTTTGAAACAATGTATAAGGAATCTGAACACAATTGTATAGATATAATATGTTTTGAAAATCAGGACATATTCCATAAAGTTTCAAATTTCCTCACATGTACAATTTCCTCACTTCTTCATAGAGATTCACTAATTAAAAGCTGGCCTTCTAAATGTAGTTTCTTTCCTTTTAAAACTTACATGCAGTTTTTGCTATCAATGTTTTATTATAAAAAAATGTAGAATTCAATTTCCAGAAAATGCTCAAAAAATTTTCTGTTGTGAAGCTACTGTTTTCAAGGGAAACTTTTGGAAGATTCTCGAAAAAAAAAAAAATTGTCCCTGCACTAATATGATGTGTAGAACTGGGAACCAGAAACCTGCCAACATGGACTCCAGACATATGACCCCTTTCTGTGGCGAATCACCCTGGCAACCACAGATAATGAGTCTTGTATATACATGTGACAATCTAGCAAGTTTTATGCAGAACGATTTGCCCATTAAGTGTTTCATTAGATAGATTATTTGAACGCAACATAATAATGTTTTAAAAAGAAGATTACCTAAACAATTATCTAGTTGTTTAAAAAGTCAGAGGGCAAGAAGAAATTATTCATAGTTACTTGGGTTTTACAAAAAATTCACAAAGAATAATGATTACCCTTTAGTGTGATTGATTAAAAGAGGCATTAAAGAGCTTAGAATGCTACATATCTTGAATATATAAAAGAATCCATTGAGATTCAAGATCCATGGAATGTTAATAATATGGATGATATCCTCATAAACCATGTTTTTAAAATCCATGAAAGTAGGGTCTTCTGATCTGGAAAGGGAATTCAGTGTCATTTTGTAAGGTTTGGAGAATAATATACTGTAGCCATACTTTTGGTTGTGAGTGAGTTTATTAAATAGAGATAGCCAAGGAAAATAGTAAATAGTAAGAGGAAGATGGATAGGCAAGTAGATGATAGATAGATAGATAGATAGATAGATAGATAGATAGATAGATAGGTAGATAGATAGATGACAGATGATAGATGGATAAAGGATAAATAGATGATGGGTGGATGGATAGATAGATAGATAGATAGATAGATAGATAGATAGATAGATAGATAGATGGATGGATGGATGGATGGATGGATGGATGGATGGATGGATAGATAGATGGATAGATAGATGGATAGATGGATAGATAGGTAGGTAGAGAGATGGATAGATAGATAGATAGATAGATAGATAGATAGATAGATAGATAGATAGATAGATAGATGACAAATAGATAACAGATGATAGATGGATGAATGGATAAATAGATTGAGGGATAGATAGCTAGATAAAGAGATAGATAGAGGAAAATACCATCAAATCAGTCATTTAAAACCTCCAACAGAATCTTTCTAGTTTGCTTAGGTGATTTGACTGGGGACATTGAGGCTGTCAGCTGGTTCCTGATTGATATTTTCTTCCAACTGTAGTGACTTCTTACTATTGAATGAATAGTAATAAACTGTTTGAAATGGCTTGCAGTTATTTTTAAGAATGTAATGTTCTTCATTCTTGGGTGGTTTCACTGCTTTTCCCTGCCTTTCACAGAGTCAGGGAAACTAGCCCATCACCTGGCAATGGGTCTTGGAGGACACTGAGACAACATGCTTGGGTCTAAAATGGAGTTCATGAGGAGCAACCGTACTTCTAGAGTCAGCTCATCAGTGAGCTCAAATCGCATGTGCCAAATTTTATTATTAACAATTTTATAATTTAAGGTATGTGTCTTCACAATACATCTATCATTCTTATAGATTTAAGTGACAGTAATTTAAAAAGATAATGTTAATAAATATGCTTATGATTGGTAAATAATAATTGAGAACAAGTTGAGACTCAGGAAATAACAGTTTGCCATAAGAGGGATGTCTATGATTCTAACTGAATAACCTTTATTGATACGATTAGGAAGGCTTTTGGTGAGGATCAGAAAATGATGACCTTTAGGACTAATCTAAGATGGCAACTATTTAAAAAATAGTTTATTGTAACAGTCTCATTTAATATTCTCTGACTGCCTTTATACTAGAGGAGTCATATAGAATGTTTGTGGAGACTATGTGGGAAGAAATATTGAAAATATTTGCGAGCTGGTCCTTTAGGAAACAGTGACTGACTTCTAGATTTGTGAAAAAGAAGACCGAA
This sequence comes from Uromys caudimaculatus, assembly GCA_028551405.1. Taxonomy (NCBI): domain Eukaryota; kingdom Metazoa; phylum Chordata; class Mammalia; order Rodentia; family Muridae; genus Uromys; species Uromys caudimaculatus. The sequence goes on along the minus strand of CM052701.1, from coordinate 37,118,195 downwards.
CACTGCCATCTCTGCTTTTCTGTTCCCATAGGAATCCAGAATAAATCCAGAAAGTGTGTAGAGGAAGGATACTGGCTGGTTTTGTGTCAACTTGACACAAGCTGGAGTTATCACAGAGAAAGGAGCTTCAGTTGAGAAAATGCCTCCATAAGATCCAGTGGTAAGGCATTTTCTCAATTAGTGATCAAGGGGGGAGGGCCCCTTGTGAGTGGTACCATCTGTAGACTGGTAGTCTTGGTCTCTATAAGAAAGCCAGCTGAGAAAGCCAGGAGAAGCAAGCCAGTAAGTGACATCCCTTCATGGCCTCTGCATCAGCTCCTGCTCCTTGACCTGCTTGAGTTCCAGTCCTGACTTCCTTTCATGATGAACAGCAGCATGGAAGTGTAAGCTGAATAAACCCTTTCCTCCCCAACTTGCATCTTGGTCATGATGTTTGTACAGGAATAGAAACCCTGACTAAGACAAATTGGTACCAGCGTAGTGGAGTATTCCTGTGACAACCTGAACATGTTTGGGGGAGGACTGTGGAAGGACTTTGGAACTTTGGGCTAGAAGATCCATTCAGTGTTAAGAGCTTTCTGGATGTTGTGTAGGACCTTGGAAGATAATAGTGAAAACAGTACAGAAGATAGAGGTCTGGCTTGTGAAATTTCAGAAGAAAGATTAAAGACTCTTATCAGGGCCATTGCTATTTTGACGGTGAAGATTCTGTGGTTTTGGTTAGCTGGGGCTGAAGGATCAGCTGTGATTAACAAGATACCAGAACTACTAAAGTAAAACCATTGCATTGCTGGGACTATGGATGCTGGTTAGCTGGAGCTAAAATATTAGCAGTGATTAAGAAGAAACTAGCATCATTGGGGTGAAATCTGAGAAGTGTTTTCTGAGCACAGAGGCTGCATTCCAGAGATAGCCAGGGTTGTACCTTGTGCTGTGGCTGGACTTAGTAATGTGTAAGAGTCACCCAGGTGGTACTGATATTGAAGGCATGAAGGATTTGTGAAGGACAGTTGAGGCCTGGGCACTGTGAGAGGCCATGGAAGGCCATTGGTGAAGGTGCAGCCTCAGTTGCAATTGATGGCCCAGGACTGAAGGAGTCATGCAAAGGAGGTGAGGCTTGGCACCATAGTAAAGCCTAATTGCAGCAGAAGACAGCAATGTTTTGGAGATACCAGTACCATGAGATAACCACCAAGACCAGCAGCAGCCGTGGAGTACATGCATCTGGAGCCTAGAAGACAAGGTATGTGTTACAAAGGCAGAGCTGGAGAAGTGACACAAGCCCTTGGAGGAATCTGGAAGACAGTGAGTTTATCCCAGACATTGGATGGTTGCAGTTTGATTTTGCTTTTGATTGTGACTTTGCCCTTATATATTTTCCCTCCTGAAGGAAGAAGGTATTTTAGTGGAGCCCAGAGTTAAGAGACTTTTGATGGTTAAAAGACTTTGAATTCTAAGAGACTGGGCATTTTTAAAAGGTTTGAAATTTTAGTATGTAAGAATTTGCAAAGACTGTGGGACTTTTAAAGTTATTTAGAGCTTGGGGATGAATAAGAAAGTAAGGGTTGAGGCTTACTAGTGATGTATTTGTGTGTCACGTTGACAAGGGGTCAATTGTACTGGCTGGTTTTGTGTCAACTTGACACAAGCTGGAGTTATCACAGAGAAAGGAGTTTCAGTTGAGAAAATGCTTCCATGAGATCCAGCGGTAAGGCATTTTCTCAATTTGTGATCAAGGTGGGAGGGCTCCTTGTGAGTGGTACCATCCCTGGGCTGGTAGTCTTGGGCTCTATAAGAAAGCAGGCTGAGCAAGCCAGGAGAGAAGCAAGCAAGCCAGTAAGCAGCATTCCTCCATAGCCTCTGCATCAGCTCCTGCTCCTTGACCTGCTTGAGTTTCAGTCCTGACTTCCTTTCGTGATGAACAGCAGCATGGAAGAGTAAGCTCAATAAACCCTTTCCTCCCAAACTTGCATCATGTTGTTTGTGCAGAAATAGAAACCTTGACTAAGACAGGAAGCTACTCACTAATATGTTTCTTCCAGTAATTGTATTATAGACATGTTCTTAGGTGTCTTGTCTGTCTTATTTTTATTTTTTCCTATTTCATAGTCTTGTGTGACATCTGTATTTCCAACCTTTTTTTGTAAATGCAAAGACAATTTGAAAAATATCAATGATAATTAAATTATGCAAAGAATTCAACCTAAGTCTGGTTGTTTTTGAAAAACCACTAACCTGTGAGAGAATAAACACAAGCAGGTTTCCTACTCTCCTATAACTTGACCTTGAATTTCTCTGATAGAATAAACATCAGTGAAGTGCTGCCCTCCAAGGGTATGGTTCTTACACATGACTAAGGCAGATGCTGAAGCCACTTCCTCAACAACATGTTTGTTATTTTCTAAGAGGAAACAAGACATTTATTTATTATTATTTCAAAACACTGATGCCAGAACCTTGCCATACCAAGTCAGAGTCTACCTCAATGATTTCTATTTATGAGAAAGAGCCAAATAATATATTCAGAGGACATTGTACTCTGTGTAACTCTGGAAAGATGGAGATTATCTTAGTAAAAGAATGAAAATTTGAAAACAACATACTACAACCTCAGTTGCTTAAAGCCAGAAACATTTCTTCTCTCATCAATGTGAAGAATCAGTCTCAACCTCTTCCTAGCTTCTATGAGACCACAGTTAATGTCTGCTGTGAAAACACAGGATAAGTCCCTCCCCTCAAGATGCTTCTAATCACACCATCTTTCATGCAATGGAAAAGTCACTCATTGGTTGGCCTAATTATGGGTATGGCATAATTTTTGGGTCTGGCTATCGGGATGTGGACATTCACTTTGAAGAACCATTATTAAGCATAAAAATAAAAGATTTTAAAGATGAGCATATGATGACCCTGTCTTCTTTAAAAATCTAACATTTTTAAAGATAGATTCTTTTCCTCCCAGCCTGGGACAGGGGATACAAGTGAATTTACATTTTAGGTGGAGCTGCCCTTGCACTGTTGCTGTTGAATTTATGTCTGAGTTGATCTCCTATATTATCTTCAGAAAATTCTGGTTAAAAGTTATAGCCTGGCTGCTATGTATTGTCAGGAGTCAAATAGGGCCTGTGCTCATACTTAGATCAAAGATATATAAGTGTTTCAGATACCTAAAAGTCCTATCCATCAAATGCATGGCTGATATTTGAATATAAGTGTTATTCTATGAGGAATTATGACCAAAGGGAACATTGCTAAATGGAAAAAGGAGAAGACCAGGGTACAAGAACATGACATAGTTGAGTGCCTATGATACAGGGTTATGGAAAACACTGGAATATAGCCAAGGGCATTGTGAGGTAGAAATGGGAGCTGTAATTTCTGAGCAAGTGCTCAAAAAGCTGATGGATTTAGCCACAGTGGTCCCTATGGCCTTATAGGCCATGAGTCATGATCATAAAGTAGCATGAATAATACTTGCTATTTGGGGAGAGGTAATGGTTTTCTATACAAGGAAAATTTTACCTTTGGTTCAGTTTAACAATAATGTGTTGAATACATAAAGCATCGATACTATGGCTAGAAAATAGAGTCTGTGATTTGAAGTAATACAGTTTAATTTTTCATTTACTTATGTGGTTTTATATGCTACTTCAACAAGTGTACACATTTGGTTTCATTTGAAGGAGAAAAACATACTACAGTTTTCTAATCAACAAGTATAGGCTTAGAGAACAAGGGAAAATTACTCTATCTCTTAATCCAGACCCACTGCAGGCATGTCAAATTCAAAAATTAAATGGCATGGGTTTAAGACATTGAAACAGAATGCAGCTGATGCTGCTTTGTAAATTTTTTAAAGGATGAAAATGCACCTTGAATATAGAATTGACCCACAGGATAGTTTGGTAAGATTGGGCTTCTCCTTAATCCAGAATCTAGAAAGATTAAATGCAACAGGCAATATATGATCAGAAAATACATTCGATCCATCAGATAGCATGGTTCTTTACCCAAATATTGCCATAATGCTATTTTTCAGGTGTATGTGTTATGATTGAACAAATTATAATGGACATTGGAAATGGGATATGTCAATATTTCCTGTCCCCGAAAGATCACCAGCAGTTAGGAAAAAAATATCCTTGCCATGGTTCTGATGGCACTATTTATGTTGTTATGGAGGATTGAGATGTACTGTATGTTGTAGTCTCTGTTGAGTAAGCCCGAGAGTATAAGAATATCATAGTAGGTATCTATATTGAATAGTGTTCATAGCAACGAGTGTCATGTCATATAAGCAATCAAGCAATGTTATTTTCATCTATAGAGCATTATAATGGGGGAAGGGGCAAATGCTCTGGACGTAGAGACTATCCTGAGTAAATTTCATACTAACATCATATGGTGCTCCAGTCCACAGCAATTCAGGAAGTGTTAGAAAAAATAATCATACTTATTGATCAACCATTATTTACCAGGTACATGCTTCTTATCATAATGTCAACAACTAGTGATAACTATTGTATAGTTCATTTTTCAAAACATAAGAAGACAGACTGGAATTTACTGCTAAATGGAAAATCATGGTTGGTTTTAATATGTGTCTTTCTGGCTTTATTCGTCCTGTTTGTACTGCCGTTGAAACTGACACAAGATTTACTGCTTAGAGAAGTACACTTTCAATTTAATTTGGGTGGTACTTTTCTGCACAAACCACAAAATGGCAGACATAGAGGACATCTTTATTGAAAATTGCATCATATATTAAGATACATTACGCACACACAAACACACACATATAGTCATAGACATTTATATTAAATGTGTAACCTAATAACATGAATTTATGAAGCAGATAACCTAGGGAAGGGGCAAATTCCTATATTAACTTACCCTCAAAGTACATTTCTCTATGTTGGCAGCTAAAACATTTGGGAAAGGAAGGTAGAAAGCTAGCAAAAGCAAGGCTGCCAGCCCACTCAAAGTCTTCAATAATTATGATGTGACCTAGGAACATTCAGTTCTTCCACCTACCATTTTTCAAGGAAGTTAAGCACATTACTGTGAAAAAGCTGCCATCACTAAGTGTTTTGTATACCAATTTAACTGTCTACAAGCCTTCAGGTCCACCATGTTGCTTTCTTGAACTATACCTTAAACTGAGCATGCTCAATAGTGTATTTTAAAAGTTTTTATTTTTTTTTATTCTTTGTGAGTTTCATATGTTCATATCATGCATTTTGTGTATATTTCCCCCTACCCCACAACTTTTCAAAGACTTTACCTTCACCCTTCTCCTCTGTCTCCTTCTTTCAGTAGTATACATATTCAAATGTGCAGGCATAAATTTTTCTCAACTTACTTTACTAAGCATCCAACCACCCCTCTGGCCCACCACCCACTAGAGGTAGGCTACGGGGAAGTAGACCTGTTTAGAAATATTTCTTTGGGGGTGATTCCAATCTTTGTTGTCAGGAAATCAACAGTTCAGTCCAGTAGCAAACACCAAATAGGAATCAGCAGCTCCAGTTCAGTCCTCTTGGCAGTCAGCACACACGAACCAGCAAGGGCAGTTCAATACAGAAGAAACCACAACGTTCATTAACTGGCCTGAGGCCACAGAAGCAGCAAGAAGTTGCAGGAACCTCATGAAAAGTTCTTTGGTGAATTTCTCTCTACGGCACTACCACAAGCGGAGCTCAGCAATCCAATGTAAGGTGAACCAAGACTTGTCTCGTTAGTGAAGAATAGTGAGGCACAGCAAAGGAAACCAATGTTCAAGCTCCCACTGTTTGTGGGGTCATATTTATATTCCTTCTGAATATCATGTGTCCTTTCATGTGTTTTCTATAGCAAAGCATCCTTTCACTTGTGTCTGCTTCAAGAAAACATTCTTTCATGTGTCTGCTTTTGCAAAATGTTATTTCACCTGTGTGCCCTAGCAAACTATCATTTGACATAACTGACTTTCCAAAGAAACTAGAAGTTTCCGCTTCACAAATGAGTATGTTTCCTTTAATAAATACACCTGCTTGCACATAGATATGCAAAGACTCCTGGGATGAAATCACTGTTTTGTTTGTTTCAGGAGAGCATCATTGGAATTAATTCCTGACTTCTCCTTATGTGCTCCATGTAGCAACGCTTTCTCTACACCTTTGTCATTAGTCTTTGCTTGTTTTGAGTTTGTATTCACTAAGATACAGTTACACTAAGTTCTCTTATATACTCCACAAGGTAGTCCTTGGAGAAGTAGACTGTAAAACTAAAAAAAGAAGACGTGGATTAAACTATGCTTTGTATACTTTTGTTAGATATTACCATATATTCATTACTAGTTTTGCTTTGCTTATAAATTGTTACAAAATATGTTATTACTTTAGAATTTTATGCATTGTATTTAGATCATAATGATACCTCCAACACCTTGCAGTCTAGTTTTACATCTTTAACCCAATCAACGCTGTGCTTTTTTTAATTGTTTTTGTTTTATTTATATATTTATTTATTTATTTATTTATTTATTTATTCGTTCATTCATTCATTCATTCCCTTTACAACCTGATCACTGTCTTCCCTCCTGGTACCCCCCTCCCACAACCCCTCTCCTTCCCTTTCTCCTCTAAGAGAATGGAGCCCCCTCCCAGATATCCCCCTACATTGTCACATCAAGTCTCTGCAAGGCTAGGTGCTTCTTCTCTCACTGAGGTCATACAAGACAGCTGTGCTAGGGGAACAGATTCCACAGACAGGCAACAGTTTTAGGGATAGCCCCTACTCCAGTTGTTTGAGACCCATACGAAGACCAAGCTGCACATCTGCTACATATATGTGGGGGTGGAGGTAGATCCAGCCTGTGTATGGTCGTTGGTTGGTAGTTTAGTCTCTGAGAGTCCCTAAGAGTCCAGGTTAGTTGACTCTGTTGGTATTCCTGTGGAGTTCCTATATCATTAGAGACCCCCAATCTTTCCCCTAGCTCTTCTATAGGAGTCCCTAACCTCCGTCCAATGTTTGGCTATAGGTGTCTGCATCTGTCTAACTCAGCTGCTAGGTGGAACCTCTCAGAAAACAACCATGCCAGGCTCCTGTCTGCAAGCATAACAGAGTATCATTAGTAGTGTCAGGGATTGATGCTTGCCCATGGGATAGGTCTCTAGTTGGGCTATTATTGGTTGGCCATTCACTCAGTCTCTGCTGCATTCTCCATTCCTGCATTTCTTGTAGGATAAATCTTGGAACGGAAGTTTTGCAGGTGGGTTGGTGTCCTCATGATCCGCTAGGGTCCCTGCCGGGATAGAGGAGGTGACCTCTTCAGATTCCATATGTCCACTGCTGTAAGTCTTAGCTAAGGTCACCCCCACTGATTCTTTGGAGTCTCCTCTATCTCAGGTCTCTGGTTTGTCCTTGAGATTCCCCCATTCATTCTCATGTCTATCTGGCCATCTCCCTTGTCTTTCTGCATACTTGATCCTGACCTCCCCTGCATTCCCCTCCACATCACCTCTTGCACCTAATTCCCTCTCTCCATTTGCCTCCCATGACTATTTTATTCCCCTTTCTAAGTGAGATTTAAGCAACTTTGCTTGGACCTTCCTTCTTGTTTAGCTGCTTTGGGACTGTAGATTATAGCAGTGTTGTGTTTTATGAAAAAGAGAGAGTGCCAGGATATGTTTTATAGAGCCAGGTGTAGTGAGGTGGGAGAGGTTTCTCAGTGGGCCCATGCAGAGGTATCCCTTTCCCCTGAGGTACCAGTCATACAATGGGTATAGTGCAGAATAGAGTTTATTTAGGGCATGGGCAGGGGAGTTGAGGAGGGAGTAGCAACAGAGAGAGAGAGAGAGAGAGAGAGAGAGAGAGAGAGAGAGAGAGAGAGAAGAGGCCAACCAGAGCACATGGAGAGAGGGCATAGGGGGAAGGGGAAAGAGAAGAGGGAAAAAAGGGTCAGGGAGAGAAGAGAGTCAGAGGGGGTTCAAAGAGAGTAGGAGAGCAAGCAGGGGCCAAACAGCTCCTTTTATAGTAAGCCAGGCACACATGGCTGTTGCTAGGTAACTGTTGGGCAGAACACAGAAGGAATGTTAGCAAGCATGATACCTATATTTTATCAGTGAGCACATACTGTAGGAGGAATAGCACAACTGCCTCTGCATAAACTCTGGGGTCATGCAGACACAAACACAAAGGCATCTTCTGTAGGAGAACCTAATTGAGGACTGCCTGAGACGGAAGATTGCTGTTGCAGACAATGCCAGCCAATCAGGAACTACTGTTTCGAAGAGATACTTTCATGGGACCAACTGGGCACAGGTGGAGTGTATTAAAGGAGCTTACAACATCATTCAGATGATCTTGCGCAGCATTTCTCACCTGCTCCTAGAGTCTGTGTCATTGATTCCCCAGGCAGTCCAGGGCACAGGCAACACGCATACCATGTATGTTCTTTTGGGTCTGGGTTACCTCACTCAGGATATTCACAAGCTCCATCCATGTGCCTACAACATTCATGATGTCTTTGTTTTTAAAATCTGAATAGTATTCCATTGTGTAGATATACTACATTTTTTTATCTATTCTTCAGTTGAAGGACATCTAGACTGTCTCCAGGTTTTGGCTGTTACAAATAAAGCTGCTATGAATATAGCTGAGCAAGTGTCCCTATGGTATAGTGGGACATATTTTAGGTATTTGCCCAGTAGTGGTAAAGCTGGGTCTTGAGGTAGAATGGTTCCTAGTTTTCTGAGAAACTGCCAGATTGATTTCCAAAATGACATCCTTGTCAAAGGATCAAAGACTTGGTGGGTCCTGGACTCTTGGGGAAAACCTACTGCTATGATTCTGTTAAATGGACATAATATTATGCTGACTTGTAAATTCACTGGACCAAGGGCCTATGCATACAAAGCAATCATTCTAATGGCCCTACCCTTGAGCAGGACTTCAGCCTTGTATGGCTTTTATATTTTCACTCCCTTGTGTGGATTCTGATGATGACACTTCTGATTTTAATAAATATATGCATGTGTATGTATGCCTGTGTGTGCCTGTGTGTATGTGTGTGTATGTGTGTGTGTGTGTGTATGTGTGTGTGTGTGTGTGTATGTGTGTGTATGTATTTTTTGCTGGTAGGAACTAAGTCCTCTCCCAGATCTGCCTCAGAAACATTTATTGTTGGTTAGTGCATCCTGTTTAAGTTCATTTTCTACCCAGTCACTTGAACACATCCTCTCACATGGTTTTCTAGAACCTTTATTGGTCTACTCTTTATATGTTGTTCTATTACCATGATCAGCTTGCAAGTGACTTTCTGTAGATGACAGAAAGGGAAATTGGTACTTTTCTGTATAGAAATTCAAGTGACTCAATACAATAGCTGAGCACACATTTTTTTCTCCAGTATTTTTATTGACTAAATACAAACTAAACAACTTTATCAACTAGTCTACAATGTCACCTTAGTCATCAGTCAACTGAGAGTTGTCTCTGAATTTTAATGTCTGGTGCACTGCTTATCTGTTCTTTGGGCTATGCTACTCTGAATTCCGGATGATTTCTCTTGATAACAAGAAGTATAATGCTGCATATCCAGGTGGAGTCTGACTCTTTGATCTGCTGTGCCTTCTAAACACTTTCCCATTCTCATATAATTGCATTATCATCTTGATAAATTCCACAAAGGAAAACCCTTACACATTAAGTGGATTGTATAGGACGTACAGGTTAATGTCAGGATAATTATCTTCTAATATATCTTGAATCTTCTAATGTAATAAAATTGTATCTTATCACTTGAAAATTGTTTAGTTTAAAAAATAATTTCAGCTTAGAGGATTTGTATTCCATTATGAAATTTTCATGCACATAGATCATGAGCCTTTCCACACTTTTGGCTCTCCCACCCTGCTCCTTTGTCTCTCCTCACTTCCATGGTCCCTTTCCTCGTCCTAAGTAGTTTATGTTCTGTTTTCATATCATATAAACCTGTTCCTCACCCCTACCTCCCTTGAGACACTCCTCCTCACATGTACATTTTCCTCTTTTTATTTTCACGTGTTTGTGTGTTTGTGTAGTTCATAGATATATTCAAATCTAGATTACGCATAAGAGAGAAAACAGTAAAATTTTTATATTTCTCTGAGTGACTGATTTTGTTTCATATGATAATCTCCAGCTCTACCTGTTTTCCAAAATCATTGTACAATTTTATCCTTTTTATGGCTAAGTAATGCTCCATTTTCAATATATACCATATTTCCTTTATCCACTCATCTATTAGTGGTTATTTAGGGTTTTTTTTTTTTTTTTCATATTTTGACTAGCATGAATAAGGCTCAAAAAACCATGGATGCGCTCACCTACAGTCCTTTGGATAACAGTGGTAGATAGGCCCTATGGCAATTCTCTGTTTAGTATCTTAGGAACTTCAGTGCTGATTGCTTTCACAAAGGCTGCACTAGTTTTAGTTCCCTTTACCAACTATAGCCATTCTTCTCTTCACACCATCATTAGTATTTTTAGTGGCTTGTTTTCCTCCTGATACCCATTCAGACTGGGGTAAAATGAGATTTCATGGTGGTACTAACTTATATAATATGATGGCTAAGGATATTGCAAATGTCCTTTAAACATTTCCTGGCCACTTATGTTTCTACTTTTGTGTCATTCATTCTTTTGTATCATTTAAGTTCAAGGTTATGACCATTCCATAAACATATACAATGCATTTTTATATTATGTAGCTTCCATTTTTTTCTCCTGTCCCCCTCTCTTTCAGTAGAAACCTTTCCAACTAGCCTTCTCCCTTACTTGTTTATGTGTGATTCACTGAGTTAATAATTAGAACTGCTTACATGATCACAAATGGGGTTTGTTTGTCCAATTTGTTTTCTCATTTATGATTTGGGTTTTTTGTGGGGAATGTTGAAGTTTTTAAAAATATATTCTAGTTATGAATCTTCAGTCAGATACATGGTTGATGAAGATTTCCTCCCATTCTGTAGGCAGTTGCTAATTATTTCCCTCGTTGTACAGAAGCTTATTAATCATGCAATTCTACCTGACAACTGTTGTTATTATTTCCTGAGCTATTGGAGTCCTGTTCAGACGACACAGATGTTTTGAAAATCTTTCACTAGGTTTTAATAGGGGTTTTCTTTTCATGCTATTATAATCAGCATCTACTTATTTATCTGTGTCTTTCCTTTCGTGACAGTCTCATTACATTGACCGGGTGGTGGCAAACTCCTGGGCAGAGAAGATTCTCATGTCTGAACAATCTGAGTCCCATGTGCCTAGCTGACCTAGCCATTATAAATAGCATCCTTTAAGGTACTCAAATGTCAGTGCTTAGGATGAATTTGTTAAAAAAAATAAAAGCCCACACTTTTGAATAACAAAACTGTATGTATGTGTTTGAGTAACAAAACTTACATGTGTATGTTAAATAAACCTTACACATACAGGGTATATAAATAACATTCAGAAAACTTTAATTAAGATGTTTACTATCAGAAGAAATACGTGTTGAAAATTATTTAGTATCCTCTCACTGAATCCCTCCTGTTCTCATCCCTACACCTCTATACCCCTCCCCCTATCCATCCACTGGGGGAGGACTGAGGAAGAGAGTACTGGGAAAGACAACTGGAATCAGGGGACATCTCTAGGACAAGCTAGAAACCTAGTGAAATAGAAAGCTATGAGGGTGATTGTAGGTAAGACTCCCAGCAGTGGGGGATACAGAACCTGAACCAACCATTTCCTGCCACCAGGTAAGACTTCCAGAGCAGGGATTGGGACAATGACCCAGCCACAAAACTTTTGATCTATTATTTGTTTTGCCTGTAAGATGTACTAAGTAGGGTAAAAGTGGCATAGTATTTGTTGGAGTTGCAAACCAATGACTGGTCCAGCTTGAGACCCACGCCCTGAGAATGAGTCCACCCTTGACAGTGCCTGGAGGCCCAGGACCCAGAGTCTGGATATCCCAGAGACCTAGTATAGAAAATGATTTGTAATGACATTCTGCTATACTCATAAATTTATGCCTAGCCCAATTGTCATCAGACATGCTTCATCCAGCAATTTATGGAAGCAAATACAGAGACCCACAGCCAAACATTAGGCAGAGGTTGGAGAATCCCATGAAAGAGGAAGAGAAAGTATAGTAGGAGGAAGAGGTTCAAGGACTCCACAAGAAAAACCATAGCATCAACTAACCTGGGCTCATAGGGGCTCACAGAGAATGAATCAAGAACCAGAGAGCCTAGACGGGCTGATCCAGTCCCTCTGCACATATGGTACAGTTGTGTAGCTTGTTCATTGTGTGGGACTCTGAATAGTGGGAGCAGGAGCTGTCTCTAACTCTCTTGTCTGCCTGTGGACCCTTTCGTTCTACTGAGTTGCTTTGTCTAGCCTTAATAGCAGAGGAGATACTTAATCTTATTGCAATTTGATATAACATGGCTGATTGATATCCATGGAAGGCTTGTCCTTTTCTAAAAAGAAATATATATGTATATGTGTGCATGTATGTGATAAATATTATTTAGAAATATTATTTTAAAATATTTATATTTATTTAGGATAAAATTATTTAGAAATAATTATACATATAATATATATAATTACTTAGGATCATCAATATTTAAATAAGAGATTTCAATAAAAAAATCATCTTCTAAAGCATTCAATCGGTTGATTATATCAATTTACTGACACAAAGAGTTTATAAATATTTGTGTATTTTCTAAATAAACAACATCTACAAATAATGACAGCTTTTCTTGTTTCTAATTCCTTTCCCTTCACGATGAAAAAAAAAAATTTTTGCTACTCCTCTGGCCAGATTTTCAGTGCAATGATGATTAGCAGCTATTATAGCATGTGTCCTTCCCGATATCACAGGAGAAGATTGCCAGGCACCATTAGATTAAAATGTTCCCTTATTTTCTAGCCATCTATGGGTTTAATTTGAATAATTAGTTTTGCCGAGTGCTCTCTGCATCTTTTGAAACTCTGTCCTTTATTCTTTCTCTTTGGGAATCAGATCACTTCATCTTTTAATGCGCACTTCCTGTAGGTTCTTGGGATATCCCCCACTTTATCATGATGTACCATTATTCTTTTTATATATAACTAGGTTTTAATTAAAATTAGTTTATATTTGCATCAATATTCATGACAGAAATTGATCTATAATTCTCCTTTCTTTATTGTCCTCATTAGGTTTTAACTCCAAGGATATTCTGAAGGAAAAAAAGAAAGAGACCAAGTAAGCTTTCACTCTATCAATTATCTGTGATGCTGTATATTAGAGTCAGCTTGTTTCTCCCCCAGACTTTTGATAGGTGACACAGATGAAGCAATCTGGGGGTCTGGGGCTTTCAGTATTGAAAACTCTTCTGTATTAAACCTTTCGTATCTCTCAGAATTGTTGTGTTTTCTACGTTCTGCCATATTTGTTAAGGTTTTTGTAGTCTATACACTGAATGTGTTTTATTTTTGAAAGACAGGTTTTCATAATATTCTCCAACTATCTTTCATTTACAGTACTGCTCCAGTTTTCATTTTGTATCCTGGTTCTTTGTGGCTCTTCCCTTGCTGCTTAGTTTGTCAGGCCAAAGGTTCATTAATTTTATTACTCTTTATACAAAACACACAAAGCAACAACAAAAACCCAGCAGCTATTGGCTTTATTGATCCCAAGTATTTTACATTTATTCTGAATTCAATTTCTCCCCAATGTTTGCTAGCGCTTCCTTGTACTTTATCAGATTGAGTTTGTTACTCCCTGACTGTCTCAGATGGTGACTGAGGTAGTTGGTTTCAAGATTTTATCCTCTTACTTATAAACTTCCATTTATCATAGATTGAACTGCATTCCTGGGAGACTGAACATAGTCTATAAATTTTAATTTCAGACTTCTGTCTGTTTTTGATTTACTCATGAGTAATTAGAGGCATATTCTGTATTTTTTACACATATAAGAAATTCCTTTTAACTGTTGTTTTATTTTTTGATATTATTTACTTCAACCCTGGCAAGATACTAACTATATACCATTTATTATTTTAACCCTATGAAAGCCCAGATAATTCATTTTTGACCACCATATTTTGTATAGTTGAAAATAATGATCAATGGGTTTCAGCTGCAGCTACATTAGCTCTCAAATGTAACTTATAATTTGCATTTGCTATATTCCTTTGCTGAGAACCAGCAATGAAACCCCTTCCATGGTAGGATTGGTCTGTTCCCCTTTTTGTTCTTCTACACTGTGCTTCTCACATCTTGAAGCTCCATTGCGAGATACTACTTTATACTCCACGTGTTACAAAGTTGGATGAGTATTATAAGCTTATGAGATTTCTAAAGGATATAATTCATAAGCCAATAAAACCAGGACTATGCAAAACTATACTGTTCTACATTCTAATCGTATTTTCAAGCTGATTGGAGAAACTGATACATCCTGTCTGAACCCCGAGCTTCCCATTTATCCTTCCCAATCTGAATGAACTTGTCATCCATGGCTGTCTCCCAAGGGCTGACTCTATCTTTAATGAGTATTTTAGCTCAGAATGTAACATGCACAATTGTATATATTTTACCTTGTGAACTTGTTTAAATCATTATATACTCTAATCCTGAGCTTAATTTTTGTTTTAAAGTCTTTTTAATTCACTATAATACCAAGTACCTTTTGGTTAAGATTTGCCTCATCTTCTCCCATATTTTCTCATATTTTTCATCATGCCTTTTAAGGGGCATAATTATTGGAAATAAAATTAAATAATGGAAAGTACATGGGAAAAGAACAAAACCTGAATAGAACAAACATATCCAGCAGCTTTAGTGGAAATTAGTTCAACAAGTAGGAAGGAATCTTTTGAGGCCTCTCTCTGAGGAAGCTGTTGAGGTCTGTGTCTCCTTCATGGCTCATATTTGCTCACCTCACCTTTGCTTTCCCTACCTGCTTCATAATTTTCTTTTTTAATTTCCTTATGCCAGTCACAGTATGAAAGACCTGAGTAGGACATTCACAAACATCTTACGGCCATGGAAGTTGCTGAGCTAAAGGCAAATGAGAGCAGATTTAGGGAAGACTTTAGCTTCACTGCTGCCTAAAATAAACCAAGATACAAATTTATTTATTTATTTATTTATTTATTTATTTATTTATTTAGTCATTCTTTTCCATTTATCTGTCTGTCTATCTATCTATTTATTTATTTATCTATCTATCTATCTATTCACTTTGCATCCCCATTGTAGCTTCCCCATCTTCTCCCAGTCTCTTCTTTATATAGTCCCTCCCACCTCCCCTTCTCCTCTGAGAAGGGGGAGGTCCCCCTTAGGTACTAACCCACCCTGGCACCCCTAGTCACCGCAGAATTAGGCACATTCTTTCCCACTGGGGCCAGACAAGTCAGTCCAGTTAGGGGAACAGAATTTCCAAGTAGACAACAAAGTCAGGATTAAGCCACAGCTCCAGTTGTTGGGAGACCAGCATGAAGACCAAGGTACATATGTACATATGCTTACATGTATGCTTGTTGGTTGGTTCTGTCATGGGAGCCCCCAAGGGCAGGATACAAATTTCTGAAGTTAAAAGATGTATGATTTTCCCTTATAAACTGTGTCCTAGCTAGATCAGAGATCTTACTCTAAAATTCCAAGATGTCAGACCAGGCAATTATGCCAAAGAAAACAAACTAAAGGCATGAAACAGTTCTGTTCCAAATGGGCATTTAGGGAAGATGGAAATAAAGCATTTCAGTTCGTTGTGAACATGGTCATGGGCCTTAGGCTAAAACAGGAAGAACTGAGCAGAGAATGAGAGAAACAGAGGATGAGAGGATCAGTAGGTGAGTCAAACAGTGGGTAAGAGGAACACACAGCTGAGCAGTCTGTGAACTTGAATTTGGTTGATCATTTCTCAGGTTTGTTTTGAAAGGTGAGTCCCCTGAGGAGTGCCCATCACTGGATGTGACAACCTGATTTTCTTGAGACAATTCTTCCTGCTTGCTGGTGGTCTCATGTTGGGCTGATTTGTCTATGTGCTTTTCACTTTCTCAAATGTGAGGTGACTGTAGGTTGAGAACAATGACTAGAGACTTTCTGGTGACTTTTCAGGGGTTTGCAATATGACACTAAATGCGGACAGCAAAGTATTTCAGTTACTCTTTTTTTCTTCAGCCTTGAACATAGGAAGCGTGGGTTAAACACTCCTTGTAAAATTGATGTGCTTATATGGGCCTAGAGAGAAGGCTCAGTGGTTAAGAGCATCACTTGCTCTTGCAGAAGAAGATTCTAAGCACCCACATGGCAGCTAACAACTGTCTGTAACTCCAGTTCTAGGTAGATCCATATCTTCTTCTGGTCTCCTTGGGCAATGCATGCAGATGATTCATAGACATACCTGCAAGCAAAACATTTATACACATAAAATAAAAATATGAAGAAGTTGTAAAAATGATTTTTCAAGATTTTAGTATGTGTAGGGTTGATAATTTTTAAAACCCTCTTAAACAAGTGTACTTAAATGCTTTAACCTCCCTTCTAGCCCACAATGCACCAGAGGTCATGGAAAGGAAGGGTTAATAGGGCAAAGGAGGATGTGGACCTGTTGAGAAATAGTTCTTTGGAGTGAATCCAGTCTGTGTTGTCAGGATATCAGCCATTCAGTTCACATAAATAAGCAGTTGTAGCTCAATCCACTAGCAAATAGCATTCATGTGTCAGTAATGGCAGTTCCAGAAAAAAATTTGAGATTCTGCCAATTGGCCTGAGTCCACAGAAGTGGCAAGAAGCCACCAGAACACTACCAGAAGTTCTTTGTGTTTCTCTCTATGAAGTCATGACAATGAACAGCAGAGAGTGGCAAGGTGAACCAATATCATACAACGTTGCCCACTGTTTATTGGGTTATATTTATATCCTTTCCAAACATTACATGTTCTCTCTAGCAAAACATCTCATGCCCTTTTTATAGGCTGCTTCCAGAAAAATTTCATGTGTCCGTTCTCAGCAAAACATCCTCCCACATGTCTGCTTCAGCATAAACATACTCTGATATGGCAAGTTCCAGAAAAAAAAAATCATGACACAAATGAGTATTCAAAGAAACCAAAAATTTTCACTTCAAGTATGCTTATGTGCATAGTTAAGCAGGAGTCTAATCCCCCAAAACACAAAGTGTGAAAAATAAAAGTAGAAATGATAGACCTTTATTTTATTTGTAGCTACCTTGTGAGGCTGATGAGGAGAGCCTTTTAGGAAAAGCAGTTTCTATGTACCTTTTATACGCTTTCTGTAGTTTAAAGGCCCAATAGGAAATGTCATGCTGAGAATAAAAATGCTCCAATCCAAGAGCAAAGGATGCTAGCACTAGTACAAAGGCTCGTAGCAAAAAAGAGATCTTATTTCCCAGTACAAATAATAGATACAGCTACCTGTGCATATTCACTTGCTTTTGTTTCATTCATTGTAACACTGCTATGAATAGGACAATCTTCAAGGGAGAATTTCTATTACCCTAGTTCTGACTAAGACTAAAAGTAAGTTCATATTCCTATATATGGTTCTACCTTCTGTCTGTCTGTCTGTCTGTCTGTCTACTAATTATAATCATTTTCTCTTAAGTTAGGTAAGCATTTGAACCTAGAGTTAGGCCCAATGACCACAGGAATCAGTTAACTTTAGAATAACAAAGATTGACCCCTTAAAGCAACTTTTGAACCTCTGTCTCATGAAAAGTTCTAGGGAAAAAGCAAACAAACTTCTATGCACCATAGAAGGGTATTAATAGTAGATAGAGGAAAAACTTCCATGTACTGTGCATGGTCAGTTGATTTAACTGAGGCTCCTTATAGAAGTCCAAGTGAGGGTTACCTGCAGGGTCATGAGCACCTTATGTGCAATTGCAGCTTCAAGAACAGTACCTAGTCCACAGCAACGTTTCTTCTAGAATACTAACTCTCTTTCTTCTCATTTAATGACAAATGTAAATAGGTCCAATCTTTTATTGATCCAATCACCATTACTGCCAAGACATACCTAGAGGGCCACATTTCATAATTCATTGTAAGGCTTGAGATGGCATCAAAGAAATTAATATAATCAAACCACAATTTTTGTGACTCTGACCTATACATAGCATACATTGCTCTTTCTATAAACTGCCCCATCTAGAGACTCATTGTCCTTTACCCTTGACTTGTTCCATCAGTGAGGGATGAAGGCATCCCAAGAATAGAGAAATGGAGTCGTCTACCTAGTGTTTCTAAGGACTTACTTGTTATAGTAATGGTTCTAGAGCAGATATGATTGTCTGTTTACTCACCGCAGGCAAGGCACAGAGAGACCAAAAGGATCATTCTACCCAAGTCCAAGTAATTGATGCAGAGTTTGTGGAGCCTATTTTGTGAGATAATGAATAAGGGGTTATTCACAGGAACATGGGAGATATAAAACAAAAGCATTGGGATGAGTGACGATCTTCCAGCAATTTCATAAATGGAATTCTCCTCCATCAGACTTCCATCTCCTATAATTCAGCATTCACTGAGCCCATGTGCTCGCAGCACAGAATTACATGCCATTGAAAGGTTTGCACGGGAGGACAGAGTACCTGGGCTCTCAGGTGGAGGTATAATGGCCCTTCCTATTTTTCTATGAGTGAGTGACAGCAGGTAGATCTTGCTGAGGGTCTCTTGTGGGTGTTATTGTAGCTTTTTTGATTAAGATGACAATGGCTATGTTATGTCCAGAGGACAGTGTTTCATAACTTTGTCACAGAAAAGAAAGAAATCAAAGATGAGAAAAAGAATCAAGAGCAAACAACTGAGACTCTATTTCGAAGCAAAATCAAAGTACCCTTTGCGGGCCCTTGCAAAGGAGATGCAGCTTCTGCAAATGGGTTGCAATGCCTAGTGTTTTAGGTAGTTCATTAAGGGGGAAAACCTCAATAGAGTGGAAAATTATTCTTGAATTATGGTGGAGTAAAGACAGGGAATTCCAGGAAAGGATAAGGATACATATTTCATTATTCTATACTTGTATGGGGGTTTAAATGTGTCACAGTATCAGATACACGATAAAAGCAGCCAGGTCTGCAAGGCTTATACAGGTGTCTTAGTCAGGGTTTCTATTCCTGCACATACATCATAATCAAGAAGCAAGTTGGGAAGGAAAGGGTTTATTCAGCTTACACTTCCATGCTGCTGTTCATCACAAAAGGAAGTCAGGACTGGAATTCAAGTGGGTCAAGGAGCAGGAGCTGATGCAGAGGCCATGGAGGGATGCTGCTTACTGGCTTGCTTGCTTCTCCTGGCTTGCTCAGCCTGCTTTCCTATAGAGCCCAAGACTACCAGCCCACTGATGGTACCACTCACAAGGGGCCTTCCCCCCTTGATCACTAATTGAGAAAATGCCTTACAGCTGGATCTCATGGAGGCATCTTTTCAACTGAAATTCCTTTTTCTGTGATAACTCCAACTTGTGTCAAGTTGACACACAAAACTAGCCAGTACAACAGGGGAGATGCCATTACAAGGAAACAAAGGTACTTAGCATTTGTGCTGGTAGGACACATTAGTTCCAAGCGGCTTTAGCTGCTCTTGTTTCATTACTGTGAATTCTTAGAGCAACAACGAGATATCTAGATAAGCACAGGAAGACAAAGAAAGCAGAGTGTACAGTTCGCAAAGGGGGCTACAACTGCATAACGGTTCACTCAGTCTTCACTCTGCCTTTTTTATTTCCCTGTGCTTATCAAATATACCTTGTGGTCACTCTGTAATTTATTCATCTTTCTTGAAGATACTATAGAAGCTGAGATGTTAAGGCATGCCTTTGAGAACTGGCTATTCCCTATACTTCTATCTGCTATGGATATGTAAAATATGATACATTTTTTTTCTTGTTATTTTTCTGTGACAAAAGGTCTTTTCCACCCAAGAGATTAAGTGGGTAGATGAAAAGTTCTGTTTCTCCCCAAACAAGCAACTGGCATGGCTTTGTAGTGAATCTTTAAACTCATTCTTTTTCTTCTACAAGTTGAAACATTTTGGTCTATAAAACAAACTGACAGATAACAAACAAAGAAAGTCATTAATTTTTAGAAACACAAAATCTGCATTCAGATGAGGACTCTAAAATCCAAGGTGGCTGGATCTTACCAGAGCTGAGCAAGCACAATGGAGCTTGGGCTTTGATGGGCCAGGAAGATGTGTGGTAGGCGGAGGCAGTAAGGATAATAGGTAGATTCTAGCAGGGACTTTCTTCTTGGCAGATGTTCTGGTGAGTTTTGTGTGTCAGCTTGACACAAGCTGGAGTTATCACAGAGAAAGGAGTTTCAGTTGAAAAAATGCCTCCATGAGATCCAGCGGTAAGGCATTTTCTTAATTAGTGATCAAGAGGGGAGGGCCCTTTGTGAGTGGCACCATCTGTGGGCTGGCAGTCTTGGGCTCTATAAGAAAACAGGCTGAGCAAGCCAGGAGAAGCAAGCAAGCCAGTAAGCAGCATCCCTCCATGGCCTCTGCATCAGCTCCTGCTCCTTGACCTGCTTGAGTTCCAGTCCTGACTTCCTTTTGTGATGAACAGCAGCATGGAAGTATAAGCTGAATAAACCCTTTCCTCCCCAACTTGCTTCTTGGTCATAATGTTTGTGCAGGAATAGAAACCCTGACTAAGACAGCAGATCAAGTTCCCAGGTGAGAGTTCCTTAGAGTACTATGCCTAGGCTACTTGGTGGGTTCCCAAACACTTCTGCCTGTGAGAATATCTTTTCCAAGCAGAAAAGTATATGAGACAGAGGAATCTATGTTCATTGACCCTTCACTTCTCCACTGTGGATTTACTTTATACATTCTTTGCCACCAGGTATTTCCCATATCCATTCTTGTATCTGTAACCATCTGCAGTTTCTCTGAACATTGAATTCTAAATATGACAAATGAATAGATTTGGGATGTAATAACCCCCTCACCCTCAGCCCCCACGACAATGTCCCATCAGCTGGCACTGGGTTTCTTATATTCTCTTTTAACTCTTTTTTAGAACCTAGATGATCTCATTTAAACCAAGAGTTAAATATTAAATTTATGGATAATAAATGACAGACACCTTTGGCAGATAGGACACAGTCCAACCAGGACCTGGCAATCAGAGCTGTACCCAGTAGTGTGGATGGCAAGCCAGCTGAGAGGGGATATATAAGGAATCAAACCCAGTTGAGAACTCCAAAATGTCTTCATTTAAATGTGTGTCAATACTTACAGGTAATGTGAAGAAAAATCCTCAAATATAACTTCCTAAACTTTCAGGAGTCTTCAAAGCAGTAGGACAGCATCTCTGCATGGGAAAGACAATGGTGAGTTTTAATGAAGCTTCCCTGCCCCACATATACACCTTCCAGATAGGGGCTAGGATTTACACTGCATGTTGCCACTGGGACAATTTATTTTTATATATACTTCTGACCTGGATGCTTCTAAATTTGAGAACCTTGAAAAAATCCTGACAGTAAACTCCCATTGCTTTTGTGGCAAAGTGTCTTAATTATCTTTAAATCACAGCATGCTAAAGAATGCCTGGACCACATTTAACAACCAAATTGAGGCCAGGGAAATACTTCAATGGATACTTTAAAAAGCTGTCAGTTTATAGAGCTACTTCTTGATTGTTACTAATAAAGAATATTTGTTATAATTAATACTTGATGTCACAAACATATCCATTCCTGTAATAGTTTCTTCTTGAGCTTTTGAAACACACAATAATTAGAGGTGCTCACAGGGAATAAAACTGACAGCGCCAATAACTGGCTTCCTTTTGTTGGGTATAGAAAAATAATTAACGCGAACTGCTCGATAGGGGAAGAAGTGAAAGAGGAAACCCAGGGTGCAGAAGACCTCACTGGGATCCAGATATTTGTTATGGCTCTGATAATTACTAGAAGGGATTTTATGATACAAGTGTGAGTGAAAATGCAGGTTATATAACTGAAAGGGCATGTTTATGCCGTAAAACTGGAATAATAGAATATCCTACTGATTGGTATGGGGTAGAATCTTACCAATTATTGAAGAACTTCTCACTTTAAGGTTTCTCTTTTTTTTTTAAGCAATGTAGTTGTTAATTAATGTAGAAGATACTGACAGATGGTAATATTTGCCTAAGATCTCCACTGCAACACCCAAGTCTCAGACACAGACACAAACAAGGCATCTGTGTGTGACAGTCTCACTGTCCCTCGGTCAGATAAGGCAGGCATCACATGCTTCTTCAGAGTACTGTGACCTCATAAGTTTTGGAACATCCACAGACTGGAGAAGATTAACAGGATTTATATGTACTGATGGGAAAGGGCCACTCAGCACCTGGTGATAGCACCGCATTCAATCAAGGGAAATGAAATTCTAATAGGATTAAAGGAGTCAGCAGCTAATACATAGAAGCATGGTTTCCTCCGAGCTGAACCGCACACTGAAAGCCCATCTTCCATGGGCAAATCCACTAAGGACATGACACAATGCATTAAGGAAGGAAGCAGTTCGAAATATGTACAGCAAGTCGAGTTTTTCATTCTGCCATGGCAACACAGATGTTTTGAATCTTCTAAGATATATTGCCTCGTTCTCAACAGTGACTATAAAATGCATGTTGTAGAAACAACCTAAGCAAACTGAAATTATATCAAGCTTGTGATGGCACCATACACAAACACACACACTAAAACAGATAGAAGCCATGAATTCATTTCATTATTCCCTAAATGTCTTTTTAGCATTTGTTACTGTGTTTCAGAAACATGGATGCTTGAGTCTCTCTTTCGGGCACTTCAGATTGCACGTTATTTTATAATTCAGTGCAGATACCCACAGTTTATGTAAATCAGGACAATACTTCCCTAAGAGCAGTTACCAGGACCTGCCTTACTCTCAAAATTGTTTCTATTCCTCAGAAGAAAGACACCATTCTTTGGGACGATAATGTCACTCTCTCATATTGCTTTCTGTTGTAAGGGCAACATGAGACAAAGGACTCCAGTCTTCTGGGTTGCTTCAGTCTCCTTGTTAAAATCGATCCTAGGCAATTTGAAGCTTCAGTTCTTAAAAAAAAAAAAAAAAAAAAAAGACTGGTGAAGGGCCCAGCTAAAAGGTGAGAGGCCCTGTCTTAGCTAAAACCTGCCTTTCCCTGGGGACCACAGCTCCCTGACAGCCTCTTCAACAGGCTTATTGTACTCATTTCCAGCAGTTCTCAGCCAGGGAAGGAAATTGGTCTCTGTGGCAAATTGATTGAATTAATGGCTCCAATACCTCACTCCTACCAGTATCTTCACCCTCTGCCTTGAAGCATTCTAGTGCCCACCTCTTCTGACTTTAAGCCTAATGGTGTGACTTATTTTGCCCTCTGGGATGATAGTATAGTGCAGAGAGTTAAAGAGAGTGAATATTGGGTTGTTTTTCCTGCTCTAACTCAGAAATTATAGCAAGGGCTGGGTGTAAAAGAGGGCCGGATAAGCCTGCTAAAACAGCAGAAGACAGCCTCAAGCCCAGTCGGCCCAGCAGAGAACATTCTACTTGAGCCAGGAGTCAGTGATACCCACTTAGTGAAGAGCCCAACCAAGGCCACTTCTTGTGCTGCCTTTGTTTTATCTTTGGATATTCTTACTTTCTTCTACAGACTTAGATCTTCAGAACCATAAGGAAACTTGAAGAATCTTCCTAATGGGAGCATACATTCCCCCCTGTATGCTCAGCAGTGGCCCCAGCGTCTCTCTAGCTACATTTGGACATTTTTCTTCAAAAGACTAAGTGCAATAAAAAAAATTCAGTACAATAATTAGGTATTCACTTCGCATCCCCAGTATTGCTAAATGTTAAAAGCTTTATACAATTTGATAGAGTTTTTTTCTTTCAGTTATTCTGTAGAGTTTTTTTTTTTCCCTTGAGAAATGAGATGATCCAAGAAACTATATTTTTAGAACTATTTTGGCACATAATTTTCTAAAGAAGTCTAAAAGGTGAAGATAAAGGAACTTCTTTTAAAGTTGCTGATTCGCCTTTATGATAATTGTATGACAGAATCCAATCTGTGATTTGTATGAAATCACCCTCTGTGCTTTTAAGTGTTTTACTTTAGGACTTATTAGTGTTTGCCACTTTTGGGGAAAGTGCTAGACCTTGAGCAGAGGAGCTCATGTATCAGTACATTCTACCATCGAGGCACACCCTAACATGTCAAATTCTAGAACTATTAAAACAATTAAATGTACCCAAGCAGTCAAATTCCAGACTTCATAAAACCAGTAAATGTACATTCTTTATAAGAGAGATGCTGTCTTACCTAGCTTTCTATTATTATAATAAAACACTATGACCAAAAGCAACTTAGGAGGGAAGGAAGGGTTTATTTGGTTTATACTTCAAAGCACTGTTTATCATTCATGGAAGCAAGGGGAGGAACTCAATCCTGAAAGCAAAAACTGAAGGAGAAGCCATGAGGAAAATTGTTTCCTGTTCTTCTTTCCGTTTTCTCAGCTTATACAGCTCAGTTTCACCAGCTCTTAGGTGGGACTGCTTTCCACGCGATGATCAGAGCCCCTCCATATCAATCACTAACCAAGAAAGCGCCACACGGACTTGTCTATAGGCAATCTGCTGGAGGCATTTTCTCAGTTCAGTTCCTCTTCTTAGATAATTCTAGGGTCTGTCAAGTTCATAAGACAAAAACAAATCAAATAAACTAAAACAAAACAACCAGAACACAGACCAAAAGAGTCAAGGGTCATTACACAGTAATAATAATAATAATAATAATAATAATAATAATAATAATAATAATGATAAAAAATTTTTAAAGGAAAAAAATTAAACATCTACATATTTAATAATGAAACATTTATGGAAATGTAGATTTAAAATAATAAATAACATTTAAAAAGATAAACTAAAATATTTCAAACATTATCTAGTTTTGGAGAAGGAAGACATTTAAGTAAGTTACAATGAGGTTAAGAATTAGACTCATATGACTAAATTAAAATTAAGAACTTCTGAATATCAAAAAAAATGTTATTGGAGTTCAAGACTCCAGTATGGTTTCAAGCACTGTAAGTGTTAATGTATAGTGTGTGTGTGTGTGTGTGTGTGTGTGTGTGTGTGTGTGTGTGTGTGTGAGAGAGAGAGAGAGAGAGGGAGAGAGAGAGAGAGAGAGAGAGAGAGAGAGAGAGAGAGAGAGAGAAAGAGATTGGGTTTTGGCTCTGTTTTTCCACCATGATCTTAATTTACGCAAGGCTGGTCTTGTATTAGTAATCTTTGTGTTTCTACCTCTTGAATGGTGGGAATGCAGGCATATATCACTACCTAGGGCCAGTTATAGCTTTACCTAAAACATGAAAGAACAGAGTCTCCATCTGTGTCTTCCTTGCCATAGAAGTGTCCTAACTTGTACAGAAGAGAAAACAAATGAGAGGAAATAAACATGTCCACTTGGGTGAGGACCAAGTTACAGGACCTTAGACATAGACCTTTTCTTAAGGACCAGGGGCAAAAATTTTTGGTCAGACCATTTTTCATTCCCTTCTTATTTCCCATGGGAATCTTGATTCCTAGAGTCTTTGCTGTAATTCTACAAGGAAAATGAGCACTCATTACAAATTAGAAGAAACATTCGTAGCTGTTATATCCTACGCATTAATGAAAAAAACAATGCAATGAATTGTAATAAACCCACAAAATACATCAGAAAGTACTAATAATTGTGTCCAGTTTTGCATCGAGTAAAATAATAAGAATATTACTGAATTTAAAGAGGCCTCATAAACTATGTACACCATGAATCCATTTCAATAAGCTCAAAACTAAGTGACTTTTTATCAAGGGTTAAATAAACACAGAACAAAGTGATTACCAAAAAATTTTAAAAATGATTAAAATAAGAAAAAAATTAATGGCATGTTTGAAGGTTAGAGAATGGAGAGAGTGATGGGGAAAGAGGAAGGAGAGAAGGAGAAAAGCGTGGAGGGAGACAGAGACTAATGAACACTTAACAAACACTAAGTGTTGATGCCATAAATAGCCCTTGGATCTCATCTTTCGGCCTTACTCACTTCCCTAAAGTGATAAGGGACATTTTAAGTCAGATTAGGATTCTTGGCATTTTCTATTCAGAATGTATTTCCCATCTTGAAGTCACTGTGTTTGAAGCCAAGAGCAATTACTTTTCAAGTGAATATACTGTCACCGCCTTTCAAGGTGTGATTGTCCCACATTTCATCATAACTTCTTGAGCCGGCTAGAGGTTCACATGGCAAGCATTATGAAATAACTGGGAATTGGAATTCTCTCCACCTGTAAAGCCATGGAATGCAAAATTGAATTCTGACTAAAGGGCAATCAAGGGGCACTCCTCTTGTCAAGAGAAGCATAGATTGCAAGGCGTTGGTGCTGATGCACAGACTCATTTGAATACCTCTTTGCTTTTTGCACCAGCAGGCAAAAACCTGTCTTTATAAGATGTCTTCTACTTTTTCAAGTAAGGTTATTTCTATACAGGAAGTACGATTTAACAATTTTTCAAAGAACATTTTCTTTATAGCAGTCTTGATGACTATTCATTTATCCAAGGTTGATTAAAAATCCTTACAGTGGATTATTTATACCCATGGAGACAACTATCATAGTGCTGTGGCTTCTCTGCAAGACAGACTTTAACAGTGAATGCCAACACACAGAAAGACCAATTCATTTTATCACAGAGAATTCAATTGGCTTGGAAGGACATTTATTTGTTTGGAGGTCTTGTGCCCTGGCTATCCTATCTTCATCATGATATGACTGTTTACTTAAGATTCTAAAAAGTAAATTAGCTTTAATTGAGAAGGCAAAACTCCTCCCCCACTGAAAATTGACTTCATCAGGTCAGCCAATTTCCATAGCATTTGACAGTTTTAGGGAAATTATGGCTCCATTCCCTTGTAAGTTTATGTTATGGTACAATGTTCACAACTAAATACATTCAAGGCACTCAGCAAACTAAACATTGTACAGGCTATTCTGAAATTTAATGCTATATACCTGGGCTGTTTTACATCCATACGAACACACATACATACATGGACACATATGATGATAGTTCACTTTCTCTGCAGCCAATTTATTTCTAATATGTAAATTCCTCGTACCTTAGGGAAATAAACCAAGGTAATTGCTATATAATTACAGAGATCCAACTGTGTCCTACTATTCCAGTCATTTATTAGCTAGGTCAGGAGCCAAGGACCCACAAAGCCTCCGTGTGTTTAAAATTTATAATTAAATATTTTTACAAAATCAGTGTATTTTGCCTGCCTTTTTTAAAGATACCAGAAGATTGTGGCTATCATACAGTCTTCTGAAAAGATTTTGATTTTGCTGTGTGTAGCTTTTTTTTTGTTACCAGTTTGCATGTAAAAATATGATAGTCCTTCTTAAAAAGAAATCTCAGCATAAAGTCCCACAGACCGAAAAAAACTCAGTCCAGAAAAAACATGGGAAGAATGTCTCTAAATTTCTTCATGTCATGAAAATATAAATCTGAAAGTATAAATAATATATATCAATATCTGTGATTTTAAGTGTTCCCCAAAGAAGACTGTTGTGGACACTGGAATACTGGAGGGGAAAGAGACTGAGCTGGTCCATGTCCTTGGAGAAACAAATGCCAAGCCAGGAATAAACACAAAGATAGTGGCAGGGATGTTCTGAGGGACATATAAAAATATTGAGAAAGAATTGTGAAAAGTTTCAGAGCAACTAGACCCTGGAATACACCTCACTTATATAGAAATCAGAAAGGAAAGGAGAGTAAAAAGTATTCTAGATCTTGTTTCTGAAAGTTTCTGAAGGAGTTGAGGGTAGTTTTTAATCAAATCCCATCATTAGAAAAGGCTCATGTTTTTCAGACTGGACCCATTTTCCTATGATGTACAATGTGGCTAATCACTGGCTGACAGTAGCCAGTGGGGGTTATAGCCTTAGCATAAATTCATTGTTGGATTGTATACCTCAGTGATTAGACTCCCAGAGTCTCTAGTTCATGCTGTGAATGTCTTCACAGGCTATAAAGAAGACAGAAATACTCAAATGGTATCCAAAGAAGAAGTTTTCTCAAATAGCTTGTTAAAGTAAGTCATTATATAATATCAAGTTTCAAGGTTCCAATTACTCTCAAAACCAAGGATTTATTTCTCACCCATAAGATTGCAGGTATCATGGCTAGGTATAAATTTATGTCAGCTCCATGTACCTGTCATTTTAAGATCCTGTCTACAAAGGAGGGGCATCAGCATCTTGGAGGTTGAGAAAATGGCAAAGATCACACCGGACCATGCAACTGCTCTGCTTCCATCGCAGGTGACCATGTTCCATAGTCAAAGAGAGTCACATAGTCAAGCTCAAAGTGAGGCTGTTGTGTTAGGAAGATTTAGAATTCTAAACATAAAGTGCATAGGTGTACACTCCTACTAGGATGAAGCAATTGGGAAAAATGCCCTTGATTTTTATTGAAAACTAATGCTGTTCCCCTGGTAAAGAAAACACTATCATTGTAAGAAATAATAATAAGAATATTTGGTATATCCCAATGGCTAACAGTTCCCCAACCCTCCCTTTATCTTCCTCTCCTTTATATGAGATAATTTGATGCCAGAAAAATATAGATATACATAGTATTTATGGAGTCAAAGGCTTGAATATCAAGTGAAAACAAGAGTAAAAAAAAAATTAAGCTTCATCTTGACTTTTGTCTATTCTAAATAGAAGAGGAAGATTGGAATAGCCTGTGGAAAATCATTCCTTACACAAATAATGGAGAAAGATTTCGGTAAATAGAAAAATATCTACACTCGTGAAATTAAAAACTTTCAACAGCAAATTGTCACCCAGTGCTTGGAAATATAAAGTCTGTATGATCAGTCACTTTCACACCAACAGGTTCCAGTGTAGAATTTTTAATGACTCTAGAATGCGTAACAGCAAAAGTAAAAAATTTGATCCAGCAGAGCTGTCTCATACAAATCCAAAACATTCACCAATCATGAAGACTGAACTCTTCACCATACAACTATCAGGACTTGAACTGAATATGACTTAGTGGTTTAATATTTACATAGGGTATGGAAGGTGCTAGGAGGAGATGCTGGATTCAGTCTTCGTCATTATAAGAGGATAAAGAGAATTTGGCTTTGAAGAAAAGAAGGGAGGGCACTGACAAAATGGAAAGACACTTGCCACTGATAATCTGGGTTTTATCTCCTGAATCCGCATGTCTGAAAGAGAGATTCATCAACAGGAAGTTTTGCTTCTACCTCCGCATGTATGAAGTGACACATGTTTACTCACACATATGCACATTCTTACACGCATGTATATACACACAGATACACATATATGCACTAAATAAGAAATAAACTTAAATGGGAAAAAACAAATTAGCAGCACTAAGACCTTGAGTCTTTGTTAAAATTAGAGGAAGTTTGAAAAATTGACATCATAATTTGTAAGTAAATAGAGAACCCTTCAAAATAACCACTGGCAAGCAAGCTCACAGCAATAAATGAAAGCATGAACACCAAGAGAAAAATAAAATGGAATTTTTCCCTTTACCCTTTCTAGCACAAATGTTCTTACCAAAGCAAGAAAATAATGGAGTCCGCAAGTGAGACAGAGCAAATTGAGACAGAATTTTCTGCCAAGAAGCAAGAGGAAATGTTATAGTAGATAATGCTATTGCTATGGAATAAGTGATGAAAGATAAAATGACAAGAAATAAAAGCCCAAAATACACTGAGGTAAAAAGAACTGAAGGAAAACTTGGTGGAAAAGTAACCTGCATTTTAATACATTTTTATGATAAATAGAATCATAGTTTTCAATAAACTGAAAAATGCTGTTGTTACTGATACAAAACCATGACAATAAAACAGAGAGGAAAGAATGAACAATTTAACTTATATTAAAATATAATTTGAAAGTAGAAAAAATTAGAATTAATAGTAGTTACTACAATTAATGCTAAAAATTGAAAAGGTCAAATTTCCAGACAATTAACAGATTTATTTTGCTGCTAAATCAAAGAAAAAAGATAGCTACAAGTATTTCAAAGATTACAAGAAAGCATATGATACATTTGAAAATATATTTAAATGTTAAACAAGATAGTTATAGCTATAGTATACCTGTTCGGTACATTAAGCTTAGTTTTCATATGCATGTAATGTGGGACACATGATGTCTGTAGGTCTGTGTATATTTGCCAGTTTATTTATCACAGAAAAACATCATTGCCAAAATCATGAATCCTATTAAAATACAAATCAGCTTTTCATTTAAACTGAGAATAAAAGGACAATTGCTTTCATCATAATTATTTATAATTGCTCTAAAATATAAAAGTAGAAATATGAGGGAAATTATTATTTATAAATTGTGTGATTATATCATCTAGAAATCTTAAGCAGAGCAAGAATTGGAGATAGTAAAAGAATTCATTTGTGTAGCCAATCAAAAGACAATCAAATGTAGTTTCCTTGTATAATAATACTTTAGAAACTATAATAGAGAAAATGATTGCATTCACAATAATTATACATATTAATATTAAACAAATAAATAATAAAAAACCACTATAACAATAATTTAACAAGCTTTGTATAAAAAAAATGCAAACTCTACATAGAGATCCAGAAAAAAACTTAGGTCAATGAGGAATTATGTTTTATGTGGCTTGATGTCAGTATAATGGAAATGTCAATTTTTAGAAATTTAACGAAGACATCCAAATAACATAAAAAAAGAATGTCTTAATTTTTCCTTGTAATAATTAATAGCATATATTTTAATGTTTAACTGAGAAAAATATTCAAATATTATTAGAAAAACAAAAGACAAGAAAGGAAATATAAAAGCTTTGGTTTACCAAATGAACAACGTACTAAAGATTATATAAAATGCTACAGTAATTAGGAAACTCTGGGGTCTAGTTTTTCTAGCGAAATAGTCAGTGAACTGGTTATTAGTTCCTAATTTGTTGCTGTGATAAAGCACCATGACCAAGGCAACTTATAGTACCATGGCAGAAGGTAGTAGGAACAACTCGGAGACTTCATACTGAATCACAAGCAGAAAGCAGAGAGTAAACTAGAGATGGCATGAGGCTTTGAAATCTAAAACAAAGCCGGACCTCAGGGACATATTTCCTCCAGCAAGGCCATGCCTTCCTAAATCTCCCCAAACAGCACCATAAACTGGGGACCAAATAGTCAAACATTTGCGTCTGTGAGGGATATTCTTACTCAAACCACCATGATCAGTTAGACACTTGGTGAAGTAGAAAGTGAACCACCATGCCTTCCTTTTGAGTAGACTTTGCTTGCAAAATCAGCTGAAGGTTGTGAGACTAGAAATTTGGAGACAGATCTAGTCTGTTCACACCTCATGGTCACTGCAACAGCTGTTCCCTCAGACGAAAGCATTTACTCTCTGGGGCTAGGTTTTACTTCCTTCAAGCTAGTGTTCAAATTTACCTGCTCAGGGAAGGCCACCTTCTTCCCTTTGACCTCACTCATATTTCTTTTTTCTAACTCACACTCTACCATGTGGAGTATTGTTTGTCATTTATTATTTTTTAAGACATGATACAGGTCTCTTTGATTACTTTTGATAGTTTTTTCCTACTGCGACGTAATTTAAACCACTTAAGGATAAACTCTTTGTTCATTTTTCTACTAGAGCTGATAGTATGCGCTGTACTGACACCCTATGCCTCTCCTAGCTCTGTAGTAAGGCTCTCATTCCCTAGCTATGGGCAGTGACTGAGACTGACAACTCAGGAAACATTATTAGACTCATGCTCTGATGCTGGACTTCACATTGTCCAACGTAACATTTTTATTTAGGGACAGTCCATGTTCCAACCCTAGTGGATACAGAAGTATAAAAACCCAACTTGGCTATGTTAATGAGGGGCAAATCTGAAGAATTTTAATGTTACGGTTTTTACTGATATGATAAAATAATATGAACAAAAGCAACTTGAGGAGGTAAAGGATTGCTTCAT
Organism: Uromys caudimaculatus; assembly: GCA_028551405.1. Lineage (NCBI taxonomy): Eukaryota > Metazoa > Chordata > Mammalia > Rodentia > Muridae > Uromys > Uromys caudimaculatus. The sequence continues at coordinate 37,086,094 of CM052701.1, read as the reverse complement.
CTTACACTTCCAGGTGATAGTTTATCACTGAGAGACGCCGGGCAGGAACTCATTCAGGACAGGAAACCTGAGGCAGGAATGGATGCCCAACCTATATATGAGTGCTCCTTACTGGCTCTTCTGTGTCTTTTTAGTGGTCCCCTTCTGGTCTCCAGAGGCACTCCACACACATGTGGCACAGATGCACAGATATATACATGCAAGTGAAACACCCGTACACATATTTAAAAAAACAAACAAAAGTTGTAAAATAAAAGGGGGACTGTGTAGCCTTCATCCATAACCAGCACAACAACTCTATCATACTCTCCTCCCAAGGCTCAGGAGTCACTGAGGAAGGTAAGCAGAAAGGCTGTGAGAACCAGAAGTAGGGGACATTTCCATTGAAACAGTAATTGCTGGAAAACACAGAACTGCTGCCCACATGAACTCATAGTAGCAGGAAGAAGAAATTACAAGATCAAGCCAGTTAAAATCATAGCAGACTGGGACCCAGCATCTATAGGAAGAGGCTCATGAGTCCCCTTCCTGGAGGAGCTTGGGGATATACTAGCCTGAACTGCAGAAGGAGGGACTGCAGTGATGCCTGCTGAGGGAAGGCTGAGGCCAGCCTAGAGCCCACGGTTTAAAGCATTCCTCATGACCAGTCCCTTTGCCGCCTGTCTCTGGTTTCCCAGAGAATGAGTAAGTCAGCGCCTATAGTTAGGCTTGAAGGTATTCCTGATACATACAATAGACACAAACCACTAGCAGATGTCAATTTCAGAACTGTAGTGGGAACTGGCCCAATTGGGGTGTGGGGAGAGGCTACTGTCAGGAGCTATGGGGTGTGTGCTGAGTGTGAGGTACACATGTACCTACCAGTGGAGGAGTATGTATGTGCACAAGCATGCATGTCCCATGCAAATCTCTAAGAGGCAGTGTGGTAGAAGGGAGCCTGGTTTCATGGGTGGAAGAAGGGAATGGTTAGCCAGGGCCACAGAAGGGGAGATATTAGTAACAGGTAACTTCTATATGAGATAGAGACTCTTCAGGGATGTGCTCCCTGAGAGGTTACCCTAGCTCTTATCGGTGGTCTTACACTCACAAACATACAGACAGCACAAGAAATTGGGAGGGAACAAAGGTATGAATGATGGGGAGAAGTTAGAGGTGGAGAATGGAGGTGGATAAAATGCATAATATTCTGGCTTGGGATAGAGCAGGGTTTAATAAGAGAAATGACATTTATTGTGCATAGCAGTAAATGCCTCAGGAAAATATCCAAGCTTGTGAATAGATGTTATGTTATTCAGCCAGCCTTAGATCACCTGGCATCAGCAGCACTACCTGGGAGCTTGTTAAAAATGAAGAATCTGAATTCTCAACCTAAGAAGCCATGATGATAATAACTTTTTAATATATTCATTGCCTTTTCTCTTTCTATTGTATCAGTGGATTTATTTATATATATATTCCCTTTCCAGACATGGGTTGAGATGTAATATGTTCGCTAATATTCCATCAGCCAAAGCAGGCCACATGCCTAGAGACTGTCTATAGAGCTTAACCAAGTGAGTACATAGTTGCAGAGCAGTTTATCAAATATTACAGAGATTATTAAAGAATTGTGGCTATTTTATTTAAGTAACTACTGTGTAGAACCAGAGTTGAGCAAAGTATGATAAAGGTCTTTACAGACCAGCAATTACTGTTTCTTACAGTACATAACTGAGCTTTAACGTGCCATCTCTGATACAATTCTCTTTCCGGATCGAATTGTGGAAAGTATAGTAGTCCATATCTTCCAGCCATGCCTCAGTGGCCCAAATAAAAAGGCACTTCAGATAATTACCTGGAAGCCCTTACATTAACTATTATTCTAAGAGAATATTAAAGGTAGTTGGTCATTACGGAATGATTTTGTACTAACTCCATTGGATTTTTGGCTACCATTTCTTTCAATGAGGTGTGTTAGCTTTGTGAAGCTGTATTATGCTCTCACCTCCACTAACCTCATATGAAGTATTAATGGACTATCGGAGTATGATGGTGCCTATGCCCAGGCTCTTTACTGTGTTTTAAGAGGAGGACACTGTTCTAGCTTGGTTGACTCAGTCATTCCTCGGTCTGTTGCTTAGGTGAGTAGAGTCATTATTCTCACGTTTCTTCTTTCATTTATCACTGTACGTGTGAGGTCCACCCATGTCTGTGCATATCACAAGATTACTACTTACCCACTTGCTTGTTTATGCATTTCACATGGATACGAAAAATATAGGGAATTCCAACCTCTTAATTATTTCAAATAATTCTTATAGGTTCATTCTACAATGTACCTTTTGCTCAATAAATGTATGCTTTTATTTCATATATGCATACTGTATTTATATCCTTTCCCATCTTCCTTTCTGTAGCTACTTCCTCCAACCCCTTTCATATGCCTCAGCTCCATGTCAAATTTGCGATCATGTTACATATATGTATATATATGTGTGTGTGTGTGTGTGTGTGTGTATAGCAATATATATACATATACACATAACTTTCTGAATACATTTTTTATATATGTATATATATGTATATGTGTGTGTGTATGTGTGTGTGTGTGTATATATATATATATATATATATATATATATATCTTGGGTACATTTAATGTTACTTGTATCCATATTTTTAGACTGACCACTTAGTATTGAATAACCACTTAGAGATCTTATGCCTGGGGAAAATGAAATTCTCCCTCTCTTAGCAGTTGTTAATTGCCTGTAGCTCTGCATAATCCTTGTACCCACAGATAAGTGCAGCTCTCACTACTCATCAAAGATTTATGCATACATTTCTTATGAGTATATAACTGTGATGACGTGCTGAGCCATAGGACTTATATATGTTTAAGTTGATTCTCTCAGTTTCTAATTTGAAAGGTGAATTTTAAATTTGACCAGAGGGCAATACTTACAGGTATGTACTTCTACTTTTTACTTATAACCTTGTGATATTCTATGTAAAGCCTAATAATCCTATTTTTTCTAAGCTTAAATAATTGTGGTTGGAATTGGGCAGTTTTAAAAACTGCACTAGCTCACAATTACCCCAGGGTACTAGTCAGTGTATTATTTATACTCTGGCAAAACATAGAAATCCCTGCCTCCAACACTGGCATGCATAGGAAAAGTATTCTAGCACCTCATTGATCAATATTCTTATATAAATAGATGATGAATCTGGGACATTGCTATTCTTGAATCCCAGTGTTCTGCTGAAACAAGAGATGTATTGTTCTAAGACTAATATAGGAGATTTATGCTTTTCCTGGACAAGAGATGGCATTGCTTTCTTTCTCAGTCTTGCATGTGGGGCTCTGTGTGGGAAGCAGAGCATTATTTATGATTTGAGAGAGAAAAGGGCTATTGTAGAATGGGAGTTGGAGTAAGAGAGATAGATACAGAGACAGATGGACAGATTGACAGACAGCAGACAGACACATGATTGGTAGATAGATAGATAGATAGATAGATAGATAGATAGATAGATAGATAGATAGATAGATAGATGATAGATAGATAGACAGATAGACAGATGATTCAGGGATCTGACTGCTTTCACCTCTGTCCCAGTTACCTTTTATGTCAATTTAACAAAACCTAGAGTTACCTAAGAAAGGAGACTTAATTGAGGGATTATTTAGACCAGACTGGCTTGTGGTCATATTTTGTAGGACGTTATTTTTATGTTTAATTGATGTGGAAGGACCCAGCCACAGTAGGTGGCAACATTATTTGGGTATCTGGTCCTGGGGTGTATAAGAAAGCTAGCTGGGTAGGACCCTGTATGCCAGCAAGCAGCATCCCTTCCAAGTTTCTGCTTTAAATTCCTGCCTTGACTTGCATCACTAATAATAACCTGTAAAGTAAAATAAATTATTTCTTCCCCTAATTAGCTTTTAGTTACAGTGTTTATCATAGTAATAGAAAAGAAACAAGAACAATTCTGAGTCAACACCTTACCATATGGATAAATAATGACTGATAATGATGTTGATGATGGTGTTGATGGTGAAGATGAAGATGGTGATGAGGAAGATGATGATGATGGTGATGATGATGAAGATGATGGTAGTGGTGGTCATGATGATGAAGATGATGAGATGGCTAAAATAAATTAAGTACCTACCTGTTGTGAGGGTTTGAAAAGCACTTTGCGTGATGACTGATAGCTGTTCATCAGTTACAACCAAGAGATTTGTCTGAGTACCACTAGAACAGCCTGAACAGTGTCAAGCCTTTTGCTTCCCTCTAGAGTAGCCAGCAGTGTTGAGGCTTTGGTCTCCACCCCAAAGCCATCCCTACTAGCCAGAAGTGACCCATAGTAGTAAAAGACAAAATACACTGGAGAAACTTCACCTAAGTACCCTACCTTGTCACAGCTTGGGGTTTTATGCTCGTTCTTGCCATATGCCTTTATCATTAGTTGAGTAGAAAGACCCTCTGCTGGAAAACTTTCTTTCCAGAGTTTCTACTGGTGGAGAAATGTGGCAACTACTCAGGAGATGTGACATGGCTGCAAGTGCAGATTACGATGTAAAAGGACTCGCAGGAATGCAAGAGAGTGAATGTTTTACCCATACAAATTAAATCAACATGGAGAGGCAAGTTTAGCATTAAAACACCCAATGGCACAACCATATGATAAGATGGGTACTTAAGATGGGTTTAAATATTTGGGAATGCTTTTAATCCAGGTAGCTAGTCACTAATAGAAAAATGGACTTCCTTGGTGTCCAAAGTAGAGTCTCATAAGCAAGCAAACTCATACTCCAATGGGAAAATTGAAGAAAGTTAAAGGAATATTTGCCAACATGACAGGATTAAAGGGGGACACCTGAATTACAACCCTCGGGAGAAGTGGTAAGAGATTCTTCACAAGCCTAGCAAGTGTTCAGTGAGGAAACACCACATCGCACCCAAGGGCTGTGACTATGGGTAGGCAATCTCAACCAATACTCAGCCTGGCATGAGAAGCCCAACCTCAGTTCTCCTCTCCCTCCATTCTGCAATTTCTATCTCCCATTAGATGACCCCAGCTGGAAGGCAGGAAGCAGGGAGTCTGTTAGTACCATATTGGAAAAGGGCTCCCTCTCACCCCTGCATGAAGAATAGGTGAAGGGGCATCAGATATATAGTCATAGTTCGCAAGAAAATAAGCTCTTGTTGTAGATCACTTTTTAAAAGTGAATACCGACTTTCTGCTTTGCTGTTATTATTTAATGTTCATTAAACACTTCTGGCTCATTAAGCATTCATTAATTAGGATCTAAATCTGCAAGTCCCTTTCATTAGCTATGAAAACCAGGAGGCTTTTTCCCTTTGGCTGTCTTTATCTAAGTGAAAGATTTTTAAAAACACAAAAAAACAAAAAACAAATGTTGCAGGGTTATGTAAAATCTTTGAAAAATATCAACAATCAGCTTCAAAAGGTGAATACAAAATTTCCCAAAGCATCTGTAATTATATTAGAATTTTACAGAAAAGACATTAGGTTCTAGCTCCAAACCCATACTTATGTGGTAAAATACCTGGTTCTTACCCACACTGTCTCTTCTATTATTGATTTAGAAATTCATGTAACTATTTATTCTCCTGCTTTATAGAAAAGATTGCTTACCATAGCAACCCCTGCATTAGCATTCAGCTTCGTGGTTAAAGAACACCTTCTCAAGGAAAGGTACGTCAATATTCACACTGAACTCAATTTGTAAACAACATTCTCAGGGGGAGGGTTCTCTTATATTAAAACTCATAATGGAGAAGACAATCCAAGCTGGAGACCAGCAATTGTCAAAGACTCCTTTACAGATATTTAACCTGTGCATTTTTTAAAAAAAATTCTGACATTCTCTTCCTATTGCACTTTTAAGCAAAGGTAGATAGGAAATAATAAAATAGTATACCCAACCTGTGCTCATTATAGGCTTTTTTATACAGGTTGAAGGAATCAGCTCAGGAACTTTGGAATAATTCCATCAGACCCCTCCCCTCCTAGAAGAGAAAGGCCACAGAGCTCATAGGTAGGCATTCCTTCATTCCCGAAGAGAGAGGCTAATTACATTCCTCAGACCACAGGTTGGGGACGACCATCCGGCCACCTGCGGATAGGGAAGGTGCCCAGAGCATGTAAACACAGTCTGCAGGGCAGATCAACCATTGGTCACCTACAGACAAAGGGAGTCCTGACCACCTCATTCCCTAAAGATCAATCAGTTTAAAAGTCACACTGTTCTGCCAATCACATTGTGCCTAGTGGCTGTTGCTCTGAAAACTGTATAAAGGCTTGCCAAATGGACCACCAGGGGTCGCGAAATTCCTCTTGCATTTTGCATGGATCCCCGACTTCATGACTTCATGACTTCATGTCTTCACTGGGGAAGGGGGGGTCCTCCTGTAAGTTAAGGCTCCCCAGAATCTTACAAGGGGATCTCAACATAACAAAGAATTAATTATCATTCTACTACAAAATAAAGCACTGGTCCTGCCACTCAATTTCTCAAAGTAAAAATATTTGGTTTAAATTTTCAAGTGTATTTCCCTGACATCCATCAAGTGTCTGAAACATTATATGTCTACCACTTCTGAGAATTCTATTCATGAATGTGTTGAGGTTTGGTTTGTTGCTGTGTATTGTAATGCTAAATTCTAGAAGTCGTGACCAAGATGGACTTCTCCGGTTTACAAGCTTTTGTTGTGCAAACCTTGTTCCTTGATTTTAAACTGTTGGTTAAAGAGAATTGGCAACAGCCAGTTACTGGAGGGTTTAGAGGTGGGTCTAGAGTGACCTGGGAGAAGGAGGAAGAATGAGAGGAGAGGAAGAGCCACTGTGAGGGAAGATTGACTGTGAACAAGTGGCCAAAATCAAAACACACATATCTGAGGTATGCTGCTGGGAAGGTAGCCAAGGCCACAGTTAAAGAACAGATTAGAGGTTAGCACCCAGTAATTGTCAAAGCTAAAGCAAATAACCATAGTCAGGTCTCATTTATTTGTAAGCTAGTTGGGGATAAGCTTTGAGTGGTTGTACTACAGTAATAGAAGCTGGTTTGGAGCAACTTTAGAGCCCTACCTACCAATAAAGGTAATAATAACTTAAATTGTTAATGACACACATATCCTGTTTCTTCTCTTAGAAAACTGAGCTCAACCGGAAGCCAGTGGCTCACCTAGAACAACAAAAACAAACAAATGCAGATGGATGGTGACCTTAAGTGGGAGATTCCTGGAATATAAAGGTCACGAAAAGTGAACAGGATGATGTACCTAGGAAAGCTTACCAGAGAAGAAAAGACAGAAGAATGAGATTATCTGTGTGTTCTTGGAGAAACTCTTCTGCATGCTTTGTTTCCAGGGTCTGTCTGGACCCCATGAGGTGGGACGGAGGCTTAAGCTGAGCATCATGCCTCACAGAATCATGGCCAACCTTGGCACACTTCACATATATTTCTCTACTGGACACATATTCCAATGAAAATATTATGGTCTGTTAAACACCATCTATCCAACCATCACCTGTAATAGCAATTTTGGGGGTGGGGTTCTTAACCTCTTTGCTCCCAAATAACTGCGGGGCATTTTTGCACACACTCTAGTCAGTTTTAGCTCCTGGGTAAATGACACAGAGACTTAGTATTTTTATTAACAAGCTGGGAAGATTCTGAGTTATTCTAATTCGCTTGGGCTGCCCAATTCTTAGCCACTTATCCTTTACCTTTAATCCAAGTCTTGCCCTGGCTCTCTCTGGTCCATGTGCATCTTCATGGCTGCTCTCTCATTGTGACTGTTGGCATTCAGTCTAAACTCCACCCCACAGTTACCTGGCAACAGTCAGGTATGCTCCTTCCCACAGTTGCCTGGCAACAGCCCGGTGGGCCTGGCCCACTATACAAGGGGCTGCTTGCCCCTTCCTCTCTCTTATCTCTTTCTCTTGCCTCTCTCCTACTTCTCTTACCTCTCCTCATTCCCTTCCCCCCTCTCTCCACGTGGTCATGGCCGGCCTCCACTCCTCTACTTCTCTACTCTCTCCCTCTCTCTGCCTTTCTCTGCCTCTACTACCCTCTTAACTCCCCTCCCCATGCCCTAAATAAACTCTATTTCTATACTATACCTTTGTGTGTGTCTGGTCCCTCTGGGGAAGGGACGCCTGGGCTTGGGCCTGCACACCCTTCCCCCACACCCACCTCCCTATACCTCCATAACATATATATCTCTATATATTTTTATAAACACATCAGTGACCTTATGCTTAATCCTCCTGGTCTGTCCATATGGTCTCCCTACACTTTCTTATCCTCTTCTCTCTCTTCTCTCTCTCTCTCTCTCTCTCTCTCTCTCTCTCTCTCTCTCTCCCTCCCTCCCTCCGTCCCTCCCTCTTCTCTCTCTCCCTCTCCTCCTCCTTCTCTTCTTCTTCCCCTCTCTCTCTCTCCCTCCCTCCCTCCTTCCCTCCCTATCTCCCTCTTCTCTCCCCCTCTCCTCCTCCTTCTCTTCTTCTTTCTCTCTCTCTCTCTCTCTCTCTCTCTCTCTCTCTCTCTCTCCCCCCCCCACTGGGATTGGAAGTCCTGCACTCTTTTCTTCCCAGCTATCAACTAAATCAGCACTTTATTAACCAAGCAGAGATGATGGAAAACAATTTTTACATAACATTGAGAAGGAAGAGGTTTGACCATGCCAACATCCAACTGCAAACAGATGTCTAGGCATAGAAATCAGCATCTGAATACACAGTACCCCAAAACATCCCACAACAATCATCAAAAGTGAGAATGTGGGTATTTGGCCATGATGCCATGAATTTTCATGAAGACTTAACCCAGCAGTTAAGGGTCTTTCCTTTTGAAGTGACTTCAGCACAGAAAAGCAGCATCTATGAGAGAAAGCAAGGTTCATTCAGTATGGACAAAATGAGATGAAGAACCAACCCACAAATCATTTTAATCAGGCATTTTACAGTTGCTAGTGTTTTGTGACATCAAATGACAGTCAATTAGGGCACCCAGTAGCAATTAGAACAATCTCACCATGACTTTGGAATTATTATGACTGTTGTAAAGCTCTTGCTAGCTTTTTTAGGCCAATGGTGCTCAAATGTTAACAAACAATATATCTCTTGGAGAGATGACAATCTGGAAATATCAGGAGCTCTACCCTAGATTGGGTCTAGAGTTGGTGTCTATGGATTTGCATTTCTCCTGAGTAATGCCATTTTATAGCTGGGGACCACAGTTTGAATGATGCTGAGACTCCTCAGATTATCTAAAAGTCTGCTGTGTTTTAACAAACTTCTAGGTGAAATGGATGCTCCCTATGCTATGAGAACACTTCTTCAGATCACTGGTTCTTGGTCTCAGCCTAACATTAGATGAGTCTTGGCTTAACAAGGAGGGCTTGTTTAATGATTACCTATGGCAGGGTCTTACCTAGTCTGTTCTGATAAAATCAGAAAAGGAAACACCTTGACAAGGAGATTGTGTGAAGGCCTCTTTCAGGTCAATATACAGCCAAGCTTCAATACCTGTTTTTTGGACATTACTTCATTTCTAGGTTGTAAACCTAGACTAACTGCAATATGTACTTTTTATTATGTGTCTCAGGCAGGATAAAAAATGGATAAAATTCTGGCATCTGTAAGGAAATAAGCATTGCCAGCCTTGTGTGAAGTTAAACCCAAGTTACTTTATGTACTGTTAGGAGGGTGAGTAATGAAGAACTCAATTCCAAAGTGCTGGGAGTGAATCAGCCGGACAAGAAAGAATTTAGGCAAAATAGCAAGTTCTATAAATCTGTGGAAATGAAACCCATTTAGTTACTTCTGAAGGGCCAAATGTGCTATTTAAAATGCTCCAATAGACCGTTGCATTCCACAGCTGCCTGTAGCTTTAAGGCCAAATTCTTATACCCTAAAGTGAGGAAACAGAAGTTGGAATGTGATCAAAAGCCACACATACTACTGAGATTTTAATTAAGCCCCAAAGATTCCAAAGACCCATGTACAGTATTCCTAAATGTATTATTCTTTGCCACCTGATATAAACAGATTTCTCTAGACAATTCCGCATTTGACCCAGATCTCGAATTATCACGATAGGAAGATATTTTAAATTGGAAACAGTAGATTCCTGAAAATAAACTCATGTGCTTTTGTTACTTATATTTGGGAAGTCCAACTTGAATTTTTGGAAGGAAATATGGCTATTAGGCCAAATCAGAGCCTCAGAAAAACAAAACAGGTCCCTTGTCCTTTTGGAGACGGAAAATGTGTAATATGACCTGGGTTTTTGTTTTTTTTTGTTTGTTTTGGTTTGTGATAGTGGTGGTGGTGGTGGTGATATTTTTGTTTTTGTGTGTTTATTTTTCTTTTTTTCTTTTCTTTCTTTCTTTTTTTTTTTTTTCTGTCTATGAACCATGAGAATGCTTTTTTTCTTGACTTTATCCGGGTAAAACATTTTGGCAGGGCCTTGGTATCTCCAGCATCCTGAGATGTTGTAATCAGTTGACAACCTGAAGTGTGTGCCTCAGACTTTCAAAGGAAACACTGAAGTTGCCTCTGACCATTACACTTCCAGAGTTGCCTCCCTCTTCTCTCTTTCCTACTGTGTCATGGCTGTTGGGTTCCCCGATATGATTTGAGAGACTGGAAGAGTGTTCACGCCTCCCAGCCCCCATGATCTGTTTGCAAGTCATTCACAGGAGCTATGAATACCCCTTTACAGAAAGCTATTAGGTTGACACTTTTTCCCACAGTTGGTTGTTCTTAGGCATTGTTTGAAATGTTGATGTAATTTTTATAGGCTTTAGAAAAATGCAGGCTATCTCAGGGGCCACCTATCCTGCCTTCTTTTTAATTGGATCAAAAGTAAAAGGTTTCTCTAACTGTGTGGTAAACTGACAATAATTTTGAAACCTCTTGTTCAGTTACCCTAAATAATCAACCTCTCTGTTTAACTACTTGGAGTCCATTCAGACATACATCTATATTCTAGCAAGGGAAAAGGAACATTATGTATTTTTCAGTGCTGCTAATGAGAAACTCTCAGATTGATTCCTAACCTGAGCTAAATAGACACATCAAAAAACCATTGTTGTGTGTCTGATGTCTGTGTGCTGCTTTGTACACTCAAAGATATACTCATAAAATCAACAGAGATGATGGTGGGGCTATAAATATGAACGTGACTTTCTACTGTTTCATTTATAAGTAGATGGTTTAATCAAGTTTTAAAGCATAAAGTTTTTTACTCAAAAATGTAGTTACTTATGACAAGATGTAGCTCATCGTAGAAATAGCTATAAGATGCCTGATGTCCTCCTCTGAAAGTCAGTTCTAGGTTTCATTCTCCAACAAGTAATATCAGCAGGCACAGAAAATAACACACACATACAGAACACACTCACACACACACACACACACACACACACAGAGAGAGAGAAAGAGAGAGAGAGAGAGAGAGAGAGAGAGAGAGAGAGAGAGAGAGAGAGAGGGAGGATATTTTTTTGCTTTGATAATAGGAAAAGAGGTGAAAAAGGCAACCTAGCTTCATTTTTTTTTTTTAATCAGGAACAGAAAAGAATGGGAGAGAATTTTGTTTACAATGAATATCAACACCTTCCTCTTAGGTGCCAAAAGTTTCTGCTTAGAATATAAACTTATTGAAAATACATTAAAATGCCTTTCACATCTTATCAAGAAAAATACTAATAATCAGAATGCTTCTTGATATGAAATAAATTATTATAGCAATACTCTCAGAACTTAAGTTCAGAGACTACAGAGATGATTCAGTGGTAAGAACATTTGCTGTTTTGCAGAGGTTCTTAATTCGTTATCCTGCACCCACCTGATAGCTCAAAGCTGTCTGTTAACTCCAGATCCAGGAGAAGCAGTGGTCTCTTCCGGTCTACAGAGGTAACACATGTGTATTTGGTGCACAGACATACATGTGGGCAAAACAATCATATAGATAAAGTACAAATACATTTTAAAGATTTGAATTTGTGTGAATGTTCATATAATACTGAATCAAAAGCAAAATAACCCATTTAGAATTCTTACTTACTGGAGTACTTACTCTAGAGTTAAATTCTGACTCTAATCCATTCACATTAGTTCTTGGGGCCATGGTTTCTTTTTGGTAAAAATGACCCTAATTTTCAGCAGGTTATTTGTACTAGCTGGTTTTGTGTGTCAACTAGACACAAGCTGAAGTTATCACAGAGAAAGGAGCCTCCCTTGAGGAAATGCCTTCATGAGATCCAGCTGTAAGTCATTTTCTCAATTAGTGATCAAGGGTGGGAGGGTCTCTTGTGGGTGGTACCATCTCTAGGCTGGAAATCATGGGTTCTATAAGAAAGCAAGCTGAGCAAGCCAGAAGAAACAAGCCAGTAAGTAACATCCCTCCATGACCTCTGCATCAGCTCCTGCTTCCTGACCTGCTTGAGTTCTAATCCTGACTTCCTTTGGTGATGAACAGCAATGTGGACGTGTAAGCTGAATAAACCCTTTCCTCCCCAGCTTGCTTCTTGGTCATGATGTTTTGTGCAGGAATAGAAACCCTGACTAAGACATTTCTCATAATTACTTGGAAAGCCCAAGTTACAGTAAATGTTCTTCACATATACTTTCTTCATATTTGGTATTTTTTTATAACTTAGTTATTTCTTTTCTAAAAGTCTGGCAATGGTATAGGCCTTAGATCCAAGTTTATATAAGACATGGATGTCAGGAAGAGGGCACAAAGAACATGAACCAGTTCAATAAGGCACTGCACATCTTTCTACTACCAAGTCTAGCTTTGATGACTTTGTCTTATGTTATTGAAGAGGACTATGGATAACCGTTCCTTCTGAACCATTTCTGGGTAGCCAACCACTGTCTTCAGGAGGTGATGAATGGGTAGACTAAATCCAATAATGGATTGAGGTTGATTCAACTCTTAGCATCTTCAATGCCAGTCTTACATCTCTACCCAACCTCATGCTCAGTGACAACTTATCAGGGGCTTAAAATTGGCTGCAGCAGAAATATTTATACCACAAAACCAACTAATGCTTCAAGTCATGATATTACTGGAGCCAGTTATTGTGGTCATCTCAGCTGATATGACACCCAGGATGTACCCCACATACATTTTGAATTTCTAAATGTTTCTTTTTGTCAAGGCCAAGTATAGAACTTGAACATCTCTTTCCCAAATGCCCTTCTTTTATAATTTTCTTCCCATTATACAATCATTATTTAGATATGAAAAGCTGTACAATTATTTCCTATAATTATTTAGACTCTCATAACGCCTTTGAGTAAATTCAGAATTCCTATTTGCATAAAACATTATCATTGGTGATATGACTGATAGCATATTATTATTATGAGTGTCTACAAACAATCCTGAGAAATGATTTCTTGCTTGACATGTCTGCTAAATGGTAGGTTTATCCTACATCTCTACCATGATTGAACCACTGCGGAAAACACCTTTATATGCCCCAAATGACAGAGAAATGTTTAAGAATAGAACCATAAATTGTTACTTTGTTTGGAGTCACTCTCCCTGATTGTTGACAAGGTTGGGGAGAAGATGGCGTGAACAGTTCCATCATAGCCAAGAAAAATTTAGCTGTCTCTGTAGCAGTTGAGAGAACCTGGTGATTTATGGAAGTCCTTTAAATGCTAACTGAATGCTGTGTGTGGGTGTGTTGAAATGCACTGCCAAGTGGTTCTCAAAAAAGCCTGCCAGGGCTTAAATCAGCCCTATCGTCAGGATCAGAGCAAATGCCTGCTATTTTCCCATCATTCCCCAATTCTGTATCAGCACGAGGACACCTGTTAGAAACGCTGTCACCTGATACATAGAGTCAAACAACAAAATCAGAGAGAGTTTGGTAACAGCAAAGTAGAGTGCTATGAGAGAGGCCAAGAGCTTCTGGGCAGCTTTCTTTGCCAAAGTTACTTCCAGATTGCTGGGCGGGCTTGTCTCTGAACCTACCACCCAGGCAGCAAATCAAGCCAACTAATCTGTTACACTGTGTTCCTTAGTAGCTCTGCTTTGAATGTGTTTGTGTGTCTCTCCACCTGCTCTGTTCACCAAGTGAAGGTTCTGCTGCTGAATGCATTTAGGTCTTTTTTTTTTTTTCCTTTATTAAATTCTTTATTTAATTCAATATATGAGACATTCATTCCATATACAATTTGCTCACCATAAAATTAACTACTGAATCTCCTTAGGAAAAAAGTGTCTTAATCTTATGAGACTGACAATTTGATAGAAAACAGATAATAAAATGCCCATGTTAAAAGGGGCATGGGATGCAGGCTCTCATATGAATTGTAACTAACATAAAGAATAGGTTTCAGAAAAGCGATCAATTAAATGTGGAGGTGTAAAAGCAATGCTATCTTAGGTCTAGAACCATGGGTAAAGATTTTTCTTAAGTAATTTATTTATTTATTAACTTTATATCTGTATTGCAGCTTCCCTCCCTCCTTTCTTCCCAGTTCCTTCCTCTTACCTTTGCTTCTTCCGTTAGCCCATCCTCCCTTTCTCTTCAGAAAAGGGGAGCCCTCTCATGGATATAAACCCACCTTGGCATATCAACTTGCAGTAGGACTTGGTACAACTTCACCTATGTTAGGGGAAAGGGATCCAAAGTCAGGCAACAGAGTCAGAGACAGCCCCTGTTCCCACTGTGAGGGGTACCACATGAAGTCTGAGCTGCACATGAAATTACGTATGTGCAGAGGGCCCATGTGCATCCCAGGCATGCTCTCTGTTTGGTAGTTCAGTCACTGTAGGCATCTATGGGCCCAGGTTAGTTGATTCTGTATTATTTCTTGTGGTGTCCTTGACCTCTCTGGTTCCATCAGTCCATCCTCACCCTTTTCCACAGGATTCTCCAAGCTCTGCCTCACGTTTGGCTGTGGGTCTATCATCTATTTCCATCAGTTGTGGGGGGAAGCGTTTCAAATGACAGCTATGCTAGGCACCTGTCTGCAAGTATAGCAGAATATCATTAAGAGTGTCAGTGGGAGACTCCTATGGTGTAAGCCCAAGTTGGGCCAGTCACTGGTTGGATATTCCCTCAATTGTTTTGCTCCGTATTTTACCCCTGCACATCTTATAGGCAGGACAAATTATTGGTTGAATGTTTTGTGGCTGGATAGGTGTTCCAGTTCCTCCACTGGAAGTCATTTCTGGTTCCAGGAGATGGCTGGTTTAAGATCCGTATCCCCTATTGCTAGGAGTCTTAACGAGGGCCACCCTCATAATTCCTGGGAGTTTCCATTGTCCCACATTTCTAGCTTATCTCAGAAATACCTCTGAGCATTTCCAGTTCTCTTTCCCAGGACCCTTTCCATGTCCTCTCCCAGCTTGATCCCTCTTGTTTTTCTTCTCACCCCTCCCACACCCAGGCCCCAATCTCTACCCTCAATTTCCACTCTGTTTCCCTTACTCAGGGAGATTCAGATATCCTCTGTTGTACCCTCCTTATTTCTGGGTCTGGAGATTATAGCATGGTTATTCTGTACTTTCTGGCTAACATCCATTTATAAGTGAGTACATATCACGTTTGTGTTTTGGGGTTTGTGCCAACTCAGGATGAAATGTTCTAGTTCCACTGATTTGCCTGCAACTTCAGCATGTCATTGTTTTTAATAGCTGACTAATATTCCATTATGTAAATGTACATTTTCTTTATCCATTCTTCAGTTGTGCAACACCCAGGTTGTTTCCAATTTATAGACATTATACTAGAGTGCTATGAACATAGTTGAGTACGTGTCCTTGTGGTATGGTAAAGCTTTTTGGGGTATAGCTGGATCTTGAGGTAAAACTATTCCAAATTTTCTGAGAAACAGCCAAATTGATTTCCAAAGTAATTCTACAAGTTTTCACTCACAAAAGCAATGGAAGAGTATTCTCCTTGCTCTATATCCTCACCAGCATGTGTTGTCACTTGAGCTTTTTGATCTTAGTCATTCTGAGGGGTGTGGACTCTCAGTCATTTTGATTTGCATTTTCCTAATGGCTAAGGATGTTGAATATTTCTTTAAGTGCTTCTCAGCCATTGGAGATTTCTCTATCAAGAATTCTGTTTAGCTCTGTGCCTCATTTTTAAAATTGGGCTATTTGGTTTGTTGGTGTTTAATTTCTTGAGTTCTTTATTTTTGTTATTACTCCTCTGCTGGATGAAGGGTGGATGAATATCTTTTCTTTTTCTGCAGGCTGCTGATTTGTCCCATTGATAGTATCCTTTGCCTTATAGAAGCTTTTCAGTTTCAGGAAGTCCCATTTATTATTTGTGAATCTTAGTGTCTGAGCTGTGGTGCTCTATATAGGAAGCTGTTGCCTGTGCCAATGTGTTAAAGGATTTTCTCCACTTTCTCTTCTGTTAGATTTAGTGTTTCCAGTTTTATGCTGAGGTTTTTGATCCACTTGGACTTGAGTTTTGTATGGGGTGATAAGTATAGAACTATTTGCATTCGTCTACATTCAGACATCTAGTTAGACCATTTGTTGAGGAAGCTTTCCTTTTTCCATTGTATACTTTTGGCTTCTTTGTCAAAAACAAAATGTTTATAGATATGTGTGTTTACTTCTGGGTCTTTGGTTCAATTCCCTTGATCAACCTGTCTGTCTTTACCGCCAATACCACACAGTTTTTATCACTATTGCTCCATATTACAGCTTTCAATCAGAGATGGTGATGTCTCTTGAAGTTCTTTTATTATGCAGTATTGTTGTAGCTATCTTGGGTTTTTGTTTTCCATATGAAGTTCAGTATTGTTCTTTCAAGGTCTGTGAAGAATTTTGTTGGAATTTTGATGGGAATTGCATTGAATCTTAATTGTCTTTGATACAATGATCATTTTTACTATGTTAAAGCTACCAATCCACGAGCATGGGAGATCTTTCCATCTTCTGATATGTTCTTCCATTTCTTTCTTCAAAGACTTGAAGTTCTTGTCAACCAGGCCATTCACTTGCTTGGGTAGAGTTACTCCAAGATATTTTATATTATCTGTGGCTTCTGTGATGGGTAATGTTTCCCTAATTTTTTCTCATCCCATTTATCATTTATATATAAAAGGGCTACTGATTTTTTTTTTTTAGTTAATTTTGTGTCCAGTGTATCCAATGAAGTGGCTGGCCACGTCACTGAAGGTATTTATCAGCTGGAGAGTTTCCTGGAGAATTTGAACAATCTAAATAGACCTATAACTCCTAAGGAAATAAAATTAGTCATTAAAAGTCTCCCCACGAAAAAGAAAAAAAGAAAAGTAAGAAAAGAAAGGAAGGAAGGGCCACAGGGCTCCATAGCAAATTAGCGCCGGGACAAAGATACCCTCCCAGCAGCTTGGAAAAGCCAGGAGTGGGCCCAAGACAACCTCCACAGCTCTCCAGGAACTGTTCCGAACCTGGGAGACACAGGGACTGAGGTAGGCGGGCATAGAAACCCCCTGGAGGCGGAGACCTCTGCCTGGGCCACCAGGAGTCCATAGCCAACTAGCACCGGAAAAAGCTACCCTCCCAGGAGCTTGGGAAGGCAGTGAGTGGGGTTAAGGGGAGCAACACCTCTCACCCGGACCCGCCCAGATCCTCCGGGACACAGGACCTGAGAAGCTGGGGACACAAAATTTCTGAACCTTCCGGTTTCCACCTGTGGGCAGAGACCTCTGCCTGGACCACCAGGAGTCCATAGCCAATGAGCACCGGAAAAAGCTACCCTCCCAGGAGCTTGGGAAAGCCGTGAGTGGGATAAAGGGGAGCAAAACCTCTCACCCGGATCCTCCCGGATCCGCCGGGACCCAGCGCCTGAGGAGCCGGGGAACACAAAATCTCTGAACCTTCAGGTTCCCACCTGTGGGTAGAGACCTCTGCCTGGGCCACCAGGGGCCTGTGCCTGGGGTCCCCAGCCTGGGGCAAGGCTCCAGGAGAGAGCGGGTATGCCAGGAGTGCTGACACACCTTTGAGCACAGGCAAAACCACCACTTCTGCTCAAACCCATTGGACCAAGAGGGACCCTTGCAGAGCCATCAGGGCATAGGAACCAAGGGACAGCTGGGGACAAGATCTTTCCAATTACCTTCTGCACCCCAGAGCAGACCCGGTGCCACAGCTTTCCAAACCCAAACACCTCTCAAAGAGAGCTGGTCTTCAAGGAGTACTGACACAGAGGCCTGCAGGAGGGGCAAGCCACAACCAGACAGAGTAAGATCAGCTAACATCAGAGTCAATAAGATGGCAAAAGGCAAGGGTAAGAACATAAAGAACAGAAACCAAGAGTACTCCGCACCATCAGAACCCAGCTCTCCCACCACAGCAAGCCCTGGATACCCCAACACACCAGAAAAGCAAGACTCAGATTTAAAATCATTTCTCATGATGATGATAGAAGACTTTAAGAAAGAAATGAATAACACGCTTAAAAAAATACAAGAGAACAGTG
>CM052701.1:37027037-37067121 GCA_028551405.1 Uromys caudimaculatus | reverse complement strand
TGCTCAACATCCCTAGTCATCAGGGAAATGCAAATCAAAACAAGTCTGAGATTCCACCTCACACCAGTCAGAATGGCTAAGATCAAAAACTCAGGTGACAGCAGATGCTGGCGAGGATGTGGAGAAAGAGGAACACTCCTCCACTGTTGGTGGGACTGCAAGCTGGTACAACCACTCTGGAAATCAGTTTGGCAGACCCACAGAAAAATGGACATAATACTACCTGAGGACCCAGCTATACCTCTCCTGGGTATATACCCAGAAGATGCCCCAACATGTAATAAAGACACATGCTCCACTATGTTCATAGCAACCATATTTATAATAGTCAGAAGCTGGAAACAACCCAGACGTCCCTCATCAGAGGAATGGATACAGAAAATGTGGTACATTCACACAATGGAGTACTACTCAGCTATTAAAAACAATGACTTAATGAAATTTGCAGGCAAATGGATGGAACTTGAAAATATCATCCTGAGCGAGGTAACTCAGGACCATGATCAAGTAAGCTTCATCCCAGAAATGAAGGATGGTTTGGCATATTAAAATCTTATCAATGAAATCCATATAAACAAACTGAAAGAAAAAAACCCCACATGATCATCTCATTAGTTGCTGAAAAAGCCTTTGACAAAATCTTACAACCTTTCACGATAAAAGTCTTAGAGAGATCCGGGGTACAAGGCACATACTTAAACACAATAAAGGCAATATGCAGCAAGATGATAGCCAACATCAAATTAAATGGAGAGAAAGTTATAGAAATTCTACTAAAATCAGGGACAAGGCTGTCCACTCTCTCCATATCCATTCAATGTGTAAGGGTTCATGATTTGCCAAAGAATGAGACCTCGAACTCAAATAGTATGTAAATGCAAAAAAGTATTTTATTCTGCAGAAGTCCTGCATGCTGAGGTCTCCCATTACCAAGATAAAAGAATCTGAAGTAAGCTTGCATGCCTGATATAGAGCACATTAGGGGAATTCTAGGGTAGGTGATCCATACCTTAATCTGATGAGTCTATCTCCAGTGATATCCCAGAACCATTACTGGGGTGTGGGGGCTGAAAACTATTGCTCTAGAAGTCTGGAAACTGCTGCTGACCCACTGTCCTTGCTTCAGACCAGGGTAGAGCGGCTTCAGATGGCTGGGCAGTTTCTGGCTAGCTGCCTGAAGCCTGTTTTTTGTTTGTTTGTTTGTTTGTTTGTTTTCATTTTGTTTGTTTTGTTTTTTGTCCTTTTGTTTTGTTTTGTTTTAGTTTTCTAGTAACTGACTTGCCTGGGCTTGCCTGAACTTGCCCAGTTCTTAGGCATAGTCCCCTGAACTGCTAATCTGAAGCCTGTCATGGAATCAGCCTAGCTTTCTCAAATGTAGTCCTTGAAGTTTCAGCTAGAGTAATATGATAGCTACAAGATATCAGAGAGATACAAATTGGAATGGAAGTATTCAAAGTATCACTATTCACAGATGATATAATAGTATACATGGCTAATTTTTAAAATGCTGAACAGAATAACAAAATTCTAGGGAAATTGTGATTCATAGACGTACAAGAAGGCAAAAAAAGGTTGCTTAATTTTATGATCTACTTTTTTTTAAAAAAGAGATTTATTTATTTTATTTATATGAGTACACTGTCGCTGTCTTCAGGCACACCAGAAGAGGGCATCAGATCTCATTGAAGATGGTTGTGAGTCACCATGTGGTTGCTGGGAATTGAACTCAGGACCTCTGGAAGAGCAGCCAGTGCTCTTAATTTCTGAGCCATCTCTCCAGGTCCTACAGTCTACTTTTTAATCATATTACTTCTGACACCAGATGTGTACATATTTGGATCAAGTAATGCTCCACATCTTTGCAGATACTCAAAAGTATCATGTAGTTTCATTTAATTTTGAAGACAACTTCCAGGAATTAGTGGAAATTCCCTAAGTTAAGGATCTCCAAGTTCAGATGTCAATCACAGAATTTAGCTCAACACTTCTTATGTTTTATGGTTTACCATAAAAGATGATATAAAATGATGTCAATATATATTCAGATAAAAAGTCTATAAGGGTCCTATATAAGAATGGTTTTGATGCATGAAGTTGGAATTCACCTCTTTCCTATATTCAAGTAATCAAGGATATCAGTTTTATTGTTTAACTTTTTCTTGTTTCAGTCTCCAGACTTCATTTTCATTCTGGAGATTATGAATAGGACTGTATGGATTTCAACCATACAATAGGTTAGTTTTTGTTTTTGTTTATTTGTTTTTCCAATGATCAGCTCCCTCATGAGACTATTCACTGGCTCCATCTTCAGCCATCTCATTAGCATAAACTCAGAAGTGACTTGTAACTATGTCTTTAAGAATAACAGACAGTTCTAACTTTGTGGGAACTCTAAAAAATTTAGAAGTTTTGTGCCAAGTACTAATCTCAAAGATTAAATACATTTCTATTATGTAATATCCATAACTGCAAATACCTTTTCTTTTTAAAAAGGGCTCCCCATGTGTTGCTATAGCTAATCGATATAGATATAAAAATACCCTAAAGTTGGTGAGAACTGGGGTATGAACAGTGGTGAAGATCAACAATTATTCTGGGACAGCTAACAATTATCTGTCCCAGAATAATTGTTCCTGTGTCAAAAATCATGTCTTAATTTGATTTACTCAAGAGCAAATCCTAGCATACATGTCTTCCTTAGTCTACATAAGTAATGAGTGCAGAAAATAGACCGAGAAGAACTGAGGGAAACAACAGAGGAAGAGACGTCAACGAGGGGATTGACTGTGTTTCTATCTTTATAGACAAGATAAGGGCGATTTGATTCTTGCTTATGAAGCAGAATTTAAGGAGGTATAAAATATTCAGTAATTGTGATAAATAACATTTAAATGAAAAATTCAGAGTATCAAAATCTTCACAAAAACTCCATAAAAAATAAGTTATCAAGATTTTTAAATAGAGAGGAGGATCTAGAATCTGACAGTACTGTTCTGGACCATACCAAAGCCTGAAGTAACTGAAAAAAATGTATTCATATATATTTTTAGGTGAATATTTTTCCAGAATATTAAAGGAACTGAAAAATACCATAAAATCAAAAGTATGCATATTAAAAGCCATATAGTTATTTATATCAACAATAATATTTAGTTATAAATTTACTTCACTGATTTTATGGAAACACATTCAGTAATATTTTCTTTAAAACTGCTTGCCATTTAAAATTACATAAAAATAAGTACATAGATGTATATGTGATTCATTTTGCTTCAGAGTGCAATAGGGCTTGTCACTGTACTTTCATGCACTTAATCTTCTGGGGATCCCTTTTGATTGTCTCTATGGGAAGTCAAAAGAGTGAGATGTTTATTCATCAACTCTCATCTTGTATCTGTTAGGGACTTTCTCTGATGTTAACTCCCTGGTACTCTCAGTATTCTCCTAGCTGAGGCCAGAACCTAAAGAATAGTTACTACCATCACCTGCTATGTATGGCTTTGATGAGACTTGAAGGGATGCAGAGATGACATGGATACCCAGGGCCTTGACTAAGGTGTGAATTGTTCATCTGAACTTATGTAAAAACATTTCTCTGAGACCTCGTGTATAGTAGCTTTAGTAATGAAGAATGCTATAAAAAGGAAAGCCAACCAATTTAGTGGTAACTTGTCTTCTTACTTTGGAGATAATGTAGCCCTGAGCTAGGAGGGTATCTGTGGAGCAAGGAAGAAAGTCTCAAAGCATATGAATCACTACATTTTTCTGTTCACTATTGGATGTATTGCATGAGCACTTGGGTGTGTGTGTGTGCACGCACACACACACACACACACACAAAAGGTATAGATGAGTATGGGGTTCCCCATCATGGCTACAATAACAATACAGAGCTAGACTGAGAGAAAGAACAGATTTTGTGTTGAGAGAGGTCTTGCATTGGAAAGGGTGTTTTGTGGAGCTTCAAGAATCCAGGAGCACAAATGATTTGGGTGAACTGGAAGTTATAGAAGTGACATTATTTCATAACACAGTTGGAGGATGTACGCAGCCACGAAAGAGCTTGGCCTCCACCCTAGTTTTGTGAAATAGAATATTATGATTTCTATCTGTAGGCTCTTACTTTTAGCCTGGCATGATGGCACGTGCTTCTAATCACATCACTCCAAAGGCTGAGGCAAGAGGATTGCAGATTCCAGATCATCCTGACCATACAAAATGAGACAATGTTTTAAAACCATAATAAAAATAAAATTACTTATCTGATACCATGAGAAATTGAGACAGAAAAACTGGGAGATTAAATTGAACATTATTATAAGGGCCCAAGTGAATGAAAACCATGGTTTGGGACATGATAAATATAACTCGTTTGCAATGGCTGCTGTCCTTTGTGTGTAATTGCTTTATTATGGTTCTGGATCTTTGACACATAGATCTTGTGGCAGTTAATCTTCACTGTCAAGTTTACTGGATTTACAGTCATCTAGAAGATTAGTGAAGTACATCTCTGAATGTATCTGTGAGGATCACTACGGAGAATATTAACTGAAAGAGAAAGACTCCCTCTAAATGTGAGTAACAACATTTCTTGAGTTAGGAGTCCAATCAAACTGAAAGGAAAGGAGAAATCCTAGCAGGAATCTGTCTCATGGTTTGTGTATTTTTCCAGGCCAAGAATCAAAGAATAACCTTCACCACAGGTCCCAACTTCCTAAATGTTCTACCCAAGTACAGGAGGTTAAGCAAATAAGGACTGAACCTTCCAAAACCATAAGTCACAACAGATAGTTCCTTCATTTAAGTTATCTGTCTCAGTTATTTGGTCACTATGATGATAAAGAAGTTGTATTTTCAGCATTGGGAACTGCTTGTTTTAATTTGAGAGAACAAGGGTGTAAAGTAAAATAATTTGAGAAAATGGTATACTTTATGTAATATGTGCACAGCAGTGGTGATTATAGCTATGAATTAGAAAAATATAGAGCAGTATTAAACTCGGTCCAAAATCTCAAAGAAGATTTTTTAGGAGATAAATTGTGCCTCCCCCAGAATTGAAATTTTAAATTACACTATCTCAGAATGAGACCTTATTTAAAATGAAAGACATTGCAGATGTAATTAATTAAGATAAGGTCATACAAGAATGTCATTGGCCCTCAATCCAGCAGAAAGGATATCTTTAGAAGAAAGGGAAATTCAGACACTGAACAGATGCCAAAAAAGGTAACACCCATGCAAAAACAGTATCCTAGTTTGAGTTTTGTTGCTGTGGTAAATTACTGACCAAAGTCCGCTTGGGGGAGGAATAGGTTTTACGTGGCTTATAAAGGCATTCAAAGGCAGAACTCAAACAGTAACCTAGTGGCAGGAACTTAAGCAGAGATCACAGAGGAAAGCTGCTTCCAGGCTCATATACAACTATCCTTATTATAAAACCAAGACCCATCCTGCCCAGGGATGGCACTACCCATTATGGGTTGGGCCCTCCAGCGTCAATCATCAATTACAAAAATGTCCCATAGGGATTCCCAAAAGCCAATCTTGTGGAGGCAGTTCCTTAAATGAGACTCCTTGCTAGGTATATCAAGTTGTCACCTAATGCTAACTATGACAAGCAGAGATTACAGTGATGCCTCCCAGTGCCAGAACACACTGAGAATCATCAATGTCAACCACCTAAAGTGAGGCAGAGGCAAGTGACATTTTCCTAGATCTTTAAAGAAAACATAGTTCCTCTGACACCTAGTTTTCAGACTTCTACAACACAACTAGGATAGAAATACATTTTTTATACTGTTCAGCCACCAGCCTCTGGTGCTTTGTTATGATAGCTCTAGAGAACAAAAACAAATATCCAGCTTTAGAAGTAAGTGGGGGACACAAGGAAATAGGGCCAAAATACTAACGGGAAATGCAGAAAAGCAACTAGAATGTATAATAACACAACTCACAAAAATGGATCACTTTGAGAAACAAGAGTAAATATTAGACAGGTAAATGTAGTTGAGCAGTAAAGGCGAATGAATTGTCACATGTCTGTTTATTGTCCCCTTAGACATGGAATCATAAAGGAGGTTCCAGAAGGAGAGTTGACACTGTGAAACCTTTGCATAAAGCTCTCATGAGTCATTATGAAGCAGCAGAAGGGAGCAAGAGGATGAGATGTCATAAAAATGTGGAGCTGTAAAACGCTAAGATTTCCTTTGTTTTTCTTTCCCTTTTAGTATCGTGGAGGCTTGAACTTGATACTTGAGAATAAAGTTGTAATTTATAAGAGCATAAAAGAAAATAGAAATGATGAAAGATAGAAGTCATTATGTAAGACAAGGTGAGAAGGAGAAACATTTAGTGTAAGAATCAGTTTGAGGGAATTAAGAAACAGTGATAGACATGAAAACTAAGGTGACTTCGAGTTTTGCTTCAGTCCTTTACCAATTAGCAGAATTTAGGCCTGGTGCATACCTTGCTGAGTCTTGGACTGGTCATGGATAAAATATTATAGGGAGTAGGGGGAGAATAGAATGCCAAATTCACTTTATTTCTTGACACATTAAGTAGTTATTAACATTTACAAATTATCAGTATTTTAATCTATTTTTCTATCTACTTACTTACCTCTCAGTGACATACATTAAGATGACTTGACAAATAGAGTGTTTGAAAATTCTATTTTCTACCCTCAATTATCATTTTTCCAACATAGGATAGAGTGTGTTGGGCATAGATACACGAGAGTTCTTAAATAATGGAAAGAACTAAAGAATATAATTCTTAGTTGATCTTTCTTTTTTATGAAATAGAAATTCAGCTTGCTTAGGAAAAAGAAACTGATAGAGATTCATATGAACAGAAAAGATTTAAAGATTTAGGACAAAGCTAGTTTGGAATGAAATAAGCAAACCTACAGAAGCAAAAAATATTTGAGGAATAAATGAAAATGACTGTCACTATCATGTTATCTAGCTTAACTTTTTCTTGTAAAAATTTAGTGTGTGTGTGTGTGTGTGTGTGTGTGTGTGTGTGTGTGTATCCATGTCCAATCTGCATCCATTGTATATGAGTTAGATTTTAAACAAAATACAGAACAAGCAATGGCATGTCCATTCTAATACTTTATTTACATTTCAAATGTTTCCCCCTTTCCAGATCTCCCCTTTGGAACCCCCCCTATCCCCTCCCCCTCCCCCTGTCTCTATGAGGGTATTCCCCTACCCACCTACCAACCCACTCTTGTCTTCCCTCCTTGGCATTCCCCTATACTGGGGCATCTAACACCCTCAGGCCCAAGGGCCTCTCCTCCCCTTGCTGGCTAACAAGATATGCTGGTTAACAAGATAGCCCTCATCTGCCACATATGTGGCCAGCACCATGGGTCCCTCCATGTGTATTCTTTGGTTGATGATCCAGTCTCCAGGAGGTCAGGCCAGTTGACACTGTTGCTCCCTCCATCAGGCTGCAAACTCCCTCAGCTCCTTCAATCCCTTCTCCAACTCCTCCATCTGGAACGTCACGCTCAGTCCAGTGGCTGCTGTGAAGTGAATCTTGGGTATTCCCAACTTTTGGGCTAATAACCACTTATCAGTGAGTACATACCATGTTCGTTCTTTTGTGACTGAGTTACCTCGCTCAGGATGATATTTTCAAGTTCCATCCATTTGCCTGCGAATTCTAAGACGACATTATTACAGTACTATGGGTTGGGGCTGGGGAGATGGCTCAGCAGTTAATAGCACTTGCTGCTATTGCTGAAGACCCAGCTTTGTTTCCCAGCCTACATGGTGATGGTGACTTTTAACCATCTCTAACACCAGTTCTAGGAAATCTGATGCCCTCTACTGAACTCCACAGGCACCAGGCACATGCATACCACACACACGCATGCACACACACACACACACACACACACACACACACACACACATCAAGAAGTCTGTGATTTCCATCCAGTTATTTTGTTAAACACTCCTAAGGAAACAAGATGACATGTCATGAGGCAGCCTTGGGGAGGTGTATGTGGCAACAGAGTCTAGCCTGTAATGAGACTGCATCTAATGAAAGATTTTGAGCCAGACACATCTACCTAAGCAGACCTCTGACCATAAACCACATGAACTGTGTTGATTTCTTCAAGCTTAATCTATTAGGATTTAAAATAATTAGTTGTTTAGTTTTAGATTCCCAGTACACTCAACACCAATAAGAAAGCCAAAACTTTATCCAAGTCACTAGTGCTTAATGTAAGGATGTTGTAGGGATTCCACATTGGGGTTTGTAAGAGAATATGTTTGAAGATCCATTCACAGTTCACATTTTGCAAAGATAAGCTCATCTGGGGCTGGCACCTCTATGCTTCAGAATTCACAGAGGTCACAGAATGTGAACAGCATAACCACTGGTACATGGCTCAGATTTTGATCTCCAGTGGTTGTCTCGTGGGTTTTGAAGCAGTATTGTGCTTGCTTGAGAGTAGAAGTCTAGCTGGTAGTCAGTCATTCCAAAGATGTCATCTTCTCCAACTTCTAGGGCAAGGCTTCCCATTCACAGAGGACCTTCTACAAGTTTTAGAATGTTTTCAAGAGAAGTTCCCATGTAGAATAATTGGATATTGATAAAGCAGTTTCAGGAGCTCAGGTGGAACTCGGATTGATGTGGAAGAAAAGTTCCCAAAAGGTGACACTAGGAAGTGGAACATTGTTCCCAGCTGAGGAAAACTGTACTACAGCAAGTATTGAAGTCTGAGCAGTTTCCAAATAGCTCCCAGGGATGCTTGAGATATAGATGTACACACCCATCTCTGAATCTTGCCTCCACTATTCCCATGGGACTTCATCACACACTCCTTCTCAAACCTCACCCCCCTAACTTTTGGTAAGAAAAGCAATTTATCCTAAGGAAGAACCTAAGGAGGTTTACTCTTCTTCAAAACAAAACACAACAACGACAAGTTCTACTTTTATATTTTTGCTCTATCATCTCTTCCCAAAGTCCTCAAATACACAATCACCAGTTGATTAGACAGAGAAAAATCCCAAGGGTAGAAGAAATCAGTTAAAATAAATGCTTTGGTGGTTTGAATGTATTCTCTCTCTACATATGCATGAAGACATTTAGAGAACCCAGAAGTGATTTATGATGCAACTATTTCTCTAAACAGCAATTTATAAATAATTTATACAGTTTTGTGTTCACATAGTGGTTAATTCTATAGCCTAACAGTCTCTGGACAACCAGTGAATTCAGAGCATCCCCATTTCTATAGCTCTAGTTTCTAGGGTCCCCCTGAGATTTTCTGAGCCTGTAATGACAGTAATTGCTGCCATTTGTTGGGTACTGTTGTTATGAATGACCCTGTTCTTAGAACTGAAAGCTTTGTATCCACAATCAATGTCATCCTCACCAAACTGCAAAGAAATGTCTTTCTGCTCTTAAGTAAAGAAGCAAAAATCTCAAAGAGGTTAAGTGATTTGTTCAAAATCTCTAAGGGAGCTGGTCAGAGATTCAGATCTCTCTTGACTCCAGAGACCTTAGTCAGTCTGTTCACCTTTAGAATGGCTTACAATTGGTCAGGAAATATTAGAGACGGGTACTTGTTTTGTTGTGGTTTATTTGTACCATGATCCTCAGAGGAAGACAAGAATGAGAGAGTGAGGAAAGAAAAAAAAGCCAACAGGAGTGTGTGCTGTGCTCTCTAGGACACTCTGAGAACCCAGGCCTTGATACATTCCAGAGCTCTGTCAATAGCTTTTAGGTCTTTCTCATACAACTGAATACATGGAGAGAAATGATTATCCATGTCTCTAATTCTGAAGATTCTGCACTTTAGGAAGTGCTATATGGATAGACCCCCGACTTGTTTTAGGAAGCTTTAGAAAGGTCCAGAGAGGAAGGGAAGAGATGCATGGAGAGGCAGAGCCTGAGACTGTGAGGAACTGCCTATGCAGCCACTGCTAGAGTTAAAGGTTAGCTAAGACAGGAAACTAGCATAACTGTCTACTGAGAGAAATTATTTAGCAGCAAATGGAAAAAGATCAAGGGACCCATAGCCAAACATCATGGTAGAGCTTAGGGAGTCTTGTGCAAGAGTAGGGGATAGAATTGAGAGAGCCAGAAGGGTCAACGACTCTACAACAGGCTCTTCAGAGTCCGCTAATCCGGACCCATGGCGGCTCACAAAGACTGAAGCATGCAGGGCTTGAACCTAGGCCCCTATATATTTGTAGCATATGTGCAGCTTTGTCTTCATGCAGGTCCCCTAACAAGTGGAGTATAGGCTATCTCTGATGCTGTTCTCTGCCATTAGATCCCGTTCCCCTACCTGGACTGTGTGGTTGAACCTCAGTGGGAGAGGAGGTGCTTAGTCTTGCTGGGACTAGATGTTCCAGGGTAAGGTGGTACCTAAAGGGGGCTTCCCCTTATCTGAAGAGAAGGGGAAGGGGCAATAGAGAAAAGGATTTGTAAAGGCAGGACTGGGAGAAGAGGAGGGAGGTGCTGCAGTTGGGATATAATGTGGAAAAAATATGGCTAAATAAAAGATGAGGCTACTTCCACAGCAGCCACAAGCCACAAGCTACTAACTACACCAATGTTCAAAGCCTTCTGTTGCACTGGCTTTGGAATAGCAATGAAACTTGTAGAGTGTGTTGTGGCCAATTGACAGTCCACCTCTCCAGTCTGAGTTTAAGAAGATAAAGAGTTGTACAGTGCATGAAAGGGAGACTTTCTTCCTCATTGAAACCAGCAGGTGAGCCAAGGAAGGGATAACTAATTTTGCCGTTGAAATTGGAACCAGGGGCAATAGCATGCTGGAATGATTTGGTCAAGCTATTCTCCACTTTGTAATAGGAAGGATTTTTGATGACCAGCACCATGCTTCATGAGAAAGGGCAAAGGAACAAACAGCATTGGGCCAGCAACTGTGAGGAGCTGAGGTTTCATTCCACAGAAAGCTAATGAGATCCATGGGCAGCAGCACGGTAAGTGACAGTCCTTTGTCTCTGACATTACTGTGGGCACAGTAAGCAGTATAACTGTCAGTATGGTTGTGTCAATTTTTCTTACCCTTGGTTCCAATTGGAGCTTCACAGTCAAGTAGACACTCATACACGCAGCAGAATTATAGGAAAAGAGTGTCCAGGTCAAAAATCATGGATGAGTACAGAGAACTAGCTAGTCCTTCCATTGCTCAGAGAGACATGTCATTGTTGTTATTCTGGATAGTAAGGATATCTGCTCTTTAATTCAAAAGGAGATGCTGTCCTCTGAATATGGAAGCAAGCCTGACTCTGGCTGCAGTCAGAGGCACTGTGTTTACAGATACCCTTGAAATGAGAGTTGTAATAAGGGGCAGCTAATACAAAGTTGTATGACCCTGTGGAATAATTTCCCTTCAATATTCTCTCTTTCTTCAGATAATTACAAGGCTAACAGTGATTGATCTGTGCACAGATGTTTAATACAATAGATTAAAGCACCTATCTGTGATACTCCTTGCTCCCAGATTAGCAGAAACTATCAATGGAAAGAAGCTGGGATGCAGAGATGAGAGAGAAAAAGCCTGGAACATAGAGGAGCACAGACAGGAGAAAGAGAGAGATTGACAGAGAATAATAGAGAAAAAGAGAAAAAAGATCAATATCATGAAATAATTATCAAGACTTACAGAGAAAAAAGGAGAAATATATGACAATTTGAGGAAAGGATATGGATATAGAGGAAGACAGCGTGAGTGATTTGATGGGTATAACTGGGAAATATAGAAGTTCATACATGGGATGGTAAACATATAATCATCATATGAATGGAACAATTGAACCAAGGAGAGATGTAATGACATAATCAAGTAGAAGTCTAGGATAGAACGAGTAAGTAGATAAATGTGCAGATACACCAAGAAGGAGAAAGAATTCAGGGCATGGATAGATTGCAAAAAGCAAGGGACAAGAGTGAGAGAAAGCAAGAGATAGATACAGTAGGAAAAAATAATAACATAGATAGAAATAAGTGGAGAACGGTATGGATACACCAAGAAGGAGAAAGAATTCAGGGCAGGATAAATTGCAAGAGGTGAGAGACTAGAGTAAGAGAAAGCAATAGAGGAATATATATATATATATATATATATATATATATATATATATATATATATATATATATATATATATATATATATATATATATCCCTTAATTTGGGGCTGAATATCCAATGGCTTTATTTAGTCAAGGTCTAATTGAATGACCTTAGGACCTTCTCTTACCTGGCAGGTATGAATGATAATAACAACACCATCTTCAGGGGGTTGTTTTCCATCTAAAATGTAGATCTTGTCATAACTGCTTAGCGATTTTTGCAGGTCACAATCAAGATATTATAGAGAAAGAAAAATTACAGCAGCCTAGACATCCCTTCCTTGTGAAACCCAAAGGCCTCAACATTGTCAGTATTTACATGAAATTTTAGTTTCTTCTTTGAACCAACACTAAATCTGGTAGACGTGTTAAACCTGGGTAAAGCCAACACCAGCATCAAACACTCAAATAGCGATTTTTATGTGAACAGGATTTCATGGCATCCTGGAACCCCTAATTATTGTTTCTGAATGAATCTGAGGTTTTCTTCAACTCTGTGAAATGAGGTCATTCTACTTATACAGTAAATTTAAGGCAAATCGAGCAGATGATATGTATAAAATAAGAAACATGCAGATTTCGAGCCACCGACAGTGCTAAGTATGTTGGTTTTCAATCAAGATGAAGTATTTCTATGATTTGGTTCAGCAGCTCAACACTCAGATGGGAAGCTGAAATCTTCACAGACTTGTTACTCGCTTCCCCTGAACAGAGCTGGCATTTATCAGGAGGAATTACATCTTAAGCTCTGTGCTTCTGGTCTGCTATCCAAGCATAGAATATTTTACATTTTGTCCTTGTCTGTGTTATTCTGGTGTGTACCATTCTGGTGAAGTACCTCCAAATAAACTGGTCGGAAAAGTACAACCTAAGTGTTTGGCTGCATCAGAGCACATTAACAGTGTCTTTTCTGAATCCTTTAAGTTATTTTTCCATGCATTCCAGGATTTACATTTAAAAAGGTATTTATTATAATTTCTAGGACACTCTACTCAATTAGTGATTCACTAGATTTTTTAAAATGTATTCTTCTTTCATACATATACTTCTCTCACTCTGACTGCAGTTTCCTCTCCTTCCATCCCTCCCAGCACCCCCATCACTCACTTTTAAAGAGCAGAGAATGAATCAAAACTTTCCTGGTTTAGGAAAAGAGAAAAGGTTATGTAGCTTTTCCCAAATACTCCTTTGCCTCTCTCATTGCTTTTTCTCTTAGTTGAATTATCAAGTAAAGAACTATACAGATAAAACAATTTGAAAAGAAGCATGATAATGTATGTGTAAATGTTTCAAAACACTTGCCTGTGCTGTTTCTGGTAAGTGTCTTTCTTTTCTTCAGAGTTTCTACATTTGTGCAGTCTTTCATCTGACTTAAACAGCTTTACCTTGATATAGCTTGGTTTAGGAAAGGGACAGTGGTTAAGGAAATCTGGGTTATATTTGAGATAAATTTGCTTTGTTTGGATTATTTTCCTTTTTCAGGAATTTGGGTTCAACGTACAGTTTTCAGTCTAAGTTTACTATGTATTAATCTATATAGAGTGACACAGAAATGAGAAACCATTCATCCATCCATTAGCCATGCATCCATCCATCCGTTTGTCCATCCATCTGCCAGCTGTTTCTTTGAGCTTTTGGTATGAGTCTGACACTGTGCTAGTCCACTGAACACATAACCTAGAATTTGTCCTCATGGAATGCATGGTTTATGGAGTGGTGTTATCAGCATTTAAATAACGATCAAGCAAACAACTGGGAACTTCAGTGGCCTCCATGGGGAAGAAGATGCAAAGTGCTGTGGTGTTTGATGTTGTTTCTTATACATGGTATCGATTTGATGCAAATCAAGAGGGAATTCTGCTCATGAGTGTTGCCCATTACAGACAATTCTCTTATCATGTCAGAGGGGAATCTATATCTCCAGAACATCTTACAGATAGGTACTTTGGGGAGAGTGACAAGGGTCTATTTAGAAGTCATACTGCTCTGTCATATCTGCTGGAAAGGGCAAACAGAATATGTGCCAAACACTAAATCTCTAGTGGTCTAATGACTTGTAGTATTCCATCTCCTCATTTATTCATCGCCTATTTCTTTAGTACTTGCTATTTGAAGAATTCCTGTGACATACAATAAGATGTGTAACTTTCTTTTAAGAATATGTCTAGTGGCTGGGTCTGGATAATCTAGCTTGGGCTCAAGTAGGTAAGAATCCAAGCCATAAGATGCATAGATAGCATGAATCTGTAACACACAGCCATCCATCCTGCCTGCAGCCCATCACTGAACAATGTGTGTGATCCTTTGGAAGTGTTAGCTTTATAAAATGATTGAGTGGATGCACCCAGTGCTTCTTAGAGCCTAAGCTTGGAACTTCTATATTCTTTCACATGCTCCATGCTGACCAGCAATGCATGTCTAATGGCTAAGTTTAATATTTAAAAAAGCAAATAGATGAAGATCTCTTAGAAAATAACTGTGATACACATAAGATATAGAGACTCAAAAGAATATAATGAGTATTCGGACTTATACCTTATCTTTGTATCATTTTAATTGTATAGAATACATTAAATAAAATGTATAAAATGTTAGATGGTTACCACTGTCAAAGAGAACAAAGTAGAGACATTAAAAACAATAGTGAGAATATTGGTTGAAATTTTTAAAGAATTGCCAGAAAATAAATTAAAAATAAGTTATTAGAGTAAATTTCTTAAGAGAAATAAACCTATGAAGACAGTGAAAGAAATTCAGAAGAATAAAACACTATAGAAGTTGATACTAGAGGGCTATTTGGCTTTTGTTGAAGAGCAGAAACATCCATGTGACTGAGTTACCTAAATGAGGAGAGAAATGCACCAAAATTGAGATCAGGTTATTTGGGACAACTAAAACATTTTTCTTTTAATTTTGTTGATGTAAATGCCCATTGGTGGTTTTACAGGCAATGAAGGATGTAATTGAAATGCACTTTGTGGGACACACTGGCTAGACCACTGGGTGTGGTCTCCCTAGACCATTAGAGAGGTGGGCAAAGGAATACAAGACAACATCCCAGCATTAGGATGGGAGACAATAATGCCTTATGCAAAATCCTTAAAATGACTGGGTTTGGAAATAGTGTGAAGTTGACTCAGTCATACTCACTAACAGTTCTGACCTCCAGTTGGAGGGGAAAATGGCAATAGTGTGGATAATATGAAATTTATATTGATGGACTGGAAGAAGAGTTCAAACTTCTGAGACGTGAAGGACTCTGAGGAAAATAAGAGACAAAGGCAGATCCAGACTTCAACTTGAACCCTGCAAAATTTAAGGCTAAGCATACTGTCAAGAAGGTGAGATAAGCAGGGGTCAGGTCCTGGTTGGATATATGAATTTGAAAGCCATGCCATTTTTTGTATGCCTGCACGTGTGTCTGAAGCTATGCAAGGGCAGGAGATTGGCTGTGATTACCAAAGAAATGAATATGAGCAAAATAGTAACAAAATCCAAATCTTGACCCCTAGAGCCCTTCTGATTTCTATACAAGATAATGGTGAACGAGCAACGCAGACTTAGAATAAATGCTATAGCACAGGAAATAAAGATGAGAGAATGTGATGGAAACCAAGTGAAGATATATTTAAAGAAAACGAGCTTTCAACTTTGTTACTGAAAAGGTCAAGTAAGGTAAAGATGAATAACTATTAAGATGAACAATATTGACATCATTGATACTCTTGCCATATTATTTGGAATGATGGAGCAAAACCTTTGTCAGTGTGAGTTGAATCACAACTGGCACCATAGAAATCGATGATGGTATAACATCATTCTTTCAAGGAGTTATGTGAAAGGCAGTTATTTTTTGTTTATTTTCTAAAGACTTATGGTGAATAAAGGAGAATCAGTTTTATCTAGGTGAGAAAAGCATCGTCCTACAGACCATTAGAGCAAGAAAATATAACGATACACAAAGAGAGAAAAGCTGATGGACAGATAGCCAGAGCTGGTAAGAAGACTAAGGTTAGTGCCAAGAGTAGGTGTGACTTACCTGGGAGCCTTAACTTCTTATCCATGTGATGAGGAAGGCAGGAATGTAGGAGAGATGCTGATGGCAGCAGACAGAAGTCTCTATGCTTGAAGAAACTGATCAGATGAGGCAGATATGGGTTATTGTCACAAGTTGACACCATTGATACTTTTTTCTGCAGAGCTGAAGATCCCAATCCGCTGCTGAAATATGTTTCAGTTGACCCTATCGGCTGCTTTGCTTGCAGCTCTGAGTGGCCTTAGTGACACTGTCCTGCCTCTCCCTGATCTGATATTAGATTCTTTCATCTTCAAACAGCTCATATCCAGCTTTTTGAGACAGCTTTTATCTTATGCCATTAATTAAAAATCAACGATGAAGTGATATTTTGATGCATTAATCTTTTCTTCTGTATTATCACATCAATGAAAGTGGGGCCCTTCCTATTTACTTTGGCATCCATTGAAGGCTCACTTGATAGAAAATGAGCTCTTAATAAATTAATTAATGGATAACTTTTCCACTTCCTCCTAGGCATAATTAAAATTTGTTTAAAAAAGAACCATATGAGCAAAGTGTCAAAGGTTAACAATAATTCTATTTAAAACAATAGCAAATGTTAACTAATTATGAAAAGACAACCTTCAATTTAAAAGTCTAGCTTTTAATTATTTCTAGGACAATTTGTGTTTAATTTTACCTGCCTTGCTCCTGACTGTATATGACAGATTTTTACTTTAATTATACAGCCAGTGAATGAGAATACCTTTCTCCTCTTGTCCTTTTCTTCTTGGTACTTTTTGAATTGGACATAAACAGTCACTAGTGTTAGAAAGTTTTCTTATAAATGCTAGTCTTAAATAATTGGTGCCTACCAAGTGATGAAGGCTTGCTCGCCTCTCTGCTGCCTTTGTGCATAGTAGTAAGCAGGGAATCTAGTTTTTGGAAAAGCCCACCAAATGCAATGTCTACATTTTCTGCCATTCTCTATCTGGTAAGTGGTTATTTACTGTCTGCAGCAGTAAGATTCTGTGGTTTAACAAAACACTTCTTTGCTTAAGTGGCTTAAAACAACCACCACTTAGCTCATGATTCTGTAGGTTAGTTGGCAATCTAGTCTTGGCTCAGCTGGGTGATTCTTCTGGACTTGGCTATAACTACTTTTCTGTGTGTGGTCAGCAGCCAAGTTGACCGACTGTTGGATATTTTCATATGACCTTCACTGGAGCAGTTCATTTCTTCTCCACTTATTTCTACTTCTTGCAAACAGCAGGGAAGAGTACTAAGAAGTAGCAGAAGCATGCAAATCTGTTTAAGGCCAAGACTCAGAACTGGCATGTTGTCGATTCTATAAATCAAATAAGCTCTTAGAAAACGTAAGACTCAGAAGGAATGTAGGGAACTAGAGTTCACATCTTTATGGGAGGAACTGCAAAATAATATTACAAAGGGCATGATGCAGATAGGTCATTTTTGTAACTTACACACCCTAATCTACTCTCTCAGAGTTAATTTTTAAAACCTAAATGCTTATTAGTTGAATTTCTAATTCTAAAAAACCACAGCCAATTTCAACTTCTTGTCAATAAAAGTCAATGAAAGA
Source organism: Uromys caudimaculatus (assembly GCA_028551405.1). NCBI lineage: Eukaryota > Metazoa > Chordata > Mammalia > Rodentia > Muridae > Uromys > Uromys caudimaculatus. The sequence continues at coordinate 37,049,371 of CM052701.1, read as the reverse complement.
AGCCATGTATGCAGGATAAATGCAGTTTTCTATTTTATAAGAGAGAGAAGTGATGAATTAGTTTGGAGGTGCTACAGTCTAAGACAAGGAAAACAGTAATGATTTTGTGTTACCTCATCTAGCTTTGATATGAGGGTTTGTGCCTAGTCTTATTATGCCATGGCCTAACTTGTTATGCCATGTTCAATTAACAACCCTAGGTGGAGTGCTCTTTTCTCAAGGGAAGCAGAGGAGGAGTAGATATGGGGGAGAGGTGCAGTGGGGGTACACCAGGAAGAGTGGAGCAGTGGTACTGCAACATGGATACATTGTATGAGAGAATAAATAAAAATTGTTAATAAAATACTATAAAAATGAGTGTATATATTCCTCCATCCACACTTTTTTCTTCTGCATATATGAGGACCCAAGTTGTCACTCTTCTGTCTTCTGCCATGTTGAATATACTTAAGCTTTTAGCAATAACTGACTGTTTTAAGATAAATGTGGTAAATAGAATTTCAATTTTTAGAGAAATCTAATGCTTGAAGCTTTTGAGATACAAATAAAATCCATGATGGTGAAAGGACAGAGTTACCTATGCATTTGAACAGAGAACCTTACTTAGCACCTAGATACCTCTTCTGCCGATTTCCCCCCCTAAGAATGCAACTCTTTCTCATGCAGCTAAAAATTCATACAAAGCATTTTCTACTTTCATTAAATAAAGAATGGAGGTTACAGTACAGGGTGTGCAGTTTTAATAATGCTAGTTACTATATTCTGGTTATGTGTTTTAGACTGGCTTGTGTTTTGTTTTATGTCTGTATTTTCTTGATTATTGTCAACATTATATGCCAGTTTTCCCAGGCTTCCAAGCAGTTTTTAGAATTACTTGAGAATAGAATCCCTGTAATTGATAATTGCCTTTTCCTAGTCTGTTTTCTGTTGTAACAAATTACCACAAACCCAGTAATTTATAAAGAAATGTATTAAGCTCATAGACTGGACACTGGAAGTCAAAGATCCAGTAGCTGTTTGGCTGAGAGACACTTGCTGAATCATACAAAGTGAACTAATTAACATACACAGAACAGTGCATAGAAGGGACAAAGCAGAGTCAAGCCTTGACTCATGAAAACCTGTTTTTATCCATTGTCACAAGAATTAAACCCAACTTGTAAATCCTTCTTAATGACATGATAAACCCTTATATGCCCCGTGTCCCAGCACTGCCACAGTAGGAATCAAATTTCTATGAGTTATGGAAGAAATAACCCATATCCAAATACCACAATTTCCTTTAGCTAATAAGTACTATTTTTACTAAGTTAATCTGCATCATTTGTCATTGGTTATAATTAAGAGTCCTACCCTGATGATTTAGGTGTCACTGGTCCCCTTAAATCTCTCCAGACTACATATACAGCACCACAGTAAACACATCAAGGTAGGTATCTCTGATTTCAGTTCTTTGGGATAGATTTCCAGAAATGGAAGAAGGTATGTATTTAGTTTTTGAGTAACGTTTCATACTGTTCTGCAAAATGGGTAATACAGATTTACCATTTACTATGTATTAAAAACAGACTTTTCTCCATAGCCTCACTGCCATTGACAATATTTAATTTGTATTTTGATTAAACATTTTAACTGCAATGAAATTTTATGTCATTTTTGTTTCTATGTACATTTTTATAGTGCCTAATTATATTGAGCATTTTACTGGGATTCTTTATATATAACATGTGTTAATCTATGGTCAGATAAACAGTTGACAAATATTTTATCCTGTTGTGTAAGATCATCTTTTTCACCCTGCTTATTGTTTTGTTTGCTGCATAGAATCCTTGTAGGTTGTTGGTAATCCCATTATCTTGTTTCTTTTATTTCCTGTATGTTTGGTGTTATAAATTAATTGCATACACACACACATGTATGTACATAAATACACACACACACTATGGATGTGTGTGTGTGTGTGTGTGTGTGTGTGTGTGTGTGTGTTAAGGTCTCTATTCCACTTTGAGTTGGCTTTTGTACAAGGTTAGCCAAGTTCCAATCTTCTGTGTTTAAAATCTAGTTTTTCTAACACCATTTAGTGAATAAGTTATCTGTCTTTTATTCTATGTAGTTTTGGTATCTTTGCTGAGAATCACTTGTCTATGGATATGTGGATTTATTTTTGTTCCATTAATTTGTCACTGTGTCTATGTGCTACTACCAAACAATGTGTTTGATATGGATCTGTAATGCATTTTTAAGTCAGTATGGAAATGCTTCCAACGTGGCTCTTTTTGTTTAAGATTATATTGGGTATACAGAGTCAATCTGTTTCCCATGAAAAAATGATTATTTTTTCTTAGTTCTGTAAGAAGGCAATTTGTATTTTGATAAAGATTGCATTGATTCTGCAAATTTCTTAGAGTAATATGATAAGCATTGTAATAATATTAATTTTTCTAACACTGAGTATGAGAAACCTTGTGTGTGTGTGTGTGTGTGTGTGTGTGTGTGTGTGTGTGTGAATGTATGAGTGTGTGATTATGTGCCCCTTCACTTTTCATTGCCAAAGCTTTTTACTTTTCTTTGTAGAGCATTTTTCACTTATGTGGCCAAATTTATCCATGAATACTATAATTTTTGTTGTGATCATGATCATGTTGGGTCTCCATAGTGTTTCAATACACATGAGTGAAAAGCAAAGGTAAGTTTACGCAGAGATCCATCACTGCGCTGATAGACCTATCTCCAGATACTGCATCCATAAGTGGTTATTAGGGTCTCCTGACTTTCCTCCCTCACAGTAACTGCCAACAAAATAATTACTGTCTCTAGGTACTGATTCTTATTTCTCCCACTCCTCACAATCTCAAATGTAACATTTTATAACCACTAAATAATTTATATGAAGGTAGACTATTAGTAGTCCCACAACTCAAGGGGAGAGCCCTGACAGATTAAACCAAGTCTAGACTGGTAGAGAACATGTCTTTGTTCCATCTGATATATACATATTCTATCCTTTAAAAATCATTATTTGCTATAGAAACCAACTCCAAATGTTAGTAGCTTCAACTAATATATATATAATTCACCTTACTTCATTGTGGCTTCCTATGTACCAAGCAGTTGTTCAAAGACTCATCCTTCTTCCATTGTGAGTTCCTCTTTCTTTTGTTTTTCAGCATGCTCTTTGGCTGGTAAGGCTTCAAATAACAGTTCCAGAAGTGAAGACCTTGGCTTCACAAATATTGCATTAAATAAATCTAATATATTTATGCAACAGGGACTAGACAGTAAAGGTGACCTACTTGTTCAAGTATGAGTGCAGAAGAGACCTTAACTACATTAATACTAAAAAGGCCTGTGAAGAAGCAGAGCTAGGAAGGTGTCATGAGTACAAGTACCTGTGTAGATGACTATTTTCCCATATTCTGTGTCCCCATACTAACTAGGCAAAGGGCTCTTAAGAGTAAAATGATGGGGTCATAGTAACTAATACAGTAGCCCTGGAATAAAAAATAGTTGCTCTAGATAGACAAGGTACAAGGACATTTAGTTTTCATTGACTCTGAGGCAATCAAGAAATAATGTGTGTTAATAAACATATATTAAATTCTAACCTGGTAGTAGATAAGTCATAGAGCTACAGAATAGGAAAAAAACCCAAATTGTGTATGGGGAGGAGTGTAGGGCTAGTAAGTTTTATGAGCTGAATCTGAATGTCTCTCTCCTTAGCCCCTCAGAATACTCACAGACTCTAAAGAGGTAAAAGTTCTCATCCTGACTTTAAGTTCTTTTTGCTTTCTCTTTTCTACTTATTTTCCACAGCAGAGAGACAACCTACCTTGATACTGTTTCATCTGAAACACTAGGTGTATACAAAAGTCTGAGATTTTTCTAGGCTACCTACTGGATCTCAGGCTGATGCTGGGTCATGACCTGAAAGTTAAATCGCTGTTGGCCTCAGGAGACTGTGATTTTTGCCTCCAGTAGGGGCAGTTTATGGGGATGGTTGATTCATCCACAGTGCCTGACCCTTTGGTCTCAACTGGAACAAATGTGAAGGCAATTCTCCTCCAGAGCAGGTATTATCTGAGCTTTGCACTATAACTGCACAACTGGAGTTGGCTGGGGAACTGGGCAGTGGTTTAACTTTGCCCATTACCCCCTTCCTCACTTCTTTACAGGTGCATATTTCATGCCCCAGAACATCCTCTGGTCAAAGTTCTTCTGGACTGGAAGTCCATTTTCAGGTGATGTGGATGCAGACAGGATGAAATACAAAATCTAAATAAATACTGGTGTTGAGACAAGGCAAATATTGCAGCCACCCATCCCTCTCCTGTTGGTCCCCACCCTCCTTTTGTGCAGGCTTATTTCCTGCTCCAAGGTGTAGATGAGGAAAGAGATGGAAGTGGAGGGGAGCACACAGAGGCTTTCATGAACCCCTACTGCTTTTCTGCTTTCTCCTGTTCTTGCAGATCTCCCACTTCTGCCTTCTGTTAATGCTAATTCTAAGTCTAAAAATAGATTTTTCTTCTTTGCAAGGCAGCACATAACATCCTTCAAAATTTTCTTCTGTTCAAAGTTTGTGGTTTTCTCTGTCTTACTGAAATCTCCTTATGTTGTAAGAAAAAGTCAGAAACCACACTGTGTCCATGCACTCATGGACAAGCACACGTGCATGTGTTGTGCATGTAGGAACTTATTTGCACTGGGATCTCAGAGCACTGTGAAAGAATTTGGAATATGAGTAGGCTTCCTATTTCCCTCCAACTTCAGTCTCTAGGTCGCATCATCTTTTAAAATTATCCAGGTATTCTAGATGACAGAGTTTTTTTACTGTAATTTTAAATTCATAAGCACCATTTCTCAAACACTCCGATGTTTCCCTAAGGTTCTGGAGACCTAAGACTATAGCCACACACGAAATGAGCATCTTCAACTCCAGATTGCTGTAGGTATAAAATCCACAGGCAGATTGTCCCCCAGGAAATGCTGCCAGCCAAGCCATTTCACTGGGGATGGAACTTGGGAGAATGGTGAGTCATGTAACTGAGAAGAAAGTGGCTGATGGCTAGAACATAATGAGCCAAACACCCTTAGAGTATAAGAATGCGAGACACACATTCGTGGGCCATTTTCAGCCTCTCACAGCCTGCTGACTTTTGTTAAGAATCTATCTTTAACCCCACATCATTAGAATTTTCACCAAGATACATTGCATGTTACATAAGAGCAGTGTCCCTGAAAAGTGCTTATGTGTTGATCTTCCCACCATCCACTGAATCTCTCTGTTCTACAGAGAGTCCAGGAAATGAAGTCCTTCCTCAGTTGGGGGGGCAGTTGGTATGAGCTCTGCAGCTCCAGTCCTGTGGCTGGGAATGCAGATGACACTGGCCTTTCCTTGTCTGGCTACACAATGTGATCCTTTCTCTAACACTTAAGAGAAAAGCATCAAGGAAAAGCAAGCCAGGTTCAGCGATTTCCTGGCTGCCGAGTTGTCCTACTTTCTTTCTTAGACTTCTTTGTGGCTCTTGTTGTCTTCCCAGTCACAATACGTGATAATAAGGGCTTGGGTCCATGTGTCTGCTCTCACTGAAGCCATGTGAGAAAGTAGTCTCTCTCTTCTCTAGGATCTTGGAGCGCAACACATCTTCACCTTTATGCCTGACCAGGTTCTAAAGATCCACCTTTTGCCTTTCCTTCCCTACTAGCATACCCTCTGCACTGCAGCTTAAAGAGCTTCCTGTAGAGGCATTCACGTTTTTTGTTTTTGTTGTTTTGTTTTATTTGGATATATTATTTATTTACATTTCAAATGTTATCCCCTTTCCAGGTTTCCCCTCCTGAAACCTCCTATTCCATCCTCCTTCCCCTGCTTCTATGAGGGTGCTCCCCTACCCACCCACCCACTATCACCTTCCCACCCTGGTATTCCCCTACACTGGGGCATCAAGGATTCACAGGGCCAAGGGCTTCTCCCATTGATGCCCGACAAGGCCATCCTCTGCTACATATGTGTCTCAAGCCATGGGACCCTCCATGTGTACTCTTTGGTTGGTGGTTTAGTTACTGGGAGCTCTGGGGGGTCTGGTTGGTTGATATTGTTGTTCTTCCTATGGGGTTGCAAACCCCTTCAGCTCCTTCAGTCCTTTCTCTAACTCCTCCATTGAGGACTCGGTGCTCAATCCAATGGTTGGCTGCAGGCACCTCTGTATTGGTCAGGCTATGGCAGAGCCTCTCAGGAGACAGCTTTATCAGGTTCCTGTCAGCATGAACTTCTTGGCATCCAAAATAGTGTCTGGATTTGATGTCTGTATATGGGATAGATCCCCAGGTGGGGCAGTCTCTGGATGGACTTTAATCCCAGCACTCAGGAAGCAGAGGCAGGAGGATCTCTCTGAGTATGAGGTCAACCCGATCTATCAGAGACAGTTCTCAGACAGCAAGGGCTACATAGAGAAACCCTGTCTCAAAGCAAAAGGGAAAGGTTAGATAATCTCTAAATCAGAGGAATTCCCACCAAACACAGAACCTCTCCAGCAGGAACTATATTCTATAGCTGTGCTTTATGTTTACTCCCTAGCAAAGTCTCGGTACTAGGTATCAGGTTATTGACTTGATTAAATTATTATTAAATTATTTCATACAGCACGGTATCTTCTTCAGTAGAAATAATAAGAAACATTTCAAAACCTGAAATCATATACATACAATAAATATTATACATACGTATATAGTCTGTTGTTTTGTCTACATTGCTTTAAGTGCTCAGCAAGTAGCACATGCTCACCTGCTCAGGAGCCATCTTGGATCCTCGAATAGAAAAACACACACATGCCAGTTAATCTTGAAATGCTTTGGCTAACTCAATGATTGGGCCCTCCTAAACCTTTTCCCGGTATCCCAGGCCCAGTCGGGGAAATGGCCAGTGACAACTTACCTGAAAACTCACATGGCTGATTGACCTTTTCTCCTGCCACTACTATATCCCCTCCTTCTTTTTCAGTTCTGTGGTTCTCACTCAGTCCTACCTGTGCAATTCTGCATCCCACCCTGTGCTCAGCCATCGGCTACTGGCATCTTTATTGATAGATCAAAAACCAATTGGAGGCAAGGACCTTCAACATCAGAAAACAGAGATTCCTGATTAAATCAAAGCATCACAAGCACTCCTCTACATACAGCTACAGCTACAGCTACATTTGTGTGTGTGTGTGTGTGTGTGTGTGTGTGTGTGTGTGTGTGTGTATGTAACAACAATTAAAGGGAAAAAAGTCATGGATTTGAGAGAGAGAGAGCAAAAACGTCTATTTATAAGAAAGGCTGGAGGGATCAAAAACCTGAAAGGATAAAATGGTGTAATTATATCTTAATTTCAAAAAAAATTTAATGCATTTTAGAGATTTTTCCTTAAACATAGTAATATGAAACCATTCAGAGGAAAGTATAATTTGGGATTTTTCCATAGTTCGTCTAGCACTGAATTTCTCTTGAGAAAAGGACTTTGCCTTGCAAACAGCAGTGGGGTAGGACAACAGACATGTCCCGTGTCATAGAAAAAAATATCAGAAGGAAGCAAACGCTGAGCAGTAGGCAGCCAGCCAACATTCTCATTCTTCCTGAGACTTAAAAAGCTGCTCTCTGGTTTTTATTTTTATTTTGTTTCCAGGCCAATGCTTCTGGGTCAATATGTTAATACTAAACTACTTGCATATATTTGCATATTGTGGATATTCTTGAGTCCACAGAAGAAATATTAAAGTTAAAAGGAGTACTTTACACTTTTACTAGGCTTCTGTATTTTAATATTACATAGAAAACTAAACTCTCTTGCTCTCAAATTATTAAAAAATGCAAAATATGGGAAAGTTCAGCAATTATTAATAAAGTCAATGTAGATGACAATGGACGATTGCAACATGAATTATTTAATATATAGGTAATTTTCATAATATTTTAGAGACAAGGTTTTACCCTATATGCATCCAGACTGTTCTGGGACCCATTGTGCAGTGCCTTGAACTCCTGGAACTCCCTATGCCTGGCTTTTCATCAATTCTTTCTCCCTTCTCTTCCAAGTTTTTTTTTTTTTGTTGTTGTTGTTGTTTTTTGTTTTTTTGTTTTTTTTTTAATCAATTTGCTGACAAGAAAGAAATATACATATACAACTGAGAAGAAGGGCCATTAACAAGTGAGGGAACCCCCCACAATTTTATAGTTATTTCAGTGGAACTTTGCTGGTATTTCATTTATTTACATGTATATGTGACCTGTATGTGTGTACATACAAGACCCAAACACAGCATTGACATCTTTGGCTCATGAGGCAGCATAAACACCACTGTGTAACAAATGTGTGCTTTTTAATATTTAGATTTCTAAATTTCCCTCCAGTTTTGCTTTTTACGCCTAAGCAAGTCACTTTGTGTGTTTGGAAACATGAGCATGGGGAAGGGGGCAGTTGCTCATCACAGCAGAAGCAGCATCTGAAGTGCGCAGAGTAAAAATGCAAACATTCCTGCTCGGATTCTAACTTTTTACCTTATGCTTTCCATCCGTCCCTGTCTTCTCCCTTCCTTCCTCTCTTTCTCTTCCTTTATCCTTCCTCCTTCTCTCTTCCCCCTCTTCATCTAGTTGAATCAGCACAAATCTTTTTTTTATTGTTTTCTCCTAATTAGGACCCAACTAGGAATTCTAGGCATCTGTTTAACAGGCCCTGTCTGTTTGTATCCCTCAATACTTGAGAATCAGAAAACTAATTATGATGAGGCAGGCATTTGCACAGCCATAGCTCACATCTCTGAAGAAAAAATATTACATTTTAGAATTAGGGTGGTATTTTAAAAGTGTGTATAATCCTAGGCCTGACCATGGTGTCAGCCTCTACAAAGAATATCATTTTCTCCTCTAAACCCAAATCTTCAGTACAGGCTTTGAATATAGAAACTTTCCCCCTCCATCAGAAAGACAGGGCCAGTTTCAATGGCTTTTCATCTCCTGATGTAATGGAATCATTGCAAACTCACTGCTTTTGCTTCTTGGTAGGCAAAGCTGAAGCAAGCACATTAGGTACATCACAGAGTTTGGATGGCACATGCCCTGCTTTGAATGGCATTTCTCAAGCAGGGGTATGGAATAAGTCAACTCATTTGTAGAGGTTTTTAAAATGTGATTGTATTTTTAGCATTTCCAATCTGAATTCAGATTTAATGCTGCAGCTCTGGATCTGACATTTTAGTGTAAATCAAATTTTCTGAGGAGGAAAACGAAGGGTTCTTCTCATGGATACCCAAGCGGTTCTCTGATGAGGACGGTCTTCATCGCCATGAGACGGGAATGCTGTCACTCCTCACACCTATGAGCTGTCAGGTCTGGATTCAGTGTTGCTATGACACCTAAACCCCCTATCTAGGCTGATGAGTCATGCCAGTGCAGAGTTGTCAAACTAATACAAATCAGCCTCTGGGCTCTTAAAGATTTACTCAGCAGAATTGGAGAGGCAGACCACAGCCGAGTACAGGCCTTAGGCATAACCATTAAGTAGGAGAATCTACTTCTACAAAACCCATTTCTGCTTTTCTAGAACTTAGACTCTTCAGCCTATTTCTGTCTCAAGTTTTCTCTTTTACTTCTCCCTAAAAGCTGTTGTACTTATCCGAGCTAACAGGCGAGGTACCCTTTATTAGGGGATATCTGTAAGCTGATGTTTGCAAACAAGAAAGAAATATTTCCAAGGATGAAAGAGGACTCAGTGCCCAGTGATTAACCTTGAAACTCAGGCACAACACTTGCCAGCTCTTTTTCCATCTACCTCTCCCAGTCACACCCAAGCTATGCCTGTATAACTATACATTCTCGTCAGTACAACACTGTTCCCTTTATACCATCTCTCAACTAGCACAGGGTACCATTTCTTTCCGAAGGCTCTCTGTTGGCTATGATGCTCCTAACACCATATGAATGATTACTTTTATTTTTGTGGGTCTAGCAATAGAACCCCAAACGTTGCACAAGCTAGACAAGAACTCCATTGCTAAGCTATAACCCTAGTACTTAAAAATTATTATTATTATTATTATTATTATTATTATTATTATTATTATTATTATTATTTTGGAGTAGAGGGATGCAGCTGAGACTAGGTTTTTTTTTTATATAACGCAGGCTGCTCATGAACTCACTATGCAGACAAGACAGGATTTGCATTGAACCAGCCTCTGAATTCCAGGATTACAGGGCTGAGATACCATGCCCAGTTTTGCAACATGCATTTAAGTAAATTATAGTTAAGTAAAACTTAAAATTCAGCTTCTAACTATTAGTAGCCAGATTTTAAGTGCTCAGTGGTCACATGTGGTTACAGTCTACTCTGTCAGCCAGGGCAAACAGAGAGCATTCCCTTCATCTCTCATTATGTTGCTGCATACTGCAAGAGCAGAATGACAAAAGGCCTCTTCACAGCTCCCACCAAGCTATGTGTTGCTTACCCTCCTCTCTCCATCTCCCTTTTATCTTGTAGCTTGAATGTTCTTTTCAAAATGAAGGTCAGCATCCATCCTACAAAGATGCCTGCATTCTCTTAGGATATTAAGACTGAAGCATCATTCCAACCCGCTCTTCCCTGGCTTTCTCTGCCTCAACCACTGGGTCTCACTTGCTGATTTTGCTCACTTCTGCCTCAGGTATCTGTGGCTCCCGTGTCTTTCCTCTGTCCTTATCTACCTACATTTGCTTCACTTTGTAGGCCAACCATCCTTTCCTCTGGGAGGCTCAATTAATAGCTGTTAAATGAGTGATTTACCAACATGAAGACATTGCCAGAGGTTGAATGCCAGATCCTGGGGCATCTAGGTAAAATATGTCATCAATCACCTGGTGAAATGAAAGAATCCAGTACACTGGAGCTGCTTTTAACTAGAACTGTAGTTGAAAAGAAAGGAAACTGGCCTCAAGCTCTGATCTTGACTCAAAATCCATCCTCACATCTTGTTGAGGGGCAGTGTACAAGGAAGAATTACGTGGCATCTCCAGCATAGCCACTCCTTGCTAAATGCTACCATTAGGGACCTGCAGTTATTCCCTGACTGAGCCATGTGATACAGAAATGGTTAGGAGATTTTGAAGATGCTAAAATCACCGATAAGCTGACTTTGTACTAATTGAAAGAGAAAATAGTTTAGGGTGAACCCTGCTTTAATAAGTTTTGCTCTTAGAGGAGCGTTTATGACTACCTCCAGTAGATAGACAGGGCCCCCAGTTGAGGGATGGGACCACTCACCCATCTCAAAATTTTTAACCAAGAATTGTTCCTGTCTAAAGGAAACTCAGGGACAATGGAGCAGAGATTGAAGGAAGGCCATCCAGAGACCACGCTATCTTGGGATCCATCCCATCTGCAGACACCAAACTCCAACACTATTACTGATGCCAAGAAGTGATTGCAGACAGGAGCCTAGTATGGCTGTCCTTTGAGAGGCTCTGCCAGCATCTCTCTTCAGTCAGATGCTCACAGCCAACCATCGGAATGAACCCAGAGACTCCAATGGAAGAGTTAGGGGAAGGACTGAAGGAGCTGAAGGGGATTGTAGCCCCATAGGAAGAACAACAGATCAACTAACTGGATCCCCCAGAGCTCCCAGGGACTAAACCACCAACCAAAGAGTATATATAAATGGGTCCATAGCTCCATCTACATATGTAGCAGAGGATTGCTTTATGTGGCATCAATGCGAGGGGAGGCCTTGGTCCTGGGGAGGCTTGTTGCCCCAGCATAGGGGGATGCTAGAAGGGTGAGGAAGAAGTGGGTAGGTGGGTGGGGGAGCACCGTCTTAGAGGTAAAGTAGAGGAGAACTGGAAATGTAAATAAATAAAACAACCAACTAATAATAATAATAATAATAATAATAATAGCAACAACAAAAAACAACTTTAAAAAATAAAGAAGTGCTTATAACCCAAGAAGAAATTACAGAGAATTCAGATCCTCTGTCCCAGGTGGAAGAAAATTTTCCACATGTAGAAAATATCACCACACAGAGAAGAGTGTACAGCTTGGGGGAGCTGATAGATTGGCCCTACAGCAGTTACAACCATCTACCATGTACTCACAACCTGAAGATATGTAGGATCCACCAAGTCCCAGATGGTAACCTCTGCTCACCCAGTTTTTATTTTTCTCCTTTTAGCCTGGGGACAAACACTCTACCACTGAGCTACGCTGTTCATCATTAGTCAATATAGTTTTTTCTTTTCTTGTTTATTAACACACATTAATTATACAAATTAATGGGTTTAACTCTGAAAAAAATACATGTTTACTTGTGAGCACTTCAAATAATTAGATCCACTTGTCAGTTTAAAAACAACTTTGGTATTTATTGAAGGAACACTAACGCAAACCACATTCTAAGACAGTAACAAGAAGAAGAATGTGGTCCCAAGTCACTTGCAATTTCTATGGGTATTAAAGTCAAAGATAACTAGCACATTTATGATCGCTTGCTTTCATTTATAATTGACAGAAATGTTAGGCTTCCAATTCTGATCAGTGAAGATGAAGATATTTTGTTTGTCATGCTAACATGACTACTCCCTGGCATTCTTTTTTATTATATTTTTTTTAACTTGAAGTACCTGCCTAGAAAGCAGTCTGAGACAAAGTTTATGATTCCCCCCCTGTAATGCCACCTTTACCACAAAGGGTAATTGCTGTGATTTTCCACTCAGACCACTAGCTCTGCACTCCTTTGTGTGTGTGTGTGTGTGTGTGTGTGTGTGTGTGTGTGTGTGTGTGTGTGTGTTAATTTGAAGGCTGTATTTTCAAACGTATACATTCTTGTGGAAGTATTTTGTTCATTTTCAGATGCTCAGTTGAGAAGGTTATAAGCTGTCTCCTAGATCCATATTTTCCACCTGCTTCACTCTCCCAAGGAGTCCCCAGTGGGTTCCAGTAGTGAAGCCACTGACATTGGACTCTTGTACACACCCTTAAAAGGGCCTATCCTCTAGTTTATTCCCAGTTCATTTTCCTTTAATTACACAAATTACTTGATTCGCATATGTGATTCGTGTTGTCTTGATTATTCAGAATTAACCCGAACATAACACAGCTGCTCCACGATAAGTTTGGGTATACAGGCTGGGTTTTTCTGTTTCTCTGAGCAACAGTGCCTCAGGGAGGCCAGTATCTCTAATATTAGTACAAAGACAGGATTCCAAGCTCAGACCTTCCTCTGCCTACACCTGTCGAACCCAGATCCATTCACTATTCTGTATCCTAGAGATGGCTGGAAATGTACTTGTGAAAACTTTTTCTACCCCCATCTCTGTTCATCATCAGAGTTATAAATGGATGTTCTCTGTTCCGTGTTGAGCTGTAAATCAATGTAATATGTTTCTCAATCATTTATTCATTTATTTCTATACTCATCTGCAAAAATTACTGAGTGTGTAGCTTTAGAATTTACAGAGAATTAAAAAGCTTGTGATGCATCTCTTCCCTCTTTGGACTCATCTCTGTTTCTATTTTTTCCATAGATTGGTTACCTCCCTAGATTTACATAGCACAACTATTATTTCTTGATTTATTAGCTTTCCATGAAGTCTGTTGACATATCACTTTGAAAGTTAAGGACATTACACACTGCATCTACAATCCCATTTTCCCATGGATGCAAGTCTTATAGCTGCATCTCTAGTGCAAGTTCTTTTTTTTTTTTTTTTTTTTTACTGTGCTTCAATTACATTTACATCAGCACTGCATTTTTCTGCTTTACTTTTCTCTTTCCTATTTTACTTTCTTGTCAGATATGTATTTACTCTCATATTATCAACCACACCATTATTTACTTTCACATCTAGAACCAAATGAATACGTTTTGACTATTACTGCAGATTAGTTCTGAAAGTTTGGAATTAGCAAAGAATTTTCACCTACTTTAAACCATCAAAATACTTCTCAGTTATGGACACAGTTGTGGCTAGAACTAGAGCTCTAATTTGGTGAGCTGCTGGGTTACTTTAAAGTGAGCACCAACCATCATGTCTAAGCAATCGTCATATTATGCATGCTCTTGATTAAGTTCATGCTTAACTTTTCATTGTTATATAGTACGCATTATGTATCAGAGGATAATTTTTATTTCTCTGAGATTTTACTTGTATCTTATTTGATCTTAAATGAAAGAAATACAATTTTTTTTCTGTCTCTGATTTCAAAGGCCCTCACCAAACCCATTAAGTCAAAATTTATGTGGGTAGAACTTTAGTGTAGGTTTATGAAAGATCAAAATGTTCTTGAATCTCTACACAATGAAAGTAGGCCTACTTATGAGAGGAATGATGGTTGTCGCAGGCATTCTACCTTTGCCCCACATTTCCCAACCCAGGAAGAAGGAGTTCAGTGGAAGGAAGTCCGAGAATGTACACCCATTCTACATACATGCCTTAGATGATGCTCTGTGTGCAGCAACCATAAATAATAGGATATAATTACTCTTTTCTTTGGGTGCAAATGACAATTTCTGCTCTCATTGAAAAGGTTTCTTAACAATATCAAACAACTTGATGTTAAAAGTAAATATTGCTTAAAATATAAATCTTCAAGAACAAAGACCTCCTTGTCCTTTAGTGTGACTTATGACCATGATTCCTTGTTCCCAAGATAATTCTTGAATTTCTTCAGAATTCTTTTTGGTAAAGAAATTTTCAGAAGATAAATCCATACTTTACTTCTTAAGTGAGATAATCAGTTTCTGTTCTAAACTCACTGAAACTTTGTAGCTGAGGTAGACTTTCCCCTGTTTTGGTGTGAGTATCACTTGTAAATGATCCCCAGGCTGAAGTGAAACAGAACTGTTAATGCATTTTTGATGAGTATTAAAATTTCATGAAAAATAAAAACGTATGATAAATATGCAAAGGAATCTGGTTTGAGTTTCTAATTGTGTGTGTGGTATATCTATGTGTGTGTGTGTAGGAGGCAGAGGTCGGCTTGAATATCTTTGCCTATAACTCTCTGCTCTGTTTATTATTTTTATCTCTTTTCTTTTTCCATTAGAATTTCATAACATATAAAATGAAATATGGTTCTATCTACCACGTGTATTTTCCCTTAAAGCTCCTCCCAACATTATCGTTGTCATACACATATATACATTTGTGAGTGTGTGTTTGTGTGTGTGTGTGTCTTACTAAATACAGTTAGTGCTGCTCATATGAGCATGTATA
This sequence comes from Uromys caudimaculatus, assembly GCA_028551405.1. NCBI lineage: Eukaryota > Metazoa > Chordata > Mammalia > Rodentia > Muridae > Uromys > Uromys caudimaculatus. Next base: position 37,034,152 of record CM052701.1, on the reverse strand, counting down.
TAGGGCCATCCACAGGACCATAGGGAATATACAATGATCACGTCCTCAAAAAATAAAAATAAAAAATAAGTCCCCCTGACCACGTAACCTTCCACTGCCTATTGTCTCTCAATAATGGGTGGAGTGAGTCCAGTGATCTTCTACCCCTTCTATGTGAAAATTTTGTCTGGCTTGATTTTATATATCTCTTGTGCAGTAATCCACAGCTGCTGTGAGTTCATGACTGTAATACCCATGTCATGTTCTGAAGGCAGTATTTCATAGTGCTCCTCCTGTCTTGCATTCATTGTTCTGTGTGCCTTGTCTTCTGAAATGTTTCTGTAAGTAATAGCTGGGTGGAGGGTAGTTAATATAGAGGTCCTGTGTAGGGCTGAGCACTTAGTCTCTCATTATCAACACTTTGATCACTTTTGCATCTCTCTTTTGGATGATGTCCCTGCAAAATGAAGCTTCTCAGATCAATGTTAAGAACATACCAGTCTGTGGGTCTAAGACTAAATATTTAGAAGGCAATTTGAGAGCATAACAATTTAGCAAAATAACAATAGTAGATTCTACCATAGAGCCTATGATCATGGCTTTTGTTCAGTATTACAATACTAAGCATGACATTCCTTCCTCTGGAGCAGGCTCAAATTCGATAAGAAAGCACTTGTTATCCCATAATGGTCACACTTCCATTGTACCAGGAGGCAAAACTTGCCTGACAGGTGAGTACTGCAGCAGCATGCAGGGTCCAGCAATGGATAAGACCACTCACGTCTTTCTCCCTGCCTAACTTGCACAGTACAATCCATCACTGTGAAATCTAGCCAGGAGGAAGTTTCCTGTTGGGCTTGAGATTAATTTCTCTATGTCCTGCAGGTAAAGTTTGTTGTATCTTCAGAAATAGGGTCTTTCCATTTACTTAGGTTGGATAGCAAAGGGACATCACATGCATCAAGAAGGTATCTCTTGCTAATTATAATTTTCATTTAACAATCCAGATCTTCTGGGAAGAACATCGTCTCATGCAGAGTAATTATGCTTAAATTCCCTATTATTTTATTTTTAAAGTTCTATTTTGAAACTATCTTACTAATTAGTGGCATTTTATAAGGATCCCTGTGTTGGATAACCTCACCCAGTACCTCTTCCTCTGCTCTATTTAATCACCACTTAATCTTCTGACCTTCCTCACTTTACTCTTTGTGACAGCATCTCTCCCTGAACCTGGTGTTTGTCATGTCAATTAGACTCTTGGTCGTAAGTCTTCTGGGACTACCTGTCTCCAGCCTCATCACTGGTATCTCAGACTTGGCTGACTTTTACATATCATCCAAACATAAGCCTCTATGTTTGTGCAGCAAGCACTTTTCATACCCAGTCATCTCTCTATTTTGTTTGGATTTCTCTGTATTAAAGTTATCCCCTCTCTGAATCTTTCTCCCTTACCTTACAAAGAATATCATAAATCAACCTTCTTTTTACATTAGGGAAAGTCTATTTGAAAAAAAATATCTTTGTGTCTATAAATTGTCAGGGGTCAAATGAGTAGAAAATGATTTATAATCTGGAAAAAACAAAAGCTAATAAGGACATTTTCATTAAATGCCCCAAGAAACTACAGATGTTTGAATAAATTTTACTGATTGCTTTGGCCTGACCTGTTTTCACTGCCCCTTATGCAGACAACAGAAATCCTTTCACTCCTTGCATCCCATGTTATCAGGTTCATACTAGGAGATTTTTGTAGAATCCATGGCTTTGGCATTAATGCATTGTCCCCTCCTCCCCTTCTCCTGTCCCCCACCTGCTGACAACAGCTCTCTATAAAACTCCGTGAGCAGGAAAATGCAGTAAGACTTTCCTTCATTAAATAAGACAGCCCATCCAGGTCACTCACACAGCTCAATTTAAATAAATTGAATCAACGGATACCTATTAGCTACTTGTCCTTGAACTAAGATAATACAGGATGTTCAGGTGTCACTCTGAGAAAGAATTAGGAGACTAAAAAATTTGCACAATGTTCCAAAAAATGCTATTGTACAGAATTTTACTTTAATAGGACTAAAGAAATATCCATTACTCTTAATAACTAGGCACGTTTAACTGCAAAGAACATAGGATGTCATTGGAGCAAAGCTTTTAGAAAGTCAGAACATTAGAATATATTTATCAGTGTGATTTATTTTTGCATTTTTCTTAAAATGAAGTGCCCTGAATGAGACTTATGAACAATTGCTAGCCCCAGATACCCGAGTCTCTGTTACCTCCTAGGAAAACTGGTGTAGGAATGAGGTCTTAAGGGAATTGGTAAGTCAAACAAACCTTTAGGCTGATTCATGTTTGGGAGTTATTTATAAGAGTAGCATAAACATTGTTTGATTAAACAGAGCTTAAATTTGGTTCAAGTAGATAATTACTGCACTATCCGTTTTTTTGTTTTTGTTTTTTGGGTTTTTTTTTTTTTTGATGACACGTTTGTTCTAGCAATTTTCTTTCCTATGTACTTTAACACAAGCTGCATCTTCCTGTAGTTAATTTATACGTTGCCATAATTATCATGTTATCCTACATTTCCCGCTGTTTTAAACTCCAGTCTCTATCTGGGAATATAGGATGATCTCATGCCAGTTATTTGGCCACTGAAATGTGCAAGAACATGTGCTGTGCATGACTTCTAGGTTGCAGCTGTTGGTGATGTTGGATGTTTTCTTTGTTTCTTGCATCAGTGCTCATAGAAGCAAAGCATTGATACAGACTAGAAAGAGATTCCTGGCCCATGACAGATTTATGATAAATGATCAATGGCTTTGTACTAAACCACTGAAAGTTTGGGGTTACTTCCATTACTCAATAAGAGCAACTGCTTCTCTCTTTATTGAAACAAACTTTTGCAGTCTCTCTATTTTTAGAATACATATGGGGATTATTCTTGATAGACGCTCAGAGTTACTTTACAAAATGTATTGACAGTTGGAAAGTTGTGAGCTGGAGTCCAGATGTTGACCTGTCAGGAGCAGATAAATATATGCTTCATGAGTTTCTCTAATTAATGGAGAGGAGCCATATAATATAATGGAAATCAGGCTTAGCACAAAGTTCTCTTGGGACCTCTGTTTGTGATTATTGTAAGAAACAAATGTATAAAACTTAATTACAATTTACTAATTGCTCTTGGTCACTCCTATGCCTCATTTCCACATTGATAAAGGTTCACAGTGATTACTTTGACAAAAAGAGTTGCTTCAACAAGGCTAGGTGTGGTGTTAGCTACTAAACTATCTTCTTAGAATAAATAGCTGAATCCATTTTTCACAATAAATGTCATCAAACTGTAATGATCAAGATCTCCTCTACCTTTTTCAATTATGGCTTGCATCTATATAGACAATTTTCCAAAGTCCACCAAAAGGAGATACTATTTTCATAAACTGTAGACTTCTTACCTCTTCAGAAGGGAGAATGCTTTAAATCAAGCATCCCTTTCCAAACGAGAAAGGATGGGGAAGGGTATCTGCTTAGTTTGGATATTGCAAAATGCTTCATAAATTAATTAGAACACTTAGTATCTTAGTTAAGGTTTGATTGTTGTAAAAAGACACCATGACCAAGGCAACTCTTATATTGGGACAACATTTAATTGGGGATGACTTACAGTTTTAGAGGCTCAGTCCATTTTCATCATGACATGAAGCATGTCAGTATGCAGGCAGACATGATGTTGGGGGAGTAGAGAGTTCTATATCATTATTTGAAGGCAGCCAAGAAGAGACTCTCTTCTGCACTGGGTGAGTCCTGAGCATAGGAGGCCTCAAATTCCACCTGCGCAGTGACACATTTCCTTCAACAAGGCAATCCTCATCCAATAAGGGCATGCTTCCTTATGGTGACACTCCTTAGGGCCAAGAATTTGAACATATGATCTAGGGGGCCAAACCTATTTAAAGCATCACATTAAGAAACATTTCAGATGTAGTGATAGTATAATAGTCCCCCACCATGGAAGTTCCAGTATGTTCTTATTCTGTAGCAAAGAACTCTTTATTCTCTGCTAAAGTGATTTGGTGGCCTATAGCTTGATGTGTTTGATTTATATAGGTATTTGTCTGTGAAGTAGGAAGGAGGATGAGACTTAAATGATTTGCTAAAGTCTCATGAGAGCTAAAGGTGTAAATACTCCTCAGTAACATAAGCTTCAGTTTCTGCCATTAAGTAGGGAGATGGGTGAGCTGGGGGGCTTCCTGCCTTACTAATCTTTATGAAGTCCTCACAGAGATGGCTAGATACACTTATTTGACTACTTCGCCATTTTTTTTCAAGGCTTGAATTCCTTTAGAAACATTGACTTAAATAGGTATCACTTTCCCATAGTGTGGGCTCTGCTGCTATCAAATAGTGAAATGTCTATGCTTTAGCCTATTGTGTGTATTATATAGACTTTACCTATGATTGATGTGTGAACATATTTTAGTGTTTATCCTATTTTCTTCACTGATATCAGTAACTATGTTGAGGCTCATGATCACTCCTTAATTTATTAAATAGTATTGTGATTCAGAATTGTTAGTTTATACTGATCATTTTTTAAAGTCACACACATATTGGTGTTAAACATTTTATATGGCTCATATATTAGTTGCTATGTCTGAAACTCTAAGAACTTAAAAAACTACATGATGATGTATCAACAATTTTTTTGTGAATATAATATTTTTGTTCATCTACAAAAGTTCATTGTTGCTGTTCTATCCTACTTTAGCAAACAGCTTGTTGTGCAAAGAGAACCTAGAAGGCATATCTGTCCTTTGGAAGAAAACAATATTTGAAAATAATGTTAATTAATGACATAAAATATTAGAGAGAAATATATATGTTTGGGGAATTAGGCAACTCTGCTACTTAATATTGTGAAATGTTGGTGTGTTAGGGTTTTATTGCTATGAACAGACACTATGACCAAGGCAACTCTCACAAGGACAACATTGCCTTCACCAATAGCCTTTTATATGCTCTGCTCTCTTCATGGTGCCTAATGTCAACTCCTTTGCATAACCCCTTCAGTCCTGGATCATCAACTGTAACCAGGGCTGTACCTTCACTAATGGCCTGTCATAGCATCTCACTCACAGTGCCAAGCCTCAGCTGTTCTGCATGATTCCTTCATATCTTCAACACCAGTACCACCTGTGACTCTTACACATTACCAAGTACAGCTGCAGCACAAGGTACAACCTTGGATATTTCTGGAACACAGCTTCTTTGTGCTCTAGGAAAACCCTTCCCAGAAGATTTCACCTCAATGATGCTGGTTTCTTCTTAATCACCACTAATTTCGTAGTTCCAACTAACCAGCATCAATTGTCCCAGTAGTCCCTTCTATTTTTCAGAGCCACAAGGCTGAAACTGTCAAGTTCTGCTGCTTGAGGAAGCTGGAACTTGGTCCCCTTGTTCTATTACATTATCACTAGCTTCCTCTTTTCCAACTTCTGTCCCGGATCTTGCTCTTATACTGACCATGAAATCAGATATCTGCATGCCTGTCTCCTGGAATTAAAGATATGTACTATCATGCCTAGATTTAAGCATTTCTTCACCAAGAATTTGCTCTGCCTCAGGCTGGCCTTGAACTCAAAGATCTGCTTGGTTTTCTCTTCTGGATTAAAGGTACGTATCACGAGGCCTGGATCTAAATTTAACTGGGTAGGATCTTGCCCCAAGGTCACCACTCCCTTAATTCAATTTAATATCCTTCACAGGATTCACCTCCATTTCACTTCCAGCTCCACTTCACTTCCTGATGCACCTTTAATACTTGAACTATATATTTTATATTTTTCCTTTCTAAGCTCGCTATGCTTATTCAAAATGTTCTTCATGAGACTTAACCAGAGAACAAAGTGTATGGGCATTTCTGAGACTTCCTTTGTCAATGCAATTAATCAGAATCTCTTCACCTTAGCCTCAGGCAGACTCTTCAGACAAGGGCAAATAGCAGCCATGTTCTTTACCAAAATACTACAAAAAACACTCTCTAGGCCACATACTGAAGTTCTTCTCCACTGAAACCTCTTGGGCCAGGTCTGCACAGTTCAAATCACTCACAGCAACAAAGTCTTCCATATTCCTACTAGGTTGGCTTATTAAGCCCCATTTAAAGCATTCTACTGCTTTCCAAATCCAAAGACCCCCAAATCCACATTCTTCCAAACAAAAGCATGGTCAGGCCTATCACAGCAATACCCTAATCCCTGGTACCAAATTTTTGTTTTAGGGTTTTCCTGCTGTGAACTGAGCCCCTGACCAAAGCAACTCTTATAAGGTCAACATTTAATTGGAGCTGGCTTACAGCTTCAGAAGTTCAGTTCATTATCATCAAGGCAGGAACTTGGCAGCATCCAGGCAGGCATGGTGCAGGAGGAGCTGAGAGTTCTACATCTTTACCTGAAAGCTGCTAGCAGAATTTTTGCTTCTAGGCAGCTAGGATGAAGCCCACACCCACAGTAGCACTCCTACTCCAAAAGGGCCACACCCACTCCAACAAGGCAACACCTCCAAATAGTGCCACTCCCTGGTCTGAACAAATACAAACTATCACAGTTAGATACTTGAGAAATGGAACGGATCATGCAATCATTAGAAAAGTTGTCATATAAAGCAGATATCTATCTATCTATCTATCTATCTATCTATCTATCTATCTATCTATCAATCTATCTATCTATCATCTATCCACCCACTCATTCATCCATTCTTCCATCCATGGACCTCTTTCACACTGAAAAAAATTATGGTGAATCTGAGGATATGTTTCTCTTTTTGATACATACTTTTGATATTGAGAATAGTATAAATTAAAGCAAAACTATATAACCATTATTTTTATATATTATTTTAAAATATAATGCAGCAATTATATATTAATTTTAATAACATTTATTTCTTTTTGTTAATTTTTAAAATAACATTTGTTTCTTATATATTCAAAAAAAGTTTAGAAAGATGAATGACATTTTTTTTTTGATACTTTATTTACATTTCCGATGATTCCCCTTTTCTTTGGAAACCCCATGTCCCCTCCCCCTCCCCGCCTCTGTGAGGGAATTCCTCCTCCCACATACCCGCCCACC
>CM052701.1:36993046-37026537 GCA_028551405.1 Uromys caudimaculatus | reverse complement strand
GGTTTCTAAGCCCGCCTACCTCGGTCCCTGTGTCTCGCGGGTTCGGGGCAGTACCTGGTGAGCTGTGGGGCGTGTCTTTGGCCCTCTCCTGGCTCTTGCGATCTGAGAGGGATCTTTGTCCCGGCGCTGATTAGCTGTGGGGCCCTGTGCGATGAATGACATTTTTAAATCCTGATTTAAGATAAAAGAGCTGTATTCTCTCAACTGTTCTAGCACTAATTTTGTTCAGAATTTTTAGGCTTTTTTATTTTTACATTTTATATTTAGGGTTTTTAATTAAGTATATAATCCTAGCTTTGTATAAATCTGTAGTTGAAGTAGAGAGGATTGCATGGAGAGGAAACATGGACCCAAGGCCGGAAATCAGAATTTTAGCAGAAGTGTGCTGGGATTCACAAGAATGACTGCCCAAGTACAGAGTGTCTATCATGGTGGGGCAGCAGAGAGGACAATGCTCATTATGTAGCATGAAAACACTTATCCCCAAAATACTGTGTAATTTGCAGAACTATGCTTAGTATATGTTCAAAAACAGTAAAAGTCATACTTGTCATGCAAATGAATAGATGGAAACACATTCATACCTTCTATTACACCAAGAAAATTTTTTGACCTCCTTTAAATCAGACTACTGACACCCAACACAAATTATTTTAATAACACTATAGAATAAGTTACTGAGGGAAGAAAACTCTCATTGAGAATGACTTGTCACTTGAGGAAGCAAACTGCTCTTAAAGGCAGGCTGCATGCCCAGAAGTAGATGGCCAATTGAAAATGAACTCAATGGCATCGCTGGAGATTTCTTGTCTCATAACATCGTGTCAAGGATCAAACATACACAAAAATAACTATTGTGTTTTTTATTCCACATACAAACTACATAGATATAAGAGAATATGTGTGTGTGTGTGTGTGTGTGTGTGTGTCTTTTTACACCACGCATCCTTTGTGCATACGTCATTGGCTTCCAGTTTAGTGTATGTGTGGAATTCCTGAGTTTGTGACTGAGTAGGTCTCTGTTTCTTGTGCTTTCTCTTGGGATCTTTCCCACTTGTTTCTTTTGCCCGATTCTGATGTGTTAGTTTTTGTTTTGTCATGTTTTATTGCATTATTATCCCTGAGAATATTTTGTTTTGTTTTCTAATAGAGTCAGATAGGGGGTGGATCTGGATGGGCATGGAAGTGGGAAAGAACCATGAAGAGTAGAAGGGGAGGCTTTAATCAGGGTATAATAGGTGAGAAAATATCTATCTTCAATAAAAGAAAAACAATAAATTTGTACTTTGAGGACCCAAAAGGTCTAAATGACCTTTGTGCATATATTTTACTTGTCAAAATAATTGTTATCTTTTGGAATTTTCTAATCCTTACAAAAATTTAAATATAATTTAATACTCTAGAGCTGGAACTCAAATACTAGATGTCACACTAGAATTAACAGGCAAATGTGAAGATAATCCCTTTTGCAAACCTCCTTTGGATGCTGTATAAACTTACATGAGTTAATGTGAGTTTTATTTTCAACTTTTTAATGTTCAGTAATTAAAAATGACTGAATTTGTTCATAATGACCAGATGCCCTGTAGCTGTTTCATAAGACTGTCAAGAATTAAATTAGGTTCCCTCTTTCCATCATTTAATGACATTTATTGGTGAATAATTCACACACTATAAAACTTACCTGATTAAAATATACCATCCAGTGCTTATAGTGAATTCCTGGAGTTGTAGATACAGTACAACATATTTTTTGTTTATTTTTATGAACAGCAAGTACTTGCTTTATTAGGGTACATTGTTCTTTACTTCTGGGTGTTCACATCTTTACACTCATTTTCTGCAAATCCATGGTAAGGGATTAAAAGCATCACACATTTGATTTACCCCAGAAGTAAGCATTTTAGTGATTTATGTGAAGATTCTTTTGCAACTAAATTGATGGATGGAATCACCTTAATATATTTATACAATTTTATTTGGAGCTTGAAAGCTGTGAAGCTTATTTTTAATAACAGTAATTGAATTAAAATTAAGTTAATTAAAAAGTCTTTCTTGGAGTGAGCACACATAAAAATGATGAACAGAGAAGTGCATAGACTGAAGAAAAACAGAATTTATTATTTTCTGCCATTTTTTATATGTCATGAACTTTTCTAAACACTCCATTGCTTTAAATTGTTTTTTTTTCAGTTCAGTTCATTTGAAATTTGACAATCATACATACTGTGATCAGAATCACCCATTAGCCTTTCTTAATTCCCTCTCCCTGCTACTGAACTTCTGTCAACTAGTTCTCCTAGTTTCCTCTTTTATTTTGTTTTTTTTTCTTAATCCACTCAGTTTAATTAAATTGAACATATGAACATAGATAGAGGGATATTTACCAGAACATGGGCAATTTAGCAGTAGATACAAGAGCAAAACAAATTGTCCCCACAATCTACTATAGACATACATCTGAGGCCATCCATCGCCAAACTCTTCAACAAAGGTTTGGGTCTCATAAGCCATCTCCCCATCTATTATGAGTTGGCCCCATTTTGTGCAGGCCTTTGTGAAGGTAAATCCAGCTGCTACGTGAACATGATTGCCATGTCACTGTCACCAGACAGGGTTTCATATCATCTCGCCCCATACTCAATGTCTTCTGCCTTTTCTTGGTCCTCCTTTGCAATGTTCTGGCCATATGATATGGATGTCAGCTTTAGAGATGAACACTCACGGTTGTTTATTTTTAGCATTTTGAAAGTAAACTGTCAGTGACTATGAAAAGTTGTTTCTTTCACCAAGGCTAAGGGAAGCACTAGTTTCCAGTATAAACATGAAAAATTTGAAGGCAGCAGGTTTTATGTCCATTAACAAAACATCAGTAGATTCATGAGTAGGGTGCTTTTGGGAAGGTTGACTTTCTTCTTGTAGAGTGGGCCTCAAGTCCAATCATAAATCATTTGGTTACCCTTTAAGGCAATCATACTGTTACTGCATCATTGATAAGCTTTACCTGGCAGGTCAGTATCATAGCACATAAGACCCACAACTGAGTAAGAGACCCTACTGGTACTATGAAGGCTAACCAGTAATGCTATAGACAAAGAAAAGAATGAGCTGTGGAACTGAACAAAGACTCCTTATAAGAAGGAATATAAATAGATTTAAAAATTGTTCAACATCATTAGCCATTAGGGAAATGAAAACGAAAACTATTTAGAGATTCCATCTCACCCCAGGCAAGAAGTATTCTATCAAGGAAACAAATGACAACAAACACGCGTGATGTTTGAAGCGAAAGGGACCTCTTAGCAACTGCTAGTGGGGGTGTACATCCTTGCTTCAAACTCTTTAGGTCAAGTTTATTTTCTTTGCACATATGCTTCCAATTCAGTTTGCATCAAAGATGATGTTCTTATTTAAAGATAGATGAAATCTTGTAAAAGGTTTATTAAGTGAATTTAAAAGCAATTTGGAGGGAACCAGACTGTAGATGCATGACATTACCATTCAGTTAGGCTATGTAAGTTCATGTTTATTCACTAAATTATGGCAAATATTCCTCTATTTTCAAAAATATTGTGAGATCTAAGAGTCCCTTAAATGTTTATCAATTGGACGTGTGTGTGTGTGTGCGTGTGTGTGTGTGTGTGTGTGTGTGTGTGTGTGTGTGCATGCATGCACGCCTGTGTTTGCCAAAATAGCCAGAAGAGAGAACCAGATACCCTATGGCTGGATATACATGTTGAGAACTTACCTAATTCCTCTGGAAGAGTAGGAAGTGCTCTTAACTGCTAAGCCATATCCTTAGCCCCACAGTATTTTTTTATTATTATTATTATTTAGAGTGAATTCCTGCTCTAGAATCTCATCTGTGTCACATGGATTTGGTGGCTCTTCAGATTCAACAGTGATGTCTAATAGGTTATCATTGTACCTTCCATGGTGTGACTTTACTAGTGGCCTAAATTCCACTTGGCTTTGGGAAATTGGTTCTTCTTTCCACTTCTCTGCACCAATACCCCACATTTAAGCCTTTGCTCCAATTTGACCCTACAGCCTACTAGGCACATGTTGCCTAGTAGATATTGAAGGAGAAGGGCTTCACTCCTATATTTAAGGAAACAACTTGAGCTCCATGTCAACCAGGGACTCTTGGAAAATACATTCTGATGTCATTTTGTCTGTGTTCACACAGCAAGTATGTTAGAATCTAACCTCAGTCTAGGCTGGTACATTAGGAGTGGAATTCAAAAAGAATTTGAATGGCATAAGTGGCAGGACTGGCTAACTATAACAGAGGAAATTTGATGGAATGTCAGCTGTAGAAGCAGATATCTGTGCATCTTTGGCCTGCCATGGCACCTTAATAAAGGATTGTATTTGACATAATCTCTGAGCTGGCAAGTGTATTATCTGCTTACTGCAGAAAGATATGGTTCTGTAGAAGTACACAGGGCTTTTTTCCATTCCATTAAGCATGATTGAGGTGCCTAAAATATTTAAATATGAACTTTGTTGTGCTATGTGGGCTCCTGCCAATATTATAATTGAATGGGAAAATTGATGTTTATTATAACAGAATCAAATCCCCATTCAATGAGTCTATTCTTTCCCATTATGAAACAAGCACCACACTATGGAACAACGTTTAGAAGTGTATCTTCACACACTCTTTACTGATTTGAGCCTCCAGTTCTTTCTCCAAGTTTTCTGCATTTTAAAGGTTTGCATAATTCTCTGATTATCTAGCAGTGATATTTAGAACTAGCAGAAGCATCAACAGAAAGGAAGATTTAGAACAGAAACAGTAGAAGACACCCATCTACACTTCTTCTTCTCTTTCCTACAAAGGATACTGATAGGTGAGGAATTCCACAGAGCATATATTGTCTATTTTCAAAATTGCATTCATATATGTAATTTATTCCTTTAACACTGAGATTTAATCTTAAGCATTTGTGTCTAAAAGATAGCTGACAATATATGTTGGATTTTCAAGAACTGTATGGTTATTATTCCTTTATTAAATGTGTACTTGATTACAAAGTTCTGGTCTGGGTAGAAGGGGAATCTTTATAAACAGTTTAGTTGAGTTACTTTTCAAGGAGACAGAGACATATGATAAGTGAACTGCATGATCTAATACACCCAAGAAGAGAATATCAAGTAGATTCTAGTGCTACAAAGTTCAAAAACTTTATAAAATCCTTCTCAGTAAATGTCTCAAGTTGAATCCAATCTATTAGGGAGTAACAAACATACGGAAACAGGACATTTTTCACTAGAATAAACTTCAGGGTGTTCTAAGACAAGGTGCGGTTCTTATTGTCTTGGGAAAAGCTTCTACAACTTCTTGGCACTGAATTCTGCCTTCCCACACCTCTGTCACCTGAGAGCTAAGCTTATGCTGCAGAAATGCTGGAGTAGGAGGTCCTCGGAGAAGGTGCTGTTGGTTCACATTTCACAACTACATTATGACTAGCTCAAAAATAATCTGAAAATAATTTCCCTCAAAAAATGTGAACATTGGAAACGGGATGATTATTTCTAATCATAAATGGCTTTCTTTTCTGAGAACGAGAAAAGGTCTTTTCTATGTGCCATAAATGGAATGACACACTAGTGCAGCATTCTTCATACTTTGACTTCACTGATCTACTAATAGGCTTTTTCTCTCCATAGAGCAGTTGATGGGAAATAATTGTGCAGAATTTTCCTTACCCTTTATACAATTTTCTCCTTGCAACATTTCCCACAGACATATCTCGAAGCCAATTGTCCTCACACTTTACAGTTGCTCATGATCTGCATTGCTTGCAGTTTCAATTGTGGTCCTAGAACTTGGTTCTTTCTCAAAGCAAAAATTGGTAAAATTGTCAGGGAAACACTTGGAAGCTACTCTCCAGCCGATCTTACCAACATTATTGTCATTTTATGGAGATGAATAGGACTTCTCCAATAAACATGTTTCCATATCCTGGTCCTTACAATCCAGAGTGTGAATTAAACAAAATGAGAAAACTAAAGGCACAGCTATAAGGCATTGTAGCTGGTACCCAGAATTTGAGTATATAGGAGGTTAAGATAGATACATTATGAGTTGAAGACCTGACTGAGTTAGCTGGTGAGTTGTAGCCCATCCTGCTATACATAGGGAAATCATTCTTATAACACCAAGAAACACATGGACAACAAAAAATAAGTATTGGTGCTAACATTAACCTTATAAAACTGAATAAAAAAATGATCTTATTCACAAGAGTTTAGAAAATGTGAAAAGTGTTTCCATAGGAAGTACCCAGAGAAGAAAACTTTGTTGACACAAGTTCACATGATGCAGCTGCAGGTTCAGGCATCTCAACAGTGTCCAAAAGTCAGAAGAAAAGAGCAGCAAACTGCCCCCTGATGTCTTTGTCAATAGCTTGATTTTACACTTCCAATCTTCCATAAAAATGAGAATACATTTCTGATATTTAATGCCACTATGTTTGAGATAATTCATTTTAGCATCTCCACGAAACTAAAAAAGCTATTGTAGGTTGTAAACTCTGTTACAACAGAGTCTGCATGACACGGAATGAGTGTATCATATACACAAAACGTTCTAAATTGGTGGGGTTTGAGGAGGTCTCTTTGAGAAGGGTGTCAAGTATCTATTATAAAGCTACCTCTGTTTCTAGAATCCATCCTCCTGAATTGGTTCTCTTTCTTCAGTCAAGGAAGAAGTAAACCATGTGTTGAAGGAGCTGCTCTGTTAAATGACAAGAAATCGTTTTCAGGAGGCTCTGACAGAAAATCAGAATGGTAAACAGAGCCAGGTTATCCCTGCTTTTCTCCTGCAGTCTTATCTTTTGCTTCACAGGAATGGCCTATGTACATGAACTCATTTTTCCCCCCCAATGCTTAATCCATCTCAGACTGTTTAATGAGTGCAAAGATGAGCTGTTTTCTTTCCACTGAAAAGAAAGCAACCTTTGAACTTGCTTTCATCTGAAGTTTGTCAAATGTCTTACACTGTCAGAAAACTGTGTGCAGGCAAACTGCAGAAATCAGTTTTCTTATTTCTCCAAAGAGTGATGAAAGACTGCTTGCTGTCTTTTAATCCAGCTCAGATTTTCCAGAAACAAAGAGTTCTTCACACTCTCTGTAATAAAATGAGGTTGCTAAGATGATGTAAATGCTAAATAAAAACATCCTTTAAGGTGTACAAGCTCTTTCAGGAAAACCAGCCAAGCCCAGGTGATGACCCCAAGACACAGAATCACAAGATTCCAGTTGATGATGCTCTTTACTTTTTGAGTGTCATGTCCAGAAGAGCAGCATTCACATTTAATGTTGCATCCTGTTGAATACCATGAAGAATCATGGATAAAAAAAACCCATGAACCCAAGAAAGACTGCAGCTTATGAGAGTAGGCAAATGACAGTACTCAAGACACACTTCTGGGGATGTTGAATCTAGTCCTGCCTGTTATTCAGGCTCTTGATAGAGAACAAAAAGAAAACAGCTTTCAGGAAAGCCTCCATTGGTATGTTTCTTACAACCATGCAAAGGATATGTTTAGCCCATACCCTTTGTGGTGGTTTGAATATGCTTGGCCCAGAGAATGGCACTATTAGGAGGTGTGGCCTTGTTGGAGTAGGTGTAACCTTGTTTAAGGAAGTATGTCACTGTAGGGATGGGCTTTGAGATCCTCATCCTAGCCATGTGCAAGACAATCTTCTGTCTGCCTTTGGATCAAGATGTAGAAATTTTAGGTCTTCCTCCAGCCATATGTCTCCCTGGATAATGGACTGATCCTCTGAACCTGTAAGCCAAACACAATTAAATATTATCCCTTATAAGAGTTGCCTTGGTCATGGCGTCTCTTCACAGCAATGAAACCTAAGACACCCTTAGGGACCATTGATTGGATAGCAGCACCCATGCACAATTTTATTATTTTCTGACACATTCTTCTTATAGGAATAAAATCCCCCTTCAAGCTAATGGAACTATGCCCTGTAGTCAATAGAATTACATGGAGATATTGGAGGAATGAATGCAAAATTACATTCTCTCGGGAGAACCAACCTAGTATATAGTGGTTCTCGAGAAGAAGTCACAACTTCAAAAGCATTTTTAAAAAAATCCCATGAAGAACATTTTGGTTCATAGATCTTATACAAGAGCATAAGCTTATGTAAAATAGAATCTCTGAAAAAAAATGTATCTACAAAGGCTGATGGATTTAAACCTTAGTGACTCTTAGAATTTGGAACATTGCATGTCCAGAACCCAGTTATAAATTTTCTCAACTCTCTTTATGCCTAAAGAGTCAGGGTTTTTTTCCCCATCTCTGTGTCAGACATCCTGAAAAACAGATAAAAACCTTTGGAATGTATTATTTTAACACAGCCCTATTCTCTAATAACCACAGGGCTAAGAACTAAGATAACATCCAAAGCATATCTGCCTGACTCTAATTTGCCTCTCTGATGTTTCTATAAATGCCCTGATTTATAACTTTGTTCTACTACCCTTAAAACTCTATGAAACTTTGATGTTGGAACTTTAGAATTTGAGATAACATAGATCTATTTTCTTATGCTTTCGTCACTCATATCTGAATCCAAAACAAACTATCTCACATTCCTTTTGAATGTGAGCTATGTTTTGCATCTACATTTACACTGTACAATACACCAATTTTATTCACCACTCTAGCACACATGCTGAAAGAAAATAAGAAAGACTTTCAATGACAGGCATGACATAACATACCTGTAATTCCAGTTAAGGAAGAGAAATGTCATGAATTTAAGGCCAGACTGTGCTTTGTACTGAGACCTGGTTTCGAAAATCAAAGTGAAAGGGTACATCAAAAATTCATCCATTTGCAACTACAAATGATCTTCTCATCATTTGTCAGAGACACTTTTGCTGTGAAAGTCACAGAATGTTATAATATGAAGAAAAGACACACTTCTTAAGAAGTTTAAAATATAATTACTCAACAAACTATAGTTAATTGTCTAACAAATTATACAATAAATATATGTTTATAAAGG
This sequence comes from Uromys caudimaculatus, assembly GCA_028551405.1. Classification (NCBI taxonomy): domain Eukaryota; kingdom Metazoa; phylum Chordata; class Mammalia; order Rodentia; family Muridae; genus Uromys; species Uromys caudimaculatus. Next base: position 37,017,492 of record CM052701.1, on the reverse strand, counting down.
TACCAAAAGGTACAAAAGATGCAATGTTTTGGCTTCTTAGTAGCTGTAGATTTGGGCCCTTATCTACATCATAGTGTCTAGCTCAGGTATAAGGTGTTTCGAAAATGCGATGCAATTTAAGAACATCATGTAATGAGTGCTCAAATGTCTTATTGCTTTATTATTACTCTGGCCACATTGTTTCTATGGAGATTACTCGAGGATTCTACCAGCTTATATTAGATTATTAGTTTAGGGGTCTCTGAGAGAGTATCAATGATCTTACCAGACTCTGTAAATCAGAAACTTCTGATTTAGTGGCAAAGTATACTAACCAAGAGCCTTTCTGATAAGCTGGTCAGGTCAACAGATTGTTCAGTTTCTGACTCACGACAGTGTTGATGATATTTACCACTGGCCTTAGATTGACACTTCAGAAAAGATCTTGCATGGAAAATCCTCTTCCCCAATCCTGCTTTTAAAATATAACTTATAATCACAGCTTGAACCCTTTGAATTTGATCATGAGTGATTTATAATAAACCTAAAAATAAATTTAGATATTTAAAAGAAGAAAGGAATTTCACAAGAAGAAGCAGCAGAAACAGCGTTCTGTTGGTTGGTGTGTTGACTGTGATTGAACATTAATTTAACTCTAACTTTCTGGTACTCACGGGGCAATGGAAACAACAGATTATAAAAATTTCACAAACAAATAAAAATAACACAGTAAGTCTTTCTGAAAATTATGTTCTAATATTAAAAAGTATGGTTGTCAGAAATAAATATAAATGTACAGGTTGCTTTTTATCTGTGTTTCAGAGGTGTGGCTTCCAGCTTTGCTAGCAGTACAAAGTATGTACCTGGTAACATGACCTTTATGGCATATGACTCAGGAAGAAACCTGGTAAGATACAGGTGTGTGTCTGGGAATGGAACTAAGCGTGAGCAGTATAGGTATATAACACAAATGTAGAATACACACAAAGCAGAAAAGGTAGTTTACTTAGAGCTTCTTGAAAGCACTGGATAAGAGCAGTAATGATAAAGAGATAAGGTGAGGCTAAGGATATTGGCTGAACTCTAGGCCAAAATTAAAGATGCCAATATTGGTTTTGTTATTGTTTTTGCTGTTTTATGATAGAATGGGTTGAGAGTCTATGTAAGTGTAAGAAAATATGGGTTACATTTATTTATAGACATAAAGATAAATGTTTAGACTGTTATGGATTATACTGGTCTAGTAAAATAGTGATAGTTGGTTCTTCTTCAATATTCATCAGTCTTCTACCACTGAGTAGTTGACTGTTTCCAGTACCAGGCATGGTTTCCTACTTGTGGAATGGTTTATAAGTCTAGTTAGAGAGCTGTTGGTTCTGACCAAAGAGTGCCACTACTGCACTTTTGGGGTTTGGTACTGTCCTGGTCACTGTTGTAGTTCATGGCACCAGAGCTGGGTAGAACTGTTGGTTGCCTACTGCCTTAGGAAGCTTGTAAGTTGCCTTCTGTTACCATGGAAGCTAATCCTCAGGGTATGAGCAGTCCTCCTCAAAGAAACTTCTCTTTGCTACAGACAAAGACCACTATAGAAAGCCACAAACAACCAAAATGCAGTTGTACAGCCCAGTCCCAATCTGTGTCATTGATTCCACGCCACCTCACCTTCAACCCCCAATGGCAGGTAGGGTCAGGTGGCCAGGGCACAGGTTCCTACACCTAGGAATGAACACCTATCTCACTTCTCCAAATGATTTCTTAATTGTCTGCTAACCAGTAAAGAATATTGAAATTGCTATTATCTAAACCAAGGTGTATAATCACTCTGATCTCCAGAACTAATGTCTAGGAGAGTAAATTAAGGACCTTGAAGCCCGGTGCCCTTGATATAGCCCAGTCTCCAATGGGTACTCCCATGCTTAACCCATACTGTCAAAATACAATTTGATAACACTGCAGCTCCCCCATCTCCCTTCTCATTTTGTGTTCCTATCTTTTAAAAATATTGTACAATCTTCCTTTGGGGACATAGTTCAGATCCTGAACTGATCACCTCTCTGAGCACTCAGAAAATAAAGCTTTCATTTTAAAAAATTTAACTTTTTATTATATTTTTACTTGTTCACTTTACATCCCTCTCACTGTCCTCCTCCCAGTCACACTCTCCCACAATGCTTCTTCCATCTCCCTTCCCCCTTTCCTTTGAACTGGTGCGCACCCCACTGGGTATCTCCTCTCCCTGGCACTTCAAGTCTCTGTATGTGAGTGTCTATAACTGTCTGAGTCAGCTGCTTGGTGGAGCCTCTTAAAGGACAATTTGTTTCTGTCTACAAACATAATAGAGTAACATTAATAGTTTTATGGATTAGTGCTTGCCCATGGGATTTGTCTCAAGTTGGGCTGGCTGATTGTTGGCCATTCCTTCAGTCTCGGCTCACTCGCCTATGCCTGCATTTCTCAAAGACAGGATAAATTTTGGGTTGAAAGTTTTGTGGGTGGGTTGGTGTCTCTAGAGCTCCACTGGGGTTCCTGCCTGGCTACAGGATGTGGCTTCTTCAGGTTCTATATTCTCAATGTAGTTAGTCACAGTTAAGGTCACCCTCATTGATTCTTGGGTGCCTCCCTTATCCCAGATATCTGTCGCATCCTGGAGATGCCCCCCCCCCCATCACTGTAAGTTGCAGATTCCCATTCATTTTCATGGCCATCTAGCCGTCTCTCCTGTCCTTCTCACACTTGATCTTGAAACCCCAACTTCCCTTCCCACTCCCCCCTCCACTTTTAAATGTCCATATCTGAAGTGAGTTTTCTCAGCTTCCATCTTAAATCCAAGAGTCTAAATTTTAGGAAAGTATTTTGCATCTCAAGAACTGTTACAACTATTGCCAAGCATGCAACAATTTAAACTGGTGCAAATTGAAGGGTGGATTAAATGTAATAGTTATTTATTTTAAATCCAAAATCAATTTGAGATTATGTTAACAAAATACAACATTCAAAAATAGTATGGTGGATATGCTTGCATTCCCTGCTCCTAAAAATCAAAGGCAAGAGAAGTAAGAATGCATATTCCTGGGAAACATAGAGAAACCATGTTAGAAATTGGATTTATAGATGGTTGTGAGCAGCCATTTGAGTACTGGGAATAAAACATATGTCCTCTAGAAAAGCAACTCTTAACTCCTGAGCCATCTCTTCTGTCCTACTTCAGTAATTGGATAATAATTAAATATAAGGTCCAATCCCCCCCTCTCATTCTCTCTCTCTTTCAGGGGATTCAATGTCCTTTTCTGGTCTTCATGGCCACTAGACATTCATGCAGTACACAGACATATACACAATCAAAATACCATATGCATAAAATAATGATGATAATATTTTAAATTTTAAATTTTGCCTGATCCCTATTATTTTCATATATGCCTAGCCATTGCCCTTTCCTTCTTAATTATTATTAAAAGAATATGTTATTGAAGCATTTCAAAATATAGTTCAGATAATGACTCTTAAACATAATTATCACACTGTTGAGTGATCTAGAAAACAGCAATTATTTCTTAATTGTAATTGGTATCCAGATAGTTAGAGGTTCCTTGACTGTTTAATTTTTAAAATATGAGTTTTATAAAACCAAGATCTACAATTACTCCTCATGTCAGTCACTTTGAATGTGTAGGCGCACCCACATTTCTTGTGTAGCTTTAAAAATTTCATCTTCAAGACACTGCAAATCTGACCCATAGAGTTCTTCCCAGCAGGGCTTGTTGATTGCGTCTTCATGCTGCCTTTAGGACATCTTTGTTCCCTGTAGCACTTTTGTGATTAGATCAGATTTAGAAACTAGATCATTTTCCCATCTAATATTTTGAGCAGCTATGGTCCATAGATGGTGCTTTCCTTCTATGAAGACTACAAAAAACAATTGTCATTGTTTTTTACATTGGCTATATTAGAACTATTAACTGGTTATACATCATAAAGTGGTACAGTTTAGATTCTAATTCATTTTCTGTGTATCAGAATAAATTCATCAACTATTTCTTAATAGGCAATACAGTTTGTCCAGAAAAAATCTGCAAATGATGGATTCTGTTTCTTTAGATTAATAATATTATAAGTTATAGGAACAATTTAGTTTCCTTATATCTCGAAAATAGGAGTTTTACATTTTTAAATATTTTTATGAACTCATGAATTTAAACACATTTAATATTTTATAATCTTTTGCTATTTTACTACAAATTATTTTTATTTAAAATGAACGTATTCATTTCATTACATATATACTATTTCTTTTATGATTATATAGATATGTTCTCCTTTGTACACATGTAATTGTATGCAGCACATGTGAATATGTATTCTAATATACACTATACATGAATACCTCATTATGATATAGGTAAGTTTTACATATCTTTTATGTTTGTCCACTATGCCCACTAGTTATCTCTTCTGAGGAATTCAAAATTACTAGTTAGTTCTCATTTCTGTATATCTCCTTCTAGTGTAGGGATTAACTACTTAATGCTATTAACTGTTTGGCCATGACATTAACTGTATTATATCCTTAAATGTAATCATCTAGGTTTAGCCTATTTCCAGCCTTGTTCCTTTTAACTGTCTTACCTATAGTAAGTGATAGTTTAAGCAGGTATAGGTTTTCTATTGGCATCTCTAATGTGATTCCCTAAATCTCAAAACAGAAAAGAGAGAGAGAGAGAGAGAGAGAGAGAGAGAGAGAGAGAAGTGTTGAAAGAGGGAGACAGAGGAAGAAAAAGAACAGAAGAAGAAGGAGGAGAAGAGTGGTAATAGGAAGACAAGGAGGATGAGGATGAGGATGAGGATGAGGATGAGGATGAGGATGAGGATGAGGATGAGGATGAGGATGAGGATGGGGACGAAGGTGCACACAAGGACAAGGAGGTGCATCCACAATAATATTGCAAGAATTTTGACTATAGAAATCATAAACAACTAACACAGTCGGTCTATATTAGAAACATGGCTGCCACCAGTCTAGTAGGTGTTTGTAGAAGAGCCTCAGCATTCCTGAAGGCTGCCGGGTCCCTAGTAAATCCCGTGGCCCTTGATCACTCCAGTTGCAGGTTTGCTCTTAGTTTTTTGCATAAGAACACACCACATGTCTCAACTTTTCTCCAGTGTAAATTACATTATACCACGTTGTCAAGAAAAAGACTAGAAGAATGTTTGATGACCCAAAGAATTGGGGGGGGGGGGGGAGTCAAATCTGGAGCTTCATGAACCTGCCAGAAGCTGAGGAGCAAAAGTAATGAAGACTGACATAAACTTTGGTATGTCGTTCTGAAGGAAAGAAACATGCTTCTAACTCTAAAGCAGACCAAGCGACAGAGATTGCCAATGCCAAGTCCCAGAGCAGTTAGAGAAGGCTGTTGATTCCATGGATACCCTAGATCAAGTTGTCCAGGAGAGGGAAGATGCTTTAAGGCTTCTTCAGACCGGTCAAGAACAATCAAGACCTTATGCTTGGAGAAGGGACATCTTCGGATGACTCATCTGGCACAAATTCAAGCAGTGGCCTATACCTTGGTACCTACATAAAAGATACAACAGGAGGCGGTTCTTCGTAATACCTTCTGTGAATCGCTTTGTCAGACTGAGAATTGAGAAACACGCCCTCGTTGAAGCAAGAAAGTTTACAAAAAAAGAAAGAAAAAAATCCTCCAAGGAAAGTTCCAACATCTCTCTTAAGACTGAACATCAAGTATGGTCTAAGATGAGAACCAGAAGTCTGGTTCCATCGTTCTTAAAGCCTGTGCCCTGATGTGAATATCTGCTAAGCACCTCTAGTAGATAGGGCCTCAAGTGGAAGGTCAGGGTTATTAACCCACAGTCAAGATTTCTGACCCAGAATTGTTCCTGTCTAAAAGAACTACAGGACAAAAATGGAGAAGAGTCTGAAGGAAAGGAGGTACAATGACCAGCCAAACCTGGAATCCATCTCATGGGGGTGGGGGGCAGCCAAGGCCTGACACTATTACTGATGCTATGGTGTGCTTACCAATGGGAGCATGACATGTCTGTCCTCTCAGAGACCCTACTAGCAGCTGAATGAGACAGATGCAGATACATACACCTAACCATTGAACTGAAGTCAGGAACCCCCATGGTTAAATTAGTATTGAAGAAGCTGAAAGGGAGGGTGATCCCATAGGGAGACTAGCAGACCCAACTAACCCAGACTCCAGGGAGCTTCCAAACACTGAGCCACCAGCCAGGAGCATACACGGGCCAGTCTGAGGCCCCTGGCACATATAGAGCAGAGTTCTGCTGGGTCTGGCCTCAGTGGAAGAAGATGTGCTTAATCCTCCAGAGACTCAAGGCCCTAGGGAAGGGGGAGGTCTGGTGAGGGGGGCACTGTCTCAGAAGCAAGGGGGAAGAGGAATGGGATGAGGAATTGTGGGAGGGGGCACTGAGGGGGAGACAAGAACTGGTATGCAAATAAATAAAATAACTTTTAAAAACATTCTTGTTCAAAAAAAGAGAGAGAAAGAAAGAATATACATGTAAAATTAAGCTAAAAACTCTAAGTTAATGAAGACAACATGAGTATATCACATAGGTTGCAATATCAATAAATCTCTAACAAGAAAAGCCTAGATTCAGAGTAAAGAAGACAGGAAAGCCATATTATCTATCCAGCTCTGAAGAAAGTATCAATATGATCTTATCAAATGAAAGGTTATGAGCTCAAAAATATTCTGATAAGGTATGAGCTTGTGAGTTTCTTATCCAAAACATATGACTGAAAAAGGTTGAGGAGAATATTGTTGGATTTCTTACCTCTCTTTCAGACATTTTCAGAATTGTGCTGAAACAAATGTCTTTTTCATCACATAAACTGAAAAGTTCTCAAAGGGCACCTATAAATAAAATTCTACCATAGCTACAGCCCGTGAGTACATTGAAGAAGAAAGAAGGAAGCTTAAGAACAAAAGGCAGACATGAGAATGTACATCAAATGAATTCATTTAGATAGTAGAAAGCAGTAAGATAAATATTTAGTTACACATTTGAAAAGCAACATGAATAGTAGTTGTAAATAAATTAAAAAAAATAGATTATACCCTCAGCTGCAAGGGTCAAAATCTGTGATATTAATCATCAAATAACACTCTAGAATTATAAAGAATGTAAGAGTGAAAGGAAGACGGGCACAGAAATTAACACTCAGTTCAGAAACTGAACTGCGCCTTGTAGTACAAGGGCATATGCCACCTTCTGCAAAAGATGGAGCGGGAGAGTCATGACCTCAGTGCCTATCTGGACTACACAGTGGGTCCAAGGTCTACCTGAGTAAGTTAGCATGGCCGTGTTTCCACAGTTTTAAAATATACAAATGATTGAGCATATCTTGCCAGACAAGTCACTGTAGCTTCTAGAGTTCACAGTTGGGTAAGACTGATGATTTTTCTCCTCTAGTAGCATGCATATTACATCCAAGCCCTATAAAAATTGCTCATTAGATCTGAGGCTTCTGGGTCTATAGCACCTTGATTTCTTCAGTTCTATGACATATTTATGTGATGTTTTCAGCAATGAGGGCTTGCTCTCAAGTTCTAGAGCAGTGGTTCTCAATCTGTAGGCCACAACCACTTTGGGGCTTGAACTTCTCTTTCACAGCGGTCACATAAGACCACCAGAAAACACAGATATTTACATTATAATTCATCACAGTAGCAAAAGTAAGGTTATGAAGTAGCAACGAAAATTATTTTGTGCTTGGTGGTCAACACAACATGAGGAACTGTAGTAAAGGTCACAGCCTTAGAAAGATTGAGAACCACTGTTCTAGAGGGGAACCATGAACAATTACAGTGGCCTGTAATGTTTGAGGTTCTATGGGAATTCACTGGTCAACAGCTCCAAGATAGATAACCCAATTCTGGCACTAAATTTTGTATTAGTTAGCCTTATGTGTTTTGTAGGAGCATTGTTGAACATTATGGATAATTCCATTTAAATTCTATTTTATGTATATGTTTGTATATGTGTATATATATGAGTGTTTATACATGTATGTGTGTATATATATATATATATATATATATATACACACATGTAAAATTTCTACAGTAGCAAGTTTCTATATGAATTTTTCTAAGTATGTAATATTATGTATCTGTCCATATAGTCAATTTTAATTCCTGCCCTTCCACAACCATCTCCATTTAACTCATTCTGTTACAATATTCTCCTTGAACCCTTTATCTACTTACATTTCTTTTTACACATAGCCCTTTACTAATTTTTTTGACTTTTATAAGAAATCCAAATGGATCACACACATATCTGAAGATTCAAAGCTAACATTCACAAATGAGAAAAAACATTGGTCATTTGTCATTCTGGGTCTAGGTTACCTCAACCATAAAGATTGTTTCCAGTTCCATCTATTTACATGAAAACATCATAATTTCATCTTTGTCTTAGCAGATAAGTACTGTGCCATTTTGTAAATGCACAGCATTTTAATGTTCTATTCATCAGCTGATAGACATATAGGCTGTTTCAGTTTCCTGACTATTGTTGAGTAGAGCAGCAAGGAACATAGATGAGCAGGTATTATAGTAGATACATATCCAAGAGGAATATAACTAGATAGTGCTTTATATCTATTTATAGCTATTAAAGGAGCAGCCACACTGATTTCCAAAGTGCCTGCACCAGTTTTCATTCCCACCAGCAGTGAATAAATGTTTCCCTTTTTCCACATCTGCACCACCATATGCTGTTTTCAGTTTGTGGTTTTTTTTGTTTGCTTGTTTGTTTGTTTGCCATTCTATTTGCAGTACTATGAAATCTCAAAGTAGTTTTAATTTGCATTTCCCCAATAGAGCATGGATCACATGTGAGTAACCAATGACTTTCAGCTTAGATTTAACGCTGACACCAAAAGTCAACATCCATATCTTGCACCAATTCTATGCCCAACAACCTGTAAGCATTAAGAGAGATCCTATTGCTTTTACTCTGATAAGTGGGCATAGTATTAAGCTGACTCCGAGTTATTGACTCTTCTTTTTGCAGGAGATGGTAGTTAACACAGAGACCACCAAGTGGCCAAGGTTCAGAGAATAAGAGATTATAGAGTGCTCAGTCCAAAATGAGACAACTATATCACAACCCCTCCTCCCATGGCTCAGACATCATTTTAAAGGAAAGCCCAGAAACATTTTAAGAGCCAAATGTTGTGAGTGGCTACAAGGAAACTGTGTTTTCTGTACACTGCTGAGCAGTTTTGAATGTACACTTACTAATTCAATATGTGAATTTATCCATATGAATTCACAGCAGTTGAAACAGTATGGGCAGCTCTTCAAGCTGAGGCCAGACAAAATTCCGGCATGGAAAATGGAGATAGGCAAGGCATTCTGGCCCCAGCTAAGCAGCTATTGACAATAGATAGGGATAAAAAAGAAAGAGTCAGCTTTCTTCAAGGTATGGCCCCTGTGGGTGGCTCATGTTCCACTGGAAGGCCATACATCCAAGAGTATATGTTTAGTACCAAATGTACATGATGGGTTAACAAAAGGGGGGGGGGGAGCAATGCTGTGTTAGTAAGGAAAGAGGTGGACCTGAGAAGGGTGAGACAAGGGGCTGAATGTCAAAACATTTTGTGAACTTCTTCAAGAAGTACGTTGGAAAAATACTGGAGGTGTAGCTCAGGGATAAAATGCTTCCCCAATATGTGAGAGGGTCTGGATTCGATCTTTAGTAGCGAAAAATTAACAAAGAAGAAATCAAAACTAACAAGGCTGCTGGTCCTTAGTATTTGTGCTTTCTATGTCTGATGATCTTCAGGTTTAAAACATTTGGAAAGTATATTGATACTGAAGACATAGAGATGCTCTTATTTCCAAATCAAAATAGTAGAGCAATGTTATGTACAGATTTTTCTCTATTTTGCTATTTTAAGCACTGTAGTGATTATTTACCTTGTGTGGGAGAGAGCTGGTAGGTCATACATAAACAGCAACATCTTATATAAAGAACTGAAACTTAAAAAAAAATGCTATGTGTGGCAGAGTAAAAGGTGAGAGCTAGGAAAAGGTAGTTGAAACCATCCCCCATAGATACGAAAAAATAATTGTAAATTCAAAGATTTCTTTGATTTTTAAGAAATCAGATATACAAGGTATTAACACATCAAAAGAACAAAGCCAAAAATCTCAAACATAATTCAAAAGAAAAATAAGAACAAACAATGAGCTAAAAATGAGAATATATTACAAAATAAAAAGGAATAGCTTGCTAAAATACATAAATACATTTGAAAGCATACTTAAAACAGAAAGTATAAGTTATTTCAAATTGGCTTTGTCTTGTAGCTCTCAGCTTAAGTTAAATCCTTATGAAGGAATGATGTAGCTCACCTTTGATAAATACACTCATTTTCTGGAAGGTCATGTGATCAATTCTATTAATAATTCAGGTTCTTTTTAAAAGTAGTTTTATTTAAACTTTCATAAAAATAGAAAAAAAGTAAAAGGCTTTCTAGTATTTCTCTTTATGAACAGTGTTTTTGTCACTTCAGGCCCCAAAGTAAAAATAATACATAGATCCACATAAAGTACTGACCAAGATCCTATCTACATCGATAAGAATTCAGAGTGATCCCTTTCATCCAAAAGATACCACTCTTTTCCTACTCAAGTGATTTGCTTTATTCTATTTGGTACCTTCTTCTAAGGTAGATCTTCCTTATATGTCTTAGTTAAGGTTTCTGTTGCTGCAATGAAACACCATAAACCAAAAGCATGTTGGGGAGGAAAGGATCTACTTCCTTACACGTTCACATCACAGTTGATCATCAAAGGCAGTCAGGACAGGAACTTAAGCAGGGCAAGAACCTGGAGTCAGAAGCTAATACAGAGAGGCCTTAGAAAGGTGCTTCTTACTGGCTTGCTCTTCATAACTTTACTTAGACTGCTTTCTTGTAAAACCTAGGACCAGCACTGGGATGGTACCACCCACAATAGACTGGACCCTCCCTCATCAATCACTAACGAGGAAAATGCTGTATCACTCAATCTTATGGAGGCATATTCTGAATGAAGTTCAATCCTTTCAGATGACCCTAGATTGTGTCTATTTGACATAAAACTAGCCAGGATACATATATAAGAATTTTCCTCTAGATATCTTTCACTAAGCCTCCCTTCAAAGCTGTAAAACATCACCACTTTAAAGTGAGGTATAGTATATTAACTCCTAATCATTTTATCAAAATTATCAACTAGTCCCCATAATTCTTTGGATCTTCCATTCCCCTCTTAGCTTGACTATTTCTGACAGCTCTTATTAACTGGTGCCAAATTGTATATAGGACCAGATCATTTTCAGTATTTGATCTCCCTGTACAAGAGTCTATGATGGAGAAAAATGAATTATTTTGACTTGGTTTATGATCATAAATCATTCCTATTTTGCTTCTGGCTTCTATTTTTCATTATTTTATTTTATATTTGATAACTTCATACATATATATATTTACATTATATCCATTATATCCTCCTCCTCCTCCAAATTCTCCTATGTCCCTCAAATTCATGGCTTCTTTAATTATTATTGTTTTACACACACACACACACACATACATACACACACATACATACACGTGTGTGTGTGTGTGTGTGTGTGTGTGTAAATGCAGCTACTGAGTTTATTTTTTACTTTATTGTTACTCCAATGTATATTTTTTAGAGTTGATAATTTGGAACTGGATGACTTATCAGTAGGATAAGCTCATGGAAGAATTATTCTCCTTCTCTCAGAAGTGATTAATTGCTTCATCAATAGGTGGAGCTCAGTGAGATTTTCCTCTATCCATGTTGATATATTACCTGGTGTTGTCCTTATGCACATCTTATTTAGGCAACGACATTTTTGATATTTCATGTGTACTGTTTCTTTTCCAGTTTCAGAAGACACTATCTCACATCAGACATCCTGGTCTTTTAAAGACCCTGAGCCTTAATTATAGATGTACAAATTAGGGATGGAAACCCCATGGTCACTTATTTTCTGCATTTCAACTAGTTGTGTATCTTTGACTATTTTCCGTCTGCTGTGAAAAGAGCTTATTTGATGAGGGGCAAGAGCCACACTTATCTTTGGGTATGGAGATAAGTAATTAAAATACAGTTAGTTATATATTGTAAGAAAACTGGCAGTCATTGGGTATATGGCCTCACTAGCCATGGTTAGTCAGAGAGGTTTACAGTATCAAGAGTAAATATTTTTCTATTGATAAGTCCTTAAGTCTAATAAGACAGCTGTTGAGTATCCTTAAGACATAAGAGCCAGTATCATACCATTGGGAGTATCGTGCTGTTGTGGTCATTATTGTGGACTGAAAGCTAGACTTTCTCCTCTACATTTGAAAGAATTTTTTAAAATTATAATGTAATTTATTTTTAAGGAGTCTCTAATGCATTATGATTTTTTCTTATGAAGCATTTTGTTCCTAAGTGCCATATTTTTATCTATCTAAATATATGCCAAATATGATATTCTTAGACTTTTTTTCCATTTTATAATTATAAATGTAGACAAGAAGCTGATAGTGGTGAAATCCTATTGTAATTATGAATTGGTAGAGAGGAATCTCTGGCCTTTCATTTTATATTCTCTGATACTATTTTAATCTTTTATAATATGCATATATTGCTTTTATAATATTAATGAGAAGAAAGGGGAGGAGGAAGAGAAGAAAGCCATTAATTAGATAAGCACTTTGACCTTTGACCGACTCATTTATTATACTCCTGCAGTGCCAAGCAAAGGAGTACCCTTAATAATGGCATAAGCTCAGGCAAGATTCAGGTTTCATCAAGCAACTTAATGTCCCTCTGCATTCTAAAGTAGCTCTTCAATGCATAATTTAGTATGTCTGTAATGAGTTCTGCTAACCAGTGTGACTACCCATCCTTATATTCTCTATTGAACAGCAGAACTGCAGTGAAGGATTTTAATACAGTCTGGGCCATATTCATTTCCAGTTAGGTTGCCTTTGTCTTGCATGGAAATCTACATCTTTTTAGACTATGATGCAAAAATCTTAAAGGTAACCTCTCAGTTGTCCTTAGTGTGACTGATGGCCCAGGAAGGCAGGGGCTGAATTTTTAAAATTTCTTCCATAACATTTTAACTTTTAAAGATATAATAATGCTTTATGATTTTTTTCTCTTACATAGAATTTTGTTTAAAAGTGCCATATCTTTATCTGAGGAATATACCAAGTGTGGGATTTTTAGTCCTTTTTCCATTTTATATTTATAAAAGCAGACAGGAAACAGATAGCAATGATATTCCATTAGAGGTATGAACTTGTAGAGAGAGGTCTCTGGCCTTTCATTGTATGTTCTTTAATATTTATTTTAATCTTTTATAATGTTCACCACCTTGTGTTTTCTTTGAAAACATGAAGTGATAAACTGGACCAACATTCTATTCTCAAGGAAGTACGTGACCAGAGAAGGTGGCGGAACCATGGTTATGGACCCATGTTTTGCAGTCTGGGGCAAGTTTGCATGTACTTTTGTTTGTTTGTTTTGTTTTGTATAGATCAAATATAGATATAATGTTCCTGTATTCATCCAATCTGCATTGTGTGTCTTCCCTAAACTGTAACTACCACAAGCAAACATAGTGCTTGATTTTGCATTTTGGCTTCTATCTCTGGTCACCAAGAACTCATGCTCAAGACTGTTGCCACGGATTTCTTTAATTGATTTTCTGTTCAGTGAGATTTTGCTAAAACATTGAGTGCTATCCCCTTTTCCCATACTCTGACCCTCCTCTTATTCTGCTACCTATAGGCCTCAGCTTTACAAACTAATGTTAACCTATACTTCCGATCACTCCTCTTTGTTTTGTTTTCCTGCATCTGAATCTGTAGCGATATTTTCCTTCATTATCTCTGCATAGATGGTTTTTCTGTACCACTGACAATGTAGATAATGAGAGCCTTTTCTTATGATGCCCTCTTACCATCAAGTAACCAACAAAAACTGACTCATTTCATTTGTCACATGTATTTATCCCCCCAGTTTGTGTGTGTGTGTGTGTGTGTGTTCCTGTGGTGATCAGAGGATGGCTTGTAGTTTCTCTCTCCCTACCTTGTAGATCCTGGGAGTTGAATTCAGTTCTTCGGGATTGGTAGCAGGTAGGTTTGCCCATTGATTGCCTTATTGGCCCGAAAAATCGTGATTTATTCTAGCTCTTCATTTATTTAAATAGAGTTATCAAAGTAATATATGAGAAACATCACTTTAACCATGAAAGATATTTTGATGAAGGAAAAAGTGAACTACTCTTGCTATCATGGAGTATATTGCATAATAAGGCTTCTAGTAGCACTGGAACTATTTCTTCATAAAGAATTTATCTTTAAACATATGCTTTTGAGTGTTCAAAGAATGTCCAACATATTAAGGAAGAAAGTCAAATAATAGAAGTTGAGGACAGTCTATTACAGGAAATTGGTGGCAATACTCTGTCTTTAAAAAACCTTTATATTTTCCTACACAAATTTTTTTTTTAACAAAAATGCCTTAGACTTGATATCAAAAGTGATGGTTCAAAATTTGTTTCTTTTCTTTATTATAGTGGCTTTTTTTTTTTTTCAAATTATGTCACCATTCTGAGAATTGCTATTTCCTGCTCTTTACAAAGGAGATTCCAGCACTTGTTAAGAAAAAATGAGAATTATGTTCTGTATCTGTTTTGCTGCTTATGTAAGCCTCGTACAAAGTTATACACACACACACACACACACACACACACACACAGTCTTTCAGTAGATATGGTTAACCTTTCTGCATTCTCAGCAGGCTCCTTAATGTCAATGAGTAAGTATCCAGTATCCAGGACCTACCACTTAAGTGTAAGCTGGTCCAGGGACCTATGGCAGATGATAAAACAAACCTGCCCAGCTCCATGGTCAACAGCCTGCAAGTTGATACATATGGTGCTCCTGATTTACTAAGTCCTTCATGGGAGTCATTTTGTCAAGCGCCAGCTGTTTCTCTTCTGTCATGGAGTATTTTGAATGAAGGCACATGCTAACTTCTAGTGTTCTTTAAATAATAAACTTCAGTGTCTACAAGGAAATGTTGACAACAGTGACTTCTAAAGAGTAGTAAATGGGAAGATTGAGAAATGGCAGGCAACATTAGACGTGATTGCGCTGACGTCGACCGAGGACATGTGCATGCACTTTATAGATACTTAAATCACATTTCCCTATTATAAAAATGAATTATATTCTGTCTCCACAAAAGCAGAGGAAGACAATCTACTAGATGCAAAGTAAAATACACATTAAAATGATGGTATTGTTGTCATTTAGAATGAGGTAAGGAGGGAGAAGTCATGAGACATAAATCAGGAACCTCCTAAAAATCTACTTGTGTTGGAGTTCAGTTAGGGTCAGCGATGAAGACAGCTTACTGTAAAACTTCTAAAAGTTACTTTAAAATACATTGCCATAAGGTTGCCTAGCATCTCTGGGAGGAAAACATAGTCTCTGGGGAAATGTCTAGGTTTTTAGTTAACATTTACACGGTAAGTTCCCCATGCTCGTCTACTCCCTAGACCCATGAAGTTACCATGTGGAATCATTTGGAGATCCTAAATTAGCATGTTTTCATCAGCTATGTTTTCTCTAGGAATTCAATAAAATATCAATGCTTTTGTTTTCCAAGTAAATTCATATTACATTATACTTTTGTGATCAAAAGTATGTGCAAACATATTCTCTATTTTCTTTTTAAAAAAGCATATTTTATACATGCCAATTGATATTATGATGATATCTTTTTCTATGTCCTTATATATTTGATGTGAGACAAAACCAATTTTCCTCATCTAGTTATGTCTATTTATTTTAGTAAATTACTTGAACTTGAACATTCCGGTGTGATTCATTTTTCTTTACTCTCTGAACTACTATATTTACTTTCCTAAATATCCACTAAATTTAACACAAAGTATCTCAGCATATTGTTCGTTATCTATTATTAAACTAAGCTTTAAACTTTGGTAAAAGTCTATGAATAATTGTGTTACTTTGAAGAATACGTAATAATTACTATTCCATTCAAAATTATTTATGTAAATGTGTTTCATTTATATTCAAGATTATAAAGACTTAAAAAATACTAAAATTCATGGTCCGTATAGACTCATAAATTCATAATAATTATTAAGTCTCCTACTGGTGTCAAAAATTTGACAATAATATCCAATTACTAAAGAAAAGCAACATTGAAGTTTTAATGAGCAGTCAGAATCATTAGTTGCATAATTGTCGGAAAAAATCAGATAAATTCATTTTAGTTTCTCAAATCTATTTGTTGAAGCAAATGCTTTATGACATAAGAAAAAGGAATTTATACTAGAACTTCAGACTCCTTAAGATACAGATAAAGTTTTGGAGATAGCAAATATAGTATAAAACCAATGCTGAACCTTTTGAAATGTTACTATGGTAATCATAACACCCTCTTCCCATCCCCAGATCAAGGTCTTATAATCTGTATAATGCCCAGACCATTCTTATCACACTGTGGCCTGGCATCTAACCAACTCAAACACATTCATTCACTGGGTCCTACATGAAATATTTGTTACAATAAAATAACCTACATATAGTATGCCATCTTCTGATTAGTACTTGTCTTGCCTTGATAATTGATAATTTTTAACACTTTTTATATGCTAAGTGGCCATTTGTATATCCTTTTTACAAAAGTAATTCATGCTTCTTTTCTTATTACTAAATCAGATTGTTTGTACTTTGTGTTCATGCTGTTTCTGTTTGTAATGCTGTGAGTTATAGAATGTCATTTTTGTATTTAGCATCTTAATGATAAAGGCTTTTCATTTATTTATTTTTGTGTAGGTTGTTCTTTCACTATGATCATTGCTTCTTTTGCTATACAGAGATTTTTGTACTTATAATTACCTCACAGTTACTATTATTCATTTGTGTTAAAGACATTGTAAGTAGTTAATAAAGCAAGGGATATTAAGTTTGACTATACAAAATTGGGTTTATCAAGGACAGGTAATCAGAAAAAGGAGATTTTGATGTATTGTTCATCAAGAAATGGGTCAATGATTGTGGGATAAGTAGACAGCAAGAGAGAGAAGTTTTCTAACCAAAGAAGGATTCTCATGCAACAGAAATGACCCAACTGAGTTGGATATTAAATACAACCTTATCAATGTTCCCACTGCAGGAATGTATGGGTAGAAAAAATGAAATGTGTTATGCAGTGATGGTGAGAAATTCTTTCCAAGCCAAACTCAGAATGACTTATAGCATAAAACATGTTCACAAATTCTCTTGTTTAAAAATGTTATCCATCCAACATCTCAGATGAACAGAGATGCTTACATTCTCAGTAAGATACCTGCAAATAAAATGTGCTAACATATTAAGAGAATTTAATTTCTTGAATTATTTGTATATTTTGGATATTAGCCTTCTATAGATGTAGGGTTAGTAAAGGTCTTTTCCAAATCTGTAGGTTTCTGTTATGTTCTATTGACAATGTCCTTTGCCTTAGCAGAAGCTTTTCAGTTTCATGACGTTCCATTTGTCAATTGTTCATCTTAGAGTCTGAACTATTGGTGATCTGTTCAGAAAATTTTCCTCTGTGTCAATGCTATTTCCCACTTTCTCTCCTATTAGATGCAGTGTATCTGACTTTATGTGGAGGTTCTCGATCCTCTTGGACTTGAGCTTTATACAAGGTGATAAATATGGATCAATTTTCATTCTTCTACAAACAGACCACCAGTTACACCAGCACTGTTTGTTGAAGATGCTTTCTTTTTCTCACTGTATGGTTATGGCTTCTTTGTCAAAGATCAAATGTCGATAGGTGTGTGGGTTTATTTCTGGTTCATTAATTCTATTTCATTGATCAACTTGTCTGTCTGTGTACCAATATCTGCAGTTTTTATCACTATTGCACAGCTTGAAGTCAGGGATGGTGATTCTCCCAGAAATTCTTCTATTAATGAGAATTGTTTTGGGTATCCTGGGTTTTTTGTTATTCCATATAAAGTTGAGAATTACTCATTCCATGTCTGTGAAAACTTGAGACGACTTCCAGTAGACAGACATGGTCCCCATTTGAGACATGGGGCCACATACCCATCTTCAAAATTCTTGACCCAGAATTGTTCCTGTGTAAAGGAAATGCAGGGACAAAATGGAGCAAAGAGACTGAAGGAAAGGCCATTCAGAGATCAATCCAACTTGTGATTTATCCCATGTGCAGGCACCAAACCCTGACACTCTTACTGATGCCATGCTGTGTTTGCAGACAGGAGGCTAGCATGGCTATCCTCTGAGGGGTTCTACCAGCAGCTGACTGAGATATTATATCCAACCATTGGACTCAGGTCAGAGACCCTTATGGAAGAATTAGAGGAAAGTCTGAAGGAACTGAAGGGGATTGCAACCCCTTAGGAAGAACAACAGTATCAACTAACCCCAACCCCCTGAGAGCTCCCAGAGGCTTATATGCCAACCAAACAGCATTCATGGACTGGTCTATGAACTCACTACATATATATCAGAGGACTGCCTTGTCTGGCCTCAGTGGAAAAGGATTCACTTAATCCTGTAGAAACTTGATGCCCTAGGGAAGGGGGATGCTCTCGGGGTGAGGTGGAAGTGGGTGGGTGGGTGATCACCCTCTCAGAAGCAAAGTGCAGAGGGGTTGGAGTGAAGAACTTGTGGATGGGGGACCTGGAAGGGAGCAACATTTGGAATGTAAATAAATAAAATAATTAATAAAATACAAGTTAAAAATGTGAAGAATGAGTGGTCATGTATTTGAGGGACAAGGGAGGAATTGAAGGAAAGTAGGGTGGGGGAGAACAATGCATATACAGCACTTATATAAACTCTCAAAATAATTTTTGAAAAAATTTTTTAAAAAGAAAGAAAATGTGGTACATTTACACAATGGAATACTCTCAGCTATTAAAAGCAATGACTTCATGAAATTCACAGGCAAATGGATGGAACTTGAAAATATCATCCTGAGTGAGGTAACTCAGTCACAAAAGAACACACATGGTATGTACTCACTGATAAGTGGATATTAGCCCAAAAGTTCGGAATACCCAAGATAAGATTCATAGACCATATGAAGCTCAAGAAGAAGAAAGATCAAAGTGTGGATGCTTCAGTGCTTCTTCAAAGGGGGAACAAATACTCACAGGAGGAAACAAGAAGACAGATGTGGAGCAGAGACTGAAGGAAAGACCATCCAGAGACTGCCCTACCTGGGGTTCCATCCCATACAGAGTCACCAAACCCAGACACTATTGTGGATGCCAAGAAGTGCTTGCTGACAGGAGCCTGATATAGCTGTCTTCTGAGAGGCTCTGCCAGAGCCTGACAAATACAGAGGTGGCTGCTCGTGACCAACCATTGGGCTGAGCACGGAGTCCCTGATGGAGGAGTTGGAGAAGGGACTGAAGGAGCTGAGGGGGTTTGCAGCCCCATTGGGGGAGCAACAGTGTCAACAGGCCAGATCTCCCGGAGCTCCTGGAGACTGGACCACCAACTAAAGAGTACACATGGAGGGTCCCATGGCTCCGGCATCATATGTGGCAGAGGATGGCCTTGTTGGACATCAGTGGGAAGAGCAGCCCTAGGTCCTGTGGGTGTTTGATGCCCCAGTGTAGGGGAATGCCAGGGCTGGAAGGTGGAAGTGGGTGGGTGGGTAGTGGAGCACCCTCACAGAGTCAGGGGGAAGGGGGATGAGATAGGGAGTTTCTGGAGGGGAGACTTGGAAGGGAGATAACATTTGAAATGTAAATAAAGAAAATATACAACAATAAAGAGAGAGAGAGAGAGAGAGAGAGAGAGAGAGAGAGAGAACTATCTGACCAAGATAGTTTCATCCCAAAGATAAAAATGTTTGTTCAGTGTAGGTAAGTAAATATATTTAAGACAATATATAAACTTAAGAAAAGAAACCCCATGATTATCTCATTAGATTAAGACAAGGATCAGCATCACTTTACAGTAAAATCCCTGAAGAGTGTGAAATACAAGGAGCATACATGATAATAATAAACGCTATATATGACAAACTTACAGCCAGTACTTTACTAAATGAGAGAAAACAAAAAGAATCACCTCTGAAATCAAGAGCTATACAAGGATGTCCACTTTCAATACTGTGCCTCAGTAGAGTGTTTGAAGACTTGAAATAAGACAAGAGAAAGAAATATAATTCCTAACACAGGAAAGGAAGAAACGGAAGCATTCCTGTTTTCAGAAGGCATGGTCCTATATAAGGTATACTAGATAACCTCCCAGAAAACAGAGAGACCTGACACCTTTCTCAAAGTATCAGGAAACAAAATGAATATACAAAAATACAGTAGTTTTTCTTTATGTATCAATAGTGAACTTGTCCAGAAAGAAAGCAGAATGAAACAGTTATTCATAATAGCTATGAAGGAACAAAATACTTAGGAATAAACCTAATCAAGTGAGTAAAAAGCCTCTAAAACAAAAAGTTTAAAATACTGAAAATATACATTGAATAACACACAGAAAGAAAGATTTCCTATGTTTATATGTTATAATTATTGTTCTGAAAATAGTTATATTGACAAAAGACATATATAGATTTAATTCAATCCTCATCAAAATCCCAATGACATTCTTTATAAAACTAGAAAAACAACTCAAAAGCTCATATGGAAGCATGGACCCATAATAACAAAAAGTAAACCTAAACAGAATGAGAAATGTTGGAAGTATCATATTACCTAGTTTTTTATTATATTATTCCAGTATAAAAATATATACTCAAATTGAATAGAATAAAAATTCAGGAAAAAAGCCTGCATATTTTGAAGAATGTATTGAAAATATGTACGGGAAAAGAAAACATCTCAAAAATGGTGCTAGAAAGCTGGAGTTCCCTGTGTGAAAGGATGAGACTTGATCCATATTCCTCATCTGACAGAAAACTGTATGAAAAATGGATGAAAGTCCTTAATGTAGGACCTGAAACTTAGAAACTGTTAACAGTAAACAGTGAAAACATTATAGGAAATTCACCAACTATATTAAGATGTTGATGTAGGCAAGCACATTCTGAAAAGGACTTCAGTAGCACAGGAAAAAAAATGGCAAAAACTTAGAAATTGGATTGCAGAACCTTAAAAACCTTTTGCACTTTGAAGGAAACAATCACCAGTGTGAAGACGAACCTACCAAATGGGATAGGTTCCTTTCAATCTACAAGACCAGAGAATGATATTCAGTATATATAAAGAACTGCAAAAAATAAACACCAGAATTCAAGCAACTGAATCAATAAGTAAGTTAATGAACTGAATAGACACTTCTCAAGGTAGGAAATAAAACTGACCAATTAATACTTGAAAAACCATTCCACATTCTTAGCCACCAGTAAAATGCCAACTGAAATTGCTTTTGAGATTCCACCTGACCTCAATCAGAATGGAGAATGTCAAGAAAAAAAATCATAGCTAATACTGGTTAGGATGTGGGGAAAGAGGAAGCCCTGTTCACTGTTGGCAGGAATGAAAACTTTGGGAGTCACTATGGAAATCAAAATGTAACTTCCTTTAAGAAACTAAAATTCAACCATAACATAACCCAGCAATGCTACTATAGGGTATATATCTGACGATACTATGTCAACATACAATAGAGATACTTGCATTTGTGTTTGTCAATAAGCTGTCCAGAACAGCTAAGCCTGGAACAAAACTAGGTGCCCATCTACAGGTGAATGAGTAAATAAAATGTGGTACATAGAATTTCATCCAGCAATGACAAAAATGATTTACAGGACATTTACAGAAGTATGGATGAAAATAAAGAGTGATCATTATGTTAAGTAAAATAAGCCAGATACAATTTTCCCTCATATAAAGTGTGTGTGTGTGTGTGTGTGTGTGTGTGTGTGTGTGTGTGCGTGTGTGTGTGTGTGTGTGTAGAATGAAGGCCAGGAGAAGAAGAAGAAATAAAAGAAGAGGAAAGAAGGGGGATAGCCAGATGGGAGAAATAAAATACACAGGATATAAGAGAGGAAAGTGAGACTATTTGGTCGGAGGACGAAGGCCATCAAGTAGGAGAAGTAAAGGTTCACAGGCGCAGGAAGGTCAGTGGAGAAGGAAACCAATCATGTAATCACAGGTCTTTCAAGTACAATTACCTGTGATCCTTAAAAGCCACTTAAAATCTTACAGAAATGGAATCCATATCAAATGTGATCTTTCCTTAATATTCTGGTAGTATAAATACTGAATCTAAGTTTAGAGTGAATGGCCTTATTACTCTTCTTTTTCTTTTTTTTTTTTTCCTCCTTTTTTATTTTTGATACTTTATATACATTTCCAATGTTTCCCCTTTTCTGAGTCTCCTCTTTGGATACCCCCCATACCCTCCGCAACCCGCCTCTAGGAGGGAATTCCACCTCCCACTCCCCTCCCGACCACCCATCCCCATATTCCCCAACAAACTGAGTTATCACCATCAAGTCCTGCAAAGTGAAGCTGCTAAGTGTTCTCTTTTATTGACTTGCTCTTAAAGTAGTCTCATGAACCATACTGATCTTGTGAATCAGAGATTAGTTATATTCAGGTGCCATGTAAGACTTGATCAGCAAGGACTGTTATGATCTAGTATCCCAATCAGATTAACTCAAGTTAGAGGTCCAACATCCCAAGGAGCTTTAATTGGGTTTCAACATAGTAACAGAGAAAAAGGAATATAGTCTAACCTGAAGCTTTTTAGAACTGCTTCATTTCTCTCTCCTTAATACAGATGTGAGTTTTTATATTTTTCTTTTAATATTCAAATTCAAATTCCAAAAGATCTTACTTGTACTAGATTCTGCGGCAGGGGCATCGTGCTGTGGTTTGGAGTCTGTCTTTCATGTTCATTTCATTAGGTCCTCAGAACCATTTATGTTCCTCAAAAAACACAATGAAATTCATCTAGTGGAGGCAAGAAGGCTACTTCTTGAATCATCCAAATTAAAGTGCTGCGGTGTGTATTCTGTCTCCCTTTTCTCCCTGGCAGTTTGCTACAGACAATGCATCCTGCACTCTGGATCTGCACACTCCACTCCTAGACAGTTCGTGCCGCCCACCACCTCAAAAGCCACTTCCCAGCCTATGTTATATAAACACTCCAAACACTTGTTAATGCTTTGGTTTTTTCTTATAAAGGCAATTCTTTAACTAGAGGGGTCTGCTTTAAGCAACCTCCTCTCAGTATTGGTAGACAGCAGGCAAGTGTTTAATGCAGAAGGGCTCCTTTTTGGCTTGATAAGAAAACTCAGTTCCTACCAGTAATTTGTGATGCAAAGCTCTGCTTGCTTTTAGGGTCTAAATAATTGTGTAACCGCCATTTGTTTCATTTGAATTTTGGCTGTCATTTCCTGTCATGAGGAAAACAAGAGAAACTCTGCATACAAGTTCATCCTCTGATTGCCTGTCAGCCTCACAGGCAGGAGCATCTCACAATTTGTCCCTACCCAGGCACTTCATCTTCAAACAGAAACTGCATCTTAATTATAGCCTTTAATGGGCTGTTGCACTTCAGGATCAATATGTCTGACAAAACCCAAGCCCCGCTAAAAGCTCATTAATTCACATCTGACTAATTCGGGATTTGTGATGATTTTGGCAGGAAGCAAGCTGGAGTTTACCTTTTGTACTGCTGCTTACAAAGGTTGAGCTTGGCCAGTTAATTAGGAAGAACAGAATTGCCAGGAAAGTATTTACTGAGCTTCTATTTGCATGAAGAGAACAGGGGGACTGGAGCTTCTAGACTGCTCAGTTCTCACCCTATGACTCCAGCTAACTGCTACTTTGCAGTAGCACTCTAGGCTTGGAAATGAGAAGTCAAAATCTCAAAATCAAAAGATCTCTGACTTGAGACCTTACATCTGTGGAACTCCTTTAGTATTTCCTGTCAGATACCTTATTTCCTCTCTCGTTGCAGGTATAACTATGATAGACGTAGTTTCTAGGTGGGTGCAGAAACCTCTATATCCAGCCCATACTTTGACCATACTGTTTAATTATGTATCTCACTTCCTTTTTCTACCCCAGCCGCATCTATATTCTATCTACACCTAAAGCTCATGTCAGGACTCTGAAAACAAATGTGGAGACACTGGACTCCTATTTCCTATTCCCAAAGCCCGTTGACTCCATCAACCCCCTCTGCTTTCAACCATTAATCATCTGTACTTGGTACATAAGGATAGGCTGCTCAGCTTAGTCCTTCAGAACTCTCAGAAGATTTGCGTGTAGGTAATACCCAATCATCAATACGGAATAAGAATATCTTCTTGTCTTTTTTTTCCAGGACCATCTCTGAACTCAGTTGTTGA
>CM052701.1:36969685-36992946 GCA_028551405.1 Uromys caudimaculatus | reverse complement strand
CTCGGCTTGATTAGCATTTCAAGGTGTTCCGGCTCCAGCAGGCCTCTCCTTGTTTCCTCCCCATTGTTACTGCCCCCAGGTAGGGATTAAACGTCCGGCCTTTAGCTCAGGTGCAACTGTGGCATAATTGATGTCTGGTCGCATTATGGATTCTCCCCGCCCCTGCCATTTCCCGCCCTAATGTGTTTAAAACATTGTAACATTAAAAGATTTCTTTTGAGCTTGATCGGATTCCGTCTTGCTCCAACGCATTCCTTTGTTTCCTGCTTCTTTCCATTATCAATGGCTTCCTTCCACAGCATTTCCACAGCATGGAGTACCCGCTGGCAGGAACTTCGAAACTAATAACTGTTACACTCAGTAGTGTCAAGTCAGAGTGCAAGGGATGGATGCCTTCAGAGAACATCCCTTCACCAGTTCGCAATGTTGAAGATACTGGTGGAAACGCTAAAAGATATTCTGTGAGCCTTTGAGAATTCTTTGGTTAAGTGTTGTGACCTTGCTAATATGCACAAATTTTTTGGTTTCTTCTGGCTTTCAGTTTTCCTGTCCTATTTATTGCTTCATGTATCACTTCCTAAATAAAGTAGTTACCCTCAAGTCTCACACCATGTTTTCAGAAATCAAGTCAACACTTACTCATTTAAGTTCACATACACACATGCAGCTCTCTCTCTCTCTCTCTCTCTCTGTGTGTGTGTGTGTGTGTGTATTTGTGATGCTTACCCAATTCATTACTCACTCCTCCATGATAAATGCTTTGCTTTAACATGCTCTCCCTCTTGTATTTTACTTTTCTTGCTCACCCCTCCCCCAATGGTTCTTCAGTATCAGCATAAACTTTTCCTACCAGAAGTTCTAAACTGTGATCACTCTTTCTATCCTGAGAAAAAAATTTTCTGTTGCTTAATATGGTGGCAAGGCCAATGCCAAAGTTTTGTGTGATTTTATATTACCCTTAGATGGCAGTAAGTAATTGGTTGACCTGGGAGTTTGAAGACAACTAAGGAGTCCCCATTAATTACACAAACCTTGTTGAGATTGGGTACCTGCAGATATCCCAACCATTACCTTCATCAAACCATGATCATTTTCTTGCTCTCCTTATGATAGTCTTAAATCTTCTTTTCAACATTGATCTGTTTTTATCATTTGAAAAAAGTTTTACTACTTAAAAATAACATATAAACCTATAAAACAGTAACACTAGCAATAGACTAATAAATCACTTTTAAATGAGAGAGTCAGTTGTGACTAATGATAGTTTGTTTGATTCCTAGACCAGTTTCTCATCCTTACTTTCTAAAGTCTACCAGAAAATGTCTGTTCCCATTGCCCCAGCAATGGCTTATGAATGCTGACCACATCGACGGCTTTGGTTTTCTGCTACAATCATTCTTCCAAGTGCAAGCAGTACTTGCAGGAACAGTTAGTTGCTCACACTTATCTATACTTGGATGTTATTGAGAATTATGTTGGGTGCATTCGTACTCTTAAGAGGACAAGTAGCACTAATAGGAGTTAGACATCTCTTTCAATTGGAGGGGGCTTAGAACTGGCACAGGTAATTTCTTCTTGCAATATTCTTGAGTTAAGAATCTTTTCTACTGACACAAATTAATGAATCCTGTAACTATTAATGCCACCAAAAAAATATATATAACTTTGTAGTAGATACTTTAGTATCCTTTCAACTTCACTCTCATGACCAAGCCAGATCTCATTCTGCTAGAGTCGTATATAGAGGTGTAACTTACTGGGAATTGTTCCAGACTACAAAAAACTAGTTTATTCAGAGGCTCGCCTTTCTCCATGCAGCACTGTTAGGGCAATGGTACAGACTGATGAGGTAATGTAGAGTTTCTATATCTTTATCTCAAACCCAGATCATTCCAAAGGGCTCCTTCTAGCTTTGTAGTGCCCACATGGCCAGCAGAGGCCTCACTTACAACTGCAACTGAGACTGACCTTCTCTGTACCCAATACCTCCTTCATTATTTTCCTGAGTGCACTTCTATATATCCCTCCTATGTGGGTTCCATGTCAGAGCCCATTTCTAGGCAAACTGACTTAAGATCCTGCTTCTCCTTCATCTCTGACTAAATGAAGGCATCAACATTGTATTAGTCAGGGTTCTCTAGAGTCACAGAACTTATGGAATGTCTCTCTATATTGAGGCAATTTATTGTGATGACTTACAGTCTGTAGTCCAGCTTACCCAGCAATGGTCAGCTATGGATAAGGAGTCCAAGCATCTAGTAGTTGCTCAGTCCCAGGAGGCTAGTTGTTTCAGCTGGTCTTGTGTAGAAGTAGGTTCCAACAGATATGCTGGCAAGTAAATGCAAGCAGGCAAAGAATAGTGAATCTTCCTTCTTCCAATGTCCTCCAGCAGATGGTATGGCCCAAATTAGAAGTGTGTGCCACCATGTCTGGATGTGGGACTTGCTTTGTCCCAGGATGACCTTGAACTCAGAGATCTACTTGCCTTAGTCTTCTGGGATTAAAGGAGTGTACTACCTTGCCTGGGCCTAAGTTTTTCATGGCCACTATACCTCAAGATCTGCATGCCAAGATCCAGGTGAGAAACTTCTGTCTTCTAGCCTCAAGATCTGGATCACAGGTGAGCACTCCAATTCTGGATTGTAGTTCATTGCAGATATAGTCAAGTTGACAACCAGGAATAGCCATTACAAAATTATCATCTTGCCCCAGCCAGTCAACTGAATGATTTTCACTCTTCTCTTTCATTGGGGACTAAATAATAGAATGACAATCTTTCCTTTCCATCTTTATGATGACTGTCCCACTTGAATTTTATCTATCTCTCACTCAGACTGTGATAGTCTTTTCTCTTATTTCGCACTATAGCCATAATAAAATTCTGAAGTTTAAAAGTAAATAGAATCATTTGCAGTTCTTCAGTAGTCTTCAATTCTTTTGGTTTAAAATAAAACTGTTCAAGACATTCATTTGGATCACTCAGCACTGGGATTCCATCCTTCAGCAAGTTCACTGCAGTTTGTTGCTACATGTGATCAGATTGTAAGCACATGTAAGTCATGTCTCTGATGGTGCAGCTGTGCTTTCCATCTCAGCATTCTTATGGCTTTGCACTTTGGTTAGTCAGAGCTAGAAGCTAGAATAGCGTTCCCCACGGACATCTACTCAATTCTTCTAAGTGGGTTATTCCTCCCATCCATCCATTCTAAATTCAAGAAATGAAATGGCATCACTGTTGGCTTATGTATCTAACCTGTCACTTACCTTTACTTCTTAAGAGCAACTGTTTAAACTTCAGGGCATGATGAACCATTAGGAATTTTCTAGGGTGACTGGACAGCTAGAATTTACAGCACTCTGCTGATGTGATTCTTTTTATGCAACCTGTAAATTTTAGTTATAGCTACACTCGTCTGTGGCTAGCTCAGACAAGGCTGGCTCCTTTTTGTAATTTTATAAGTACAATAAGATCATAAATTTCAAGCTGCCTTTTCTGACTTTTTTTTTTTTTTTTTCAGTAGCCTATTGCCTGAGGCATGAAAATGGAGTTTCAAAGGAAAATGTCAGCATTAATAGACAGGCACTCTAACTGAGCCAGATAGCGGTGTTCCAAGGTGAGCTGAAGTTCATCTCTACCTCCTAAGGGAGGACCACACAGTGAGGAATTACAAAGGTGTGTTCTGTTACCAATCCTTACATTTTCCTCTAGATAAAAGACAAGTAACATGACACATGACTATTCACACTGGATGCCATCCTGTCTCACCTGATGACCGAAAGTTTATAGAAACATGCAGTGTTTTTAAGTCAGAAATTTGATCAGCTCTCTCAGAAAACAGCTTTCTTTGAATTCATAACTATATAAGTTTGTCTTCAATCTATGATCACCACAAAAAAAAAAAATAACTAAAAGATTGGAATGTTTAAAGTGAATATTGCTAGAACAGTTATAGATTTAAGAAAATATTTTAAATTTGTCTATCTCTTACCCACCCTTTCCCATGTACCCCTGGAGATGGTGTGATATACTTGTTGCAAATAATTAACCAACATTGATATATTGTTAATCACAATTTAATAATTTTTCTTCAGAGCTTTTTTTTTAAACATAACATCCTGTGCTGTACTATAATTCCATCCAGTTTACACTCAATGATCACATTCCCTTTTAGTGAAGTGACAGTTCCTGTGCTGGATAGATTTTTGTCAGGTTGATACAAACCAGAGTCACTTGGGAAGAGGGAACTTCAATCGCATAAATGACTCTATCAGATTGGCCTGTAGGCAAGTCGGTGGGACATTTTCTTGATTAATTATTGGTATGGAATAAGCCAGCCCACTGTATGTAGTGTCATCCCTGGACTGGTGGTCCTGGATTGCAGAAGAAAGCAGGCTGAGCAATCCACAGAGATAACAAGCCCACCAGCAGTGGTCACGATGGCCTCTGCAGTAGTTCCCTATCCAGGTTTCTGCCTGAAGAATGTGGAACTGTAAAATCCCTTACCTTCCCAAGTTGGTTTTGGTCAGTGAGGTTAATCAGTGTTTGCTATGACAACAGGAACTAAACTAAGACAATACTTTAGTCTTTTTTCACTTTGATGACTTTGGCAGTTTGGAAGCTACTACACAAGATAAATGGTTTTGTACTCTGCCTTATCTGATATCCTCTTGGTTAAATTGGGGTTGTGGATGTTTGAGAGGAAGTGCCATTCACATCTCGTCATGTCCAAACTACATGTACTTAGCATGGTGCTCATGATGACATTATCCTGCTCTTCCCTCTGAAGTGGTTTTTGCCAGGTGTATTACTCGGAAGTCAGTTTTTGTTATTTTTTGTTTCTTCCTCCATTTCTTTACTCCATGCTTCAGTACAATCCACTGTGTGTAACTGAGATAAGGAAGAAGAGCTGTATTTCACATTTTGGCAGCTAGAAACTACAGGCATAGCAGGATTCTTCCAAAAGAGACAGGTAACATTGTCTCTAATTATCTGTTGACGTAATCAATTATTGTGGCAATATGCTCTTCTAGATTTTAAACTTGGGTTTGCATTTCACTTCTAGTTTTACTTATCATTACTTTGTTTCTTACACTCTGTCAGATCTAGCCTCAGGAGCATTTCAGTTTACTCTTCTAGTTTTTTGTTTGTTTGTTTGTTTGTTTGTTTTTAACAACACCTAGTTATTAGTAGTCATTTGGACTAGTTAGTTTGTTGGTTGGAATAATTCCACATTTCTCTTCCCTGTAAGGTTTCCAGAGTCATTGTCCCCAGACCTAAAATCAATATTTATCCATGAGTCTCTAGTTCTTTTTGAAATAAAATTACATTAGAAACCAAGACCTAGTTGAACATATGCTTATAAATATTGCAATATTGCTGCTTCTGGGCCCTCTTTACTACTCTCTTAGTCAATGCATGTCTGTATAAGAGGG
The DNA here is from genome assembly GCA_028551405.1 of Uromys caudimaculatus. NCBI lineage: Eukaryota > Metazoa > Chordata > Mammalia > Rodentia > Muridae > Uromys > Uromys caudimaculatus. Next base: position 36,987,513 of record CM052701.1, on the reverse strand, counting down.
CATGCAGAGACACAGACCTATAAATACTTCTAGATGTAGCCATCCACATCTTCATTAAGCTAAATATGAGTTCATATTGATGTCTCCAGCTCTAGCCCATTAACACAAATTACCTACCCTTCTCTTGCTGGTTAGAAACCCTGCACTCCAACAGTGAGAAAACCAGCTCCCATTCTCCATCATCAATCTACCTAATTTTCCACTTGAGAACATGTGCAGTAATATTAGTACTGTTAAGCTGTACCCTCATGGAAAATAACTTCGTTTAGCAGAGTGCAGAGCTTGTGTGCAGTTTCATTTGCCTTTAGTCTTAGAGACTACTAATTTTCAAAAGTACTTAGGTAAGCATCTACCTCTCCCACAGTCCCCTTCAGTGAAGTTCTTTCATGTTTGCTATAAAGTTAGAATGTGTTGTTACATTTTGCATTCCACCCTGGGAATCTTTAAACCTCCTTAGTGCTTAGATTTTAATTTGCATGCCCTAAGCTTCACTTTTGTGTTGTAAAGTCTTTTGAGGTTTAACTGAAGTTAGCAACTCTCCTCACTCACTAACCTAAACAAATGTCTGCCTCCCCAGACATGGCAGTACAGTCCTGTAATCCTGGTACTCAAGAGAATGAGGCAAGAAGATCATGAGTTTAGGATAGCCTGAGCTACTTAGTAAGATCTTGTCTTAGAAAAAATAATTGTTTCCCATGCCCATCTCTCAACTCAAGTCTAATAAGCAGCGATATTTTGCCATTACTGTAATTTTCTTTTTCTAGTTGCTACATAATTTGAATCACAAAACACATGCCTAAAACTGTCTTCTTTCACTGAGCAATTTGCATTTAAGATTAGTTCATGCCTTTACTTGGATTGATAGTTACATTTCCTTTTGTCACTGAATAATATTTCATTGTAGAGATGCCACTGTTTGTCTTTATGCACTCACCTATGGAAGGACCGACGTATTAGCTGCTTCCATTTCAGGGAATAATGTTTAACATGCATAGTGATGCCTTATTACAAAAGATAGTTTTGTTTGTACATAAGTTTTCAAATCAGATAGCATAAACATAATTACTAAATTGTCTAATAATAAACTACTGAGACACCTTCCAAAATAGACACCACAAATTTTATTTCTACTAGGCATAGACATTGTCTCTAATTCTATCTCTCTGTCTCTCTATCATCTCTCTATCTTTTTATCTCTTTATCTCTCTATCATTTATCTACCAGCTATCTCTCTTTACCTATGTATCTATGTATCTATTATCGATATATTCTTTCTGTCTCTTGTCTGTCTATCTGACATCTGTCTTTTACTCTTTGTGTGTGTGTGTTGACATTCCCTATTTTGCTCATTTGCCCTCCACCTTTCTTTGTTGAACAGGGCTTCTCACAGCCTAGAACTCAATGATTCAGGTAGAGTGGCTACCTACCAGTATCCAGGAATCCTTCTCTTCCTCGCCAGCTCTGAGATTACAGATGTATGCTGATGCACTTGTGGTGTTATAAATCTTAACTCAGATCCTTGAACTTTTTTCTTCCTTCCTTCCTTCCTTCCTTCCTTCCTTCCTTCCTTCCTTCCTTCCTCCCTCCCTCCCTTTCTTTCTTTCTTTCTCCCTCCCCCCCTCTTTCTTTCTTCATTTTACATTCCTGATCACAGCCTCCCTCCTCTCCTCCCAGTCTCACCCTCACAAACCTCTCCTACCATTACAACCTACCCTTCTCTGAGGAGAAGGGAAGTCCCACCTGGCACATAAAGTCCTGTAAAGACCAAGAATATCTTCTCCCATTGAGGCCTGAACAGGCAATCCAGCTAGGGGAAGAGGATTCAAAGGGAGGCAACAGAGTGAGAGACATCTGCTGCTCCAATTGCTAGGCAACCCATACAAAGACCAAGCTGCACATCTGCTACAAATATGTAGGAGGCTTAAGTCAAGCCCATGCATATTCATTGCTTGGTGGTTCAGTCCCTGTGAACCCCCGAGGCCCAGGTTATTTGATTCTATAGGTGTTTTTGTGGTGTTTTTGACTCCTCCAGCTCCCTCAATCCAATCCCACACTCTTCCACAAGACTCCCTGAGCTCTGCCTGATGTTTGGCTGTGGGTCTCCATACCTGTTTCCATCAGCTGCTGGATGAAGCCACTGAGGAGAAAGTTATGCTAGGCTCTCAACCACAAGCATAGCAGAGTATCATTAATAGTGACATGTGTTGGTTTGCAATCATGGCGTGGCTCCCAAGTTGAATCAGTCATTGCTTGGCAATTTCCTCAATTTCTGCTCCATCTTTATCCCTGCATATCTTGCGGGCAGGATAAATTTTGGGTCAAAGATTTTGTGAGTGGCCTGGTGTCCCCTTCTTTCTAGTGGACGTTCTACTGTCCTGTCTGGCTACATTTCAGTTTTTATATCTCCAGCTTCTAGTAGTTCCAGCTAGGGTTACCCCATAGATTCCCAGGAGCCTTTCCTATCCAAGGTTTCCAGATCATCCCAGAGATGGCCTCCACCAATTTTTTGTCTCTCTCAGCCTTTTCCCATCCTATTTCTCCAAACCTGATCCCTATCCCCATATCCCTTCTCTCCCCATTCTCCTACTAGTTTCTTCCCTTCATCTACCTCCAGTGTCTATTTTATTTCATGTTCTGAATGATATCAAGCATCCTCCCTTGGGCACTCCTTGTTACTTAACTTCTTTTGAGTCTCTGTATTGTAGTATGGTTATCCTGTACTTTATGGCTAATATCCACTTATAAGTGAGTACATACCATGCATGTCATCCTGGCTCTGGGTTATCTTACTCTGGATGATATTTTCTAGTTCCCTCCATTTGCCTGCAAATTTCATGATGTCTTGGTTTTTAATAGCTAAGTAGTTCTCTAGTGTGCAAATGTACCACATTTTTAAACCTATTCTTCAGTTGAGGGATGTCTAGGTTGTTTCCAGTTTTTGGCTATTACAAATAAAGCTGTCATGAACATAGTTGAACAAGTGTTCCTATGGTATAGTGTGTATACACCCCAGAATAGTATAGCTGGGTCTTGAGGTAGAACTATCTCAAGTTTTCTGAGAAATTGCTAAATTGATTTCCAAATTGGCTGTACAAGTTTGTACTCCCACCAGCAGTGAAATAATGTTCACCTTACTTCACATCTTCACTACCATGTGCTATCACTTGAGTTTTTGATCTTAGCCATTCTGATGAGTATAAGATGGATTTCAGAGATGTTTTGAGTTGCATTTTTTCTGATGAAGTGTTTCTCAGCCATTCAAGATTCCTCTGTTGAGATATCTCTCTTTAGCTCTGTACTCCACATTTTAATTGGGTTATTTGGGTTGTTGCTGTCTAACTTCTTCAATTATTTATAAATTTTGGATATTGGTCCTCTGTCAGATGTAGTGTTGGTGAAGATCCTTTCCTAATCTATAAGCTGGTGTTTTGCCCTATTGACAGTGTCCTTTGCCTTACAGAAGATTTGCAAATTCATGAGGTCCCATTTACAAATTGTTGATCTTAGAGCTTGAGCCAGTATTTTATTGAGTATTTTTACCTCAATATTCATAAGAGGAATTGATCTGAAATTCTATTTCTTTGTTGAGTCTGTGTTTGAGGCTTCAGGGTGATTGTGGCCTTATAGAATGAATTAAGTTGTGTTGCCATCTCTCCTTTGGGTCTGGAACAACCTCAGTACACTGGGACAATAAATTCTTCTTGCTTTTGCATCAATCCCCGGCTCCACGTTGTTTATTCCGGGCAATGGGAGGGTTCCCTGATAGTTAAGGCTTGGCAGAGTCTTACATTCGGTGCATTGGCTGGGCCGCACTGGAGAGCAGCGGATCGGAATCGCTCAAGCAAGTACCACAGTTGTCTGTCTTGGTATTTGTCAGAGTCTGAGTCTGTAAGTCTGTTTGAACTTTTGGTTTGCTTGCAAGTGTCTGGGGGCTCAGAAAGCCTTTGGTGTCTGATGCTGTCAAGTGCGGTGGGCAGATGTGCCTTAACTTTGCAGGTAATCTGGGAGACACTCCGGAGACCCACAGAGCAACTCTGTTCTGCATCTGTGGAAGGGACAAGCTGTCTCTAACTGTGCCTGTGGCCCATAAAGTGGATAAATTGTGTGTCTTTCTCTGTGTTTCTTGGTGTTGGTATCTCGTTCTGTTTTCTTGGACTTGGACTTATGACATTTCTGGACATTAGACAAACTGAATCTACCCCATTAAACATCCTAGTTAACCACTGGAGGGAAGTTAGGAGAAGAGGAGAAGAGCAAATTAGCTTACTCTCTGTTCCTCCAAATGGCCCACTTTCAGAGTAGGGTGGCCACCCATAGGGACCTTCAACTTGCAGGTGATCAAAGCAATAGAGGAGAGAGTCTTTAGGTCAGGATGCCTTGGGCACTCAGACCAAGTGCCCTATATAGTTACCTGGAAGAATCTAATGGAGGAGATTAGATTCTGTCCCCCATGGGCAAAAGCCTTTATTTCCCCAAGACCCACCTCATAGGTTCTGGCCATCAGGAAGAAGGAAGCACAGGAGGAGGAATCCAGACCTGAGAAGAAGTCGACCCTCCAAGACCCTTCAACAATGGGCCTGTTGCTCCAAGACCCTCCTCTTCTATAATTCCCCTACCCTTGCCCCCATAGCTCTGCTAGCGCTGGAACCAGCTCCAGGATCCTCATCCCATAGGGAACCAGGGACATTTTACCCCCCCCTCCCCTTACCAGAGTGAGGAGCAGGAGGCAGCCCCCAACTTCCTGGTCCCATCATGGGGACTGGAAGTCTGAGAGTCATTTCTCCTGATATCACAGTGGCTCTCCTACTGAGGACATACAGGCCTCTAGATAAGGGCAATCAGGCTATGCAATATTGTCCCTTCTCTTTGGCCAACTTGTATAACTGGAAGGCCCAACAGCGCCCCCATCCCTCTTCAGAAAACTCCAAAGAGCTGATTAATCTATTTAATACTGTTTTATTTACTCATCAGCCCACCTGGGATGATGTGCAACAACTCATGAGAGTCTTCCTCACTACCGAAGAGCGAGAGAGGATAATACATGAAGCTAGAAAGAATGCCCCCTCAGACACGGGGGCGCCATTGATTGACCAGGCTGTCATGGACAGTGGGCTTTCCCTGACTATACCTGACTGGGACTTTAATATGGCAGAAGGTAAGGGGCACTTAAAGGTCTACTACCAGACTTCATTGGCCAGTCTCAAGGGTGCCACACAACCACTCACAAATTTGACCAAGGTATGTGAGGTTAAGCAGGGACCAGATGAGTCACCTGTAGACTTTCTAGAGAGGCTCATGGAGGCATTCTGCCAATATACACCCTATGACCCCAGCAGCAAGGAACATGAAGCTACTGTGATATAGACCAGGCTAGTAGAGATATCAGGAAAAAGCTTCAGAGGCTAGAAAGACTTACAGGATAAGCCATTGAGGGATTTAGTACAGGTTGCTGAGAAAGTCTACCATAACAGGGAGACAGAGGAGGAGAAGAAGCAGAGAAAGAGAAAGAAAGAAAAGAGACAGGGAAGAAATCTACAGAGTCCTGGCTACAGTGTTAGGGAAAGCAGAGAAAATAGACAGTAAAGGACCAGTGTGCATACTGCAAGGAGAGAGGCCACTGGACTCGAGAGTGCCCTAACAAATGGAAGCTGGGGGTGGGAAATCCCAGGCCTAAGAAAGGTGCTCCCAAATGGCAAAGATATTAGCCCTGGGGGAAGACAGTGACTAGGGAGGATGGGGTTTGGACCCCCTCCCTGAACCCAGGTAACTTAATTCTTGGTAGACACGGGCCTGACACTCAGTCTTCCTTTAAGCTGATGGGTCAGTCTCTAGCAAAAAAATCTTGGGTCCAAGAAGCCACTGGCAACAAAATATATTCATGGACTACCCGAAGAACAGTGGACCTAGGGATGGGCCAGGTATCCCATTCATTTAGGGTCTTCCCAGATTGTTCCTACCCTCTGTTGGGGCGAGACTCTCCAAAATTGGGGCCCAGATACACTTCCTGCCCGACAGGCCGCAACTAACTCATGGTATCCAAGATTTCCAAGATTTTCTGTCAGGATTTTAGCTTTAACATTTTCTTTGGCTGATGTGTCAATTTCTTCTATTGTATCTTCTATGCCTGAGATGTATTGGACAAAATATTATGGTTTTATTTTTTTCAAACACTTACATATTTTATTCTATAATTGTCTTGCTTACATAGTTCCAAAGAAAATGTTTACTGTAATTCATGCTCTTAGTTTTTTTGTGGGTAATATGTTTGGATCTTCTCTAGTTTACCTTAAGATTTTTTTCTTAGTCTTAATTTTTATACTTTGCACACCATAGGTTTGAGAATCACATTCTATTTTGCTTTGTTTATATTTTTCTGCTTGGTGTTTTTGAGCTTATGGAATCTGTAATTTAGTGTCTGCTTTGATTTCTTAATCAAAATATTCTGCTCTAGTACTTTTTTTTACCTACAAATATTCTATTATATGTATGTTAGATTTTACTGTCCAAAAAACTTATTTCTTTTTACTTAATTTCTTCTTCTGTTTGTTTTTTTCAGAAATTTTCTATTTGTTAGAATGTTTAGGTTGACATATTTTTAAGATTGCTGACTCTTTTCTCATCTATGTCAAATTGACAGAGAATCCTACCAAAAACATTCACTGCAGTAATTTACATCACTGCAGACATGGCTTGCTTTTTTTCCTCCGTTTTGTTGTTATTGTCATTTTGTTTTCGTTTGATTGTGTTTGGGATGTATAAGGAATTTCACATATGTTTGAATTATCTGTCTTTTCTTGTATAGTGCCTACTTTTCCTATTATATCCCATAAGACAGTATTAACTGTTGAATTTAGGCCTTGTCATCTATGTTTCTTACTCTTAATATATATCTTCACAAATAAATAACAGAGAGAGAGAGACAGAGACAGAGACAGAGAGACAGAAAGAGAGAGACAGAGAGAGAGACAGACAGAGAGAGACAGAGAGAGAGAGACAGAGAGAGAGAGAGAGAGAGAGAGAGAGAGAGAGAGAGGGGGGAGATATTAACCTTTAGCATGTCTTATAACATTTTATTGAAAGCATATTTTATCCAGTAATAGAAATTGAAGTAAATTAGCTTTAGTGTGAGGTTGTTTGTCTGATAAGCATGCTCTGTGTTTAATATTTGCTGTAGCTGCATTGCTCTGTTGACTTTAGACTTTCCTAAGTCATTCTCCTCCAAGGGCTTTCATCTTGAAGCTCTTCTGCTGTTAACTACTCTTAGGACCCAGGAGAACCGCTGTTGTCATGCTAAAGTGTGCCACAGGGTTGCTTCCTATGATCTTATGATTATATCTTAATCTCTGTGGAGGCTTCTGTCCTTAAGCTCTTTATTGTTGCCTTTTCTTTTGATTAAGTAAGACAGGAAGGTGAGAACAGACAAAGGATGTTTTTTAGCTTCACTGTGGCAAAACTCTAACAAGTCTGCTTTCCTGGAAAGGAGGCCTTTCTGTGGAAATTTCTTTATGTTCTAATAAGGCTAACTCTCCCACTCAGCCCCAAAACAGAATCATGAGGGAATCGTTTGTGACTCTTTACTGTGAGAACTTTGTATAATGTCTAATGGCAAACCTCATAAAACTGTATGGTTTGCCCTGAGAAAACAGCTACTAGGAAGTTTTTTTCTTTCCTACTAATTCAGACAAATCTCCACAGTTTGTTAAAATTTCATTAAAATTCTACATTATGGCTCCCAAAGTTTCTGGTGTAGATAGGAAGAAGCTTGTTACACCTCCTTGGGTTTCCTCCCTCCACTGTTTTATGTTGTAATTTTCCCTGTGAACCTCATATCTCTGAAAGCGCCATGAAAATGCTCTGAGTTTTAGTTTTGTTCATTTTTTTTCTTGTGGTAAATACAGGCGTGACATTTTCTCTGCTCTTTACCATCATTACTATAACTGCATGTTAAAAGAGTCAGGATGACTCAGAACACCTGTACTTCATTTTCATCTTCATCAGCCCCACATTAAAAGCAAGCAAATCAATATTCAACAAAACATTTTCACTCAACTCTACAAAAGGTTTATGTAAGCCTGAGTATCAGAGGTTTTAAGATATTATATCAGGGCTATTTTCCTCTATGAATGTTGTCAGAAGGATTACTTTTAATTTTTCTAGCTACTCAGCAAACTCATAAAGTGTTCTCAAGCCATGTATTAAGTGAACTAATGTCTTTATTCAGTATACAATGCATAAACTCAATTAGACTGAGTTGCCTAGCCTTTTGGTTTTATATACTAATGGTAGATCAATAGTCAAGTGACTATTTTGAGAATCAGAAGGGAGACTTAATCATATTTATCACTTTCCACACAATGTTGTCATTCTTAAAAAAAAAAAAAATGCAGAATTGCAAGGTTGGAAATGAGAACCGAAACCAACATTATTAAACTTATTTATATTAGGCAATGCTTATAGCACAGATATATTTCTCTATGTATGTTAAACAATATTGAAAATAAGCACAACATCATAGCTACTTACTCTGGAAGGCACGTTTCAAGGAAATAAGGGTATAAGTAAGTGAAATCACCTGAATATTATGTGAATAGCTTGCTTATCAGGTAAGTCTTTTTCCAAGATTCCCACAGTTTTCTTAGCAACTCAAAGTCATTATGTCATAGTTTTTTGCAGTGCAATTTATGTATTTTTCAAAATCTGCTTTGAAATAAAGCAGCAAAGTTTTGAGATTTCTTCTAAGACTTGGTCTCACTATGTACTTTTGGCTACCCTGGAACTCACTATGTAGACCAAGCTGGCTTCAAACTCATAAACATGTGCCTGCCTCTGCCTCTGCCTCTGCCTCTGCCCCGCCCCTGCCCCTGCCCCTGCCCCTGTCCCTGCCTCTGCCTCTGCCTCTGCCTCTGCCTCTGCCACTGCCGCTGCCCCTGCCCCTGCCCCCAGCATTGGGATTAAAGACACGTGCAACACACCTACTTTTGAGCACATTTTTAAAATGCTATATTCAAATCTCGTGAGGTGCCAAATGTGTGTTCTGGCAACTGAACCCAAGTCATCTGCAGAGGCAACTAGAACTCTTAACTTCAGAGCCATCTGTCCAGTATCTGTATATACTCCCCTTACTTCTAGTCTAGAGACTCACTAAGTCCTAGAAAGGTGAGTTTTATCTTTGCCACACCAAGATTTGTGATCTTAGGTTTTCTTAGTTAATAGATATTTTATCTTTTTAATGACTAATAATTGCTGAGAAAGCAAAGTTCAATATGAATTCTATTATAGTCTTATTTTCCCCTCTTCTCTCAGCAATACTGAGAATTTAACCACAGGACTACTTGATGGGCAAGTGTTACTAATAAGATATATCTTTATTCTTCTTTCTATTTATTTATATTTTATATTTTGAGGTAGGACCTCAATTAGTTGCCCAAGGTGTCCTATAATTTACAACATAGTCCAGGCAGACCTTAATCTTCAGCTCCTCTTCTTAGCCTTCAGTATAGCTTACCTTTTCTTTTTGTAAAATGTATCCTACTACAAACCTCTTTAACAAAAAAAATTGCTATAACCACTTCTATTTTGAATTTTAACAAGCCTATCACATTTTTTCTCTTCTTGACTAAAGAGCATCTTCTTTTCAAAGAACCATTGGAATGCTCCTGATAGTTTCCTAAAGTTCCTATAATAGCATGCTTTTAATGTATGCTTCCCTGAAATACAAGCCAATAGTTCTTTGCATGAAAAATCTAGAGAGGAAGGTAAATTATGACTGTAGTAGCATATTTAACAAAATAAATATTTCTTTAAGCAACTCAGAATTTACTAAAGTACTCATAACAAAATGAAAGCGCTAACTAGTGGTGGTCTTTGTTACCAAACTTTTTACTGATAAAAAGTCTAAAATATTATTTGAGCTCAGTATAAATTAACTTAGCAAACCATAGTCCAAACCTGGAAAAAATGGTTAGACCTCTCTGTTGACTTAACTATTAGCCACCATACTGATAATCTATATGGGAAATAACCGGGAAAGTATTTTCCTGGGAATAACTCTATAGCCTTATGCCATGGAGGGTAAAACACTTTTTAAAAACGAGGTAAATTGTGCTATACCTCTGACAGATATCTTTCCTTTCTGTTTTTTTCTTCTGTTCTTTCTATTATGAGAACATATACATACATACATACATACATACATACATACATACATACATAATACATATGATTTGTGTGTGTTTGTGTGCGTGTGTGTGTGTATTAGTATGCCTAAGGAATCTCAGACTTGCCAATGCTTGACTTCTCTGGATTATTGTTAGGTAGCTAATAAAAATAAGCTAATTACATGAAAAGCTTATGATAAGCCCAGTGAATCAATATCTATCATTCTATCTACCAATCACTCATCTATCTATCTATCTATCTATCTATCTATCTATCTATCTATCTATCATGTGCCTTTATCTGGAAGGAAATTGATTGTGTGGCTGGTGAAGCCCCTTGATATACAACACCACACAGACCACAGTTCTTTTGGATCAATGTATGACTAACAGCACAGTGTAACAATTAGAGGAATGGAAGAAATACTAAGTCAGACCTTTTGAAGGTGGCTGTGGGAGGAAGTGGGCTTTAAAGGGATGATCTGCAATAAGCATCTCTGAAACTGACACTTCAGCTTAGAAACCTTTATTTGATTTATGTAATAACAGCTATTCAGAATATTGAATTTTAATTAAAAAGACCATCTGCTTCTGATGAAATGGTTGCAGATTTCTAATATCAAATACAAAGTAAGCTTTATTTCAGAGAAAGTGATGGCCTTATTCAAGTCTACGTGTGGACTCAGACCTTTCAGAGATTCCTGGGGTTATCTTAGAACCACAGGTATCTCAGTTGCCTCCCATGTCTTCTCCTCCTGTTATCAGCCCACCTGTCTCTACATCACCATCACACATGTTCCTCATATCTGGTCTATTTTTCTTAGAATTCCATCTGCCTACTGGATCACTCTTACAACTGGATATTTATGTCCCATGTTGATGTCCTTCTGTCACATATGCTGTCAGTATACATCTTCAGCAAATTTTTCTGGACTATCAGTTCCACAGTAATATCTTCCTAATGCCCTCATCACTTTCATTTTGTCCAGATTTTCATTGAAGCTGCATAGATCTATGACACACATGTATGTACATTCATGTGTATACACACACATGATATTATGACTACATCTCTATATCTATCTATCTATCTATCTATCTATCTATATGTATGTATCTATTATATTGATATTGAAGAATATGGATATTCCGGCTTGTTCTGACCCCACTGATGTTATGTGTCTTGCTAAATTATCCTAGATATGTTCTCAACCTAAATCACAAGAGAAATCTTGTGAAAGTTTTATAGAATTAAAATAAAATACTTCATTTGTACATATATTTGGAGACAATATTGTATGTGTACATATTAAGACATGTGTGAGGATTAAATTTTTATTTTTATTTGGCTTTAGTAGTAATAGATCATGTAATTTTCTCATCATTAATTTAAATCCTATGTTGTCAATTTCAGTTATATGTTTATTGCAATACAGATGATTTCCAAGTTTGTAACAATAAGGGTTAGAGGTGATGGTGTTGGGATACAATGAGACTATCACTCTTTTACTCTCTACTATCACAAGTAATTCAGAGTAGATTACCCACTTTTAAATTTAGGGGGCTTTGACTTTTTCCCTTCAAAGATTTTGTTGTGTTAATTTCAGAATTAGTATTGCTTTAAATAAAATTAAATGAAGGATAAAGTCAACTAGTAACTGAACAAGGGAATAGAAATCAATACTTTTTTTATGGAGCAAGGAGAAAATCAATAAAATGGGAGGAAGAGCTCATTATGTACGCTCAGAGTAATCAGAGTTGAGAAGGCTTTTGCTATGGTTAATTGACAAGGACAAATAAATAGGCCTCACAAATGGGATTGTTATTTATGATTTAGTACTTGAAGGACTCTTATATCAAGACTTCCAATTATACAACCCAATAGAAATGTACATCTATACACAGGTCATTTCAACTGAATTTGGTGTTTAAGTAGAAAATAGCAGTAAATTCTATCAAAAGTTTTAAACTTCTGATCTACCTAAGCTCAATACTAAGTTAATGATATTTTCTCTTTCTACAAGGTGTTTTAAATGTTATGAAAAAATAGTTTGCTTTAATAGAATGAAACAGCAGTTTCTGCTTTAGTCCAAGTCTCTGAAAAAATCCACCAGTCAGAAGATTCATGTACCTATTCATGGCTGACAACATCTGTCTTCAAGACAAAGTACTAAAGTTGGAGTCATGGACAGCTGATGGAACCCCCAAATGGTTTATGTTTTAAATTATTTTATTCCATTTTTAGTCATATGTATGTGTATGCACACATGTGTGTGGGTCCCTGAGGAATCTAGAGGTATCAGATGCTGAGCTGGAGTCATGTGGGCTGCATGACCATGGTGCTAGGAAGTGAACTCGGTTCCTCTAAAGAGTAATATGCACTCTTATCTGCTGAACTATCTCCCCAGCCCCAGGTTGATGCATCCAAACTTTGAATTTAGGATAGTCTTTCTGTGGAGAAGAATTTCTAAAAGAAAATTTGGGCTTTCTTTTAGGTATCAAACTTCATTTATGTCCTGAAACTGAGAAACAGAAATTCTTTAGTATAAACAATGACCTACAAGATGGAGAAAGTGTTCTGATTGTCAACTGGTAGTGCTGTGCAAAGCAAAAATAACAATTTTGTAAAGTGACAGAGTTAGTGTATCACTATAGGATTCTAATATATATTAGTGCCAATACAGTACTGTTTCAGAATAGGGTGTTAGTATAGGAAAGAAAGGAGTTAATGATGCTAATAATATAATTAATACCATGAAATTTTGACTTGTTCTAATTAAATAAAATGGCTAGTAGAGTTTTTTCTATAGCGACAATTGCATTACATATATATTACATATATGTATATGTAATATTTATATGATATATAATATATGCAATCCAATTGTCTCTTTCTATATATATCATACAATTTCATCTATATTATAAATCATAAAATTATTTCTAATAAGATAGCTTTCTTAGATCCAGATTTAAATTCTGAATCTTTTGTATAAAGGCAAATAGAATTTTTCTTCTGGTTCAAACCTATGACTTATAGCATAAGAGGTAAGCACCACACTAAAAAAGATTTACATACTCCTTCAAAATATCAGAACCTGAATAAATTTTTTTTGTGAAAACTCCAGAGCACCTTCAAGATAAGACCACATACTGCCAACCTTTGTATAAACAATCAAGTCATTCTAACATCCAGAATAATGATCTTAGTATTACAGGGAGATAGAAAAAAGTGGACATAGGATTCAATTCTCTAAAAGTTTATGCTCTAAAGACAAAAGGTAGGCCTAATATGCCAGGAGAAAAAAATCAACCAAACCAAGTATACTTAAAAAGTACTTATTAATGAAGTGTTGGGAAAACAGTATGTAGTTCCTGAAAAGGTATGTATGCACACATCTGTGAAACTATACCTGGTAAAGCAAGTTGTGTGAAAGAGACAGAGAAGCAAAAGAAGAGAAAGAGAAGGAAGGAAGGAAGGAAGGAAGGAAGGAAGGAAGGAAGGAAGGAAGGAAGGAAGGAAGGAAGGAAAGGAGGAAGGAAGGAAGGAAGGAAGGAAGGAAGGAAGGAAGGAAGGAAGGAAGGAAGGAAGGAAGGAAGGAAAGAAGGAAGGGATAAGGAGCCACAGGCAAGCTTTGGTTAGTCATATATAATATAATGGCTTATTTTTAGTTCACATTACAAGTACTGTGCTCTGAGAATTAAATCATGGACACAGTCTCTGCTGAGTTTTACTTTCTTTATCCTTTGCATCTTTGATAACATTGCTTTTCACTTGAATATTTGTGAGAGATGACATGCAGGATTTTAGAGAGTGCTCTCTATGTGCCACATACACTAAAAGCATAGATAACTTCACTCATATTCCACTGCCCTGCATACAGTCTCCAGATCCCACAGTGATCTGTACTTCTTAAATACATGTCCTGTACAGCATACATGTCACAATACATCCAGATCTCTCTCTCTCTCTCTCTCTCTCTCTCTCTCTCTCTCTCTCTCTCTCTCTCTCTCTCTCACACACACACACACACACACACACACACACACACACACACACACATGATGGCATGCCTTCTAAGTTTTGGCATCCACCTTGAGATTAAGTCTGTCTTGGACCACTCACCATGCAGAAATGAAGTTGCTGTAGAATTGTCTTCTTAGGAAACTTCTAGACAATCATCAGCAAGGACTTAACACCTACTACATGGATGAGTTTGCAAGTAAATTCTCCAATTCCTTCTGAATCATGAGATGTCTGCAACCCCAGCCAGCCATTTGACCATAATTTGTGAGAGACTCTGAGCCAGAAGCACTTAGTTCAGCCTCCCTTGGTTTGCTAACTCCCAGGAACTATGTGAGGTAATGACTGTGTTGTGATTTAAGCTCTTATGGTTTAGTTAATTAATAACACAGATAGAAATTAAGTAATGAGATGACATCATGTAACTGCAAGGCAGATTGAGAAATCTGTTTTATGTCCAGGAGGCAAGAGTGTGAGGTTAGTGTCCACACAGCTGTGTCTACCATACTCAATATCCATCCAACAGAATCAAGAACTCTGGATAAGAAGAATTAGCCCTTCCCAGATGCAGTTCCAACAAACAGTGGGACTGGTTCTTGCACAAATAGAAATGCAAGGGTTGTTAAGTAGACAGAACAGGAAGGTTAGAGGGAGAACATCTAGGTCTACCACTCTTATAACTGAGGAATTTCAAGTTACTACATTGGTTTCCATGTCTGTGCATCAAGTAGAGTTGGGTAAATAGTTTATAATCTCTTTTATTATGTAGGACAAGGTAAATGATATAGGCAAGTTGTTCTATGTATACAGCAATTTTCAGAGTCAAATTTGATTTTGCTAAGAACCATTTCTCTATAGCACCAAGGTTCTCTAATTTCATGGATTGCAAGTTTTGTTTTGTTGTTGTTGTTGTTGTTGTTGTTGTTTGTTGTTGTTTTCCTTTATGCTTACACTTTATTTTTTAATTTTTTTACTGGTTATTTTATTTATTTACATTTCAAATGTTATTCTCCTTCCTGATTTCCCCTCTGAAAACCCCCTATCCCATACCCCTCCTTCTATGAGGGTATTCCCCCACTCACCCACCCACTCCTGCCTCACTACCCTAGCACTCTCCTACACTGGGGCATTGAGCCTTCACAGGACCAAGGGTCTCTCCTCCCATTGATGCCTGATAAGGCCATCCTCTGCCCCATATGCATCTGGAGCCATGGGTTCCACCATGTGTATTCTTTGGTTGGTGTTTTAGTCCCTAGGAGCTCTGGGGGGTCTGGTTGGTTGATATTGTTGTTCTTTCTATGGGATTGCAAACCCCTTCAGGTCCTTCAGTCCTTCCCCAACTCATTCATTGGGGTCTCCATGCTCACTCTGATGGTTGGCTGCAAGCATCCACATCTGCATCATTAAGGCTCTGGCAGAACCTCTCAGGAGACATCCATATCAGGCTCCTGTCAGCAAGCATTTCTTGGCATCAGCAATAATGACTGGGTTTTGTAGCTGTATATGGGGTGGATCCACATATGGTGGGGCAGTCTCTGGGTGGCCTTTCCTTCAGTCTCTGCTCCACTCTTTGTCCCTATATTTCCTTTAGACAGGAGAAATTCTGGGTTAAAGTTTTGAGAAGGATAGATGGCCCCATTCCTCAACCCGGGGACTTGCCTACCCTCTGGTTATGGAGGTCTCTACAGGTTTTCTTTCCCTTTTGTTGGTTATTTCAGCTAATGTCATCCCCATTGGGTCCTGGAAGCGTCTTGCTTTCCTGACATCTGGGACTTTTTGTTGGCTACCTCCAGTTCCCCATCCCACATTGCTACACACCAATTGGGGATTGCAAGTTTTAAGCCTTTTTTTTTTTCTTTCTTTTTTAGACAATGGATATTTCTTTCAGAGGGAAGAACAGAGATTCTCTTAAATTATTAAAAACTGTTTTATTGTGAGGTGAACAAGGACAACCACAATAGACATACTTAAGTCTATAAGGTCCATGGGACTAGAACCCTACACACAAACACAGACAGACACACAGACAGACACACACACACACACACACACACACACACACACAAACAAACTATAGGCAACTTAGGAATGCTGAGAGTAGACAAAACAGTTTTCCCCAGGGAAGAGCACAACAATTGGTTTTCCAGTACCCAAAGGTAAGCCCTGTAAACATATAAACAAGTAGCATTAAACATACTGAGCAGGTTATATTTATGTATCTGGAATGTATTGATTTTTTAAAATACATTTGGCATATTTAATCCGTAATCAGCCCAGACTAAGTAAAAACTAATGTTTACTGAACATCTAGCACATTCCAATCGTTATTGTTTTTTCCAAACACCATTCTGTGAAATTCTCGGAAAAGCCCATTACCTATATTCACCAAAAAAAGCAGCAATTTCTATAGACTTTGTTGCTAGGAGACCCAGAGGCAGATCCATTCTCATTTCTGACTTATAACAAAGTCAAAGACCATGTTCCTTTAGGAAACATGCACTGATCCATAAGGGTCTTAAACAAGAGAATATTGGAATGTTTATATAATTTCCCAAGGGAACTACTTAGAAAGAAGAAAACACATGAAAGCAGTAAATTTACAAAAACTTCTTTCTCCTTCATGGGTACAACATATACTTTCTTTTTTTTTTCCCCCTCTATCTGTAAAGACACAAATGGCTTTCTTTTTTTTAATTTTTAATTTTTTTATTTTTTGATACTTTATTTACATTTCCAATGTTACCCCCTTTCTAGTTCTCCTCTTTGTAAATCACCTATCCCCTCCCGCTCCCCCATCTCTATGAGAGAATTCCACCTCCCACCCATCCGCCCACCCACTCCAGTATTCCCACCTTGACATTCCCCTTTAATGGGGCCTCTTACCCCTAATGGCCAACAAGGCCCTCCTCTGCCACATAGGTGGTCTGAACCATGGGTCCCTCCATGTGTATTCTTTGGTTGCTGATCCACCCTCCAGGAGGACTGGGGGGGGGGGGGTATCAGGTCAGTTGACACTGTTGCTCCCTCCATGGGGATGCAGACTCCCTCAGCTCCTTCATTACCATCTCCAACTCCTCCATCTGGGAACTCACTCTCAGTCCAGAGGTTACTGTAAAGTGAAACTCCGGTATTCCGAATGTTTGAGCTAATATCCACTTATCAGGGAGTACATACCATGTTCCTTCTTTTGTGACTGAGAAACCTCGCTCAGGATGATATTTTCAAGTTCCAACCATTTGCCTGCAAATTTCATGAAGTCATTGTTTTTAATAGCTGAGTAGTACTCCATTGTGTAAATGTACTACATTTTCTGTATCCATTCCTCTGATGAGGGACATCTGGGTTGTTTCCAGCTTCTGGCTATTATAAATATGGCTACTATGAACATAGTGGAGCATATGTCTTTATTGCATGTTGGAGCATCTTCTGGGTATATGTCCAGGAGAGGTATAGCTAGGTCCTCAGGTAGTATTATGTCCATTTTTCGGAGGGTCCACCAAACTGATTTCCAGAGTGGTTGTACCAGCTCGCCATCCCACCAACAATGGAGGAGTGTTCCTCTTTCTCCACATCCTCGCCAGCATCTGCTGTCACCCAAGGTTTTGATCTTAGCCATTCTGACTGGTGTGAGGTGGAATCTCAGACTT
>CM052701.1:36943673-36969185 GCA_028551405.1 Uromys caudimaculatus | reverse complement strand
GTTAGGGAAGTTTTCTTCTATAATTTTGTTGAATATATTTACTGGTCCTTTAAGTTGGGAATCTTCACTCTCTTCTATACCTATTATCCTTAGGTTCTGTCTTCTCATTGTGTCCTGGATTTCATGGATGTTTTGGTTTAGGAGCTTTTTGCATTTTGCATTTTCTTTTACTGTTGTGTCGATGTTATCTATGGTATCTTTTGCTCCTGAGATTCTCTCTTCTATCTCTTGTATTCTGTTGGTGATGCTTACATCAATGACTCCTGATCTCTTTCCTAGGTTTTCTAACTCCATCGTTGTCTCCCTTTGTAATTTATTTATTGTTTCTATTTTGCTCCCGGATAGTTTTGTTCATTTCCTTTGTCTGTTTGATTGTGTTTTCCTGTAATTCTTTAATGAATTTTTGTGTTTTCTCTTAAGGACTTCTAGGTGTTTATCTCTGTTCTCTTGTATTTCTTTAAGAGAGTTATTCATTTCTTTCTTAAAATGTTCTATCATCAACATGAGAAATGATTTTAAATCTGAGTCTTGCTTTTCTGGTGTGTTGGGGGTATCTAGGGCTTGCTGTGGTGGGAGAGCTGGGTTCTGATGATGCCAAATAGCCTAGGTTTCTGTTCCTTGTGTTCTTGCCCTTGCCTTTTGCCATCTTGTTAACCCTGATGTTAGCTGGTCTTACTCTGTCTGTCTGTGACTTGCCCCTCCTGCAGGCCTCTGTGTCAATACTCCTTGAAGACCAGCTTTCTCTGAGAGGTATTTGGGTTTGGAGAGCTGTGGCACAGGGTCAGCTCTGGGGTGCAGACAGAAATCAGAAGGATCTTGCCCCCTGCTGTCCCTTGGTTCCTATGTCCTGCTGGCTCTGCAAGGGCCACTCTTGATCCAGTGAGTTTGAACAGAAGTGGTTGTTTTGCCTGTGCTCAAAGGTGTGTCAACACTCCTGGGATACCAGTTCTCTCCTTGAGCCCTGTGGCCCAGGCTGAGGTCCCCAGGCACAGATGGAAACCACAAAGTTCCTGTCCCCGACTTTACCTCAGTTCTTGTGTCCTGAGGGTTCCAGGCGGGTCCCGGTGAGCAGTGGTTCTCGCCTTAACCCCACTCACAGCTTTTCCACGTTCCTAGGAGGGTAGCTTTCTTCTGGCGCTCATTGGCTATGGACCCCTGGTGGCCAAGGCAGAGATCTCCAACTTATACTTTCAAGTTAATAATTGTAATTGTAGCAAATTTTAAGACTCACAAAATGAGATGTACAGGGGATCACTGGACAGCAGCAACAAGGTCACTGGATAGTGAACTTGAAGACACATCAAACTCATAATTGCTTGATTTTATAATAGTTAAAACCCTACTTAGTTACAAGAACTTGTAAAGGTCACAATGTAAAACTCATTTTCCGTAATTCAATGTTTCTTACCACTGGACATAAGATTTGTTAAAGAGGTCAGAGGTTTCTTTCCTCTTACATAGATGACATCACCACCAGGTATGTCCAGACAGCTGTCTCTAGAGCTGTATCACTTTATTTTATAAGATCCTCTAAATTCATGGTTTATGCTCCATGATTGACAGATTGTATTGTGAGGAATTATGCAGGTGCTTTGCCTGAAACAGTTTTAATTGACAGAACGCTTTCAGATGCAAAGAATTCAGTCAGGCAACCAAGATTAGGATTAGGCTTTTCCTTTCACTGAACCATTGTTTCTTCAGGAAATGAGTTTTAATTGATCATTTTTGTCAAAATCTATCATGGCAATTTTGTCAGCCTGACATACTTCTGTAATAACCAGGGTGATTTTATTATGTAATCACTGGGGTGGAAGGACACTGTCTCTACTTCCCTTGTCCTGTTCTTTTATATTCATCTTTGGATATAAGATGCTTGTACCCGACTCCAAACCTTCAAAGCTGCAGAACACTGGGTTTGGAGAATAGCGATGGTGCACATCTTGGTTGGGGCTTTGTAGTAAATATTCATTTAGTGGAGTCTGTGAAAACTTCTGATCATCTTGGAGGGTGTCTCAGTAAGAATTTTTATAGGTCTTTGTAGGCAAAGTACTTAGAATTCACTTGGGAGGAAAATAAGCAAAAACCCGTGTTCATTAGTAAGTCACTAAATAAAACATCATATTTAATCTTCCTGAAAGTGCTATGAAGTAAGGATGTGTTCTTTTCCATATGTGGAAGATTCCAGAATTTAAGGAGACTGGGCACACCCTGAAAATTAGTAAGTGATGAATTCAGGAGTTACTTTAGCCTGACACAAATTTCATTTTCTCAATGATTATGTAGCATCACTGAAAGAAAATGTATATTTCTTAACATAAAAATAAATACCATCAATAAAAGAAAAATTTCAATATGGCTTCATAAATACATCCTTGAACATGTGTACCCTTACCAAACATGGCACAGTACTAATAGTCACGGGGTTTGCCAAAAGAAAGAATACTGTAGTTTTTACATGACTTTCTTATCTTTAAAGGAATAAAACTTCTAATTTATCACTTTTATTCTACACTTTGTTATCAAGAATAAAAAGACACTGTAAGTTTACCTTTAACAAATAGCAAGTTACAGAAGCACAGGTACTCACTCTGTCAGTAGTATCCTACCTTGGAATTGGACATTGTCCATTTCAGCCTCATTCTATGCTTTATTTGAGGAAATAGGTCCAGATGGTGGAGCCAATAATTTTTGAATGATGAGCTAGCACTTATAGAGAACTTCTGGCTCCTAAACTCTTACAAAATCCACCCCAAGGATTTATCTTGATGACCTATTTACTTTCTACATAAAGGATATCAAGGATACAAGGATGCAAGGATGGAGGGCCTAACAAGCCCAACTCCCTGTAAATGCACTGGATTGTAGGTAAGCAGAGGTGTTGGTGTGCTTTTCTGCACTCCAACAAATCCTCCCATCTCTTACAAGTTTCTCAGGGGTGGGGACTGTACCTTAGTGATTTTTGTTCTCCTAGCCTAGGGTTTAATATCTATCACGTTATCTACATAGCATAAACATCTATAAAACAAACTTGATGTTAAACAACTTCCCTTCCTTGATATAAGAACTTAAAAGTGTCCAAGGGTTCCAATGGTTTCCATTTGTAGCCAAACATAAGACTTTAAGGAAATGATTGTCACAGAATTCTGAGTTACAGATAACATTTTATTTCTTGATTCACATGGTAGGCTTGCAAGTACTTAGCGGCTAATTTTTCCTTAAATAAGCGCTTTTCTCCATGCTTTATGATTTTATTAAATAGACATAGATGTATGAAAAGTATGTGTGAAGTAAACAGAAAATATTGTTATAATTTAAAGAAAGTTATAAACTCAACCACCTATGATACTACCAAACTTAAAAAGAGAAAAATATAAAGTGTCACAATGTAAAATAATAACTGCACTTAAATTCTAGTATTGTACCATATGACCATTTAATTTGAGAACAGGAAAGCAAGAATTGCAAATGTGGAGAGATATTTTCAGTCAGATTGAAAAAAACAGAATAATAGTGCTTGATCAATATGTTTGGCAACCGCATACTCTGTGCATATGAGAGATGGGGAGATGTCTTTTCCCCTCATAATGCTGACTCCTCTCATTTTCCCATAAAATAAAAGGGATGAGATTAAATTTGTTATAAGTACAGTGATAGTTGAATGGCAGTATTCTCTCGATTATTCTTAAATATGTCTGTAGCATTACTTAAGTAAAGAAAAAGAGGAGAAACACATTCTTGGCAAGTGTCATTAAAGTATCATTGATATATTGATCATTTTTAAAAGTTACTACATTTATGAGTCAAAACCAATACATTCTCATGAATTAATGATATGCTGACTGGTATTATCAAACAACACCAATGAACTATGTTCAGTTGGCATTTGTTTCTTTGTTCTTTGATATGAATTATTTTATATAACAAGCTTATGTTTGTGAATGTGTGGGCTTTGAAATGGGTCAAAACACAGGGAAATCATACAGCACTGAGCATCTGCACCACGTGCTGAGTGAATCCCTGTGGTTAGGTGAGATTTCTGAATGAAATGGTACTGTTTGGAAAACCAATAGCTTACCCCTGATCCAAATCCATGGTTATGGATATTATTTTCCTCTATGTAGAATTTGTTTTGTTTCTTCCATGTTTAAATTCGAAGCCCAATGGAGTAGAAACCTAAAAGTAACCTGATTGCAGCAGAAAGAATTCTGGATAGAAAACCTCTCATTCTCCCGGTCTGTCTTAATGGGGAATCAAATGTGATTTGAGTGGTGTGGAGATGATTACTGATGGATAATTAGTCTAAAACATCTCTTTTTAAACCCTTCGCATGGCAATCAAGGAAGAATGTGAGAGGTTAGGCATTACATTACTAGTGTTATCAGCATATAATTTCTTAATTATGCATAAAACGAATAACAAATGGCCACCAATGGAATTCCTGAATTTTCTGGTGAAATAAAGTATGAAGTACACAAGGATCTCTGAGTCTTATTAGAGAGTGTGTGGTTAAAAGACACAAGCAATGATTCTTTCCTTTTTCTGATTGCATAAAACTAAACCTTGGTTTTCTCTCATCTCTGAAATAGGAAAAACAATACTCATTTTGTTCTTAAATTGTTGCATGGTGTCTTATTCCTGCACAAACATCATGACCAAGATGCAAGTTGGGGAGGAAAGGGTTTATTGAGCTTACACTTTCATGCTGCTGTTAATAATCAAAGGAAGTCAGGACTGGAACTCCAGCAGTTCGGGAAGCAGGAGCTGATGCAGAGGCCATGGAGGGATGTAACTTACTGGCTTGCTTGCTCTTGGCTTGCTCAGCTGGCTTTCTTATAGAGCCCAAGACTATCAGCCCACAAATGGTATCAAACACAAGGGGCTCTCCCCGCTTGTTCACTAACTGAGAAAATGCATTATAGCTGGATCTCACTGAGGCATTTTCTCAACTGAAACTCCTTTCTCTGTGATAAATCCAGCTTGTGTCAAGTTGACACAAAACCAGCCAGTACACATGGGCTACATTGTCCTGACTGTCATTAGTAGTACATATGTTAAAAGTCTCTATCTTTGGTCACACCTAACACTAGCTAGAAATAAATTTAATCGAGGTGTTTGCTTCTTGGCCATTGCATTTTCTAAAACTAACACAGATAATTTAAGCATACACTCTAAATAGTGTTTGAGGGAAGGTCTGCCTTTTACTAAAAGTCTGATTTGGCTTGTGTTGTTATTTCTCAGGTTCCCTTAGAATGGCATGTGCTATTTGAATGTGTCAACCAGCTTAAAATGAATTAGCATATTTACTTACACATTCTCTAATTTTGGAGGAAAAATATGTACATTTTTGATCTATTGTGATGGATTGTCAAGAACAGATGAAAGTGTTATGAGTGATTACTATTTCTGCTATTTTCTCCTCCAAGTAAAAAGAGTACTTTGGCATTTTACATCTTTTCTAATTGTTATCAAGTAGGGCAGTTTGTAGATGGAGCACTAAAGCCGCAAGGTTTTTGAGGAGTCAGAGGAATAGATCTAAAGCCTTGAATTCACATTTATGGGCAGCAACAAGCCAGAAAAATTTATCCACATGGTTTTATTGCAAAACATCAACCTCCATGAAAGGGCACCTTTCAGAGTTCAGAGTAGCTGTGCATATAAGAAAATACAAAGGATATAGAGCCTATATTAATGGCTCCATCAGTTAAATACTTGCCATGCATTTGTGAGGGCCTAAATTCAATTCATAGTACAAACAAAGAAAAGCAAGTAGTGGCTACATACACCTGTAATTCCAGAGCTGGGGATGTAGGGACAGGCAGATCCCTGAGGCTTGCTATCCAACTAACCTGTCCAAATTGTGGAGCTTCAGGTTCCCTAAGAGACACATCCTAAAAAAATAAGGTGGACAATGATTAAGGAGACCCTCAATAATGAATTCTGACTTTCACATGCATAAGAACATGCATGTACACACACATGCACACACACACACAATTTATTAACTATTAAAGAAAAATATGATATTCCTAAAGGACCATCTGCACCCTGATGATTGACAGCAGAAAGACTGTATTCAAAAGCAGCATGACTTCAGATTGCATGTCACTCTGAAACTATAGCAAATGTTAATTAATTTAATCAATATTAGGAAAATAAAGTGCATATTTGCCAACAAGCAATTGAAGTCCATGCTTTGAAAATTGAATTCCAACATGTTCAATAATATTCATTTTGGTCTAGATACTTTATTAAAATATAAGGCAGACAGAGTATTGTTCAGCAATACTAAACTTCCACACAAATTATTAGCAAAATTAGCTCCTTTTGGATGGTGGCATTGTTAACTATGACTTTAGCGTGAAGACATAATTTACATTTTACTTTCAACTCTACATGTACAATGTGGTTATGACTTAAATGAAAAAGTGGTGTTGTGGCAACTTTATAAGTATAAATGCCAGGTAAGGAGACACAGGAAGACAAATGCCTACAGTGCATCTATGTCCTGACAATTTTCTGACACTTTTCTATACCTGGAAGGAAGAAAACAAGTATGGATTTAGGTACATCACATAGCTTGTGATTAAGTGGAAAATCCCAAACCATTTGAAAAGTTTGACAATTTTTTTTCCACTAGCTTTCTGAAAGGCATTTGTTCATTTATTCCAGAGGTATGGAAGAATTTATCCCATTTTTTTCTTTCAATTTTCTCCTGATTCTATGCTGTAGGTGAGGGTCAAAGCAAAGGGCACACAATTCTTTGTATCTATTGCAATTCTGCAAATTGGAGGCACTTGAAAATATATTGTTTCTGAGTGCTACAAAAGAATGGTGTCGTGGAATCCACTCCCATTTCCACTCAGGGAAAAAGGAGAATATGTGAGCCTTCATGCAAAATGAGTAGGCACGGTGACCCTCACAATTTAACATCTCTCTTTCATTTCTAGGTCAAATGAAGTGAGGGGATGGTTATAAAATCTCATTTTATCTTTTGACAAGGTCTTTGAGGCTGTGAGTAAAGAGGAAGAACAAATCACTTTAAGAAGCATCTTTTAAAGATGTTTTTGTCAAATACATAGTGTCAGGGATAGTTCTTCTTGTGTGACACAACTGAAGACATCATTCCTCAACAGAGTTACTTCATAATGTCAGGCACAGGTTCACCAATTACTGTTCCAGCTAAGACAGCACACATGCATGTATATAATTAGTTTAAGCCTTGAAACTATCATTTTCTCTATAATCTTGCAGAGATGTTTTATATAGTTTTTGTTTGGCAGAAACCATGTAAGTTGCCATCAGAAAGTAGACATGATTAACTTCTTATACTGTGATATAAGCAGTGTAGATTGAACTAGATAAGACACTAGAGAAATTTTATTTTCCACTTCTGTTCTATCACATTGCACTCTTCTTAGTTTTTTTAACCTCTTATTGACCAAGAAATATTTAGCATTCCTCTTTGGCAACATGTTAACTTGATTGCACACACAATTTCTAAATGATCACATTATTCATTGAACAAATAGTTCTACACCTTGGTGAAGGCATCAGGATGAAGAGGTTATAGTAAGACATAGGATGAGAACACAGACCTTTGTCACACTAACCCTGGTACATACTATCAGATGACATTGCACAAACAGTATGATCAACAGGTATCCTCATTCACTGCCTTCTTTAGTTATCTGGGAATAGACATGCCTTCCAAGGGTTTTAAAATCCTGACCGTGAGTGAAAGGAGGTCAGGACTGTGAAAAAAATCAAAGAATCTGTGTTTGACATGATGACTACTCATATAGTAGTTATCTTCTTTCAGTTATTTTTCCAACCATGATGCTGTTTCCATCTTTAGCTTCAGGCCTGGATTCAAGAAGAGCATCGTAGTTCTCACTTGAGCTCTGAAGTGTTACTATACTTATTTCCTTAAGGAGAATTCCTCAACACCTCAATAATAATTTGTGTCGTTAGTTGAATTTTAGGAAGAATCAAGAAGAGCAATGGAAAGAGTAATAATCACTTTTATTTGTGTCTTGATTATAAAAAGTAGATGCCAGAATGTGTTAACTATTGTCCTTTGCAGGAAATCTTAAAAAAGAAGGACATATATCATGTTCCTGTGCTATGCCCTTGTTCTCTCAGCCCTGTAGGCCTGGCCAGCCATGCACTGGCGAGCATTGGCCAACTTGCTTTTATCTTGTGGAGCTCTGAGTCAGAGCTCTCCACCCAGCTCACTAGGTTCCCACTGGTGGGTTGCTACCATGCCAGCCCCATGTTTCAATACCCCCACAGCCTCTGTGGTGCACATCAGGCAAACCCACATTTTGTCACTGTACCTTTCTCTCTGGAACCCAGATGAGCCGCTGTGTGAAGGAAAATGCAACACAAACTTAGTTCAGAAACAATAGTAACTCTATCTCTGGGCGCAACAACTAAAACCTAATCTTGTAAGCCTTATCAAAATCTGATACCTCTGGTGGTGAATCCTTTCAGATCCGCCATGATACCAGGAGACTCTAGCAGCTACATCTTACCTATATGTTGTCCCCATTCCAAAAGGACCCTCTCTCTCTCCTCCTCTCTTCCCCTCTCTGACCTGAAGTCCCTCCTCCTTGCCTAGTGATTGGCTCCTTTATTTATTAGGGAATTGGTTCACAAGAAGTCACACGAGTATGTAACTCACTCCTTCTCCAAAGCCCCTCCCAGGAGGGCAGAATTAGCATCAAAATACAAATAGCCCCAGGGCTATTCACAACAATTGTCATTTGTTTCAGTTAGCATATAGGCCACTATTATAGTCAACAAAACTCTTATCATTGCCTATAACTTCACTACTACCTTCAAAACTTTAGAAAGTATTTCTCAGAACTAGACTTGTTCCCAAAACACCACATGGGACCAAAGCTGCTCTTAGAATCTAATTTCCATCTATGAGTGAGGCAAATGTGTTAAAAGTCTCACCCCTGGTGAGCCTCAGACATTTTCCATCATTATTATATAACGGCTGAAAATATGAAGACTGAAGCAGATCTTAGGAAAATAAGAAAAGGGAAAGCCTGCAACTCTTTGATTGATTCACAAGGAATTATGAATAGAGACACCTCTACTCAGAACAATAATGGCTCTAGACTAGAAGTAAGTGAATTAGGTCATTCCAAAGAGAAAGGTCAGCAGCCAAAACCATTCTGAGGAGAGTCTCTAGCAGCCTAAAGCTTCTTCCTTGGTTTCAAATGTTGCTACTGTTCTGTGAAGAGGCATTGAGTTATCTTCATTTGCTGGCTTTTGAGTCTCTGGAACAGGTATGTGGTGAACAGAATCCAGGGCAGATGTTGAATGATTTGTTCACAAAGATGTAGAAGAAGAGATTATTTATTATCATTCAGTGGAGTAATTAGAACATTGGGGATCTTATAGATTAGTTAGGACTCTAAGTTCTAGTGAATTCTGTTGGTGAAAAAGGTGGGGGACATTATTGCAAACAGCAAACTTTCAGGCAACTTTTGTTTATTTATTTTTATTTTACATGTATGGGTATTCTCACTTAGTGCAGTGCTGTGCACTACATATGCCCTGTGCATGAGGAAGCCAGAGGGAGCTGGATGAACTAGACTAGAGCTAGAGTTATAGATAGCCATAGCTGCTATGTAGGTACTGTAATTGAGTTTTTCCTTGGGAAGAGCAGCAAGTGGTCGCAACAACTGAGCCATCTTTCTAGCACCCAGAAAACCTTTCAAAATACAACATTTGAGAACTGCTCAGTCCTTTTTTATGTGTTACTATTTTAAAATATGTAGGATATGTTTTATTTGTGGTGTTTATAAGTTGACATTGTAGAACAGAACTAAGTAGTGAAATCTCTAAATGCTATAGCCTGAGGTTCCAGGATTACTTCTGGAAATCAAGCTATATTCAGTATAGGATTAACTATATACATTTTTAAAAATAATTTATTTATTTTTATTTTATGTACATCCATTTTCTGCCTACTCTTATATCTGTGTGAGAATGTCAGATGTCCTTGAATCAGAATTACAGACAGTCATGAGCTGCTTGTGGATGCTGAGAACTGAACCAGGGTTGAAAGAACAGCCAGTGCTCTTAAACATTAAGCTATCTTTCCAGCCCCAACCTTGGAATATTTTTAAGGTACTCTCTCATTCAGGAGTAATTTGTCTTTGAATCTTCCTTTGAGAATAATGCTAATGAATTCTACAATTTTCAGAAATACCTTTCTCTGAAAGACTCTACTCTTTTACATTGAATAATTTGGCTGCAGAGATTCACAAGATTATACTATATCACCTAAAATTTCAGGCTTTGTGAGAACTTTTGATAGACCTTAGTGTATATTAGTCTAAAATCTTTAAAATAACAGGACCTGAGATACACAACAGCCTTAGTATCTCTCTGAGCAAGTTCCCTTGGCATCCTTGAGAAGAAGGGAAAAAAAAGCTGTGTCACAGTGACAAATCATGGACAGTGGTTGGCTCCATTTTGCAAGGGACACAAAGACCTCCATTTTAAAACCTTGATTTAATTCCCCGTCATTTCATTCCATTTAAAACATGAGTCATGGACATTTTTAGAAGGGAGATGAAACAAGGTTAAATCAAAGCTATGTATAATCTGGAAATCTTTTACAACTGGCTTAATATTTAACCATATACTTACCTATTCACATTACTTTTAGGAACTTGTTTCTGACAGGGAATTAAGCAAACTAAAGATTTTATAGATCTGAAGTAGAGCAGGAGAATGGGTATGGCTATTGGAATCAGATGAGTGTTTTGTTTTTGATTTATTTGTTTGTTTTGTTTTGTCTGTCCTAGCTACTCTGGCCTTATGTTTTATCATGTAGAGAATTATGATGTTGGAAACATAAACTTGTTTTAAAAATAAAATATAAACACCCATGGAAGCCATAATCATGAATTTTAGAAAATACTAACATTGGTATTATTATTCTGCCTACTGCCACCAATGGTACCTCTATGGAAGATTATGGGATTTGGAGAAAAAGACCTACATTAGGATCTTGAAAAAATGACCCAATAGGTGGTTTACTGACACATAACTGAACTAAATATATTCTGTTTTGTTTGGCCTAGAAATTTAAAAACTAAGAGTGATTAAAAAAATTCTATGAAATTTATCTTGTTTCAAAGTAGAAGAGACACATTTGGGATGCAATGGATGGTAAACATACAGAATTCAGTGTATGGAAATAGAGTGAAGTAGTTCTTAGAAGTCTATTCTAAAGCATAGATTACATACATTTGAATAGGAAGGACTGTGGATGAACAGCATAAAAAGAGAATAGAATTAGGGTTTGGTTTTATTTATAATTCTACTCTTAACAGGATTTGTGATCTTCATTAAGTCACCAAATTTTGTAACACACACACACACACACACACACACACACCACACACAACACACACACACACACACAGGATTAGCTAAATGAACTTTTAGCTAGAAATATTATGCTTTGTTTTAAATCATCAAGACTATACTTTAGATAATAACTATTTTCACACACACACACATATTTCAAGATCAACATTTAGTGGACCCTTTAAAAATTAGAATAAATCTAGTCTAGTTATGATGTACTAGACAATCACCTGTGGGGATAGTATCTAAGGACTTAATGTGCATTTTCTTTCTCTGGTCTCCATGTTCTATCATGGAAGTTTACTAGTCAGAAAGCACTGAATAAAACAGGACTGATGTTGAAGCTTTGCTATAAGGCACTGATCTGGATAACTATAACAAGTAATGCTGAAGACTTAATATTGCTGAGTTTATTTCCTCTTAAGTGATTCCTGTGTTACTCTGCTCAGTTGAACAATTATAAAGGGTTGAGTCATTAAGTCTTGCAGAAGGTCAAATCCCCACTACATTAGTGTCATGAAGCTGGAACTATTTTGGTCTGATCTCTTACCTGACCGTTGTCACAGTGCCTACCATGTAGCAAGAACTCAATGAATACTTGTAGACTGTGTGAGAAAGCAAAATGAAAAGCAAACAATTCAGTAACCCAGCCCCAAGAACATTATCCCAGGAAGTTTATACAAATCAAATTGTGAAAATTTCTGCCTTGCTGAATCTTTGTAGACACAGGACAATTTCTTCTGAAGGGTAATTACAATAATCATTCATGTCTCCATGCAGAAAAAAAGATGTAACAGTCATATTTTCCAGAGGTGTATTACCACCCATACTTCATTTTTGAAACATTTATATGGAAAATTATCAGCTCCACTACAATGATAATGAGGCTAATGGGGGTATATAGGTAAAATTGAATATATTCAATTTTAAGAAAAATATATTTCTCTCCATTGGGGATATATATATTGTGTGTGTGTGTGTGTGTGTGTGTGTGTGTGTGTGTGTGTGTAGTAAAATCTCACACATAGATCCATGCCACTACCACTACCTTGTTCCACTTGTTCCAAAAGAAGCTTTTCCCATTTTCTTTATTGAATTTCTTGCTATTAAATATGGATCTTGATGTATCAAATTTGTTATCATAGACACATTCACATAAATCTATACATAGAATACCTTAAAATGTTTTTACAAAATTGTTATAAGGCTAAAGACTAAGACTTCTGAACTATGTAAGTAAAAATTAAAGTGTCAAGATGGTGAATATAGGGAGGTTGGAGAGGAATACAGTGTGTTATAATAAAATAATGTAGCCAGACATGGCATCAGGGAAACAAAATCAGAAGTATCATCAGAAGTTCAAGACCATACTATTCTATATAGTGAGTTCCAAATCATCCAGAACAACCTAACAAGACTCTTTCTCGAATAATTAAAACAAAAATAAATAAACTAATTAAACTATATAAAAAGATTCAAGTTGAAGTAGATGTGGATATCTGTAGCCTTTCAGTTCAAGAATCATGAGGCAGAAAGAGCCATAGATCATGCACAACATATAACTAAATCCATGTTTATTGTTAAGTGGCATAAAACGGCTCTATACTTATGAGACAACTACACTTGAGTCAAGTCTATGATCTTTCTTCTGCCAACCTGTCAGTAACATACAAAGAAAGAGCAGGTTGCCAACACAAGGCAAACAGTAAATCTTCTACTGTAATATATGAATAAAGCTTATAAAAGAACCATAGAACAAAAGCACAGGGTGACAGTCTATTATGTTTTTCTTTCTTCAGAGTTCATATATTTCCTCCTGGAAGAAAGAGGAAAGCTCATTAAGACAAGGAAAGTAAATGTTATGTACAAGCTTCAAGAAGTAAATATTTTTCAGAAAGATACTGGAAATGACAAGAATCACCTAGCCCCTCCCAACTTTATATACGCATTAATATGCTGGTGAGGAAAGACTCCCCAGTGTAACAACTGAGCTCTGTATATTGTTCAGAGAGCTCCAGGGATAGAGCTTTAGGAATCATCAACATGTTGGGGTGAGATTTTGGCAATATAGCTTTTAGTGTTATATATGCTCTGTAAGGAACCCCACCCACATACTCCTGCAAGTAACCCCAAGAAATTCACTGATTCACTCAGCCAGACTTGGGGTATCTATCTATCTATCTATCTATCTATCTATCTATCTATCTATCTATCTATCTATCTACCTTTCTCTCTCTCTCTCTATTTATTTATTTATTTTGGTCTTTCATCAATCAGGTGAAGTTAATAGGTGTCTCCCCCAAAAGTCATACATTATAGCTCATGAAAGAAAGATCATTGATTGAAAAAACATCACCACAAACTCAGTCAGTTCACCCAGTTGGAAAGATAATCTCAACACCCACCACCACTACCCTGTTCCATCTTTTGTGTCCAGCACAACGTGCTGCTCATCTGTCACTGAATAGTTAACTTTTAAGCCTGGAAAACTGAACCACATATCTCAGCTCTTTATAGTTTTATTTTTTATTTTTTTGGATCAGTTCAGCTTGGCTGAAGAGGAAGAGAAAAAAAAA
The DNA here is from genome assembly GCA_028551405.1 of Uromys caudimaculatus. Lineage (NCBI taxonomy): Eukaryota > Metazoa > Chordata > Mammalia > Rodentia > Muridae > Uromys > Uromys caudimaculatus. The sequence goes on along the minus strand of CM052701.1, from coordinate 36,955,212 downwards.
GCCAACTGCCAAATTTCTATGAGGGATTTAGGAAACATATAGACAAATCCTAGCAGCAACAGATATTTCTAAAGGATGAAAGTTTCCTTCAAGAAGAAATAGAGGCCTCCCAGTTTAAACCACACACAATTATTAAAATGTGTGTATCTGTTTATATAACCTACTTTGCTGCTATTATCTACAACTCCTTGGATCCAGCTCTGCCGCTGCCTCCCAGTTAAGTCTAATTTTGGCTCACACTCATCTAGGACATCTAATAGCGATGAAAACAGCATCTACCTACCACGGCACTTTATTTTACAGTTTACACAACATTTTCAATTAATTATTTATATGAGTCCTCTCAGAACCAGAAGAGGCTATCAGTGCTATTTTTGCTTTTTAAAAATGTAGAAAGAGATTTTAAAAAGACAGGAAAAATTTAAAAAGGAAGAAAATAATGTTAATCAAGGTTGGGAAGAGAAGGAAAAGATTCAGAAGGTGACTATAGGAAATGAGATTGTCCGGTAGAACTAGGAGATAGCTTGGTGGTTAAGAGCACTGGCTGTTTTTCCAGAGAACCTGGGTTCAATTTGAGCATCTACATAGCAGCTCATGACCATCTGTAACTCCTACTCTAGGAGATCTGGCACCCACTTTTGGCTTCTGAAGAAACCAGGAAAGCATGCAGTGCACATACAGATGTACAGGCCAAATACCCATACACATTTTCTTTTAAAGTCTTTCCAATGGAGGGTTGCAATCAATTATTGTCTAGGTTCTGGAGTTGAGGTTTGTTTCTTCTTCCCCAGGAGCCAAAAAGTATAGCTTAGCACCTTCCTACAAGCATTATTTAGATAATAAGTAAGTGTCCACATCTTACCTATTACAGAATACTGTGTCTGTTCCTCACTATTCCTGAGTTCTTACTCCTTCATCTTAAATTAAGACCCATTTTTTTTGCTGAAGCACCCTTTATTTTCTGAGAGATATAAGGTAAGTAGCAGTGAATGTCAGAAGACTTCTTATTGTAAGAAAACAAACAACAAGGGAGAGAAACCAAGTCAGTGAATAGTCAAATTAAGAAAGAAATCACTGGTCACTTGACAATTTATCACAACCTAGATATCTATCCCATGATCAAACATTCTGCAAGTTTCTTGTAAGTCTAGCCACATGGGCATCTTTCTTGTGTTTATTTCTTCTAATATCCTCAGACTGTTTAAGAAACTCCTTTTCCTGTAAACACAAAGGACAGATGGTCTCCAAGAATCACTGGCTGAACACTAGATAAAGCTTGTAAACAGTGACCTGAAGCTTCCAGTTTTTGGTCATTTTTTTGTATTAGTATTCACAACTCATACTTACATTTCTGTTCCTGTTCTTTATGATGCAGATGATATTAAATGCAGAAAAGCATCTTTTTCTCTGAGTTCCTGGTTTATATTTGTGGTCTTGTACTTCTAGTTGCAAGAAACAGCTCAGAATAGAGGATTTCCTCCAGCAGGTCTTTCTGGCAGAGTCAGTTTATGAATTTATACCGAAAGACAAATGTGCTACCCATAGACAGCCTGTCCCTAGTATTCCATCCCAAAGCACCTAATATAAGTGGCTCACTACTCTTTTCATCTTTTGCTTTCCATCCTCACGTTCAAGCTGTCTTTGCTCCATGTCACCAATGTACAGCCTTTCAGTCTGAAATAGACTGTAAGCAGCCACTAGTGACAACCCAGGGGATCCTGAAGAGAAGAGAGGGAGACTGGGAAATCTAAGAACTAAACCCTCATAGCGCTTTGAGTTTGCATTGTTAGATGTGATATTCCTCTTTATTCACTGTGGAAAAAAGAGGACATGTAGTTATGACAAGATGGATGTAAAGGAGTTTTTATGAGAAAAAAAGATCATTGTATTAGCACCCTAGAAAGTCGGGAAGTGTGGTGCCAGAAGGAGATTGAAGTGTGTGGCATATGAGAAAAAGGGTCGAGAAGCTAGACTTTCATTGCAAGTTGTCCTGAAAAATGTCACTTTGTCAATGAGTAAGTGAAGAACCCAGGTTAATTAAGGGCTGAGTGTGTCCTGGAGCTCAACTCAGAGCTCTGGCACATTGTATAAATTGCAAATATTGGCTCCTACTATCAATTACTTTTATTGATAATTATTTGTCTTCAGTCCAGATACTATTCTTAATGACTACAAGTTTTTATATGTAGTTGTTCAGCTTTTACTAACAATAGACAAACTGAGAAAAACACATGCTAGGGTTATTATATTTCTATAGAACTATGAGCTACTAACTTCAAAACCCTCTTTTCATTTAAAGAATGAGAGAAATATATAAATTTTGAAATATATAAAGCAAACATTGACTTTATGAAATAAATAGAGAAATTCAGGGATGAGGAATTCCAGAAATTTCCATCCTTATTCAGTCATACATTCTTATCTTCATCCTGCTCTGATGGTCATCGTAAAATGACAGCTTCTTAAATGAAAAGCTGGGAACATTTATCTAATCATTAACATTTTAAGTGCATCACTCTTATTTTGACAAATAATTAAATCTTTGATCATTGATATATTCTTGGAGGTCTAGATGCCATCTTTCTAAAGTGCTAGCTCTTATGTAATACTGTAACAGTGGACAACAGGGAGGCTGACTGTAGACTATAGCTTAGGCATACACTCTTAAGCTTAAGATTAGAATTTTAATTATTTTGGTTTTATACATGATTTTTCCACATATTTATTCTTTTATTGGAATAACACTTGTTTTACTAAAATATAAAATGCAAATTGAGGTTTAACTGTGAGAATTTTGGACAAATTGTATCTCTTTGTAATATCTTTTTTAAAATCTACTTTTACTACTACTTTATGCAAATTTATGAGTCACAATATAAAAATTTGATGTAAATATATAGTGTGCAATGTTAAAAACAGGGTTCTTGGGTTCCTTTTCCATAGTCATTATTTTTATTTTTGTCATTTCTTTTTTTACCAACTCCTCATCACTTCTTAGATTTGGACTTCTATTCCTACCACTTCAGAGGTTTGGTGATTCTTAACATATATCCCCATCTTTAATTCACTACATCTCAAGGTTAGCTCAAATACCTGCTCAGTACAGCTTCTTTGGAAGTTAGAAAATCTTCCCAGAAATTCCATGTTAAAAAAGAGAAAAGAGGCTACTATTGTGTGACCCCGTGAAAGACAGAATCAGAATTATAGAGAAAAAGAAGTCCATTCTAAAGGTAAAAACAGAAGAAGAGCCTTGTGAATCCATGTATGAAGTAAAATAAAACCCTAAAACAGTGAGAAGAAATGATTACATACTCAGAGAAACAAGATAAGCATAGCATTCCTTCTGTAGCTCCCGGGTTGGAGGAGTGGGATAAAAGTCACTTCAAAATTAGTTTGTTTTCTTCATCCAAGTGTTCTTTCTTGCAAGAACACAGGCTATCCAGGAACTGGAGAGATGGCCGAGTATGTAAAATTCCTCTCAGACAAGTTTAACCACCTGAGTTTGAATCCTTACCACACAGTAAAAAAGCCTGGTAGATCATCAGGCTCCTGTAACAACTGAGCTAGGAGTGGGATTGGAGTAGAGACACACATTGCCCTGGGGCATCGGGTTCAGTGAGTGTGTGTCTCAAAAACTAAAAGTGAGTAGTGATCAAGGAAAGCCACCCATTTTGTCCTCTGGCACATGTGAACACACCTATTATAATATGTATATACTTTCCACATAACATACACTTACAGTTTTTCACAAAGAATAGTCTGCTCATTAGCAAACCCTTCTATGCCCAAATCCAGAAAAGGTGTGACATCAACAAATGTTCAAATAGAAACACAGAAGAACAAGGCCATGTAAAAGCAAAGCAGTGAGATTCTCCTGAAACACATAACTCTTCAACTCAACTCAAAAACATTGAGATAGGTAAAATGCTTGATGAATACTTTAAGTGCTTTCCAACAGTAATAATCAATTAACTGAAAGAAGATACAAGCTCACATGTGAAGTCAACTGAAAACCTGGCAAAGAAAGCCAGCAGCAAAGAAACAAGTCAGCAGGGGATGAGAAACTCAACAGTGCAGATGAAAGTCAGTAACACAGAACAATTCAGTAGGGAAATGGAGGTTTTGTCTGGTCTCTATGGGTACCAGCGAATGTGCACCTTAGCTAATTTTACTCATTGTTTTTCTGTATATAAACATTTAAAAGGAAACACTCATACATGCATGATAAAAATAACTCTTTAAAAATAATATGAGGAATGGATAAGATTGATGAAATATTATATTCAAACAATAATAAGTAAGAAAAGTAAATGAACATGATCATGATATTCAAGAACTCTAGGATAAGATCAAGAGGCCGAACTAAACCGCCATGGGCAATAAAAACATTTGAGAAAAGTAATAAAGTTACCGAGAAGCTACTTAACAAAATTAATGTAGAAAGTTCCTCAAATCTAGAAAACAAAACAGACGTATAAACACAAAAGGCATTTAAATCCTTCCAAAAGCCTCACCAGACAAGAATCTGTATATAACACACTATACTTAAAACCTCAAAACTACAAGGCTAAGAAAGAATACTAAGTGTGACTAAGAGAAAACATTAACTTACCTTCAAAACAAAAGCATTAGAATAGCATCAAATTTCCAACCAACAACTCTCAAAGCCAAGAAGTCATGGTAAAATATACTTCAAACCCTAAAAGTAAGTACCTACCCATCCAGAGTGCTGCATCTAATAAAGAGATCTTTTGCAATTGATGTGGAAACAAGAATATTTCAAAACAACCACAAACTAAGGCCAACAGGCAACCACTGAAAAGACAGTTAAGGAAATAGTGTACACAGAAAAGAGATATTTGAACTCAAAATGGATCATCCAGTCTTATTCATTAGTCAGAGAGTCGTCCCGCCCCTCCTCTCTTTCTCTCTCACCTTACTTTTTATTTTTTTAAGGAAGGGTCTATTGTAGCCATAGTTGGCAGCAAACTATGTAAAAGAAAAGATGATCTTCCTAAATCCATTCTCTCCATTCTGGAATAAAATATGTGTGCCCCCAAGTGTGTTCTGATTGCTTACTTTTGTTTTTCAAGACATATGACACTACATAACTATAACCAGCCTTGAATTCATGATCCCCCTCCTTCAGTCTCCTGAATGCAAGGATCTTATTACTTCACCCAACTGAAATGTGCTCCTGACCTGAGCAAATATTACCTAAAAAACTCTTGCTATTGTCTACCCTCCAGGACTTATGATTATTTACACGGTTAATAAACAGGAAAGGAAAATTGAATGAGAGAAACAAAGAAGACCTAGAGTCTTGCTGCCCTTAAAGTTTTCATATAGGAAGGATCCTGTACACCAGACTCCTTGGGCAAAATTATCACTCAGAATTCCTGCTCCCAGTCAAGAAGAGGACTGTCTGTCTGAGGCCAGACAAGACTCATTGAGAATTCTCTAGGCCATATCTGAGAAGGCAAGTGCTATGACATCCAGGCAAGCAGAAGGGAGATGATATGGGGACAATTACAGACACTTTGATCCTCTCTTCAGTGGTCTTGCTAAGAGCATCTTCTTTCCAGGTTGCTAAAGCTAATACATTATTATCTTGTCATCTTTCAAATTTGGTTTGTGAAATCATTCTGAATTTCCCTGACAGGCTGCTGATACAAGGTCAGAAATGGCATTTCTCTCTTACATTAAAGCTGGATTCCCAACAAACAGAAACTGGAACATGGATTTAAATGTGTGTGATAAATGGGGGAAGTACTTATAGGAAAAGGGTGGGGAGGTGTTCTGGATGGGGCAGAGGAGAAAGACAAGTATGAATTGAATTCAGGAGAGGGTGAGATGCAGTCTGATCCCACATTATGCGAACCAGAGACTAACTTCCAACTTAGGCAAAGCTGTCCAAGTTTCCTCTTTTCTGAACGAGTTTCAGCCTGTTCAAAATCTAAGTGCAGTCTCCTGGAAATTTCTCAGTGAGTTAACTGCAGTGAACCACAAGGGATTCTCAGGAAAATGTCAATGGTTATCTGGGATGCAGTTGCTGGGTCTGGGTGTGTTACACAAAAGATATCACTGGATGTTGACTAGAGGTTATCTATCCAAGACCCTGTCTGAGGAAGAACTCCTTTTTCTATCTTGAAATCTGTGTCTAGTTATTCAGCCAAGGAAGAAAATTCTTCCAGTGTACTGTATTAGGACGTTTTATTCATTGTCATCAGGGATGCAGCTTGACACGAATAAAACTGTCTTGTTTGCAACTCTGCCTTCCATTTCATCTTTTTCACATGGTAATCAAAGCCAGTAAGGTGTTTACACATATTTCATCTGGGCCACAGGGGTACAAAATATTCAGACATTTTCTTAAAAGATTGGCATATTGATAGTTTTGCTGTGGTTTTGAGAAATTCTATATATACTCCAAGGGATTGGCTTTATCTCTCCCTGTTTGCCATTTGCTAGCCTTAGAGTGTACGTTATGAGAAAAGATTCATCCCATTAAGTCTCTCCATAGTCTTGTGCCAGTGGCCTCCTAGCCTTTACTGGTACATGGAATTTTTTTTCATAAACATTACCTTTTGTTGCTTGAAATGCAGATAATATTAACTCATGTAATGATCATAACATTCTATTAATATGTTACTATTGTTTGTATTTATTAAGAAAAATTAGATAACAAAAATTCCCTTAAAAATTAATCGAGGTTACAGAGCAGTCACATATCAGTCTAGGCTCTCTGACTCCAGATTCCATATTCTTATCTAGGTGGTGTCATCTGGGTGACTACCATCACAAGGGTAGACACGCCAGTACAAAACTTCACATAATACTTGACAAGCAGTAGGTACTCATTTGAGAAGAATATTCATTTATTTTTATGTGTGTTGGTGTGTTTACCTACATGTAAATAAGAGCACCACCACACATATGCCTGGTACCCAGAGGACCAGAGAAAAGTGTCAGATCCCTCTAGAGTATGTGCTTATGAGCTGCCACATGAAGTCTGGAAACTAAAGCAGGGTCCTCTGCAAAAGCAGTAAGCATTTTTAATTGCTGAGACATCTTCCCAGTCCAGTATACATATTCATTTTCTGTTGGTAAAACAAACCAAAATGAGCCAAATGAACCATAAGGACAATATTGGGTAAAATGTGGTTCCTTTAGATCTTATATATGTTAGTTTTGTTAGACAATAAACACCTCACCAAGTTAAGAATTTTATACAATAATCATTCAATTATCATATCTATGTGCTAACAATTTAGGCTATGAAAAGATCCATAGTTCCCCTGTTCTAGATGGCTCTTTTCTGTAGCATGATTGCAGTTATTTCTACCCAATGTTACTTCTTGGGTCATTTGTCAGAAAGATGGAGCAACCCAGTGACATGGGTCTTATATCTCACATTACCTGAGTAGCCATCATGAGCTTGCCTACCATCTTGAGAGGGTATTGCTAGAAATAATTCAAGCACTCACAGAGTGTTGAAGTCTGAAATAATATATCCATATACCTTCACTATTTCAGTCTGCAGTTGGTCAGAGCTAACTACAAGGTCACCTGAGATTCAAAGCTTAAAATACATTTTCTATTTTTATTGAGTAGTATTAAAATCATATTGTAAAGCACATGGAAGGCTAATAACTAGTGATCAGTTTTACAACACATCTCATCCTGTGCTTCTAGGCTATGCTTAAATGTGAAATACAACCCCTTCCCTTATACCCATTGCTTTATGTAAGGTATGCAATGCTGATAATATTGGATAAGAGAGTTTGGCAAGCACAACACGATTAATAAGTAGTTTAAAATAGTAACTAGGCCATCTAAAACAGCAAGCTTTCCATTGGTTTCTGGTCTCTGTTCACTGAAAAATATAAAATACTAGAACAGGTAGCCCTTCGAGAAATGTTAAAACAGTATAGTAAGTTATATAATTACCTTTGACTGTCCTATTCATTCATCCTAAGATCTAGAGTGTCTCATTGGCTCGATCGACATAATAAAGCATCTTATGCATTTCCTAACCTAATTTCTCTGAACAGCAACTTTATGCATCCTTTCTCTACTTCTATCCTCTTAGCACTGTGACATGAATGGTATTATATATTACTTTAAACAGTTGTACCTAATCTTTAAAATGCTATAGTGGCCCCTCTAAGGTCTAGAGAAAGGATACAGTTAGTTTACTTTTATTTTATTTTATCTTATGCTATGTTATGTTATCTTATCTTTTATTTTATTTTATTTTATTTGAGATATGGTTTCTTTGTATATCACTGGCTTTTCCTGGAAACAGCTTTGTAGACTGGGCTGGCCTTGAACTCACAGAGATATGCTCCTGCCACTGTCTCCTGAATGCTGGGATTAAAGACATATGCTTCCACACTCAACCTACATGTTTATTTTATAAGGTTAATTTTATTGCTTTTAGCTTCTTGTCTCAGATAGAGATGGAGATTGAATATTTTTTTTTACACATTTTTGGGTTAATCTATGGATGTGTATGTAGGAAAAATCTATAAGTAGAACAAGTGTACTAAACATGATATTTTCAAAACTAAATGACAGCTAGGATGAACTGTGTTTCAAATAAACAACACATTAAAGCAGTGTTCCTCTATATACTCATGCAATAGTACATTTATAGAAATATGTACATTCTATTGTTGTTCAGCTAGTGCTCTCTTGAAGCTGAGCACCATCACATGATTTAATTTACCTTTGTGAAGCACAAAGTTCTATAAATTTCCATAAATTTATGGATAATTTGTATTTAATTTAATGAAATGTCAGTTTAGTAATCATTTTCATTTTCATACATTATCTGTATTTGATAAAAAGCTTGTATAAGCCTTTTATATAGTTAGGAAAATTAACCCTTTTGTCTGTGATAAGTGTTACCATTGTTTCATCGACTTGGCTGATAAGTGCATTATGCACAGAGAAAATTGCCCTGATCTTAAGTACACAGTTCAACTAATGTTAGCAATTACACTACATACTCCCTTGCAATCATCACATAAATAATGATGTAAAGGCCTTAAGTTCCATCCTGAACAGACACACCACACACACACACACACACACACACACACACAATTTTTTTAACTGCTTCTCTCCTTCTCCCTCCCCCCCCTTTGACAGAGTCCAGCTGTATAGCTGGAACTTAACGCTACCTCCTGACCTTCCTGTCTCAGGTCCCTGGGTGCTAAGATAATAGTTGATGTGACCATGCCAAGTTCTTTTTAACAACACACAGACAACAGACATTAAGAGCTGAGCATTATGGCATACACTCATAATCTAAACAACAGATATTTGAATCAGGAGGATTAGGGTTAGCTCAATATCATCCTTAATTTATAGTAATATTGCATCTCAAAAAATATAACATATAAAATGAAATAAATAAAATAAATTATAGTAATGCAGAAGTTTCTAACATCCTCCTAGTTGTGTACTTGGATATTTTTATCCAAAATTAATGACAATATGTAGGCATGTTCAACCATGCAATATCAGAGCATATAACCAACTCCACTAATGAGATATTTCAGCTAAATCTATATGTAAATAAATACTTTTATTACTTTCTCTAAATATTATGGAGAAGGGATAGTTCAGTTTTTAAACAGACGTGCTGCTCTTCCAAAGGACTCAAGCCTGGCTCCCAGTACCTACAACAAGTGGCCACAAATACCTGTAATTCTAGTTCCAGGAGACCTGAAGGTTTCTCATGGTTTCTGTGTGTGACTACACATATGTGGCATACACAACACACACAAATAAAAATAATAAAAAGACACCCCTTTATGATAAATATCCTGTAGATACAAAAGACATAGGGCTACATAATAAAGACAGTTTACAGCAAGACTATAACAACATCAACTTAAATGGAGAGACACTCAATAGAGCAATTGAAGTCTTAGCTACAGCAGCAACACCTAAAGGAAACCATAGGGATACAAATTGGAAAGGAAGAGATCAGTATACTCATGTGTAGATGACATGTTCGTATACATAAATAACCCTAAAAATTCCACTGAGAAACTCCTATAGCTGATAAACACTTTTAGCAAAATACCTGGATATAAAATTAACTCATGAAAATCTGTAGCTCTCTTATATACAAACAAGAAACTGTCTGAGAAGAAACAAGAGAAATGATCTCATTCACAATAGCCTCAAATAATATAAAATATCTTGGAGTGACTCTATCCGGGACCTGTATGATAAAAATTCCAGTCACTGAAGAAAATATAAGAAGATGGAAAGATCTGCTGTTTGTGGGTTAGTATATACAACAGGTAAATGGTCATCTTACCAAAAAGAATTCAATGCAATCCACATCAAAATCAAGACAATTTTTTAACAGACTTTTCAATCTTCATATGGAAAACAATTCAGAATAATAAAAGAACTGCTGGAGGTGTACCATCCCCAATTTTAAGTTATACTACAGAGATATATTAATAAAAACAACATGGTATTGCTACAAAAACAGACATGTTGATAAATAGAATCGATTTGAATATCCAGACATAAATCCACACACCTATGAATACTTAATTTTTGATAAAGAAATCAGAAATAGACACTGGAAAAAATCCATCATTTTCATCAAAGGTTGCTGGTCAAGCTGGATAGCTGCATATCAAAAAATGCAAATATATCCATACGTGTCACCACAAATAAAATTCAATTCCAAATGAATCAAAAACTTCAATATAAGGTCAAATACAGTGAACCTGATAAAAGATAAAGTAGTGAATTGCCTTAAAATCATTGGCACAGGAAAAAAGACTCTCTGAACAGAACACCATCAGCACAGTCACTACGATCAACAATTAATAAATGGGACACGTGAAAGTGAGAAGCTTCTACATGACAAAGGACACTGTCTTTGGATAAAGTGGTTGCCTAGTAAATAGAGAAATATTTTTTGCTAATTACACATCTGAAAGAAGACGAATATGCGAAATCTATTAAGAAACCAAGAAAGTAAATATAAACAAAAGAAATAGCCCAATTAAAAATGGGGTACATATCTAAACAAAGAGTTCTCAGTAAAGGAACCTCATATGTCTGAGAAACACTTAAACATTTTTTTAACCATCAAGAAAATGTAAATCCTTTGTCAAAACAAGTCTGAGATTCCACCTCACACCAGTCAGAATGGCCAAGATCAAAAACTCAGGTGACAGCAGATGCTGACGAGGATGTGGAGAAAGAGGAACACTCGTTCCACTGTTGGTGGGACTGCAAGCTGGTACAACCACTCTGGAAATCAGTTTGGCGGACTCTCAGAAAAATGGACATAATACTACCTGAGGACCCAGCTATACCTCTCCTGGGTATATACCCAGAAGATGCTCCAACATGTAATAAAGACACATACTCCTCTATGTTCATAGCAGTCATATTTATAATAGCCAGAAGCTGGAGACAACCCAGATGTCCCTCATCAGAGGAATGGATACAGAAAATGTAGTACATTTACACAATGGAGTACTACTCAGCTATT
>CM052701.1:36915863-36943173 GCA_028551405.1 Uromys caudimaculatus | reverse complement strand
GGGTGGGAGGTGGAATTCCCTCATAGAGGCGGGGATGGGGAGGGGATAGGGGGTTTCCAAAGAGGATACTCAGAAAAGGGGAAACATTGGAAATGTAAATAAAGTATCAAAAATAAAAAATTAAAAAACAAAAAAAAAGAAAATGTAAATCCAAACTCCACTGAGATTTCATCTCACAAAAGTCAGAACTAAGGTAAAAGCTAAGGTCCACAAATGAAGGACAGCTCATCCTGGAAAGGATATAGATTAAGAGAATCTTTCATCCTCCATCTACTTCCTGTATCTATTTTATTTACGCTCTGAGTGAGATTCACACATCTTCCCTTGGGCCCTCCTTATTACATAGTTTTTTGGGGCCTGTAGATTGTAACATGGTTATTCTGAACTTTATGCTTAAAGTCCACTTGTGAGTGTGTACATACCATGCATGTTTTCTGGGTCTAGGTACCTCACTCATGATAATAATTTCTAGTTTCATTCATTTTCCTGCAAATTTCATGATGTCTTGGTTTTAATAGCTGAATAGAATTCCACTGTGTATGTGTACCATGTTTTCTTTATCCATCATTCAGTTGAGGGACATCCAGGTTGCTTCCAGTTTCTGGTTATTACAAATAAACCTGCTTTGAACATAGTTGAGCAAGTTTCCATGTGGTATGGTGGAGCATCTTTTGGGTATATGTCCAGGAATGTTATAGCTGGGTCTTGGGTTAGAACTATTCCCAGTTTTCTGAGAAAACACCAGATTGATTTCCAAAGCGGTTGCACAAGTTTGCATTCCTGCCATTACTGCAGGTGTGCTCCCCCCCCATCTTTACTACCATGTGCTATCACTTGAGTTTTTGATCTTAGCCATTCTGATGGGTACAAGATGGAATCTCAGAGTCGTTTTGACTTGCATTTCCCTGATGATAAGAACACTGAACAATTCTTTAAGTGCTTCTGGTCCATTAGATTACTCTGGGTGGGAGAGGGGGTGAGAACAGGAATGAGGCACAGGATCACTTCTTGGAGGATGGCAGTAGAGGGCTGGAAGTGAGAACAGAAATAGGTAGGAAGCATCTCTGGGACTAGCTGAAGACCTGGGACAGGGGAGGCTCCCAATTGTCTGTAGTAGTGACACTAACTGAGACCACTAGCTGCTGGGGATATGGAGAGTGAAATGGCCACCTCCTGTAGCCAGGTGAGACTTCCAGTACAGGGACAGGAACAACAACCCACCACAGAACCTTCAACCCAAAATTTGTTTTGCTACAAAATGCACAGGGACAAAGAAGGTACAGAGATTGAGGGAACAACCAATTAATGAATGTCCCAACTTGAGATCCATCCCATGTGAGAGAGTCAACTCCTAATACTATTAATGATATTCTGCTATGCTTACAGACAGTAGTCGAGCATAACTGTCTTCTGAGAGGCTTCATCGAGTAGCTGATGGAAACATGTTCAGAACCACAGCCAAACATATGGCAGATCTCAGGGCCTCTCATATAAGAGTTAGGGATAGGATTGACAGAGCTGGAGAGGTCAAGGACAGCTCCTACAGAGTCAACAAACCTGGATCCATCAGGACACACAGAGACTGAATAACTAATCAAAGAGCATGCAGAGGCTGGACCTGGGCCCTCTACATATTTGCAGCAGATATGTAGGTTGGTATTCATGTGGGTCTCCTAATAACTGAAGAGAAGGCTATCTTTGAATCTCCTTCCCTTAGCTGGACTGTCTGATTGGGCCTTAGTGGGAGAGGATGAACTTAGTCCTGCTGCGACTTGATGTCCTGGGGTGGGGTGGTACCCAAAGGGGTCTTCTCCTTTTCTGAGGAGAAGGGGAGGGTGTAATGGGAGGAAAGATTTGCAAGGACAGGACTTGAAGGATAGGAGCAGGGGACTTCAATTGGGATGTAAAGTGAGTAAATAAATAACACCAAAAATCATAGTGTCACTTCTAATGCAGAGAAGAAAATAAATAAAACATGACATTTGATTTGTGAGTTGAAAATCAAAAAAAGAGGAACATTCGTACATTACTAGTAGGAGTGAAAACTCATAAATGCACTATGGAAATCAGTGTTTCTCAGGAAGATGGGAATTGATCTACCTCAAGGTCCTGCTATACTGCTCTTGAACATATAATGCAAAGGATGCTTCCTTTGACCATAGAGACATTTGCTCAATCATTTTCATTGATAATCTATTCATAATATCCAGAAATTGGAAACAATTTCTATATGTCCCTTAGCAGATGAATGAATAAAGAAAATGTGCTACATTTACACAATGGAGTATTACTCAGCTGTTGAAACAAGTGAAACCATGAATATTTCAGACAAATGAACTAAAAAAAAAAATCATCCTGAGTGAGGTACACCAGACCCAGAAAGAGAAATATGTATGTATTCACTTATTTGTACATATTAGCTTTAAACAATTGGTAACCAAACTACAATCCATAGAACCACTGAGGATAGCCTTTCTTTGTTTACATTTACTGTTTTGATTACTACAAAATGTGGAAATTTCCTTCTCTGGTCAAATCTATTTGGTCTTTTGTATTTTTTACAGACATCTATTGATGTCATCTTGATAGGGATCCATTTCCTTATATTATAAAAGGTTTTTTTTATGATTTTGTTGAAAAGATTTAATGTGCTTTGGCTTCTGCCTCTTTTCCTTCATCTATATGCTTTATCATACATAGGTTTTGACTTTTTATAGTGTCCTAGAATTTCTGTATATTTTTTCTTGGAGTTTTTGAGATTTAACTTTTCTTTCTTCCTCCCTCCCTCCCTCCCTCCCTCTCTCCCTCCCTCCCTCCCTCCCTCTCTCTCTCTCTCTCTCTCTCTCTCTCTCTCTCTCTCTCTCTCTTTCTTTCTTTCTTTCTAATTTACTTACATTTCAAATGTTTTCCCTTTCCAGGTCTCCCTTTGGAAACCCCCTATCCCAACCTCCTCTCCCTGCCTCTATGAGGGTACTCCCCCCACCCACCCACCCACTCCCTGGCATTCCCATATACAGGGGCTTCTAACACCTTCAGGCCCAAGGGCCTCTCCTCCTACTGATGGTCAACAAGGCCTTCCTCTGTCACATATGTGACCAGCACCATGGGTCCCTCTATGTGTATTCTTTGATTGGTGGTTCAGTCTCCTGGAGTACCAGGTGGTCTGGCCAGTTGACATTGTTGCTCCCTCCATGGGGCTGCAAATACCCTCAGCTCCTTCAGTCCCTTCTCCAACTCCTCCCTCCAGTTGCTCTGAATTGAATCTTGGGTATTCCAAACTTTTGGGCTAATATTCACTTATCAGTGAGTACATACCGTCTTTGTTCTTTTGTGACTGAGTTACTTCACTCAGGATGATATTTTCAAGTTCCATCCATTTGCCTGTGAGTTTCATGAAGTCATTGTTTTTAATAGCTGAGTAGTATTTCATTGTGTAAATGTACCACATTTTCTGTATCCATTCCTCTGTTGAGGGACATCTGGGTTGTTTCCAGCTTCTGGCTATAATAAATATGGCTGCTATGAACATGTTGGAGCATCTTCTGGGTATATGCCCAGGAGTGGTATAGCTGGATCCCCAGGTCCAATTTTCTGAGGGTCCACCAAACTGATTTCCAGAGTGGTTGTGCCAGCTTGCAATCCCACCAGCAGTGGAGGAGTGTTCCTCTTTCTCCACATCCTCGCCAGCATCTGCTGTCACCTGAGTTTTTGATTTTAGCCATTCTGACTGGTGTGAGGTGGAATCTCAGGGTTGTTTTGACTTGCATCTCCATGATGACTAAGGATGTTGAACATTTCTTTAGGTGCTTCTCAGCCCTATGAATTTCCTCAGTTGAGAATTCTCTGTTAAACTCTGTTCCCCATTTTTTAAATAGGGTTATTTGGTTCTCTGGAGTCTAACTTCTTGAGTTCTATTTTTTTTTTTTTTCCAAGACAGGGTTTCTCTGTATAGCCCTGGCTGTCCTGGAACTCACTCTGTAGACCAGCATGGCCTCAAACTCAGAAATCCGTCTGTCTCTGCCTCCTAAGTGCTGGGATTAAAGGCTTGTGCCACCACTGGCCAGCTTGAGTTCTTTGTATATATTGGATATTAGCCCTCTATTGGATGTAGGGTTGGTAAAGATCTTTTCCCAATCTGTTGGTTGCCATTCTGTCCTTTGCCTTACAGAAGTTTTGCAATTTTATGAGGTCCCATTTGTCAATTCTTGATCTTAGAGTATAAGTCATTGGTGTTCTGTTCAGTAACTTTTCTCCTGTGCCACCACTGCCCAGCTCATGTAGTATGTGGGTTTTTTTGTTGTTGTTGTTGTTGTTGTTGTTTTGTTTGTTTGGTTTTGGTTTTTTATGTTTATTTGTTTTGTTTATTTTTTAGTTTGTTTATGTAGTGGATTATGTTGATGGATTTCCGGGTATTGAACCATCCCTGCATCCCTGGGATGAAGCCTACTTGATCCTGGTGAATGATCAATTTGATGTGTTCTTGGATTCGGTTTACTAGACTTTTATTGAGTACTTTTGCATCGATATTCATAAGGGAAATTGGTCTGAAGTTTTTTTTGTTGTTATTGGGTCTTTGTGAGGTTTTGGTATTAGTGTAACTGTGGCTTCTGTTTCTATTTTGTGGAATAGTTTGAAGAGTATTAGTATTTGGTGTTCTTTGAAAGTCTAATAGAATTCTGCACTAAACCCATCTGGTCCTGGGCTTTTTTTTTTTGGTTGGGAGACTTTTAATTACTACCTCTATTTCTTTAGGGCTTATGGGACTGTTTAGACGGTTTATCTGATCCTGACTTAACTTTATTATTTGGTATCTGTCCAGAAAATTGTCCATTTCATCCAGATTTTCCAATTTTTTTGAGTATAGCCTTTTTCAGTAGGATCTGATGATTTTTTGAATTTCCTCAGAATCTATTGTTATATCTCCCTTTTCATTTCTGATTTTGTTAATTTGGATACTGTCTCTGTGCCCTTTGGTTAGTCTGGTCAAGGATTTATCTATCTTATTGATTTTTTCAAAGAACCAGCTCCTGGGTTTGTTGATTCTTTGTACGGTTCTTTTTATTTCTACTTGGTTGATTTCAGCCCTGAGTTTGATTATTTTCTGCCTTCTACTCCTCTTGGGTGCATTAGCTTCTTTTTGTTCTAGAGCTTTCAGGTGTGCTGTTAAGCTGCTAGTGTATGTTCTCTTCAGTTTCTTTTTGGAGGCACTCAAAGCTATGAGTTTTCCTCTTAACACTGCTTTCATTGTGTCCCATAAGTTTGGGTATGTTGTACTTACATTTTCATTAAATTCTAGGAAATCTTCAATTTCTTTCTTTATTTCTTCCTTGACCAAGTTATCATTGAGTAGAGTGTTGTTCAGATTCCATGTGTATGAGGGCTTTCTGTTGTTTTTGTTGCTATTGAAGACCAGTCTTAATCCGTAGTGATCTGATAGGAGGCACGAGATTATTTCAATCTTCTTATATCTGTTGAGGTTTGTTTTGTGACCGATTATATGGTCAATTTGGAGAAGGTACCATGATGTGCTGAGAAGAAGGTATATACTTTTGATTTAGCGTGAAATGTTCTATAGATATCTGTTAAATCCATTTAGTCCATAACATCTGTTACTTTCACTGTGTCTCTGTTTAGTTTGTGTTTCCAAGATCTGTCCATTGACGAGAGTGGGGTGTTAAAGTCTCCCACTATTATTGTGTGCGGTACAATGTGTGCTTTGGGCTTTAGTAAAGTTTCTTTTATGAGTGTAGGTGCCCTTGCATTTGGAGCATAGATGTTCAGAATTGAGAGTTCTTCTTGGTAGATTTTTCCTTTGGTGAGGATGAAGTGTCCTTCCTTACCTTTTTTGATGACTTTTGGTTGAAAGTAGATTTTATCCGATATTAAAATGGCTATTCCAGCCTATTTCTTGGGACCATTTGCCTGGAAAATTATTTTCCAGCCCTTTAGTCTGAGGTACTGCCTGTCTTTAACTTCAGGTGTGTTTCCTGTATGCAGCAAAATGCTGAGTCCTGTTTATGTATTCTGTCTGTTAATCTATGTCTTTTTATTGGGGAATTGAGTCCATTGATGTTAAAAGATATTAAAAAACAGTGATTGTTGCTTCCTGTTATTTTCGATGTTATTTTTATGTTTTTGTGGCTATCTTCTTTTGGGTTTGTTGAAAGATTACTTTCTTGCTTTTTCTAGGATGTAGTTTCCCTCCTTGTGATGGCGTTTTCTATCTATTATCCTTTTTAGGGCTGGGTTTGTGGAAAGATATTGTGTAAATTTGGTTTTGTCATAGAATATCTTAGTTTCACCATCTATGGTAATTGTGAGTTTTGCTGAGTATAGCAGCCTGGGCTGGCAGCTGTGTTCTCATAGGGTCTGTATGAGATCTGCCCAGTATCTTCTAGCTTTCATAGTCTACAGTGATAAGTCTGGTGTAATTCTGATAGGTCTGCCTTTATATGTTACTTGACATTTTTCCCTCACTGCTTTCAATATTCTTTCCTTATTTTGTGTATTTGGTGTTTTGACTATTATGTAACAGGAGGAATTTCTTTTCTGGTCCAATCTATTTGGAATTCTGTAGGCTTCTTGAATATTTATGTTCATCTCTTTAGGTTAGGGAAGTTTTCTTCTATAATTTTGTTGAAGATATTTACTGGTCCTTTAAGGTGGGAATCTTCACTCTCTTCTATACTGATTATCCTTAGGTTTATTGTGTCCTGGATTTCCTGGATGTTTTGTGTTAGGAGCTTTTTGTATTTTGTATTTTCTTTGACTGTTGTGTCAATGTTTTCTATGGTATCTTCTGCACTTGAGATTCTCTCTTCTATCTCTTTTATTCTATTGGTGATGCTTGCATTGATGACTCCTGATCTCTTTCCTAGGTTTTCTAACTCCAGGGTTATCTCCCTTTGTGATTTTTTTTTTTATTGTTTCTAGTTCCATTTTTAGTTCCTGGATGGTTTTGTTCATTTCTTTCACCTGTTTGCTTGTGTTTTTCTGTAATTCTTTAAGAGATTTTTTGCATTTCCTCTTTAAGGGCTTCTAGCTGTTTACCTGTGTTCTCTTGTATTTCTTAAGGGAGTTGTTTATTTCCTTCTTAAAGTCTTCTATCATCATCATGAGATGTGATTTTTAATCTGAGTCTTGCTTTTCTGGTGTGTTGGGGTATCCAGGGATACCGTGGTGGGAGAACTGGGTTCTGATGATGCCAAGTAGCCTTGGTTTCTGGTGCTTATGTTCTTTCCCTTGCTATTTGCCATCTGGTAATCTCTGGCGTTAGCTGGTATTGCTCTCTCTGACTATGGCTTGTCCCTCCTGCAAGCCTCTGTGTCAGCACTCCTTGGAGACCATCTCTTTCTGAGAGGAATTTGGGTTGGAGAGCTGTTGTACAGGGTGAGCTATGGGGTGCAGACAGAAACCAGAAGGATCCTGTCCCCAGCTGTTCCTTGGTTCCTGTGTCCTGATGGTTCTGCGAGGGTCCCTCTTGATCCAGGAATTTGAACAGAAGTGGTGGTCTTGCCTATGCTCAAAGGTGTGTTGGCACTCCTGGGAGACCATCTCTCTCCTGGCACTATTTGAGTATGGAGCCCTGTGTCACAGGATCAACTCCCCTGCCACTGAATGATACCAGAAAGCCCTTCCTCAGTCCCTGTGTCCTGAGGGTTCTGGGTGGGTCCCTCTGAGCAGAAGTGTTGGCCTTACCCCTGCTCACAGGTCTGTCCACACTCCTGGGAGGCTAGCTCTTTCCCTGCTCTATTTGGCTATGAAGCCTTGTGGCACAGGCTTAGGTCCCCAGCCACAGATGGAAACCAGAAGGCTCCTGTCCCTGGCTGCTCCTCAATCCCTGTGTCCTGAGGGTTCCGAGCAGGTCTCTCTGAGCAGAGGTGCTGGCCTTACCCCTCTCACAGGTCTGTCCACACTCCTGGGAGGCTAATTCTTTTCCTGCTCTATTTGGGTATGGAGCCTTGTGGCACAGACCACAGGCATAAACTCGAAGGCTCCTGTCCCAGGCTGCTCACGGTCCCTGTATACTGAAGGTTCCGGGTGGTCCCTCTGAGCTGAGATTTAACTTTTTCTTTGACTGAATGATGCAAATTCTTCTACCTTCAAGGCCTGATATATTTAATCCTCCACTTGATCCAATCAATTGATGAGGCTTTCTCTAGACTTTTTGTTTGTGTTCCTGAAATTTTCCATTTAAGTTTTACTTCGTATTACAGAAAGCTAGATGGAATTGTAGTCATTGGCTTGGTGGCTTCAAGTACATTTCTATAAGATTAGAAGGTTTTGGAGTAAGAGAAACATACTGTCTTGACTTTCGAATTTTTTTGTTTTGTTTTTTATATTTAGAGATGTGACTTGGACATGTGGACTTCTTCCTTGGTTGTGTGTCTGATATGAGATTCAAGGTTGACTCAATCATGGGCTATTAAAAAATTGCATTGCCAGAGCTATTCTGAGAAGTGTTGAAATTGTGTGGCTTGACTTGATTCTTATAGATTCAACAGGAAAAACTGGTGTGAAAGATGTACATCTAGAGGCTTGGTTCTGGGTTGGTTTATCAGGAAAGGGCTGTGCACAAAATGTGTTTTCACAACTAGATCTCGAAATGTGTAAATGACCCAAGCAAGATCTACTTGTGTCTTATTTCTAATTTCTATACATGTAGTATTTATTTTTGTGAGTATAGCTTATTTTATTAGTTTATTTCACTAAATATAATGATCTCCATACATTTTCCTGCAAATTACACCAATTCATTCTTTGTTGTGACCAAAAAAAAAAAAAAAAAAAAAAAAAAAAAAAAGGCAATATAATGGAGACTACATACCACAATTTTTTGTCTATTCTGTGTTGAAGGATGCCTAGGCTGAGTTCCTAATTTGTTTGTATAGTATTGTCATAATCTCCATAAGCATGCATTTTCAGGAATATCTAAGATTTCCTCAAATATCTATCCAGGAATGGAAGAGCTATATATGGCAGTACTATTTTTACTTCATTGTTTTGAGCAACTCTATACTGACCTCCATAGTGACTAAAGTAATTTTTATTTCCAGGAACAACGGACAAGAATTTATTTTTTACACATTCTTTCCAACAATTATTGCTTCTTCTTGTCCTGATAATAGCCATTCTGATTGATGAAAAATCCAACAAAGTTTAATTTGCATCTCCTTGACAGCAAAAGATGCTAAACAGTTTTTCATTTTCTAGTTGAACTTTTCCTATGTAAAGCATCTATTCAGTTTACTAACTCATTTATTGAATGGACTATTTGTTCTTTTGATTTATAATATCTTGAGTCTGTATATAGTCTGGATGTTGAAAAGCTGAGTCCCTGACAAAGATTTTTTTTCCTCTATTATGTAGGCTATCTCCTCATTTTGTTCATTCTTTTGCTGTACAGAAGCTTTTACATTTGATGCAATCACATTCACTAATACTTTCTATTATTTCCTGAGTCACTGGAGTCCAAGTCAGAAGGCTGTTCCTAGTGCATCAGTTTTAAGTGTACTTTGCTTTGGTGACTTTTCATTGCATTCAACTGTAAAAGCTTGTGGCCAAGGTTATCCGACATTTATTCTCCTCAAACTTTTGTGATACACCCCCACCCCCACCCCCACCCCACCCATATATACATATATACATATATATATATATATATATAATTATACAAAACTACTGGCACATTTATTAGAATGTGTAGACATCCAGATAGTTTCCATTTTGTCCATCCTAAATGAGTGTACTGTGACTATTCATGAATCTGATATTATAGATATATATATTTTTATTAATTTTGAGCTATTCTTAGAACTGGAAATACCATATCACTCAGAAACTCTGTTCTTGAAATTTGAGAAGCTTAAAATTCAGGATGCTTTCCCATGAGGCTACATTATGTTGCATCCGTACCTCCAATCTATGAATGTTCTGATTTATCTGTTTCATAACCAGTGCATGTTCTTGCCTCAAGACTATGATTTTAACATTAGTGTGTAAAAAGTAAAGTTGAACCCTGGTTTTGATTTCATTCCTCTGATAACTAACAACTTTGAGCACCTTTTCATGTGTTCATAGCCATAACAGAGTGGATTGTCATGCAACAGTAAACCAAAGTAATCACTAGAAACAAAAGATAAGAGCAGACAGAAAGTGCAGATAGCAGTATATTCACAGATATGACATTAATGAAATTTAAGCCAGTTGCAAGAGTATAATGTTCTAGTATTCCATTTATGTAGATCAGGACTAATGGCAAATAAATTTAAAGAAATAAAAAGTAGGATACTGGATATTGGGTAAGGTACGTGTGGGGTAACTTTTCAAGCTGATGACAATATCCCATTCCTTGATCTGTGCATGACTGCATGAGGGAGTCACACGTACTGTGACATACTTGAGTGACACAGCTGAGCTCTGAGCATTCTACTGCATGCATGCTAGACTTCAACACAGGTTTTCAGAATTTTAAAAGTAGAAGATGAAACAAAGAAAAATTCCCTTGTCAAACAAACCAAGAGTGATAGGAATAAAGATTTAATGATATATAGGGTAAGAAATTTCAAAAAAATAAAGATTGCCTAGACAAGAACATGATGTAGATTTTTCTAAGCAGTTTTTATCCATCAGTTCTTGTCAGTTTCATTTGAATTAGTTATTTTTATATTATGGCAATTTGATAGCTAAATTGCTCTCATAATTTGAATTCTCCAGATATATTTAAAGACAAGAATGAAATAATTTCTATAATGAGTAAAAAAGAAATCAAACATACAAAAATAAGAGGGCATTAATGTAGGCTGTCTTTAACTTTAAAAAGACCCTATGTGGCCTGCAGAAGTTTTCCATGTGACTTAATGGTTCAGAGTGTCCATGAATGGCACCCAGTGTGTTGCATAAAAGTTTAGGAGAATATTTTACAGAGTAAGTAGTCTGGTGCATACCATTAAAAATGTAACAATAGTAATCAAAGTCTGATAGTATCATTATTTAAAAATCATCTACTCAAGGCCTTATCTCAGAAGAAGAGCTAGAGTTATGTAATTGTTGAGAGAGGCAGAGCCAGATTTCTTCAGAGATGAGCCCTCTAATAGCATACACTATCCCAAGAGGATAGCCCTAAACAGATATACAAATGACCAACTCTAAATGGACTCAGTAGATTATATATATATACACACATATATGTATATTTGTAAGACTAATAAAGAAAAAGCAATTGTGAATTTGAAATGGAACTGGAGAGGCACAGGAGGAATTAGATGTGAGGATAGAGATGCAGAAATTATGTACATATAGTACTCATATATGAAATTAACATAAATAATTTTTTAAAATTTAAACAATCTACCTCAAGACCCAGCTATACCACTCTTGGGCATATATCCAGGAAACACTCCATCTTACCTCAAGGACATGTACTCAACTATGTTCATAGCAGCTTTATTCATAATAGCCTGAAATTGGGAATAACCAAATATTCCTCAATTGAAGAATGGATAAAAAAATGTGGTACATTTATACAATAGGTTATTCAACAGTTAAAAAAAAGGACAACATGAAAATTTCAGGCAAGTGGATGGAACTCGAAAATGATCATCATGAGTGAGGAAACTAGACCCAGAAAGACAAACAGGATACAGACCAATTTATAAGTGGATATTAGCTGTTAAGTAAATGATAATCATGCTACAATCAAAAGACCTAGAGAGGCTAAGTAACAAGGATGACTCAAGGTAAGACATAAGAATCTCCTTAGGAAGAGGAAATAAAAAAGGTTTTGAAGGTAGACTTGGGGTAGGTGGTGACGGGAAAAGAAAGATCAGGTGAGGGGAAGGAATGAGAGTAAGTGAGAGACAACTGGAACTGAAGGGCATTTAGGAGCTATGTGGAAAGCTAGTCCTGTGGAAACTCCCTGGTATCGATGAGGGTAATCGTATTGAATACTCCTAACAATAGAGAATACAGAACCTGAACCATCTATCTCCTATAACCAGGCAAAGCTTCCAGTGGAGGAATGGGACACCTACCCAGCCACAAAACCTTTGACTTCCAGTCTGTCCTGTCTGCAAGATGTGCTAAGATAAAGGGAGCACAGAACTTGTAGCTGTGACCAACTAATGACTTGACTAATTTAAGTCCTACACCACACCAGGAGAGGGAACCCAAGTTGAGCAATGCCTAGAGGACCAGGAACCAGAGGCTAGTTAGCCCTGAGACCTAGGATAGAACCAATAAAAACAAAAAACTGGAAAAAGAAAGAAAGAAAGAAAGAAAGAAAGAAAGAAAGAAAGAAAGGAAGGAAGGAAGGAAGGAAGGAAGGAAGGAAGGAAGGAAGGAAGGAAGGAAGGAAGGAAGGAAGGAAGGAAGGAAGGAAGAAAGAAAGGAAGGAAAGGAAAGGAAAGAAAAAAAGAAAAAAAAGATAGGATTCCTAATGAAAGACTTCCTCCAGCAGCAGATGGAAGAAGATGCAGAGACCCACAAACATTAGACAGAGAGAGAGAGAGAGAGAGAGAGAGAGAGAGAGAGAGAGAGAGAGAGAACCCAAGAACCTAAGTTGGAGGTTTACATCAGGTTTCTCCTCATTGGAATTTGGGAACTCCAAAGAAGAGAGGAAGGAGGAATTGTGAGAGCCAAGGGGTTAAGGACAGTGGAAGATTACCCCCTCCAATCAACTAAGCCAGGCTCATAGAGCTCACAGAGACTGAAGCAGCAATTGCAGAGCCTGCATGGGTCTTACGTCCTTTGCATATATGTTATGGTTGTTGTCTTGGTGTTTCTGTGTTACTGCTGAAAATGGAAGTGGAGTGTGTCTCTGACTATTTTGCCTGCTTTGGGGACCCCTTTCCTCCTATTGGTTGCCTTGCCCAGTCTTGATGTAAGGATTTGTCCCTGCTCTTGTTGTAATCTGTTGTGACTGATTGGGTTGATGTCCCTGGGAGTGAAGATAAGCTTAAAAAATGCAATATACAAAAAGTAAAATATAATATACAGATATTAATTCATAGTGCAAAACTTGTAGAGCAGTAATCTACAGTATCTTTTCAATCTCTTCCATACACAAAGAGATGCACATGAACCTTCACTTAAGGAGCACTGTGTTAAGGCATGTCAAATGACATGTCTCTATTAAAAGGTTGTCTTTATTTTGGTATCTAACATTAGCCCCAAGAAAACTAAATCTTTGCATTAAGATACAGTATTTACAACGTCCTACCTTTATATAGCCATATAGATATTATATAATGCATGTATGTTCTAGATAGATTTATGTCAACTTGACCTAATTTATAGTCATGAGGGAAAAGGAAATGTTAATTGAGAAATTGCCTCCGTAAGATTAGGCAAAGGGCCAGCCTATAGAGCACTTTTGTTAATTAGTGATTGACTGGGGAGAGCCCAGACCATTGCGAGTCATTCCACCCCTGTACTTGTCGGTTCTGGGTTTTTATAAGTAAGCAGGCTGAGCAAACCATGAGGAAGAAGACAGTGAGTAGTACCCCTCCACAGCCTCTTCATCATCTCCTGACTCCAGGTCCTGCTCTTTTTGAGTTCCTGTTTTGGCTTTTTTTAAATACTGAACTATAATATGACTATGTAAACCCAATAAACCCTTTTCTCTTTGACTTGCTTTTTGGTCATGATGCTTCCTTGCAGGAACAGAAACTAATACAACATCAAAGTCAATTGGCCCATACTTTCTGGTATAGGAAACCAGTATATGAGGTATCGTCATAGTTAGATATACTTCTCATTTACATCAAGGCCTTCAGAGAAAGGTACACTAGGAAGATAAATGTTAATATGTAAGGTGAGAAAACCATGGACCTTGAGTGAGGATATGCTGAGGATCTTAGAGAGAACAAGATATTAGTATTAGATATAATAAGGATGAGTGTTTGAAAAGTGACCTTGATTTCACAAGAAGTTTTAAAATATGATTTGGCTACTTTACAAATTTCAGTGATTAAGACAGTTTTATTGTGCTTGTTGAGTTCCAGAATTGGAAAGGAGACAACATGTTCATCATTGCTTTTAGTTCCATAAGTCTCTAATTGGATTTGTGTTATGATTTTTACCATCAACAGTCATCATGCAGATAACTTCTTAAAATTGGATGCTATAGTAGAGGGAAAAAAAATCAGCATTAGTGAAAACAAAGACATGTAAATCAAAAGAGAAGAACAGAAAATACCCAAAAACAGTCTATTGGTTTATGAGAAAATACTAAGTCAACTGGATGGCCAAAGGCAAAACTTTGCAATAATGATGCTAGAATTTATTGTTAAATTGAAAATAAACTTTGAAATTACCCAATACAGCACATAAAAGAACTCAAAATGTATGACAATCTGAAATACAAAACACAAAATTATAAGCTTTATATAATGTAGTAGAGAAGAAAATGAACCTGAGATAAGCAGAGATGAGTAATTGCTCCCTAGATGAAAATGATGAACCATTGGATGAAAAGCAAAAACATGGGACTGCATTTCTTTAAAAAGCCCTTCAAGAGACATAATTAAGAAAACAAAATGTCAAGCCACAGAAAGTATATGCTATATATCAGACAAAGGACTTGTGTCCAGAATGTAGAAAACACATTCAGCAAGGAGATGCACAACCTAATAAAATTACGGGCAAACACTTTAATAGAAGCTTCATTTAAAAAGATATGCAAATGAACAATGAGCTCATGAAAAGATGCTCGGTATCATTAGTCATCAGGGAAATGCAAAGTAAAACCACAAAGAGATAGCAACACAAACTGCAGACTATCTTGATTTAACTTTGGAGGCTTTGTGCTGTATTTCAAAAGCAGGTCTTTTCAATTTTCAAGGGCAAATGTAAGCAGGAGTCATTAGCTACCCAATCCAACAGGGAAGGGGCATACATAATTTCATTACACCAATTTAAGAAAATGATAATTTTGCAGATGCTATTTTTCATTGCTTTCCTAATGAACTTGGGAGGTTCAGAATGCTTAGTTGTGAGTGTCATTTCAGACTGGGATAATGGGTTCCCCTGGGTTCTGCCTCTGTGATGCAGCCTCCTTACTCTCAGGAAACAAATGACACCATCTTGCATTCCTGGCCATCACACCCATGCCTGAAGATGCTTTTACACAGATGATTCTGGAAATGGAGGGATTTAAGTGAAGCTGAAAGAATAATTGTCTCAGAGAAGCTGGGTATTTAGAGGTTGGGCTGGGAGGCAGAGAGGAGAAAGAGGATGAAGGGTATTACTAAATAAATGTCCTGTTTCTGCTGAAATGGATACATCATCATCCCGGCTGTCACCAGTCACCACTAAATGAGAGTATGTTTGTCATGCTTCATTTAGCAAGCTTTCAGGACTGGCTGGGCTGAGTCTGGCCAGGATTATAGACTGTTTAAAGTCTCTAAACCAGAGTTCATAATAAATCCCACCACAAAGCCAGGGCCAGGAGTGAAGGGAGCCAGGTTATTGCAGGGTTTTGTGAAAGGGATAAAAGGATCAATACTTCAGGAAGGAGCCCAGGAAAGGAAAGAAGAAAGGCAACCATTCTCCTGAGCTTAATCTTCATGGATTTTTGGAGATTGTGTGAATCCTACTAACTGCAGGCAAATTGCCACCACCACACACATATTCATCGTCACAGAAACCCACAAAGGATAATGTAAATGGTGGGAGACACTTTGTACAAAAAGAGCTTGAATAGGAAGCACAAGGATTGATGCCATGTCTTTGCCTTTTGAGTCTGGAAGTACACAAAGCATTCTCCAACATATTCACTTTAATTTGTGTTTTTCTACCTTTTAAAAATATAAACCATTATTCTAATTACATTTATTATTTCATTCAGTCAGTGTGGTGGGGAGGGAAGCATATGCAAAGCAGCTTCAAGGACAACTTGCAAAGGTTGAATTTCTCCTGCTGTGTGTATGGTTCCCAGGAGATTCAACTTAGATCTTCAGGCACGAAAGCAAGAGTGCTCACCCACTAGCCCATCCCCACAGTCCAGCTCTTTTGTTATTTGGTAGAGCAAAAGCAGTTTGGCTCATCAGAAACTTCCACATTGGAATATTATTCTTTGTTTAGACTACTGAAACACATTCTATTTCTGATGTTGACCGAAACAACATGTCACAATTCCCTGTCAACCGGGTAGATGATCAGAAAGAAAACACATGATACTGTGCAGGGTATGAGATTCAATAAATTACATAAGAGTTTAAACATTATATTAGAAAAGACGCTTTTTGTTATACATTTCCTATGTATACCCTGATGTAAGTATTCTGAGCATGTTAAAAGTAAACAAGAGAAAACTATGTTCACGAAGTCAGGTATATTAAATGTAATGGACACAACATACACTATTTTCTAAGTGCAATAGTATTAACTGAGCATAGGATCATTGAAATGGTGAATCACTAGAATTGCAATCTGCAGGAAAAAAAAAACTTGTCACAGTATCTTCCTTTCCTTGTATTATATTTGTAATTGAATGTGTAAGTATCTAAGGTAAAATCTAGAGAATTATGCATACCTAGGAGTTGATCTTACTTTGAATAGCCATCTAATTATGAGAAGCCCTTCATCTCAAAGTGTTCTCTTGCATCTTGTCTTGAGGTATTTATAACAACAACGATAACAATATAGTCAAAACGTGGAAGGAAACTCCAAAGGTATCTACCGTTGTATGGGGGTAGATTCCTTATTCGAATCTGTAAAATGGGAGGAAGGCAGATGCCAACAGTGATGAACAACACAGTGTATCAGGAACACCAGTGTAGTCAGGTACAGAAGAAATGTCCAAGTCCTTAGGAGGGGTGAGCCAGAGTAGAGCGAGGCATGCAGAATGGACAGATAGAGAGTAACACATCAGGAAACAAGGATGGAAAAGCCATTTAGAGAGCTAGGCAGAGGACAGAATTAGAGCTCCACATGGACCTAAGCAGTTTCATGCACATGATGATGACAGTCCAACTTCAAGCAAGTTTTCTAAATTTTAAGAGGTCCTCAAGATGCTATACAGAGATTACAAGAAACCATTCCTACAATTCTTACAATGTACACAGAATATGGAAGGGAAGCAGAGATAAAGTTGGTGTTAATAGAAAGGAGAATACCCTGGTCCAGATTAAAAAAACAAGCAAACTAATAACAGCAGATCTACTGAAGGGACAGATTAGGAGGCAGCAAGAAGTTAATGTATCAAGGAGGCAGTATTGGCCTAGGTTTGGGATAAGGTGACAGATTACTATGTTGCCTTCATTTTATATTTGAGCTTTGGTTGATAATGGTGCATATTCACCCCCAACTTACTTATATTCATGGGAAATCTAACTTCTTTCAAAATTCCAGTGTCTTTCTAGGTTTGTCTGTGCTTTGTTGCTATGGAAACAATACCAGTGACTGTGCAATACGTACATAAAAGAAATGTTTTGTTTGTTTTGTTTCATTATCCGTCTTGGTTTTGAATGCTCAGAAACACTACACAGACATTGTCATAGCTTTCATGATGTCGTCCTAGTGAATAGCAACATAACGGTGGCCATGTGTGATGGCTATTACTCATTGTCAACTTGACTACATCTAGAATTAACTAAAATCCAAAGGACTGGGCACCAATATGATGGAGTTTTTCATAATTAATTCATTTGAAGAGGGAAGACCCATTTCTTTGAGGCAGGAAGATAAACCTTAAATCCATTTCTTTTGACTTGGAAAGATTCAGTTTTAATCTGGACCAGACTTTCAGCTGGAAGCCTATATATAGGACATGGAAAAAGGAGCCTCTCTCTCTCTCTCTCTCTCTCTCTCTCTCTCTCTCTCTCTCTCTCTCTCTTTCTCTCTCTCTCTCTGCCTGCTTGCTCTCACTCTCAAGTCTATTTTTTCACTGGTATTAGAGTCTATTTCTTCGAGATTCTGGTATATTTGGAAGACCAACTGAGACATCCAACCTCATGGATCGAACAAATAATTTTTATATTTTCTTGACCTTACATTCACAGGCTGCTGTTGTTAAGTTAGCTAGAGCACAATCTGGAAATCATTTTAATAAATCCCTTTTATTTAGATAGATAGATAGATAGATAGATAGATAGATAGATAGATAGATAGATATAGATCTCTCTATATATAAATATATAGAGACAGACAGACAGCGAAAGACAGAGAGACAGAGACAGAGAGAAGTTTTGTTTCTCTAAATAATTAGAAAATCTTGACTAATACCATATGTGAGTGTGATCACAAGAAGAATAAAAAAGACTTTTTTAAAAATCAGTTCCTATGGAACTGAGTAAGGATCCATGAAAATGCTAACAATATTTTCTGAGGACAATTTCTCCAACCATGTACTTACTTCCTATGATCTCCCCCTCATTAAAGGATATACAACTCTCACTTCTAGGTATTAAGATCATCACGCACAGACTTATCTCTATATAGCTCTGCATTCATTTCCCATTCTCACCTCCCCACAATTCTGAGTAGTCATCAATGGTTCTCCTTAATATGCACAGTTTCTTGTACTAGAAATTCCATGTAAATGGAACTATGCACAATGTGGCCTTTTGGGTCTGGCTTCTTTCCTTGACATTATGTTTCTAAGTCTCTTCCCTGTAGTATTTTCAAGATTCCATTCATGTTTATAGCCCCAATTTATTCTAGTGAATATATACATTGGGATCCCTTCACTGTTAATCAGTTAGACTTCAGATTGTTTATATTTCTGTGGATCTTATGAATAAATCTTCTATGAACATTCACATACCAGTTTTCATGTGGATACATACTTTAGCTTTCTAGAGTAGATGCCTAATAGTGTAAACTCCGGGTCACATGTGATGACATATTTCATACTTTGAAGCATTGGTAATTATTTTTACAAAAATGTTTTATCCATTTTAACTTCCAATTAGCAATGCATACAGACTCTACTCTCTCTCCATAGTTCTTATTGTTTGTTTGAATTACAGAGCCTAAAAATGATGCATGCTCTCACTTATCCATAGTTCTTATTTGTTTGAATTACACAGAATATAGACAATGCATGCTGTTACTTACTTGGCTTGCATTTTCCTAAAGATGGATGATGTTGAGCATTTCTTCATGTTCTTATTGGCTGCTTATACACCTTATTTAAAAATATGTCTATTCACAATCTTTGCCAACATTTAATTAGGTTTATTTATCTTATTTATTATAAAGCTATACAAATTCCACATACTTTAATTGGGTGTTTTCTGTGGACCAAGTGTCATTCCATAAACTGTGGCTCCAAAGATGATAATATCAACAAACCCCTGCTTTTACAAAGTTACATTCTGGTGGAGTTACAAATAATACAAGTAAATGCATAAATAAGAAAGAAACATGTCTGAGGAAAAATAAATACTGGGAAGTAAACAGGGGACATGCCAAAGCCATAGGAGGATGAAAAAGGAGATCAAAGTTGAGTTTGCTTTGCATGCAGAGAGGAAGCAGAAACTGCCACAAGTTTATAAGCTCTCTACTGAAAACACATCCCAGGTCTGCACTGGAATATAACACAAAGGAATCTGTCCTTCAAAATAGTATGTACCCAACACTAATCATTCTGCTTAATGATGTAGTTGATGGAATTTCTTGTTAATTTGGACTTCAGATATGTATTTATATGAATGATGACATTTTCCTGGGTTACATATTATTCATTTAGTCTAATTTTGCCTTGATATATTTTGAAATAAAACATGTCTTTTGAATCCTGTTTCTCACAGTTTATTGGCTTAAGCACATATTTATTAAGTATATTTATTTCAAAGCTTATCTTTACCAGTTTATAGTAATGAGAACAAAGGACAAGAAGTAACCAAATCTTCCTCTTCATTAACAAACTAGATGTCAAGAAACAAGATCAGCTATTCAATCATGCAAGAAGTAAGTTTTACTTTGCCAATATTGAACTTTCCTTGAAATCATTTTCTAAAGCAAATTCATAAAATGTGAGGTGACCGTTTTTTCTATTTGCAAACAATGCATAAAACATAAAGTAACAGGCACAATATTCACATTTCAAAAATGCAATTTGGAAAGTTGTGTTCTTTGCTTGTTTTGAAGCCAGCTGCCAGAGGATATGAATAACAAGATCAGAAAAATCTAATAAAGGCTAAGTGTGCTTGTGGGTAACTTCCCCTTCATTTGGGTGCAGTTCCATTTGGATGAAGGGCAGATACCTAAAACCACTGCATGCATCCCACTGGAAATTAAGTTAAATAAAAATGACCCTCTGTTCAGAAACCTAAGATAGTGAAACTTTACCTATTCAACTGAGCATCCAGCAATACCCTTTTATGAAAGCTGCCACTTTGACCAAGCTGATTTAGAGCAGAAAGTTATATCTCACCATAACAAGGTGCCTCAGAAATAACTAACTATGAACAGTGCTGCTATTGACAAATATCAGATCTTGAATGTTAAATGGCTATTCATTGGATACCTACCACCTCAAAGTAAATAATATTATGGAGACACAAAAATGAGAAAGGGGATAACATCTTGCTCTTAATGTTGACTTCTAATGGAGCAGATGGATAATAAGCAGATAAACAAGAGAAGTGCAGAATGTATTAAATGCTGCAGGGAACAAAAAGAGGAGGTGACATGTACTGCTAGAAGTATCTGAGAGCGATGAGATAAGATGACTTAAAAGGTCTCTATATTACTGTAAAGATCCAACTTGATCCTCGTAAGGCTAGGCAGGAAGGCATCCTATGTGACATTTTCTGTCATAAGGGATTAACTTTTGATATTATTCTAGTGAAACCCAGCTGTGTTCATCTCTTCTCTGGACTCTCATCACTAACATTATACACAATTTATTGGGGAAATATTAGTATCGTTAAGACTATGCATAGATGCATATTTAAATAAGCTTTTAAATATTATTTAGAAGCTTTAGTGTATTTTAATTTTTCTGTATCTGATTATTCCTACTATTTTACACAAATTAGTAACCAGAGCTGTCTTGTTTCAATGCTGGAAGAGTTTGCTGGCGCAACACCTGTTTCAGTCAGACAGCACCTTACTGGCACTGAATAGGAAACACTCTGAAACAGTCAGCTATCTATTGTTCTGGTTCATGTTACATGGTTATCAAAGACAGGTTCTCAAGCTGTAGCAACAAAGCTACACATTGAGTAAAAGCTAACCATTCTGTTTACTATCAATTGGTTGCTTTAAAAATTCACATTTATACATGGAAAAATAAACCCATAAGAGACTATGCCAAACTTGAGTCATATTTCAAGTTTCTGCTTTTATCAGCTATGCTAACATGTCATAGAGTAAAACATGTCACATGACCAACCTAAATTTATTTTCAGGGTCTACAGCCTGTCTATCATGTTGTCTGCTGAAGGCTCATAGCCCAACATGAATGGGGCTTAGAATCACTTCTCTCTCATGCGTACAATCATAAACTAAAATTCCACATCCTTCAATCACCAACTAAATAGCAATAATTTATTATATTCAAGGCATTGCTCTATGCATTGTAGGAAGTAGAAAATAGAGCATACACTATATGCAATGGCATACAGAATACATGTAGATATGCTTTTTCATTAGCATAAGATGGCAAGTGAGAAGTATATTCTCAAAGAATTGGATAAAAATGTTTCAGGCATTCAGAAAGGAAAGAAATACTTTAAAACCTCTTTCTGATATAAATATTTATATGTAGAGAGAGGGATAGATACATACTTACTGTCCATATCTGCCATACATGTCTATAAATTCTCCTGCATACAAATTTATTAAATATCAGGTGGAACACTTAATTTTCATTTTGTAAAAGACATCATTCATGTTCCATCATTCACTTGGTATTCAGCATCATGTAGTCATCAATATCGTCTCACTCCAAGAGCCTGTAGACCCATGTCTGAGAGCTTTATCTGCCTCAAGGCTCCTTCCTATTCAGCCTGTTCAAGGTTCTCGGTCAAATAAGCATGGAGTTGAAATTCTAAGAGTTTTTCTAAGCTGATGATGGCCTATAGCTGGTAGGAAAATGCTTCAAGGCACTCCTTTGGTTCATTTGTGATTCCACAGCTGGATATAATACTAGTTACACGGATGGCATTCTACCTATTAGCAAGTACTCTATTTGCTGTCTCCCTGTCCCTGCCTCATTCTTCTTACCAATGGGCACTGCCAGACTACCGTCTACATTAATGAACACTCATTAGTGTTAAAAGCCTTGGCTCTGGGTCTATTGCTGCATACTCCCCCCCAAAGATCACAAAATGATATGAAATAATTCAAATGATGTCAGGATTTATTAGAGATAGAAACATTGTACCTTGAGGTAGGCAGTGTTTCACTTAGTATTGTTTCTGAGCTTTAAATGTGCACATGGGTTCTATATAAAATGCAAGATTCCTTCCTTCAACTGCCTTCTTAAGCAAGGAAGAGAAAGGTAAATTTGAGTTACCTTAGTAAGCTTTGGCATCCCCAGCTTCAGGGACCAGAGATAGAGTCCTATGTAAACAGCCCATTTTTCACCTGAAACTGATAATATTGTTCTCAACACTATTAATCTACAAACATTTAGTGCAAATTTATTTCAAGAAAGATACTATTCTAATTTCTTGAGATTAAAACATCAGATTTAGGCCTGCATTTGCATTTTATGAATGAGAAATCCAGTGCAGCACTAGAGATGGAAGATTATAAAGGCTGCACTGTAGCACAGCCTATAGAAAGTGATAACTTTAAGAAGCAAAGGAAACTGTTCTGTTTGTGGCCCTGCCTCACTTCCACATGGGGATGGCTAAGAAAACATTCTATGATAAATGATGGGATACAGGTTGCAGTAGGTGCTTTAAAAGATAAGGAAAAGATCTTGTAAATAAACATGACACTTTAAATATGGGGATATACAATTCTTCAATGCTTTTTCTTTTAGTCAAGGGAAGTTTTTGGTTTTTGGTTTATTTTATTTTGTTTCATTTTAAGAAACAGTCTTTGTCACTAGGCACAAGTTGGTGAAACTAGATTAGGAAACATTTCACCATGAAACTGGAGCCATTGATGTTGTCTTTGGGGTCAGGAATTGGTCCAGGTGTGCTGGGGGAACATGGGGCTTAAAGCTTGGCAGCAGGAGGCCAGCTGCTTCACTGAATTCAGAGACCCAGGGGAAGCAGGGAAAGAGGAAAGGCCATAGCAGAAGCAAGAAATAAAAGGAAACAACTCTTCCTCTGTGTCCCCAGTCTCTCATCCCTGAACTCATAAAGAAGCACTTCTCTGCAGCCAGGAACATGCAGCAGGGGACCACTGCCACCAAGTGTGAGCAACTATGGCAGACAAACCTAAAGCAGAGAGAAACCTTGCCCATGATGGCTACATCTAGGTTTTTGTGTGGTTTCTGTGCAAGTGGGAGATAGTGACAATCACACTTTCAGGAGACAACAACACATGAAAGCAGCAAACACAAAGAACCCTGAAAGCATGCCTGCCATCCTATCAATAATTAGAAGTTAAGAAAGAGTACCTCATTATCCAAATTCACATTGTTCCTAATCAGCATGCAAAAAATGATGATTAATTTTCCATAATATTTTAAACACACGTGTAGTGCTTTCAGATCTATGTTTCTTAGTGTTTTGATCTACTTTATATTTTGGATAATATCACTTACAGCTTTTTTTCATAGAATTAATTATATGTCAAACATATTCAAGATGTAGATGTATCTTCGATTCCCCAGCACCTGTCAATGGGATGCTTGTATCACACCCTTCCTCCCAAGGCTCAAGGAACTATTATGAAGAAAAAATATCTTAGTAGATAGGCACAGCAGCAGTTAAGAGATGGGGCCACCCACCCATTTCAAATTGTTAACCCAGAAATGTTCCTGTCCAGAGGAGATACAGGGACAAAAAATGGAACAGAGACTGAAGAAAAGGCCATCCAGAGACCACCCCACCTAGGGATCCATCCTATCTGCAGACACCAAACCCTGACACTATTGCTGATGCCAAGAAGCACTTGCTGACAGGAGCCTGGTATGGCTGTCCCCTGAGAGGTCCTACTAGCACCTGACCAATACAGATGCAGATACTCACAGGCAACCATTGGACTGAGCCTGGGAACTCCAATGAAAGAGCTAGGGGAAGGACTGAAGGCGCTGAAGGGAATGCCAACCCAATAGGAAGAGCAATATAAACTAACTGGACTGCCCAGTGCTCCCAGAGACTAAACCACCAACTAAAGAGCATACATGGAGGGATCCATGGCTCCAGATACATATGTAGCAGAGGATGGCCTTGTCTGACATCAATTCATGGAGAGTCCCTTGGTGCTGTGGAAGCTGATGCCCCAGCAAATGGGGATGCTAGAGTGGTGAGATGGGAGTGGGAAAGTGGGTGGAAGAGAGCACCCTCATAGAGGCAAATTAGAGGGGAGAGAGGGAGGATGGGGTAGGAGTTCGTGGAGGGGTAACCAGGAAGGGGGCAATCATTTGAAATATAAACAAATAAAATGATTAATTAGAAAGGAAGGAAGGAAGGAAGAGAAAGAAAGAAAGAAAGAAAGAAAGAAAGAAAGAAAGAAAGAAAGAAAGAAAGAAAGAAAGAAAAAGAAAGAAGAAAGAAAGAAAAAGTGTCTTAGAATTTCCATTACTGTTAAGAGACACCAGGAACAAGGCAACTCTTATAAAGAAAATTTAATTGGGGTTGGCTTACAGGTTCTGAGGTTCAGTTCATTATCATCATGGCAGGAAGCATGGCAGTGTCCAGGCAGGTATGAAACTGGAGGAGCTGAGAGTTCCTCATCTTGTTCTGAAGGTAAACACATAGGCTTCCAGGCAGATAGGAGGAGGGTCTTAAAGCCCATGCCTTGAGTGATGCACTTCCTCTATAAGGCCAGGCCTACCCCACAGGCCACACCTCCTTAAAGTGCCACCCCTGGACCAAGCATATTCAAACCACTACAAAAAAGGTGAGAAATATTTTAAGAACAGGAGGTCATGGACAGCTTAAAGAAACCATTTTTTTTCCAGATACAACAATTCAGATGTACATTTAAAATCACTTTGATAGAAACACAAGACCTGCACAAGCTCAAGGCACACAAAACCGATCCAGAATTAGGTAGGGAAGCCAAGAAGCTATTTGCAATTGATAGTGGCTGGGAGAAACAGAAACATTTTCTTCAGTGGAGTGGCACTGGCTATATCACCCGCCCTCCAGGGCAGGCCCTGTGGACAGAAGTGCACAGCCAATTTAAAATGGGCTGGATGGTTTTGTTGTTCTATGTGGTTTTTTGTTTTTGTGTTTGTTTTTGAGTGGGGAGGTAGAGAGATTTGGGGAAAGTTGTGGTAGGAGAATGCATATGATCAAATATATTGTATGACATTCTTTTTTTTTTTTTTTTTTTTTTTTGAGACAGGGTTTCTCTGTGTAGCCCTGGCTGTCCTGGAACTCACTCTGTAGACCAGGCTGGCCTCGAACTCAGAAATCTGCCTACCTCTGCCTCCCAAGTGCTGGCATCAAAGGTGTGCACCACCACTGCCATGCAACATTCTCAAAGAATAAATGAAATTATTATTTTTTGCAATCCAGGATAGAAAAGCAAAAGGACGAGATAAGGCTATTGAAAATAAATAAAGAAACAAACAACAGAAACAACAGTTTTTTAAAAACGATCCAGACACTGAGGTCAGCCACAAGGCACGGAGCCTCTTTATGTGCCCAGTGCTAGTCATGTGCTCACCGCATCCCGGGTAAACCGT
Organism: Uromys caudimaculatus; assembly: GCA_028551405.1. Classification (NCBI taxonomy): domain Eukaryota; kingdom Metazoa; phylum Chordata; class Mammalia; order Rodentia; family Muridae; genus Uromys; species Uromys caudimaculatus. Next base: position 36,917,405 of record CM052701.1, on the reverse strand, counting down.
GGCATCACAGTTGCTAGGCCTTGCATCCCTTTCCTCCATCTCATCCTTCTCTTTTTTCTAATTTTTCCTTGCACTTCCATTTTCTTTTATTCTCGCTCCTCCTTTTATCCTCTTTGTACTTTTGATGCTCAATTTTTCATAACATATTTGCTATCACAGATTCAGACTAGTTGTAAAAACTAATCCAACATGCACTCCGTGATTAGAGAACACCAGAACAAAGGTAGTGATTAATTCAACAGTAACAAAAGAGAAAGAAGAGGATTGATTGGGATGGAGTTGGGGGTAGCCAGATTCACACACACTACGGGACATAGCTTGGCCATTGGAGATGAAAAAAATGGGAAAAAAAGGGAAAGATAATAATACAGCAAAGGCTAGACCATGTGAAGGTTACGTGTAAGGGAGATAAGGAGAGACAGCAAGGGAGAAAACTGTCTCAAGAGATTTCTGTAATGTGACTTTCACCCATTTTCCCCTGCGAATTTCCTATCTATGGATAAACTGAGAGAACTGTGAACCAAGCTGCTTAACCAGTAGCCACTGGATGGAGCTCCATGTCAATCAAACTCTCTAGTACAGTGGTTCTCAACATGGGTCACTGCACCTTTGGGGGTCAAATGACATTTTCACAGGGGTCAAATATCAGCTATCTTGCATATCAGATTCATTATGATTCATATCATATTATATTTATTCTAATATTCATATCAGATACATTACAATAATAACTAGCAAAATTATAGTCATGAAGTAGCAATGAAAATAATTTGATCGCTGGGGATCACTACAACATGAGGAACTGTATTAAAGGGTTACAGCATTAGGAAGGCTGAGAACCATGACCTAGCACAAGGGACAGAGCGTTCTTTTTTTTTTTTTTTTTTCTGTCTCTTCAATGGCTGTTTCTTTGCCATCTTTGTCCTTCGTTATTCCCAGAAGAGCATCGGGATATGTCATTTTCAAGACCTAGGCAGCCTGAACACTCAGCTTGCTTCCTGTCTCTAGGAGGTTGAGTGCCCTGAAAAATTTTTTTTTTCCTCCTTTTTTATTTTTGATACTTTATATACATTTCCAATGTTTCCCCTTTTCTGAGTCTCCTCTTCGGATACCCCCATCCCCTCCCCATCCCACCTCTAGGAGGGAATTCCACCTCCCATCCCCCTCCCGACCACCCATCCCCATATTCCAGCCTTGACATTCCCCTTTACTGAGGCCTCTAACATCCTCAGGCCCAACGGCCTTTCCTCTCCCCCGATGGCCATCGAGGTCATCCTCTACCACATATGTGGTCCAAACCATAAGTCCATCAATGTGTATTCTTTGGTTGGTGGTCCAGACTCCACGAGGACCGGGGTGGGGGGGTCAGGTCCATTGACTCTCTTGCTCCCTCCATGGGGCTGCAAATTCTCTCAGCTCCTTCAGACCTTCCTCCAACTCCTCTATCTGGGACCTCACTCTCAGTCCAGCGGTTACTGTTATATGAAACTTGTGCGTTCTGAACTTTTGGGCTAATATCCACTTATCAGTGAGTACATACCA
>CM052701.1:36881249-36915363 GCA_028551405.1 Uromys caudimaculatus | reverse complement strand
TCAATTTGCATTCTTCTACATGTAGACTGCCAGTTGAACCAGCACCATTTGTTGAAAATGCTGTCTTTTTTCCACTGAGTGTTTTTAGCTCCTTTGTCGAAAATCAAGTGACCATATGTGTGTGGGTTCATTTCTGGGTCCTCAATTCTATTCCATTGATTTACCTGCCTGTCAGTGTACCAATACCATGCAGTTTTTATCACTACTGCTCTGTAGTACAGCTTGAGATCAAGGATGCTGATTCCCCCAGAGGTTCTTTTGTTGTTAAGGATAGCTTTTGCTATCCTGGGTTTTTTGTTGTTCCAAATGAATTTGAGAATTGCTCTTTCTAAGTCTATGAAGAATTGAGTTGGAATTTTGATGGGGATACTCCCTTAATGGAAGAAATATATCATATGATGTGGACTGTGAGGGTTTATAGCTCACCTTACTTTATTCTCTCTCTCTCTCTCTCTCTCTCTCTCTCTCTCTCTCTCTCTCTCTCTCACTTTCCCTCCCTCCCTCCCTCTCTACCTCTCTGACTCCTGTATGTGAATGAAAATGTGATCAGCCAGTCTCCTACTCTTGCTGCTCTACCTTCCCCATCATTACGGACACTATCTCTTTGTGACTATATGTTAAAATAAACCCTTTCCTCCTTAAGATGTTCTTGGTTGTGATATTTTATTACAGCAACAGAAAGTTAACTAATATAACTCCCCCCTTCTCTCTCTCTCTCGTGTATGTCCATACACGTACACTTTCAAAAACATACTTTTAATAACTTTAATCTATATTATATTTTATTTATGGTTCATTTTTCTGAAGTTCACTGACGTTTCTTAGAAGAACAGTTTTCCACTCTTATCAGCCAGCGTGTGTGTGTGTGTGTGTGTGTGTGTGTGTGTGTGTGTGTGTGTGTGTGTGTATAAAGCCCCCAAAAACCAGTAGTATAAACTACTTAGGCCATTATTTGAAGTCATAAAGGTATACCTGAAGCAGTATCCATTAGATATGCCTGGAGCCTGGATCTATGAGCCCTAATTTGGAGAATTAGTCTGAAGAAATGGTACTAGAGCCTCAGTCTACAAAGACCAAACAATGGCTTAGGTCATTTCAGTCACTTGGAGCAAGTATAGACTCTGAATCCATTAGGAGCTGGATCATGAGTTCTGGTCTGCATCATAGGGACAACCTGATAGAACATCAGTAGTAGAGCTTGAGTCAAGTTCAACAATCTATTGAGAAGGGTCTGGACTGTATTTCCAGAGTATGGGCTATAACTACTACTATGTAGAATTAAACCACATGAATGACCACTAGATAATACCAACTTGGTATCTGAGGCCAAAGGTGCTGAAATGCTGCAAACACTGCTCATATCCTGAGGATGTATACCTAGAATTTCATCTAAACTGATCTGAAATATAAGATATCTTAGGCCATCTTGCCTATACTGGCATTTGATATGCTTCATTGATTGAGCGTGTATCTAAAGAGGTCAACATAATCCTCGGGTCAGATTGTGACCTGGAACATGGGGCAAGTGTGTGAAGAAGTGAGAATGTATCAGGCTATGAACTTCATTCTGAGCTGAAGAGATGTAAAACCTAGGGATTTAGGTCATGCTTGTGTATACTTGGTGTCTGAAAAGGTTAGGTGGATACCAGGGTAGGTTTAAGTCATAGGGTTGCCAGAAATTTCTGTGCATAGAGGTCAGTTTAGAGCATCTGGAGTCAGGTTGGTAAGAGAGTAAAACCACAGGGTCCAGACTAGCACATAAAAGCACAGGCTTGGAAAATCAGAAACTTAACATGATCAGCTGTCAGAATTTGAGAAATATTTTAAACACAGATTTATTTGAACCATCTTCACTGTAAATATTTTTGTTTCTCTGCTATTTTATTTTTTATTGGTGATTTTATCTATTTGCATTTCAAATGTTATCCCCCTTCCCAGTTTCCCCTCTGCAAACTCCCATCCCATCCTCCATCTCCCTGATTCTATGAGGGCACTTTCCCACCCACCTACCCACTCCTGCCTCAGCACCCTAGCATTCCCCTACCCTGGAGCATCAAGCCTTCACAGAGCCAAGGGCCTCCTCTCCCTTTATGTGAGATAAGGCCATCCTCTACTCCATATGCAGCTGGAGCCATGGGTCCATTAATTATTTGTATTCTTTGGTTAGTGGTTTAGCCCTTAGGAGCTCTGGGGTGTCTGGTTGGTTGATATTGTTGTTCTTCCTATGGGGTTGCAAACCCCTTCAGGTCCTTCAGTCCTTCCCCTAACTCCTCCATTGGGTTCCCCGTGCTCAGTCTGATGGTTGGCTGCAAGCATCTGCATCTCTATTGGTCAGACTCTAGCAGAGCCTCTCAGGAGACAGCTATATCAGGGTCCTGTCAGCAAGCACTTCTTGACATCAGCAATAGTGTCTGGGTTTGCTGGCTGCATATGGGATAGACTCCCAGGTGGGGCAGTCTCTGGATGGTCTTTCCTTCAGTCTCTGCTCCACTCTTTGTACCCATATTTCCTTTAGACAGGAGCACTTCTGGGCTGAAATTTTGGAGATAGGTTGGTAGCCCATCCCTCAACCGGGAGCCATGCCTGATATCCAGTCATAGTAACCTTTTCCCTAGATTCCTAAGTTATCACAAAAGTATTTTCTTGCCAAAAGAATTATATAAAGTGATATTTCTATAGGCAGATAAGAGTTGAAATAGTGTCCCATTCCGAAACAACCACTTCTCTTGTTTATAAATCACCAGCATTCAGAGTCATTGACCTTTGAGTTTTATCCATGAGCAATAAATGAGATCTTCTTCCAAATATAACTAATTTGCTTATTGTGTTGGTTTGAATAAAAGCGACCCCACAGGCTTATATATTTGAATGCTAGGTCATTGTAGAGTGGTACTACATGAGAAGAATTTGAATGATTAGGGGTGTGACTTTGTTGGAGGAAGTGTATATAGGCTTTGAGGTTTCAAAAGTCCATGCCAGGCCTAGTTTATCACTTTCTCTCTGTATGTCAGGATAGAGAATTCTCAGCTCCAGCACCCTGCTTGCTGCTGTATTTCCTGCCATGATGATAATGGACTAATCCTCTGAAACTGTTAGCGAGACACCCAGTTAAATACTTTTTCTTTGTAAGAGTTGTTATGGTTGTGGCATCTCTTCACAGAAATAGAACACTGACTAAGACACTCTACAAAGCAGTATCCCAAGAGAGAGAAGCAGAGTACTCCAAGGACGAGCTCTATCTTGACCACAACCTGAACAGAAATTCATTTAAAATACAAATATCTAAGTTCTGTGAATCAGTGTGTATGTGTGTGTGTGTGTTTGATGTTTAGAATATATATATATAATGTAAATATATTATATAAATATATGTAATGTTTATATAAATATATAATATTTATATATCATATAAATATGTATAATGTTTAGAAGATAAACACACACACATACATACACAGATATATATATATAGTGTTTAGAGGAAGCCTCCTTCAGTAATTACCTCTATTCAAGGACAAGTTTGTTCCTACTAGTTTGATATAGAAAGAACATAACAAATTCAGGGCTTTTTCTCTTAATGTTTAGGGTTGAAAAGATGAAATCCTCAAGTATCAAGTATTAGTTCAATGAATATTGATTACTACCATGAAGGAATGAGCATTGGAATGAGTCTAGCAGCATAAGTCAATTGTTCTATTTTTTTTCCTTTGACCTTCATCCACATTAACAGAAGAAGAGTAATTTACAAAGATCTCAGTGTTACAAGGTTGTCAGTAGCACATAAGTAGATATTAGTTCTCATTAAGTATGGTCAGATATAATTGAAATATTGACATAATTCTGTAAGACTCAGTAGACAGTTTTCTTAGGATGAAATTTTGTCCTGACTGGAGAATTCACTGAAATAACATTGCACACAGACAATCAAATAGAAATTTTACTCTGTAATTTATTTAAAACTATAATCTACTTTAAAGCCAGTGCTAGGAAATATAACTCTATCCTAGTCTTAATAACAGCACCAGGTCATTTACTAAGAAATCATCCATTTCATTATTTTTAAAGTACTGACTCGCTGGTATCATGTGGGGATGGGTAAGAATAGAGCACTCAAGTGAAAACCCATGGTATTTACTTAGATTTAATAACTAGGTGGGAAATCTTCCTTCCATACCCAGGCCTAGAGGTTGGTGGTAAGGATCATCTAAAATTTTGTAGAATAATTCCAAGTTACTGCTTGGAAAAGGAAGACTTGCATGTATAGCATTCAAGAGTAAATCCTTACCTAGCAACTCTAAGTCTACATTAGTTAAGTTCTTCCCCTTTCCTTGTAGCTAAGAGAGAAGATTCTGGAACCAGATACTAGTTACAAATGTGCCACTAACAACAAGCCACTGACTTTGCTCTCTTTTCCTCTAATGACAGCCTGAAAATGATACAGCATGTTTGTATCAAATAGAGAAAATACAAGTAAAGGAAAGAAGACGATTAGCTCACAATAAGCAGGCAATAAACTCTAGCTTATTATTTCTACTCATTAATTACCCCCATTCTATTTCACCCTTGGGTTAAACATCATTTACATGATCTTATAATGACTATTTCCAAAGTGTGTCATCATGCAAAATAGATCAAATGAGCTCCATTTAATGATGTAATTAATTAATCATTGGGGTTTTATTTAAATTAAGTCCTAGACATTTTCATCTAAGACATATTAATTTATTGGACCTTTTTCCTATGCTCTTATGAACAAAGAGGACTTGAATGAAAAACACTTTTACCCCTGTCCTAAATTACTCTGAATGAAGACTCAGTCAAATGGCATTACTGTCTGGTACTTCCTAGAATTTTGAAACGAATGAATAAGTACCCAGCCAGCCAGCTCTCTTTTACATGGTACGCAAAAGGCACATGTATGACGTTAACATCAGTGAGAGTCATCTCTCCACTTTGAACTTTGACGTCTCTAATATCTATTTCAGATTTTAGCAGCTCTTCAGTCCGTACTGCTGTATTCAGACATTGAGAATTCAGTAAAATGCCAGCAAACATGTTTTTGTGCTTTTTGAATTGTGGATGTGACATCCTTCCTTTGTTCTTCTTTTTTCTTTTTGTCTAAGTAATGGATCTAAATCATCTATGATTTGTCAAGATTATATACTTTTTATCTAGACAGGTAACACAGTGTAACAGAAATGATGTTCAAATTCACACACAATCTTCCATGATGGAAACAAAGGAGATTTATTTCAAATTCCCTGTTTTATTTAAAGAAAAATAAGGCATTTCTATCCCTTTAATTTTCTAGACTTTGTCATTTAACTTTCATCTTGTAACTTTTTGTCATTTAACTTTCATCTTGTAACTTTTGTCTTTTAACTTTCATCATGTATCCATATCAACTTAATAAGGCTTTTTAAAGGCTGTTTTTCCCATATAAGTTTGTCTAGAGGGAGATATTGAGTAGATTCATTTCCATTTCTTTGGTTGCAGAATGAAAGGATTTTTAGTTAATATACCTGACTCAACCTGCCCACTGAAAATATTATGCGGAGAGGGTATATTCTTGATTTTAAAGCCATTCTGATTAATAAGGTATTCAAGGTGGTTCCAAAGTGTCCTATGAACCAAGAGGATTTTAAGGCATGTGTGGGAATGATGTTAACAGAAAAAGAACATAAGGAAACAAAAGATTTCCTATTAAAAGACACAAAGTGGGTGTTAGGTGTGAGGCTCCTATTCTAGAGTGTTGAGTAATGCTGTATTTCTCTGCTCCTAAATCACTGAGTTCATAGCATGAAAAAAGCACCAGAAGAAGATCCATGATGTGCTCAGTCATGTAGAGCATGCTGTATCTCAGATTATCTATTTTCTGAACTTAAACTGTTTAGTTTAGGAAAGGGAAATTCATTTTGTCTTTAAAACTTTTTTTTGATACTTTATTTAAATTTCCAATGTTTCCCCCTTTCTGGGTCTCCTTTTTGGAACCACCTATCCCCTCCCACTCCCCCACCTCTATGAAGGAATTCCACCTCCCACCCACCCGCCCACCCACTCTAGTATTCCCACCTTGACATTCCCCTTTACTGGGGCCTCTCCTCCCCCTGATGGCCAACAAGGCCCTCCTCTGCCACATATGTGGTCCGAACCATGGGTCCCTCAATGTGTATTCTTTGGTTGGTGGTCCAGCCTTCAGGAGGACCAGGGGCACCGTCTTGCTATGTGTAACTAAAACTAGTTCAAAACATGAAGATGTTAGACTTCTAAGTGCTGGGTTACAGATGTGTACTCCTGTTCCTGGCAGAAACCACAGCTACCTGCCCTGTTGTTCTTAATATTGTCCCTGACAATTTGGAGAGAGTACCTTAGATATAAATTTTAATATCAAATCCTTAAAATTTCTGAAACTTTACTAACAACATCCCAGTCCAAGCCAAGAGTACCCAACTTGCCAAGATTGATTGGTTTGTTCTTTGGGTATTTTGAGGAACACTTTAAGACAATGCATGAATGCAGAGATCTTGTAAACAGATGATTAAGATCCACATAAATCAAGTAGTTTATGTGAGAAATATTTTCTTATTAAAAATGATGTCAGGGGCAAAGAGTAAAGAGATGAAAAAGTTGGGCTCTATAACCTCTCTCTCTAACATGCATTAATTAGAATGGCAGGATACACCTCCTAGGCCATTCTTTAGCTCCTCTTATTGAACTAGTATGTTTTCTCAGTTACACATCTTCATAACTATGTATTTACTTCTTTAACCCTCCCTAATATTTTAAAGACATTAATAGAAAATACTTTAATATATTTTGGTTCTTCCTTGGTTATGCATATGTTTTATACATATGGTTTTAGTTCAGGCAAATTTTGTTTAATTATGATTATATTTGTGGAGCTGAGATGACTAGGACACATTCATGGAGCTATTAAAATTTAGTTATATATTACTTTCTTGTAACAAATGAGACCTCCCTAAGACACATTATTACTTACATAGGTGAGCTTCTGTTCTCCAAACTCCATAAGGTAAACAGGAGGACCAAAATGTGGAACTATCACAATAGTTGATAGACACACACACACACACACACACACACACACACACACACACATATATATTCACATTGTGCATTTTAGTTGACTTTGGTTATCAATTTCTTGGAGATTAAAAAAAGATTATCTTTTTGGTTTGCTAGTGTTGATATGGTATATAATAACATACATCAAAACAGCACTTCATTTTCATTGAAATATCCTTTACACGTAAATATCTGATCCATGGTATAACCATGTCATAACATTCTGTGTGTAAGGTAGGATCGGGAAATTTAAAATGCAAGAATTGTCATGGGGTCTAGTGATAAGAAGTCCACCCAGGAATCTTGAGAAATGCCTCAGCAGTTAAGAGCACTTACTGCTTTTGCAGAAAACTTGAGTTTAGTTCCCAGCCACTACACTGAGTCTCACAACTCTCTACATCTCTAGTTAAAGGAGATCTAATATCTCTATTTCCCTCTGCACTTCTTTGCATGTACATGGTGTCCATATACCTGTACATGTGTCCATACACACACACACACACACAATTTAAATTTAAAAATTAAAAGGAAACAAAAATTCAAATGTGACTCAAGGCATTTAATTCCACATACTGGAAGTACAAATTAATTTTGACTACATAACCTATTAACTTTAAAAATCAAGGGATGGGGAGAGGTAAGGGAGCAGAGGTAGATTACACTTCTTCTCCTCCTATTCATATTAAATTATCATCCTTGAGTTGATATTAGTTTTCTGGTAGTGAAGAATATAGAAGAGGTCAGTGACAGAGTTTTATCTAATATGTGGTAAGCCCTGTAATTAAAGTACTGAGGATTATACCCAGAAATGCTGACACACACACATATACACATACACACACACACACATACACACAAACACACACTAGATTCCTTTGGTAATCCCTAGAGGTCAGATTACAAATGTTTGACTATTATTATCCAGCATGTTTTATTAAGAAGAAAATAGTGTCACTCTGATGTATGGAGCTGATTGAGAAGACATATTCATTACAACTCTCAGTGTATGTTGAGTGAGCACTTTTTTTTTTTTTTTTTTTTTTTGGTTTGCTTGTGTTGATCGAGGATGCAATAACTCACATCAAAGAAGCACTTTATTTTCATTGAGCTATTGCTTTGTGCAGGTAAAAATCTTCTTCACAGAGTGTTTAATACGCCATAACAAACATATAAATCATCTCCAGTCGGATTGCTAATGCTAGGTTATAGTAATCTTGCCCTGGGTGCTGAAATTCTAGTACTTTCAGGGTTGTTAACCCATAATGTTATTTCAACAAAGAAATAACATCACATTTCCCTATCTCTTAAAAAGATCTTTCTGGCATTTTCCAATACATTAATCATAAAATCTGTGTTTAATAAAAAGAGAAATGGAAAATATGAAAGAATAGATTAGATTCAGCAGCAGTGAGGCAGAAATATGACTGAGTGTGACAGGTGCTGAGTGGTCTGTAGGCTCGACAGTGTTAAATGTCAGTTCGTCAGCACTGGGATGTTTCTGTATTCCCTCAAATAAGGAATGCTGAATAAGAGTGGATTCTCTACAGTCCATTTACTTTTCAACTTTTAGTGCTTTTTTTTTTCCACAAAATTCCCCTAAATCATGAATTTTAAAACCAAGATAAGAATATGTCTTCCTTTAAGTAGTTAGAATGAAATTAATGGCCTCACAAAGCCTTTGGAAGATAGTAAACAAGATGCAATTTACATTTCACAGGGGAAATATTCAATTAGCATGTTTTCCTAACCTGTTTCTGCAACATGGGTGTAAAGACAGCACAGTACTATTAAGGATAAAACTTAGAATGAGAGAAAGGTTTAACAACTCTTTGATATTTGGGCCTCTTCTATTATATAATGAAAATATAAAGGTCCTGTAAGGTAGGTTTCTATGAGAGTGGTTCAGCCTAAAGTAGAAAATGCTCTAGCATGAAGCTCCCAGATGAACTTACAGGATCTAAGCCTTGCTTTTGTTCCCTCGTTTATTGTCTCTGGCGTAGCATGGGCAACATTTCCTGCTGCTTTTCTTGTTATCGGTGATGATGAGCATCAAACAAAGCAAGGAATGTAATTGTGCTTTGTACAAAGGTGAGGTTCTGTGTAAAGATGAAAAAGTGTCATCCTCTCTGCTCTCCTTCAGTTCTAGTTCAAAATACTAGCGGTTTGAAACAATAAACTTCATGAGCCCTTGACATTCGCATAATAAGATGTGCATAGGTATCACAATAGTCTTGCAATCCTATCCTCTCTCAGGGAGAGAATTCAGTTCAAGAACAACTCTTGCCAGAGATTTATTAGGATACAGTCTTTGACTCATTCAATTGTTTAGATAGATGGGTTTTCTGTACCAAAATATTCCTTAAAAACAACATAAAGCCTTAACCAGGTTCCTCCTTAATATGTATTATATATTGAGCAAGTGCCCTTATGTAGTAACACATTGTTGTGATCTGATCTGAATGTGATTATTTCATGTGATAAAGGGGTGATCTAGTTTGTTTTCTATTGTAGTGATAAACAACATGACCAAAAGCACCTTTGGGAGGCATGAATGGGTTTATTAGGCTTACAGGTTGGAGTCAAACATAAAGGGAGTCCTGGCAGGAGCTCAAAATAAACCTGGAAACAGGAACTAAAGCAGAAACCATGAAGGAAGACTACTTTCTAGCTGTCTCACCATGGCTTGCTCATCGTGCATTTTAATACAACCTAGGGCCACATGACCAGGGGTGGCATCACCCATGGCAGGCTGAACCCTCCCGCATCAATTGGTAATCAATAAAATGCCTCCACAGACAAACTGATGAGGAACTTCCTCAGTTCAGATTCTCCCCATATATGTCTAAATTTGTATCAAGTTGACAATAACTGACCAGCACGGACACACCCTAATGCAGCCTTGTCTACATTATGCTTAATAGATTAGTCAGTGGCGGCTCGGGCTTTCCAACACCACCCAGCTCTGATCTAGCATTTAAACTTCCTTGGATGTGGCCACATCCTTAGAAGGACTCTGTCCTTTTTATGTTCTGACATAGTTTCAAGATGGAACTCAAACTGGCTCTGAACGTGTGTTTCTTTTATCTTCCTTCCCAAATCCTGAACTTAAAGGTATGTGCCTCCATGTTTGCTGAGCCATGGGATTTGTACATACTACTAAAACTCAATAAAGTGGAAGCACTAATCTATTCAAACTTATTTACTATTTCCTAGGTACCAAGCATTCTCCTTGCTGTGTACAGTATTCATTTCCATCAGTTTGGGAGAATGAGCAAAGTATAGACATACATGGAACAGCTTAACTTAGAAGCAAAGAAAGATGAAACTCATATTTTGTTTTGTTTTGTTTTGTTTTTAAGAGAAATGAATGGAAACCTACAATTCTAAAAGTAAATATACAACTTGATTCTCTGGCTATTGATTGATCACTAATCTAGTTCTCCAAGCCTAAGGCTGAAGCCTCAGTACCCATCTGATATGTGGTACAAGGACCACATCTGGCAAGGCCAAGATCTGGAATCAGCATTCTTACATAAAGCCAGAAAGAAAAAGATAGCCTGATTGTCCTCCCACTCAAAAAGAAGAACTAGAAATCTAGCATCTGGCTTTAGATTTTGTTTGAAATTCTAACTCATGTATTGAATGTCAACTACAACAAAGTCAGGATGTCTGAGTCTTATAATATCCCCCCCAGAAAACATTATTGTGTTCCCTATTTTATAGAATGCCTTCTTTTTCATAACTCTAATATGGAAGGGAGCTATAATCTGTTGATTTCTCTAGTATATTATACATGGAGTCACTAATCTGAAGCCTTCAGAGACTGCTTTGGCTTAATAATCATAGTACCTTGAGTTTCACCATACTTTCATTTATTGATGATTCCTTATATTATATTGTGACATACCACTGTTCAGATGTGATAGAATGTAACTAGCCTTTAATTCATGGGGAGGAGATGATATGGCTTGGCAAGTGTTTGTGTGTGTGTGTGTGTGTGTGTGTGTGTGTGTGTGTGTGTGTGTGTGTGTGTATACGCACCACATGTATTTTTAGCAGATTTTATTACTGAATTTTAAGGGCATATATACATATTTTGGAAAATTGCCATTTGCTAAGTATGTCCTCTAAAAATATGGAGAACCCTTCTGTCATTTATCTAATCATTCCTTTAATGATGACTTTCTTATTATCTGTAATGATAAGGAAGTTCATTCCACAATTGGTTTCTTTTATAGATTTGGTGTCATAGCTAAAAATTAGTGCTGTGTTAGATCAGAAATATTTTTGTTAGTTTCTTTCTCAAATTTTTATACCTTTATATTTTACACACACAGATCTCTCTTGATGCGCATATTATATAAGCTCTAAAGTTTGCTTCATTTTATTTGTTGGGGTCTAAACTCACATTTTTTTCAGTACTAATCATTAAGAAGACTATCCGCTAAACTCTATTATAATTTTTTCACATCTTTCACAAACAAATTGGCCATATTTATATGGATTTTATACACCCATACCCATACATGACTTTAAAATCAGGTTGTATAATTCCTCAATTTATTTCATTACTTTTTTCAGCTATTGCAATTTCTTGGCTTTTGAGAATAAATCTTAGAATTACTTGTAGGTCTACACTTTCAGGTGGAATTATTATCCTTTCAGCCATAAATATGCCATGTTGCATTAAGCTCAGGTGCCTAGATTCACGCCAAAGGAAACCATTCAACTGCAAACAAACCATACCAACTCCTCATGAGAAATACTGGGGTGCTGACCTAGCAATGGTTGAACCCACAGAACCTCAGCTCAGTTCCTGGTGCATCCACACTTAGACAGACCAAGGCAGAGAACAGCAGGACGACCATGTCTACTGTGGAATCAGTCTCAGTCTCTAGCCCACAACACAGCTTCAGAATCTGCCATGTCTTTTTCCACAGCCACTAATAAGTTTTGAAGACTTTTGTGTGTAAGCTCATGAAGGATACTAACCTGGGGTTATTTCCCCTTGTACTAGTCTTAGAACTTAGGAAGTGTTGGTATAGTGGTTTAGATGAGGACAGTCCCTTACAGGTTCTCATGTATTTGAACTTTTGGCTCCCTGGTTGGTGGCATTGTTTGGGAAGGTTGTGGAACACTTAGGAGGTGGAGCAAAATATACATATACATGTGTAATCACCCATGAGAACCCACAGCATTGCCCAACTTCCAGTTTTTTACTGCATGTTTATAGTTGAAGACGCCTCCATCTGGAACCTTATACACCCTCACTCTGGAACCTTAAGCCAAAATAAACTCTTCTATATACTGATTTTGGTCATGATATTTTGTTATAGCAACAGAAAACTGATTCAGAAGGCTTCACAAAATGAGTTGGACATTGTTTTCTTCACTTTAATCTCCCAAACCTAAGCTTTTTGTTTGTTTGATTTGTCTTGGTTTTTTAACTTTTAACTTTTAAGCATTTTTATGTGTGTATAGAAAATTGAAATGTACCTTCTAAAGGGCATTTTTAACTATGGTGTTTTCTCTCTCCATCTTAGATGATGTGTCTTGGCTTGTTTTTGATGAGTCTTGTTAATGTTATCTAAATTACTGGATTTATATTTATGAAAATGACCTCATTGTTCCTCTGTTATATCATAAGAGCTATAAAATGTTGTTAGTTTTTGAAATTGATAAAACCTCTAGATCTGGTTTTTATATTTCTATAAATTCAGATACCTCACTGATCAGATCAAAAATGTCTATTGTACAAAAGTACAGAATTCTGCTTTCTTCAATAAAATGTTTATAGTGAAAAGTAGAAAGAGAAATAACACTGATGAAAATTAATATAATAAAAAGGTTAAATAATATATGCATATTGTCTCTACTTCACAGATCCTACATCCATGGCTCAGGTAACACCCTACAGAAGAGAGTGCTGAAGGAGTGTAAGAGTCATAATACCAGAATGTCTACTAAGAAACAGTCTGTCCTAGAAATGGCTGTACATGACTGATAGAGAATATTAATGAACATGTTAACATGTAAGGAGGAAAATTTCATGAAGTTCCACTCCTAGACAAAGAGCTACAGGCTACTATGAAGTGCTAGAAGAAAGCACATTACTCTTTCCCAGAAAATAACCCCCTTATTGGCTATCCAACACAGAACAATGAACCATAAAATGATATATATACAAACAAAATGGACTCATCATGGTGTGTTTATATATTTGTTAATCTCCATGTATTTGTGTGTGTGTGTATAGACATTATATACATATATGTTATATATACATATGCATTATATTATATATAAATATTTTTTATACAAATATGTTATATATTATATGTATATTACATGTACATTATATATGCTGTGCGTGTGTGTGTGTGTGTGTGTATAATGAAAAAGAAACTATCAACCTGAGAGTTGGGTTGTGAGGCTAGAAGGAGGGAGAGGGGGAACATTACATAATTCTATGTTTTGTTGAATAAAATATATTTTATAAGTCAAAATTTAAACTCTAGCTCTATATAATTTCAAAATTAAACTGCATTAAATTTAGGTAACACATTACAATAAGACTGAAATTACCATAAACATAAGAAAAGCAAATTCACATAATCACACTGTTAAAGAATATATTGGTAATTCATGTAATACAGAAAGTATTATTACCCAAAATATTTTAAGATCACTAAATATAGTTACTAAACAATAGTTGCAATGTGTAAGCTAGATCTAAATTTAGCAACATCAGTATGCCCCATGAACATGGTCTTCAGTAAAGAAATAAAATGGCAGTGTGACAACATGAATGAGATACTATATAAGCACAGGGCAAAATGGTTTGGCATATACATATGTACGTCATTGATAAAACCACTGATAAGATACACCAGGATCTACTTTATATTAATATCCAAACAGGAAGGTAAACATAGGAAGAGGAAGCATACGAAGCTTCAACTATATCAGTAATAAATTTTTTCTTTAACAAACTGAAAAGAAGACTTCCGGTTTCCATTTGTGGCTAGGGACCTCAGCCTGTGCCACAGGGCTCCATAGCCAAATAGCGCCAGGAGAAAGCTAACCTCCCAGGAGTGTGGAAAAGCCTGTAGGTGGAGGTAAGACCAGCGCCACTGCTCAGCAGGACCCACCCGGAACTTTCAGGACAGAGTGACCAACGAGCAGCCTGGAACAGGAGCCTTCTGGTTTTTACGTCTGTGGCCTGTGCCACATGGCTTCATACCCAAGTAGAACAGGGAAAGAGCTAGCATCCCAGCAGTGTAGACAAGCCTGTGAGCAGGGGTAAGGCCAGCACCTCTGCTCAGAGGGACATGCTTGGAACTCTCAGGACTCAGGGACCAAGGAGCAGTTGGGTACAGGAGCCATCCAGTTTCCATCTGTGGCTGGTGACTTCAGCCTTGCCACAGGGCTCTATAGCCAAATGGTGCTAGGAGAAAGCTAGCCTCCCAGGAGTAAACAAGCCTGTGAGCGGAGGGAAGACAAGCACCTCTGCTCAGAGGGACTCACCCAGAACCCTCAGCACACAGGGATTGAGGAGGTGCCTTCCAGTTTCATTCAGCAGCCAAGGAGCTGATCCTGTGACACAGGGCTCCATACCCAAATAGTGCCAGGAGGGAGCTGTTCTCCCAGGAGTGCTGACACACTTTCGAGCACAAGCAAGACCACCACTTCTGTTCAAATTCCTGGCTCAAAAAGGACCCTCACAGAGCCATCAGGACACAGAAACCAAGAAATAGCTGGGGACAGAAGCCTTCTGGTTTTGTCTGCACTTCAGAGTTGACCCGGTACCACAGCTTTCCAAACCCAAATTCCTCTAAGAGAGAGCTGGTCTCCAAGGAGTACTGATGCAGAAACTTGCAGGAGGGAAAAGCCACAGTCAGAGAGAGCAAGACCAGCTAACACCAGAGATAACCAGATGGTGAAAGGCAAGGGAAAGAACATAAGCAACAGAAACCAAGGCAACCTGGCATCATCAGAACCCAGTTCTCCCAACACAGCGAGCCCTGGATACAACAACACACCAGAAAAACAAGACTTAGATTTAAAATCATATCTCATGATGATGATAAAAGACTTTAAGAAAGAAAAAAATAACTCCCTTAAAGAAATAGTAGAGAACACAGCTAAACAGCTAGAAGCCCTTAAAAAGGAAACACAAAAATCCCTTTAAAAATTACAGGAAAACACAATCAAACAGGAAAAGGAAATGAACAAAACCATCCAGGATCTAAAAATGGAAATAGAAACAATAAAGTAATCACAAAGGGAGACAACCCTGGAGATAGAAAACCTAGGAAAGAGATCAGGAGTCATAGATGCAAGCATCACCAACAGAATACAAGAGATAGAAGAGAGAAACTCAGGTGCAAAAGATACCATAGAAAACATTGACACAACAGTCAAAGAAAATGCAAAATGCAAAAAGCTCCTAACACAAAACATACAGGAAATCCAGGACAATGAGAATACGAAACCTAAGGATAATAGGTGTAGAAGAGAGTGAAGATTCCCAACTTAAAGGGCCAGTAAATATTTTCAACAAAACTATAGAAGAAAACTTCCCTAACTTAAAGAAAGAGATGAACATAAATATTCATGAAGCCTACAGAACTCCAAATAGATTGGACCAGAAAAGAAATTCCTTCTGTCACATAGTAGCCAAAACACCAAATGCACAAAATAAGGAAAGAATATTAAAAGCAGTAAGGGAAAAATGTCAAGTAACATATAAAGGAAGACCTATCAGAATTACACCAGACTTATCACCAGAGACTATGAAAGGTGGAAGATCCTGGGCAGATCTCATACAGACCCTAAGAGAACACAACTGCAAGCCCAGGCTGCTATACTCAGTAAAACTCTCAATTACCACAGATGGTGAAACCAAGATATTCTGTAACAAAACAAAATTTGCACAATATGTTTCCACAAACCCAGCCCTACAAAGAGTAATAGATGGAAAACACCAACACAAGGAGGGAAACTACACCCTAGAAAAAGCAAAAAAATAATCTTTCAACAAACTCAAAAGAAGATAGCCACAAAAACATAAAAATAACACCAAAGATAACAGGAAGCAACAATCAATATTTCTTAATATCTCTTAACATCAGTGGACTCAATTCTCCAATAAAAAGACATAGACTAACAGACTGGAAACATAAACAGGACTCAGCATTTTGTTGCATACAGAAAAAACACCTCGGTGTTAAAGACAAATACTACCTCAGAGTAAAGGGCTGGAAAACAATATTCCAGGCAAATAGTCCCAAGAAACAGGCTGGAGTAGCCATTCTAATATCGGAGAAAATTGACTTTCAACCAAAAATCACCAAAAAGATAAGGAAAGACACTTCATACTCATCAAAGGAAAAATCTACCAAGAAGAACTCTCAATTCTGAACATCTATGCTCCAAATGCAAGGGCACCCACATTCATAAAAGAAACTTTACTAAAGCTCAAAGCACACATTGCAACTCACACAATAATAGTGGGAGACTTCAACACCCCACTCCCATCAATGGACAGATCTTGGAATCACAAACTAAATAGAGACACACTGAAACTAATAGAAGTTATGGACCAAATGGATTTAGCAGATATCTAAGATATTTAGATTTCATCCTAAATCAAAAGAATATACCTTCTTCTCAGCACCTCATGGTACCTTCTCCAAAACTGACCATATAATCAGTCACAAAACAAACCTCAACAGATATAAAAAGATTGAAATTATCCCATGCCTCCTCTAAGATAACTACAGATTAAGGCTGATCTTCAATGGCAACAACAACAACAGAAAGCCCACAAACACATGGAAGCTGAACAATGCTCTACTCAATGATAACTTGGTCAAGCAAGAAATCAAGAAAGAAATTAAAGACTTCCTAGGATTTAATGAAAATGAAAGTACAACATACCCAAACTTATGGGACATAGTGAAAGCAGTGTTAAGAGGACAACTCATAGCTTTGAGTGCCTCCAAAAAAGTAACTGGAGAGAACATACACTAGCAGCTTTACAGCACATCTGAAAGCCCTAGGACATAAAGAAGTTAATACACCCAAGATGAGTAGAAGGCAGGAAATAATCAAACTCAGGGCTGAAATCAACCAAGTAGAAACAAAAAGAACTATACAAAGACTCAACAAAACCAGGAGCTGGTTCTTTGTGAAAATAAAAATATAAATAAAACTTTAGCCAGACTAACCAGACGGCTCAGAGACAGTATCCAAATTAACAAAATCAGAAATGAAAAGGGAGATATAACATCAGAATCCAAGGAAATTCAAAAAATCATCAGCTCCTACTACAAAAGCCTATACACAACAAAATTGGAAAATCTGGATGAAATGCACAATTTTCTAGACAGATACCAAATACCAAAGTTAAGTCAGGATCAGATTAACCATCTAAACAGTCCCATAACCCCTGAAGAAATTGAAGCAGTCATTAAAAGTCTCCCAACCAACAAAAAGCCCAGAATCAGATGGGTTTAGTTCAGAATTCTATCATACCTACAAAGAGGATCTAATACCAATACTCTTCAAACTATTCAACAAAATAGAAACAGAAGGAACACTACCCAATTCATTCTATGAGGCCACAATTACACTGATACCAAAACCTCACAAAGATCCAACAAAGCAAGAAAATTTCAGACCAATTTCCCTTATGAATATCTATGCAAAAATACTCAATAAAATTCTTGCAAACTGAATCCAAGAACACATCAAAATGATTATTCACCACAATCAAGTAGGCTTCATCCCAATGATGCAGAGACGGTTCAATACCCGGAAATCCATCAATGTCATCTACTACATAAACAAACTCAAAGAAAAAAACCACATGGTCATTTCATTAGTTGCTGAAAAAACACTTGACAAACTCCAACATTCCCTCATGATAAAAGTTTTGGAAAGATCAGGAATTCAAGGCCTATATCTAAACATAGTAAAAACAACATACAGCAAACCAGTAGGCAACATCAAACTAAATGGAGAGAAACTTGAAACAATCCCACTAAAATCAGGAACTACACAAGGCTGCTCTCTCTCTCCCTATCTATTCAATATAGTACTTGAAGTTCTAGCTAGAGCAATTAGACAACAAAATGAGGTCAAAGGGATACAAATTGAAAGGAAGAAATAAAAATATCACTATTTGCAGATGATAAGATCGTATACTTAAGTGACCCAAAAAACTCTACCTGAGAACTGCCACAGCTGATAAACAACTTCAGCAAAGTGGCTGGATATAAAATTAACTCAAACAAATCAGTAGCATTCCTTACTTGAAGGATAAACAGACTTAGAAAGAAATTAGGGAAATGACACCCTTCACAATTGTCACAAACAATATAAAGTATTTTGGTGTGACTCTAACCAAACAAGTGAATGATCTGTATGACAAGAACTTCAAGTCTCTGAAGAAAGGAATCAAAGAAGACCTCAGAAGATGGAAAGATCTGCCACGCTCATGGATTGGTAGGATTAATATAGTAAAATGGCCATCCTGCCAAAAGCAATCTATACATTCAATGCAATCCCCATCAAAATTCCAACTCAATTCTTCATAGACTTAGAAAGAACAATTCTCAAATTCTTTTGGAATAACAAAAAACCCAGGATAGCAAAAACTATTCTCAACAATAAAAGAAATTCTGAGGGAATCAACATCCCTGACCTCAAACTGTACTACAGAGCAGTAGTGATAAAAACTGCATGGTATTGGTACAGCGACAGGCAGGTAGATCAGTGGAATAAAACTGAAGACTCAGAAATGAACCCACAGATCTATGGTCATTTGATCTTTGACAAAGGATCTAAAACCATTCAGTGGAAAAAAGACAGTTTTTTCAACAAATAGTTCTGGTTCAACTGGCAGTCAACATGTAGAAGAATGCAAATTGATCCATTCCTATCTCCCTATATAAAGCTCAAGTTCAAGTGGATCAAAGACCTCCACATAAAACCAGATACACTGAATCTAGTAGAAGAGATAGTGGGGAAAACTCTTGTACACATGGGTACAGGGGAAAAGTTCCTGAACAGAACACCAATGGTTTATGCTCTAAGGTCAAGAATCAACAAATGGGACCTCATAAAATTGCAAAGCTTCTGTAAGGCAAAGGACACTGTCAATAGGACAAAACAGCAACCAACAGATTCGGAAAAGATCTTAACCAATCCTATGTCTGATAGAGGGCTAATATCCAATATATACAAAGAACTCAAGAAGTTAGACTCCAGAGAACCAAATAACCCTATCAAAAAATGGGGAACAGAGCTAAACAGAGAATTCTAAACTGAGGAAACTCAACAGGCTGAGAAGCACCTAAAGAAATCTTCAGCATCCTTAGCCCTCAGGGAAATGCAAATCAAAACAACCCTGAGATCCCACCTCACAACAGTCAGAATGGCTAAGATCAACAGCTCAGGTGACAGCAGATGCTGGAGAGGATGTGGAGAAAGAAGAACACTCCTCCATTGCTGGTGGGATTACAAGCTAGTGCAACCAATCTAGAAATCAGTTTGGTGGACCCTCAGAAAATTGGACATAATACTACCTGAGGACCCAGCTATACAACTCCTGGGCATATACCCAAAGGATGCTCCAACATGTAATAAGGACATATGCTCCACTATGTTCATAGCAGCCATATTTATAATAGCCAGAAGCTGGAAACAACCCAGATGTCCCTCAACAGAGGAATGGATACAGAAAATTTGGTACATTTACACAATGGAATACTACTCAGCTATTAAAAACATCTAATTTGCAGGCAAATGGATGGAACTTAAAAGTATCGTCTTGATTGAGGTAACTCAGTCAGAAAAGAACAAACATGGTATGTATTCCGTGGTATTAGTGAATAAATGGATATTAGACCAAAAGTTTGGAATACCCAAGATTCAATTCACAACAACTGTTGGACTGAGCATGGTGTCCCATATGGAGGAGTTGGAGAAGGGAATGAAGGAGCTGAGAGAGTTTGCATCCCCATGGAGGCAGCAACAGTGTCAACTGGCCAGACTCCCTGGTTCTCCCAGAGACTTGACCACAACCAAAGAATATACATGGAGGGACCCATGGCGCTGGCCTCATATGTGGCAGAGTAGATCTTTGTTGGCCATCAGTGGAAGGAAAGGCCCTTCTGCCGGAGGGTGTTAGATGCCCCAGTATAGGAGAATGCCAGGGAAGGAAGACAGGAGTAGGTCGGTAGGTGCAGGAAATACCCTCAAAGAGGCGGGGGTTGGGGGGGATGAGATAGGTGGTTTCCAAAAGGGAGACCTGGAAAAGGGAAAACATTTGAAATGTAAATAAAGTATCAAAAAAATAAAAATAAAAAAGTTAAAAAAAAAAGAAAACAAACAAACTGAAAAGAGAACCTGTAGAGATCATACCCAGAGGTTAGGCGCAGACCCTGGTTGGGGACGGGGCCACCCACCCATCTCTAAAATATTAACCCAGAATTGCTCCTGTCTAAAGGAAACACAGGGACAGCAAGTGGAGCAGAGTCTGAAGGAAAGGCCATCCAGAGACCACCCCACTTGGGCATCCATCCCATATGCAGCCACCAAACCCAATGACTATTGCTGATGCCAAGAAGTGCTTGCTGACAGGACCCTGATATAGCTGTCTCCTGAGAGGTTCTGCCAGAGTCTAATACAGATGCAGATGCTTGCAGCCAACCATCAGACTGAGCATGGGGAACCTAATGGAGGAGTTAGGGGAAGGACTGAAGGACCTGAAGGGGTTTGCAACCCCATAGGAAGAATAATAACACCAACCAACCAGTTCCTCCCCCTCCCAGAGTCCCAAGGACTAAACCACCAACCAAAGAGGACACATGGAGAGACCCATGGCTCCAGCTGCATATGGAGCAGAGGATGGCCTTATGTGGCATCAATGGGAGGGGAGGCCCTTGGTCCTGTGAAGGCTTGATGTCCCAGTGTAGGGGAATGCTAGGGCAATTAGGAGGAGTGGGGGGGGGTCATCCTCATAGGAGCAGGGGGAATAGGGATGGGATAGGGGATTTGTGGAAGGGAAAATAGGAAGCAGTTAACATTTGAAATGTAAATAAATAAAGTAATCAATAAAAATGACAAAAAAGGAAATAGAGAAAAGTCTGCAGTAAGCATAATAAAACCTATAGGTCAGGAAGGACAATACATAGTTGTTTTCTCTTTCTCTTTTGTATGTTCTCCTATCTTTAGGCAGAGGTTCTTAGTGTCTACATTGATGGGGTAAGGATTCTGGTATGTGTAAGTGGCTAATTTTGGTGTGAGTTTATGTTTAGTGTCAAATGCCTATACTGTATGAAGGCTCTCAGAGATACCCAGGCAGGCCTCACCTACCACAGACTCTAATGAGTTGTTCATGTTGGGGTGTTTCTGGTGAAATGCCATGGCTTTGACTCTTATACCACTAGTGTGAGGATTTAACATTCTCAGTGGTTATAGCATCTATGTTCATGGCAGACATGTGCTCTCCTCATATACAAAGGGATGGGATACCAAGAGAAATCACATAAGAATACCATGGTATATCAACCTTGAACCAACATAGAGAAGGTGCCAGAGACAAGGAAAAAAATGGTTGCTCCATTACTTCCAAAATCAATGAATTCCTCTACCTGTGATAATCTCATGGAACTGATTTAATCTGCAAATGAGGCATCTGAAAGACACTTACAGGAAGTGACGTTCAAGGATGATGGAATAAAAATGGCCATTTAAAATCAAAAGTCTAGGCCAGTCATGGGGCTACATGTCTGCCATCTCAGTACTTGGGAAGTAGAGGCCTGATAATTAGGATTTCAAAGTCACCCTTAGCTACATACTGAGTCCTGCTGGGTGACATGATATTTCAACAAAATAACAACAACAAAAGTCATACAAAATTTATAAAAAAGTAAAAAATTTTCCATACATGATTACCTATTGAGAGAGGAAAATTTCACAGAATTCCAATGTTAGGATACAGACCCTTTAATTTACTCATTTCAGGCAAAAAAAAGTAAGACAGTACAGTGAATTTGTAATTTCCTAGCCATCTACAATTGAAGGGCAAGATCCAGACTCAGATTACTATATAACTGTTGGCTGAGGAACTCAGACACTCAGACAAGAAATTGGCCTGTTGCATACTTCTGGATGATTGCTTGGAGTTCTCCGCTTCTCCCTCTTTTATCCCAAGGTCAAAAATGAAAAAAAATCCAATAAAACCAAAAGCTGCTGAAAGTCCTGACAGAACAGACACTGCCGAAGAAAACTAGCTCTTTAATTATGACACGCCATCAGATGCTTTCCCTCCTTACAGATCTCTGAAGTTGAGTTGCCCTGTACTTTTGAATGCTCCCTGACAGGTCCTTGTGATTTGTATCAGCTTGTGAAATAAAAAAAAAAAAAAAAAAATGCAGACTTGCAGCTCTCATTTGCCAGAATCTGTAAGATCTCTTTTATCATGCCCTGCTGTCGGGATAGAAAGCAGTGTTCTCTTTAGTGGCAATCTGCTCTAATCATTTTTTTTTTTCAGGTGGCAGGCAGGGTTCCGCCAAAACATGAAAGACAGTGGCTGGAACACAGTGTCTTCAGATGGCTTAAACTGCCTCACTCGGGCAGTTTTGATCTCTTTTTATTTAGCCACCTTTAAACAGGCTTCTTTTACAGCTCAGGAGACCAAATAGCCGAAGAGGATATAAATAAGGGACATCAGAAAAGAGCATGGCATTTGTAGTCTGAACTTACTCCTTTCTTTCTTTCTTTCTTTTCTTTTTCTTTTCTTTTTTTTTTTTTTTTTTTTGGTTTTTCTCTGTGTAGCCCTGGCTGTCACTCTGTAGACCAGGCTGGCCTCGAACTCAGAAATCCACCTGCCTCTGCCTCCCAAGTGCTGTATTAAAGGTGTGCACCACCACTGCCCGGCGAACTTACTCCTTTCTACATGTTCATGACCTTGAGTTTCCAAAGCTGTGTGCAGTCTCCTTTCCTCATTTACAAAATGGAAAGTGTGCTTGGGGGGGGCACGTGTGTGAGCATGTGTGTGTGTGTGAGTTTTTGTATGTGAGTGTGTGAATGTGTTTGAGCGGGTGCAGACACACGCACATGAAATGCAGTAACCATGAAAGAGAAATGAGCTTAGAAAATTGCTTATGAGAGTGCTTTGTGGTTTTTAAAGCATTAAAAAAAATGCTAGTACCACATATCTAATTTGTATTCTAATTTTTGAAACTTGAAAACTTGTTTAGAGGCAGTTAGAGATAACCCACACTATGGTTCCCAGTTAGTACTCAACTTTCTCTGTCTTCTCTAAGGATTATGTTTAGTACCTAAGACATGTTAGGATACTTTGTGATATTCTGGAGTATGCCGTTCTAAAAGATAGAGTAAGGGCACATTTCAGAATAAAGTATGACCTTATTTATTGTGGGTTTCTGGAAGACTGGAATAATTTAGTTTAAATATGAAGAAAAAATATCATCAGGAAAAGAGGGAGGGAAGTGGCAGGAACTGAGGCCACAGATGAAGCTCTCTGTAAGATGTTGGTCAGACTGAAACTGCTGGCTCAGAAAAGGACTCCAGTTTTATAACAAGATAGCTCTTCCCTGTTGGGTGACGACTGGGATAGTCTCTATGTTCTGTGAATGCACTGCCTTCTTGCTTGTTTTGATTTGCAAGACTTGAGATAGGCTACAGACATCATCGCCTGTATAGTCAGGTAGGTCCCAGCACAGGTGTCAGGTCTGCCATCCAGAGTAGATTCGAAGTATTGTGTTCCTGCTTGTGTATTACTCCCTACTTGCAAAGTACTTGTGAGGGAAACCTCGATAAAATATTCATTTTCCTTATAGAAATAGAATGTCAATCCAGAGAATACAAATGACAGCCATCTAAGTATTACTCTGTCTGTTGGGACTTAAGCCTCAAGTCCACAAGGCCAACTTTACCCTAAAAATCTTATGGCTCTCATTTTCTTCCTAATAGCCAAACATCTCTGCAGGTTTATGGAGAAAATATATGCAAATATAAACTTTGTGCTAGGGTGCTAATGCTATCTATGAAGAGGTGATTATTCCCTTCCTTTATAAGACAAGGTTTTTTTCTCTTAAAAGCACTCTTAAATATAGATATGCATTTAAAAATTTGGGAGCATTGGATCCCAAACATATGATTTATCATTCAGGTCAAAATATCTTAGCTGTGAGCATAATTCTTTAGAATATAGTGCAAACTAAAAAAAAAAAAAATGCAAAGATGGACTCTCTATTTAAATATAGATAGATGTGGGACTTTTTGCTATCCTACATCCTACACTAACATCTGTGGCCCCAAGACCTGATATCTTAATAATCTAGACATCTTTCCAGTATTTAATCTGTTAGAGGTCATAGTATCAATATCTCTGGATAGTCACTGGGTGCTTCCCAGTAAGCTCCTGTTTGGAGGTTGTTGAAGGAGCAGCCTTTGTTCTCAGGCATCATTAGCATGATATCAATCCATTTCTTATTTCCGTGGATTGTGTCATACTCACAGCAGACCTGTGTCTTCTAGTACTTGCACATCAAGAATGAGCGTATACTGTTGATAAAAGGAGATGCCACCCAGTCTTCACTATCTATATTCTTCTGTTCTTCATTACTCTGACAAAGCAACTTTTAAATTGGGTTTATCTTGGACCATGCTTTGAAAGTGTAGATGATCTTAAGAGGGAAGTCTCAGTAACAGGAGTTTGAGGAAGTTTATCACTTAGCACTCAAAGTCAGAAAGCATATGAGAGAACCAAGTTAGCGAGAGTCAGGCTGACTTCATTAGAGTCAGGCTGCAAACTGGCAGTTTGAGAGACTAGGCTTAAGTTTCTGTTTCCCAAAATTGAGAATCTAGATCCAGGAACCCATGGTTAGAAAATCACAGCTACAGGCAGCTAATTTGAGGATGCTTTGCCAACCTGGAAAGGACCGGAGCCCTAACCCATCACAAAAGCACCCATACCCCTAGAGACAGAGCCAACCAACCAAGGGGAAGAAAGATACAAATCACCCACTCCTGTCCTATGAGGCTTTAAATTGATCCTGCAAAGCACACACACACACCTCTGTCTTCCATGCCAGTGTATAATAGACCACTGCATACTGATTCTCTGCAGGATAAATGCTCTTTGCTGTTGCCTCCTATTTGAGTCTGGGGTGTCATTTTTCAGAGAGTTATGGACCCGAACACACAGAACAATGAATACTGGTGTTTAGCTCAAAATGTCCTTTTTATCCAACCTAGGGCCCCAGCCTAAAGGTCTTACCTGCTTAGTTAATCAAATCTTGAAGGTCCCTCATAAACATACACAAAGATTTGTCCTGTCCGTGATTCTATATCCTTGTAATATTGTCATGTTGATAATATTAACCACCACAAGTCTACTCCTTGTCAATTAACCTGAACTATTACTTTAAATCAATAGTTTTCCACTTGCATTCTCATTATTCCATGGCTGTCTCATTATGCAGAATCTTTTGAATTTCAAAATTCCCATAGTCTTAAGGAGTCCCAACATTGATCAAAAGTATGAATGTAGAGTCTTCTCGGGTCCCAGGCAATCTTTTATATGTGATCTCCTAGGACATCTAAAAATAATTTACATAGTTTCAATGAACAATGATAACAATTACACTCTTGTGCTCTAAAAGAAGAGTGGGAGTGTGGCAAGGAAAGATTTGCCAAGACAATACCTAAACCCAGCAAAGCAAACACTAAGTCCTGCAATATAAACATGCAGCATATGGGACTATACTGAAATTATTTGGGTCCCTTAGGCTTGGGTGATTCTGTCCCTAAAGCTTCATCACCTGGTGGATGCATAGTCTGTCTTCTGAGATGATTCTACTTCATACCTGCTAGTTTTCTTACTGGATATCCCATAGTTCTAGCATCTCCATTATCTTGAGGGTCTTCAACGAGACTTAGGCTTTTCCTTTACAGCTTCACACAATGGCTTCTCAGGGCCTCCTTGCAACCTTACCACATAAGGCTTATCCTCTGCAAATGTCTGGAAGCATGCACACTTGATTTTCCATTAAATCTTGCCTCTTTAAATTTTGCAAGACTAGTACCACATGGGTGATACTGACAAGTTATATATAGTCAGCTAGTGATTGAGCCTGGCTCGCCCAGATTGCTGTTGATCAACTACTGGCTACCTTTCAGGCTGACACTGGGGAAGCACTTCTGTAGGCCATTGGTTTCAACAGGAAACTCCTTCATTGATATTCTCCTCTCATTTCACATCAAGGGGGTGAGTCTTGTCCTCATAGCATAGTCTTGTCCCTTTATCTTCCAAACACAGAGTACCAGGTTCCTCTTTGATGTTACTAAACTTTCTAGCAATTGCAACTGCTTTCTCAGCACCCACCTTGTGTGCAAATTTAACTCACCATTCCTCTGTCAAAAGAACAATGTTTCAACCCTTCCCTTCTAAATGTTGCTCTGCCTCACTGTAGGCAGGGGTAGAATCAGAGAGCAGTTACTAGAACACAATCTCAATGTTATCTGCCCTTAAATTTTCCAATAAATTCATCCACTACTTTTAAATTCAGCCTCAGTTGTCAGAGCATTGTCAGAGCACTAATAGAGTACAGCAATATTCTCTGCTTACATGACAAGAGTAATTTCTGGTTCAGGCCCTAAAGGAGTCCTTATTCCTTTCTGAAACATCTTGAGACATTTCTCTATTCATTATGGTCCTACAAACTCACACGAAAATAGAGTATCACGTTCTGTATCTAGTGTTCTAGGGCTGTTCTTGCCCACGGTTTCAATTCCTCCCTCATGCCTCAACATTCCTTCTGCAAACTAGCTTCGAACACCTAAGAATCATACGGTCAAGTTTATCACAGTTATACCTATACTTTTTAGTAGCATTTTTCTACATTTAGTTACTTTTCTCCTTAGTGTGACCAAATTTATGGTAAAGGAAACTATAAAAGAGGTGATAACATTGGCTCTTATGTATCATGGTAGGGACTTCATGCAGCAGAAGTGTGAGGGTACCGGAACTTTGTAATTAAAAAAGCAAGGGAGATGATTACTGATGCTCTGCCCACTTTTACAGATGCCCAGAGATTTTCTTGCAGATGATTCTACATCTTTCCAAGTTGACAATCAACGTTAACAATCATTGTAGCTAATTATTACTAAATACTAAGAAAGAGTAAATTTTAAAAATATAGGAATGTAGGAAATATTGTGTGTTAGGTTTAGCTTATGTAGGCATTTGAACAAGAATGCTCCCTCTACACACACATAAAAGCTCATATGTTTGAATACTTAGTTTTTAGTTGGTGGAACTATTTGGAAAGGATTAAGAGGTGTGGCCTGTTAGGAGGTGTGTTAATGGGGAAAAGCTGAAATTTCAAAGACCTTTGACACATTATCAGTCTCTCTCTCTCTCTCTCTCTCTCTCTCTCTCTCTCTCTCTCTCTTTCTCTCTCTGTCTGCCTTCTGCCTCCTCTGTCTCTTTGTTTCTATCTCTATCTCTGGCCCCATTTCCCTGTCTCTCTACCTGTCTCTGTCTCTCTCTCTGTCTCTCTCTCTGTCTCTGTCTCTCTGTCTGTCTCTCTCTCTCTCTCTCTGTGTCTCTCTCTGTGTCTCCAACTTGTAGATCAAAATGTAAGCTCCCAGCTGTTCCTGCTGCCATAGCTTTGCTTCACCGTCACAGATCCTAATTCTCTGAAACTATGAACCTTAAATTAAACACTATCTTTTAAAAGTGCCTGGATCTTGGCATCTTATCACAACAATAGAAAAGTAACTAAGATACTCTTACACTTGGGAGTTTATTTGCATTTTATTTACTCAAAATATAATATAGTATAAAAAGCATACTGTGATATACCTTTTTCTATTTTAAAGGTAAAAAATAAACAGTCATATTTGATAACATAAATCTACTATCATTAAGTTGATTTGAAACTACTAAACATTGTACTTCTAAGTTCCAAAGTAAATACAATACTGTTGAATTTATACAAACAAATGAGATGTCACTTTCACGTTCCAACTTAATACAGTCAATGTTATTGGATAGAGATTCCTGCCCCCTCCCAAACATGGAGTGATGAGATAAAGTTTATTTGATAAATAATTGTAAAGCTTATCAAGATAATCAGGACTGAACTAAGTGCTTATGCTCAGACTTGAGTAAAGCACAGAAAACAACAGAAGCCAAAATACAAACTCTGAAGTAGAAGTTACAGAAAGATAAAGACCTACTCAGAAGCCAATGAGATGACTCTGTGGGCAAAGGCACAAGCCACAAAATGTGATGGTTCAAGTTCAATACCTGGAATGGACAGGGTAGAAAAAAAAAAAGAAATAAATTTCAAAATTTTTTTTTGACATACACAATTTACTATATCACTGGCAATTGTGTGTGCATGCATACACACACACATTCACATGCATATACAAATAATAAAAAGTCAGATAAATAAATATTTAAAAAACAGTACTTGGGATCTGTGGCAGGGGACCTCAACTTGGGCCACAGGGCTCCATAGCCAATTAGCACCAGGAGAAAGCTACACTCCCAGGAGCATGGAAAGTCGTGAGTGGGGTTAAGAAGAGCACCACTGCTCACCAGGACCCACCCGGAACAGCAGGACACAGGGACTGAGGTAGTCAGGCATAGGAACTTTCCGGTTTCCATCTCTGGAGGGAGACCTCAGCTTGGGCCACAGGACTCCATAGCCAATTAGTGCCGGGAGAAAGCTAGCCTCCCAGGCCCTCAGGACACAGAGACTAAGGAGGAAAAGTCAGGGACAAGAACCTTCCATTTTCCATCTCTGGTGGGAGACCTGTCCCTGGACCACCAGGGTTCCATAGCCAAGTAGCTCTGGAAGAAAGTTACCCTCCCAGGAGCGTAGAAAAGCCGTGAGTGGGGATAAGACAAACATCACTGCTCACCAGGACCTGGAGACCTCAGCCTGGGCCACAGGGCTCCAGGAGAGAGCTGGTGTCCCAGGAGTGCTGACACACCTTTGAGCATAGGCAAAACCACCACTTCTGTTCAAACTAACTGGATCAAGAGGGACCCTTGCAGAGCCACCAGGACACAGGAACCAAGGGACAGCTGGGGACAAGATCCTTCTGGTTTCTGTCTGCACCCCAGAGCTGACCCTGTGCCACAGCTCCCCAAACCCAAACACCTCTCAGAGAGAGCTGGTCTTCAAGGAGTATTGATACAGAGGCCTGTAGAAGGGACAAGCCACAGACAGACAGAGTAAGATCAGTTAACATTAGAGTTAACAAGATGGCAAAAGGCAAGGGCAAGAACATAAGGAACAGAAACCAAGGCAACTTGGGAACATCAGAACCCAGCTCTCCCACCACAGCAAGCCCTGGATACCCCCAACACACCAGAAAAGGAAGACTCAGATTTAAAATCATTTCTCATGATGATGATAGAAGACTTTAAGAAAGAAATTAACACACTTAAAGAAATATAAGGGAACAGAGGTAAACAATTGGAAGCCCTTAAAGAGGAAACACAGAAATCCATTAAATAATTACAGGAAAACACAATCAAACAGACAAAGGAAATGAACAAAACTATCCAGGAGCTAAAATTAGAAATAGAAACAATAAAGAAATCACAAAAGAAACAACCCTGGAGTTAGAAAACCTAGAAAAGAGATCAGGAGTCATAGATGCAAGCATCACCAGCAGAATACAAGAGATAGAAGAGAGAATCTCAGGAGCAGAAGACACCATAGATAATATTGACACAACAGTAAAAGAACATACAAAATGCAAAAAGCTCCAAACCCAAAACATCCATGAAATCCAGGACTCAATGAGAAGACAGAACCTAAGGATAATAGGTATTAAAGAGAGTGAAGATTCCCAACTTAAAGGACCAGTAAATATCTTCAAAAAAATTATAGAAGAAAACTTCCCTAACCTAAAGAAAGAGATGAACATAAATATACAAGAAGCTTACAGAACTCCAAATAGATTGGACCAGAAAAGAAATTCTTCCCATCACAGTATAGTGAAAACACCGAATACACAAAACAAGGAAAAAAATATTAAAAGCAGTAAGGCAAAAAGGTCAAGTAACATATAAAGGCAGACCTATCAGAATTATACCGGACTTCTCATCAGAGACTATGAAAGCTAGAAGATCCTGGGCAGAACTCATACAGACCCTAAGAGAACACAACTGCCAGCCCAGGCTGCTATACCCAGCAAAACTCTCAATTAACATAGATGGTGAAACCAAAATATTCTATGACATAACCAAATATACACAATATGTTTCCACAAACCCTGCCCTACAAAGGATAATAAATGGTAAACTTCAACTCAAGGAAGGAAACCACACCCGAGAAAAAGCAAGAAAGTAATCTTTCAACAAACTGAAAAGAAGATAGCCACACAAACCTAAAAGTAACATCGAAAATAACAGGAACCAACAGTCACTATTCCTTAATATCCCTTAACATCAATGGACTCAATTCCCCAATAAAAAGACATAGACTAACAAACTGGATCCATAAAGAGGACCCAAAATTTTGCTGCATTCAGGAAA
The DNA here is from genome assembly GCA_028551405.1 of Uromys caudimaculatus. Lineage (NCBI taxonomy): Eukaryota > Metazoa > Chordata > Mammalia > Rodentia > Muridae > Uromys > Uromys caudimaculatus. Next base: position 36,884,672 of record CM052701.1, on the reverse strand, counting down.
CACACCTCTGGGATAAAGACAAACACTACCTCAGAGGAAAGGGCTGGAAAACAAATTTCCAGGCAAATAGTCCCAAGAAACAGGCTGGAGTAGCCATTCTAATACCGGACAAAATCGGCTTTCATCCAAAAGTCATCAAAGAAGATAAGGAAGGACACTTCATACACGTTAAAGGAAAAATCTACCAAGAAGAACTCTCAATTCTGAACATCTATGCTCCAAATGCAAGGGCACCCACATTCACAAAAGAAACTTTACTAAAGCTCAAAGCACACATTGCACCTCACACAATAATAGTAGGAGACTTCAACACCCCATTATCATCAATGGACAGATCTTGGAATCACAAACTAAACAGAGACACAGTGAAATTAACAGATGTTATGAATGAAATGGATTTAACAGATATCTATAGAACATTTCATCCTAAATCAAAAGGATATACCTTCTTCTCAGCATCTCATGGTACCTTCTCCAAAACTGACCAAATAATCAGTCACAAAGCAAACCTCAACAGATACAAGAAGAGTAAAATAATCCCATTCCTCCTATCAGATCACTACAGATTAAGGCTGGTCTTCAATGGCAACAATAACAGCAGAAAGCCTACATACACATGGAAGCTGAACAATGCTCTACTCTATGATACCTTGGTCAAGGAAGAAATAAAGAAAGAAATTAAAGACTTCCTAGAATTTAATGAAAATGAAAGCAAAACATACCTAAACTTATGGGAAGCAATGAAAGTAGTGTTAAGAGAAAAGCTCATAGCTTTGAGTGCCTCCAAAAAGAAACTGGAGAGAGCATACACTAGCAGCTTAACAGCACACCTGAAAGCTCTAGAACAAAAAGAAGTTAATGCACCCAAGAGGAGTAGAAGGCAGGAAATAATCAAACTCAGGGCTGAAATCAACCAAGTAGAAACAAAAAGAGCTATGCAAAGAATCAACAAAACCAGGAGTTGGTTTTTTGAGAAAATCAACAAGATAGATAAATCCTTAGCCAGACTAACCAGTGGTCACAGAGACAGAATCCAAATTAACAAAATTAGAAATGAAAAGGGAGACATATCAACAGATTCTAAGGAAATTCAAAACATCATCAGATCCTACTACAAAAGCCTATACTCAACAAACCTGCAAAATATGGATGAAATGGACAATTTTCTAGACAGGTATCAAATACCAAAGTTAAGTCAGGATCAAATAAACCATCTAAACAGTCCCATATTGCCTAAAGAAATAGAAGCAGTCATTAAAAGTCTCCCAATCAAAAAAGTCCAGGACCAGATGAGTTCACTGCAGAATTTTATCAGACCTTCAAAGAAGACCTTAAACAAATACTCTTCAATCTATTCCACAAAATAAAAACAGAAGGAACACTACCCAATTTATTCTATGAGGCCACAGTTACACTGAGACCAAAACCTCACAAAGACCCAACAAAGAAAGAAAACTTCAGACCAATTTCCCTTATGAATATCGATGCAAAAATAATAAAATCTCGCAAACCAAATCCAAGAACACATCAAAATGATCATTCATCATGATCAAGTAGGCTTCATCCCAGGGATGCAGGTATGGTTCAATACCCGGAAATCCATCAATGTAATCCACTACATAAACAAACTCAAAGAAAAAAACTACATGGTCATTTCATTAGATGCTGAAAAAGCATTTGACAAAATTCAGCATTCCTTCATGATAAAAGTCTTGGAAAGATTAGGAATTCAAGGCCCATACCTAAACATAGTAAAAGCAATATACAGCAAACCAGTAGCCAACATCAAACTAAATGGAGAGAAACTCGAAGCAATCCCACTAAAATCAGGAACTAGACAAAGCTGCCCTCTCTCTCCCTATCTATTCAATATAGTAATTGAAGTTCTAGCTAGAGCAATTAGACAACAAAAGGAGGTCAAAGGGATACAAATTGGAAAGGAAGAAATCAAAATATCACTCTTTGTAGATGATATGATCGTATAATTAAGTGACCAGAAAAGCTCCACGAGAGAACTGCTGCAGCTGATAAACAACTTCAGCAAAGTGGCCGGATATAAAATTAACTCAAACAAATCAGTAGCCTTCCTATACTCAAAGGATAAACAGGCTGAGAAAGAAATTAGGGAAATGACACCCTTCACAATTGTCACAAACAATATAAAGTATCTTGGTATGACTCTAACCAAGTAAGTGAAAGATCTGTATGACAAGAACTTCAAGTCTCTGAAGAAAGAAATCGAAGAATACCTCAGAAGGTGGAAAGATCTGCCATGCTGATGGGTTGGGAGGCTTAATATAGTAAAAATGGCCGTCCTGCCAAAAGCAATCTACAGATTCAATGCAATCCCCATCAAAATTCCAACTCAATTCTTCACAGACTTAGAAAGAACAATTCTCAAATTCATTTGGAACAACAAAAAACCCAGGATAGCAAAAGCTACTCTCAACAACAAAAGAACTTCTGGAGGAATCAGCATCCCTGACCTCAAGCTGTACTACAGAGCAGTAATAAAAACTGCAAGGTATTGGTACAGTGACAGGCAGGTAGATCAATGGAAATGAAGACCCAGAAATGAACCCACATACTTATGGTCACTTGATTTTTGACAAAGGAGCTAAAACCACCCAGTGGAAAAAAGACAGCATTTTCAACAAATGGTGCTGGTTCAACTGGCGGTCTACATGCAGAAGAATGAGAATTGACCCATTCCTACCTCCCTGTACAAAGCTCAAGTCCAAATGGATTAAGGACCTCCACATAAAACCATACACTGAGTCTAACAGAAGAGAAAGTGGGGAAAAGTCTCGAACACCTGCGTACAGGGGAAAAGTTCCTGAACAGAACACCAGTGGCTTATGTTCTAAGATCACGAATCAACAAATGGGACCTCATGAAATTGCAAAGCTTCTGTAAGGCAAAGGACACTGTCAATAGAACAAAATAGCAACCAATAGATTGGGGAAAGATCTTAACCAATCCTACATCTGATAGAGGTCTAATATCCAAAATATACAAAGAACTCAAGAAGTTAGACTCCAGATAACCAAATAACCCTATCAAAAAAAGGGAACCAGAGCTAAACAGAGAATTCTCAACTGAGGAAATGCGCAGGGCTGAGAAACACCTAAAGAAATGTTCAACATCCTTAGTCATCAGGGAAATGCAAATCAAAACAAGTCTGAGATTCCACCTCACAACAGTCAGAATGGCTAAGATCAAAACCTCAGGTGACAGCATATGCTGGCGAGGATGTGGAGAAAGAGGAACACCTCTCCATTGTTGGTGGGATTGCAAGCTGGTACAACCACTCTGGAAATCAGTTTGGCGGACCCTCAGAAAAATGGACATAATACTACCTGAGGACCCAGCTATACCACTCCTGGGCATATACCCAGGAGATGCTCCAACATGTAATAAAGA
>CM052701.1:36853678-36881149 GCA_028551405.1 Uromys caudimaculatus | reverse complement strand
TATTAAAAACAATGACTTCATGAAATTTGCAGGCAAATGGATGGAACTTGAAAATATCATCCTGAGTGAGGTAACTCAGTCACAAAAGAACGAACATGGTATATACTCACTGATAAGTAGATATTAGCCCAAAAGTTCGGAATATCCATGTTTCACTTTACAGTAACCGCTGGACTGAGAGTGAGGTCCCAGATGGAGGAGTTGGAGAAGGGACTGAAGGAACTAAGGGAGTTTGCAGTCCCATGGAGGGTGCAGCAGTGTCAACTGGCCTGACCTCCCCAGTTCTCCTGGAGGCTGGACCACCAACCAAAGAATCCACATGGAGGGACCCATGGTTCGGACCACATATGTGGCAGAGGAGAGCCTTGTTGGCCATCAGGGGGAGGAGAGGCCCTTGGGCCTGAGGGTGTTAGAGGCCCCAGTAAGGGGAAATGTTAAGGTGGGAATACTGGAGTGGGTGGGCAGGTGGGTGGGAGGTGGAATTCCCTCATAGAGGTGGGGCAGGGGGAGGGGATGTGGGTTTCCAAAGAGGAGACCTAGAAAGGGGGAAACATTGGAAATATAAATAAAGTATCAAAAAATAAAAATAACATGAAAAAAAACCAAAAACCAGTACTTGGTCAGATGATTCCCAGATTCCCTTTATTTTGTCCTTGGATTCAGTTCAGGAGAAATCGCAGTAGCTAACCATGCTTCTGATCCCACAAGTAGTCGCAGAAGGTGTTGCTTGTAACCCGCCCGCTTGGTGGTGTCTGCATGCCTTCTCTGAGGATCCCTTGAGTCCTCCACGTCCCCTCTCTGACTCTCTGCCAATCGCTGCTCGTGTTGGGGGGATTCTCCTGCTCTAGCAAGGTCTGAAATCACAGATTTTATTTAATCTGTATTTATTCCCACATTCTATCTATGGTCTCTTACTGTCATCAATTCTATGTGCTTACAATTTCCAAAAGGATGCAAATATTGTTCACTTACAGTAAAGAAAATAATTAAAATCATCCCCTTCTACTCTTATTTCATAAGCCAATGCTGGCTTATCATTGACTGAATTTCTATCAGCTCATACTTAGGAGAAAATTCTACTGTTTTTCTCTCTATTGGGACATTATATATCCACCAATTTGGCAGCACTGGTTAGTAGTAATTCCCAGAGATAAGATGAGCATCATTTCTACTTCCAGAATGTTATTCTGTAGAACTCACCTATGCTTTTTTTTTTTTTTTTTTTTTTTTTTTTTTTTTTTTTTTTTTTTTTTTTTTTTTTTTTTTTTGATCAAAAAAAGTGCTTCCATAAATTTTTCTTTGCCTTTAAAATAACCTCCTTACTAATCCTGGGTAAGTGAATGTGAGGACTGCATAAGAATATATAAATAAATCTCTTCTAAATTGAACAATCTCTGAATTGGAACAAAATGCAAGCAATATATTAATATAGATAAAACACATGGAAAGAGTGTGATTAAAGTTGAAATCTTTAAAAGAAAGCCTACAACTTTTAGTCCTTATATATGTTTTTAAATGGTTGTTTTCCTCTTTGAACATTTCCTTGTCAAATAAGATACAGCTAGAAATGTCCAGAATGACTTGCTGCAAACTAAGATTATGATATAAGTTATAGGTTTATAGACATATATATCCTATAAATATATGTTCTCTGCTTCCAGTTTCTAACAAACTTTGAAAACCCCTGTTCAATGGGTACTATAGAAACTATTTGTTCTAATATTTTGTCTTTGATACTTGTTCCTAATTCAGAGCTCAACCCAAAATTTTTAACTTTCCTTTGTGGTAGTAATTTTTTTTGCTATTAAGAATACTTTGGTGGGATCTAGGTTAGCCTCCACATCAGCATTGCTTGACAGATTAACCAGTAGCCCACTAGATGGCTGGAATTTTCAGCCCCAACCTTTCAACATCTGAAATAAAACAAGTAAGTTCGGAATACCCAAGATTCAATTCACAGACCATATGAAGCCTAAGAAGAAGGAAGACCAAAATGTAGATGCTTCAGTGCTTCTTAGAAGGGTGATCAAAATACTCACAGGAGAAAATATGGAGACAAAGTGTGGAGCAGAGACTGAAGGAAAGGCCATCCAGAGACTGCCCCTCCTGGGGATATATCCCATATACAGACACCAAACCTGGACATTCTTGTGGATGCTGAGAAGTGCTTGTGGATGGAAGCATGATAAACTGTCTCCTGAGAGGCTCAGGCAGAGCCTAACAAATACAAAGGCAGATGCTCACAGCCAACCACTGGACTCAGAGTAAGGTCCCAGATGGAGGAGTTGGAGAAGGACTGAAGGAGCTGAGGGGGTTTGCAGCACCATGGAGGGAGCAACAATGTCAACTGGCCAGACCCCCCATAGCTCCAGGAGGCTGGACCACCAACTAAAGAATGTACATGGAGGGACCCATGGTGCTGGCTGTATATGTGGCAGAGGAGGGCCTTGTTGACCATCAGTGGGAGGAGAGGCCCTTGGGCCTGAGGGTGTTCAATGCCCCAGTGTACTCGAACGCCAGCGAGGGAAGACAAGAGTGGATGGGTGTGTGTGGGAGCACCCTCATAGAGGCAGGGGGAGGGGGGATGGGATGGTGGGTTTCTAAAGGGGAGACTTGGAAAGGGGGAAACATTTGAAATGTAAATAAAGTAAATATCCAATCCAAAAAAAAAAAATACCCCAAGTTGGTAAAATAAAAACACACTGAAATAAAGACAAAAAGAAAGAAAGAAAGAAAGAAAGAAAGAAAGAAAGAAAGAAAGAAAGAAAGAAAGAAAGAAAGAAAGAAAGAAAGAAAGAAAAAAGAATGTCCCTCATGGAAAAACATTAGGTTTTGTGAATATACTGCATTTTTAACGTTTAACATGGTGTCTGACAAAAGGTGGCATCAAATTGGATGGGTGAATGTGCATGTAGGCATGCAAATGGGGAAACCTTTCTTTATAAATATGTATGGGTATATTTAAGGACATAAAACTCAAGTGGATCTATACAAATCTCATCTTTCTCCCTGATCCCTCAAGTCACCACAACTCCACAAAGGAAGATACTTGATCATTATCTATCTCTTCATAAGACCAAAAGCAAAACATATCCCAATGATGTGGAGAAATTAATTTAATAATAGTTTGAAGGTCTGTGTTATACTTGAGGGGAGTTTCTCTTTGAAAGTCATGAAAGGTAGATATAGGAAGCAAGTTTTTAGAAAGAGTGAGAAAAGAAAGAGTCAAATTAAGTCAAATGGAGTTTTGATTTGTTATCCCTGTACATCCAAGACCAAGAAAGGTCTCAAAGATGTGTGTGTGTGTGTGTGTGTGTGTGTGTGTGTGTGTGTGTGTGTGTGTGTGTGTGTATGCATGTATGTATATGTATGTATGTATGTAAGTAGAGAAAAGAGTTTTTTTCTCATTAGGAGTTAACCAGGCCTTCTGCATAAGGTAGAATTAGAAACTCTATTTAAATAAATGGATGATTATGGTTAAGAGAAAAACTGAATTCAGTCTGTTTCCAATACTGAGCCATGTTGATAATAGCAACTCCATAATTCACTGATCAGTTTTAACGTATGTGCTGGTAAACTTCTCCTAGAGAACAAGCCGAGGCATCCCAGCCCTCCTCACTGCTACCATCATTGCAGAAACCTCCAGTGCCATTATAGTTACTCTGCTAATTGGCCTTATACATCTATGTCAGTGCACTGCATGCAATGGTGACATACCTATTGAGCCTCCTTCATAAACAGCCCCTACCAACTGCCATCAGAGCTGCTCCTCTCTGCTGTAACAGGGGCCTCTGATCAGAGTTCATTGCTTCTGCAGGTGAACATTCATAGAACTCTTAGGAAGATAAGAATTGAACAAGTGAAAAGCAAACACTAGGAGCAGGGTATGCCTGAGAATATGGGTACATAAAGTGTGCCCAAGGGTGGCCGCAGAACTTAAAAAGGATGCCTGCCACTGGAGAAGACAGCTCTTTTGCAACCACTTCAGGGAAAGCTTTTCCATACATATATATGGAAAGTGTGCTGTGCTGTGAGACTCTACATTCTGCAAACACACAAAGGTGTTCAAGTGCAAGGACTTTCCAGCTTCCATCACAACCAGACTCACAGGAGTTAAATCTCTAACTTAGTACCTGCAAGATTTTAGCTTGCTTATAAGTTGTACATGGGGGAGCAGGTGCTGCCTGGTCAGGAAATTGCAACAGAAATAAGTTTACACTAACAGTTCCCTAGCAGGAAACACTTATTGACATATCTTGTCTAATCTACTAATACCCCTCAGTCTCATGGAAATTGAAAGACAGGAATCTCAGTAAGAAAAAAATATCAAACACAATGTATTATACACTCTTTGTGTTATCATCTTTACCATTTTTTGAAATTTTTTCATATACTTAAATTTGATATTTTTCTTACTATTTTTAATTTTGTACTTTGTTAAAGTATTGGACTTTAACTTCCATCTCATAAGAAAACATTTTCATATGCCTCTATCACTTTGTTCTACTTGTACAGTTATAGTCCTCTGCTATAAATCATACCCCCAATATGCAGACATTTTCTTCCCCTTCATGCTTACCCCTTCTTTTCCAATTTCTCCATTCCTTTCTAGTTTCACTACTTTAATACTGATACCCTTCACTACTAAAAAAAATATGTAAACTATAATTTGCCCAACCATCATTCCAATGCTGCAATATCTAAACCTTATTTAGGGCATGAGTGAAGTACACAAGCATCTCCTACCACCTACCACAAGGCAAATTAGGAGCGAATGTAAATCAGCAGAATGATTCCCATCTCACCTCTAAATAATAGCCGGAAACGAAACTCTCAGTGAAGACAATCATCGAGGAGGACTTACATAACAAATACAAGAATATGGAAAGGAGGCTAGCTTAAGTTGTAAAATGCCATCCATACAAACAGATGCAAAGGAGCACAAAACAAAAACAAGTATGAGACAGAGACCCAACAGGACACATTCACCCTACAACTCCCCAAGGACCTCAAAATAGAGCAAAAGCTGAAGAAAAATTCATTGCAACTTCTAAAAAGAATTAGTGACAATATAAAGGACTCATATAAGCAGATGAACAAATCAACTCAAGACTTCCACAAGAAAGTTACCAAAGTGAATGAAATGGTACGCATTTGGAGGAAAAATATAAAACACGGAGAGAAACTTCAGCACAGGCTAAAACATTCAAAAGAAAGCAAAACAAAGAAATACAAAATTCCTAAAAAGGAATGAATCAATTTTTTAAAATTAGAAAGAATCATTAACTGATAAGACAAAGCAGGAGAATAGATTTCAGAGACAGCTAACCAAATCAAAATAATAATATATTCATATATTATATTGATATATTTATTATCATATATTTGAAATATATATATTTCCTATATAATATATATATATATATATATATATTAAATGACTGAATATGACAGTGCCTCCAATAAATCTTAGATACAATTAAAAGAAAAAGCATGAGTTCAAGGGGTAGAAGGCAGAGTTGAGATAAAGTAAGGGTAATAGACAAACCATTCAAAGATTAAATTATAGAAAAAATTCAAACTAGAAAAAAATGGACATTCCAATAGAAGAGGTACTCATAACTGCAAAGGGACATGAGCAGAAAATAACCTTTCCATGTCATGCCATAGTCAAGATGCTAAAAATATAAAACAAAGGAACAATAACAAGAGCTGTGAGATATGAACACAGACTTAAACAAAGACGTCAGTATTGGTAACCACAAAGGCCAGAAAACCTGAGGGATATATTCCAGTCCTTGAAAGTAAGCATTTTTCAATCAAGGTTGCTGTAGCAAAACTGATGGAAAGGTAGATACTTCAGAACAAACAGAAGCTAAGACACTCATGGTAACAGTGTTACTACCACAATGTTTTTAAAAAATGATATTATACATGAGGGATAAGTAAAGATAGTCTCACAAACAACAAAATTGCTAATAAGTAAGTGAACTAATTATTTTAGCAGACAACTCTAAACTACTACAATGACATATTTGTCCTACTGTATTGTGCAACAGAAATACATACACATGCGTGCTTATTACTGTTCTGTTCATTTGCTATAGCAAGGAAATAGAGTTGGCTCACCAACAGGTGATTAGATAAAGAAATTGTAGAAATTTTATTCAAATCTAAGAAAAAGTAAAATTATAAAATTAGCAAAGAAATAGATGACTCTGTAAATTATTTTGTTAATAGGTATAATCTAGTCTCTGAAAGGACCAATATTTTATAATGTCTCCCAAAAGGTGATCCTAGCTTTTAATATATAATATATCATGTATCATATGTCATCAATCACCATCATATATTACTATCATATAACATATAAAATATAGCATATTCAGACCATAATCATCATATATCATGCATACAGATAATATGGTTAATCTGACTGTGATTATAGGTTACAAAACTAGAAATGGAATCCTATGGAAAACATAAAAGGTCAAAAAAAAATCCATGTGACATTAACAGCGAAAGAGGATACTGCAGGTAGGAAGGCATAAGGGGTGGGGGGGAAGAAGGGTGTGAGAGAAGGAATGGGAGGAAGCTTGGCAAAAATACACCATGTTTGAAAAGACCAGGATAAAACAGTGCACTCTGTTCACTAATGAAATAACAAGTAAAGAAAAAGAAAAAAAAGAGAGAAACACACACACACACACACACACACACACACACACACACACACACAAAGGAAGAAAAGAACCTGTTACTCCTCAAAGGAATGTAGCCCTGTGGATATATTGATTTTAGCCAGAAAAACACATTTCCAACTTCTGACCTCTAGAATGAAAACATTACACATTTCTATTGTATGCCACAGCAAGGCTCAGTAATTTATTCCAGCAGCAATGGGAAACTAATGCATGTCCTTACAAAAGCTTTTACTGTGGTCCAAAAAGGCTGCAGGTTAGTGTAGAATGAAAGCAACCACAGTATAGCCTCTGTGATAAAGTTCTCCTTATGAGGGAATTATCAGGAATTCACAAGAAATAAGATGAAGCATTAACTCTGGATTCTTCGGGTTTGGATCTACATATCTTTGAAAGCAAGGACAGCAAATACTTGCTTTGTAAGCATCATACCTGTGGCACTCTGGGTTAAAAAAAAAATCACACTTTCTTTTGATACTCTGCTGTCATGCTTTAAAATATAAGTACCTGATACTACTAAACTGGTCAAGAAACTAAGACTACATAAGTCATGGGCCTAGCTGAAAAACTATTACTACTATTCTGCTAAATGAATATATAATACAATGACTCCTAATGATACACTATTACCCCCATAGATCAGTGCCCCATTCAGCCCTCATCAGAGAATCTTCTTCCAGTAGCTGGGGGTTAACACATAAACCATAAATGGACAATGTGCAGAGAGTGAACACCTTGGAGTACTCAATCCTAAAGGGGATATCTTTATTAAAGCCCCATTCCTTTATGCTCAAAGATCTATGCAGAAGATGAACCTCTGCTACAAGCCAAAGGGAGGGATGGCTCGAGGGAAATTTGTTTCCTAATATAACAGGATTGATGCATATATGAACTCATAGAGACTATGAAAGAATGCACAAGATCTGTAGTGACAGGATCCCAGCACTTCAGAGGGGAAGTGGACATGTGACCCCACCTAACTATGAAGATAGCGATACCTGCATGCAAAGAAAAATTACGTTGCATGTTTTGGGGGTGTTGTTGTTGTTGTTGTTGTTGTTGTTGTTGTTGTTGTTGTTGTTTCACTCCAGTAAAGTGTCACTGGATATATTTACCACACTTCTGGGCAGTCCCTATGCCCAGGAGTTGTTAACCAACACAAAACAAACTCTATGCTTCGTTTTGTTTGGACATTATTTTGTCTTATTGGATTTTGTCTGTTTGTTTTGATTTTCAATTTTTGATTCTCAGTGGGACTTTTTGAGGAGAAAACAGGGGCTGGGGAGAGGAAGTACATGACGCTGGGTAGGTACAGAGATGGGAAGGGTCTTGGGGGAATTGGAGAAAGGGGAAGTCATCAAAATATGTTACATATAATACTTCAAATAAAAAATGAAGAATATAACTAAACTTTGCTCTTTTGTTTTACAAAAAGTCCTCTGCATTTTTATTTTGCAATGGACCCCACAAATTATATAGTCCATTTAAGCTGTATTCTTTCTGTTTCCAGTTATTTTTAATACAATATCTATTCAAATAGACAAGAACGGCAAGTTGAAACTCATGAAGAGAGAAAAAGAAAACAAAAGAAGTCTAGGCAACCTCTCCAAACACTTATCATTGAGTGTAATATTCTTTTTACTTTAAAATTTTATAGAAGTTTATCTACATAACAAATATCAAAACATAGTCACTGTCAGTCTAGTGTAGTTAGGAAAGTAAAATGTGTTTCTCAGCTTTTAGTGCAGCAAACGTTCATTGGGCTATGGAAATTGCAACATGATTAAAATTCTTTGAAACGTTTGAAGAATTACTGTGTAACAAGCCCAATTATATCTTGAAGGCATCAAGATGCCTTCTGAAGGAATTATTTAATAATAAAATTTACACCAAAGAAAAAAATTATAAATCCCAATCAATTACAGCTACATTTTTTTTAAAAAAGCCCACTGAAGTAAACTAAGTCTAAGTAAGTGTAAGATAGCTCATTAGTGGGGGACCACATGCTATCATCATCAGAAACTGTCAAAACAAACACCACCCTAGCAGTTCGTAAAACAATTTTGATTTCTAAATACTAAACCAAGCTGAAATTGTTGCTATTTTCAATAAAGGACCTCTCTCATCAGCCATCTCTTGATGGAGTTTGTTATAATTCAAATGAAAATTTAAACAAAATGATCAAAAATGGAGGGGAAAATATATACGTATTTATAGTATTACTTCCTGTTATAATTTACATAAAAATTGCATTTTCTCAGCAGTTATCTTTTAGTAAGTAATGCTTTTAAGAGTTCAGACCACCTAGATCCTACTGTAGTGGTAACATATGCAAATGAGAAGTTACAGAATAGACCAGGAGTATGCAGAGCAAAATGAGCAGATCCAGAAATACCAGTGTTCAGGTAAGGGATTATAAACTGCCAGCATCTATAGATGAATGGAGGTAGCTCTAGTGGAAAGAAATTTAACCTGAGATTCAAAGCATACACAACCACCACCTAGGCAAACTGAACAAGGTAAGGCATTAGAGAGCAGTCTCAGAAGGCAGGAGGGCTGCAAGGTAGTATTACATTAGTCACAGTAGCTTCTATAAAGAGTAAAACACTCTTGGGGCAGCACTGTTCTCTGTATTACACTCTAATGGCGTGTGGTCTGTAACCTGCAATATCCTTTAGCAAGCACTCTTTTTAAATTTTATCAGACATAGTAAGGTTGCCTTTCCACTGCCTTGAGTGTTTAGACCCTCTACCCTGCCTAACTGCGGGGCTTATTGCTGCATTGTTTATAGGGTAGCTTCAGAAAATAACCAAAGGAATGAATTGTCTTTTATTATGAGGCACTTGCTTTGTACATTCTGATGATTAATTTTCATTGTTGATGTAACTAGATTTAGAATTTTGTAGGGATTTATAACACACCTATGAAAATTTTGTCAGGTTATTTCCAAGGAGGATTGATTAAGGGAGGAAGCTCTACCTTGAAGGTAGGTGGCTTCATCTCATGGATGGAGTCCCAGCTGGGAGAAAGGGGAGGAGAAAGCTAGAAAGAACCTGCATCCCCATCTCTCTGCTTCTTCTGTGATGTGAGCAGCTTCTCCCAGCCACTCCTACTTCTGCGCGGCTCTCTCATGCCTTCTCCATTCTGAAACTCCAATCCTAAAGAGATACTCTTTGAATTTATTTTTGTCTCAGGCATTCTGTCATCCTGAAAAAGAAAGACATTAATATACAAATCTCTATCACATTTGATCTTACAATAACCCTAAAAATATAGGTATCATTTTTTCAATTTGAAGCAGATAAATCAAGGCCCAGAGAGTCTGAAAATCTGAATAGTATCATACAAAAAGAGCTAAGTGGGTATATTAGTTACATTCTTTTCCCCCAGTTTCTATTTTGGCTGTTTATTCACTTGAGGCACCGTTTCCAGTAGCCCAGACTCTCCTTAAATTCATTATGTGGCTGAGAATACCCTCAGACCTGTTTCTGTCTTCCACAGGTATGCTCTGCTCTGCTTCTTTCTTTCTTTATCTCATATATGAAACCTTGAAATCCTTCGCTGGGAATGGACTACAGGGGTCCAGTGCTTAACACGCAGAGCCTGACGTTGTTCTCGCACAGAGCAACACTGTTTCAAAATTCCCTCTAACCTGGAGTGTAGAACAGATACGGCTCGCTTTCCGCAGCTCTTGAAGCAACTTCTCACAGCTCCCATCTCTTTGAGTTTTGCTATTGTACCTCCTTAAAAACCCCTGGCATCGTTTAATACCATTTGAAGGGTTAGAAAGACTTTGTCACTCCTTGCAACTGTTTTGTTGATCTTCCCTTGGGTATAAAATAAAGATTCCACTGATTCCTACTTTTAGGGGCTGTTATTAGAATCCAATAACATGACTTTAAGATCTAGATAAAATGTAGACACCCAGCAAAACCATTTGAAATCTTCTCATAGACTTTCAAGCATGACTTCATTCTAAGCTCTCTCAGCCAGTTTATATTGATGTCAGTTTATAAGAACTTTGCCCTAATTATCACATCAACATAGTTTACTCTGAAGTGGCCATAGATTAACATTAACAAAATGCCAACGAGCTAGCTATATTTATAAGTTTACTTCATTATGTACTATTACATTCTGTCATTCAATATATATTCTATTTATCTCCCATTTCCTGGATAGGAACTTCGTTTTACACTTAATGTTACTATGGTAGAAGCAATGAAAAGGCTTACATTCTCCAAAGAATGAATTCATACTGCTTTCCAGGGAAATGACTGCAATCCAAATAGAAGCCTCATCTAGCCAGGAGTCCCCACTGTCTCAGGCTTCCACCCATTTAGTTCTCAAAGGGAAAACAGAGATGACAAATATGCACAAAGGGAGCACCATGCCCTAGTGGAACCATCTTCCCACTGCTGCTGCTCAGGCTGAGAGTTTGATCTTAACAATACAGTATCTCTGGATGGTGTAGGCCTGAGAGGCAAATACCACAGTAAATAATGTCTACCATCCCCCAGTACTCTGAGCATCAAACTCAGCCTTAAGCGCCTTTCTCTTACAATGCTCAAGAGGAAGTTCTCAGTTCAGAACAGCCACTTTACAAGATAGATTGGGAAATACTTCTATTAGTGCTGACTGAGTTCTTGCATTCCTTGGCAGTGCCAAGCTGGAGATGCTCTTTGGCACTGAGGGTTGGTACAGAATGCTGGTATTAGTAGTTTTAGAATTATACTGGTATCACCCTGATTCTCTGGAGTAGATCTGTAGGGAGAAGTTCTGTGTGTGTGTGTGTGTGTGTGTGTATGCCATAAAGTGTTTATAAATCAGATAATATATATATAATATTAAATAATATAAACAATTATATTATATATTAAATAATAAAATAATAATTAAATAATAAATATCATTATCTCTGTTTTGTGAACACTTTATGGCCTTCTTATCTGTTGTATTTAATTGCTTCTGTGTTTGATTTGCATGGATTTCTATCTATTTAGAATTACAAGATGAGAATTTAAACTTTCCAAATTAGATTTCAAAATTGAACCCTAAAAATTAAATATATCCCTTATGTCTCAGCCTGAAAGACAGAAACATGTGCACTGTCCACTCCACTGTTCTCTTTGTAGTATACTTTCTGCTCTTTCAAATGGCTAAGTGTGAATTGCGTTGGATCAGTTGTCTAGTGCTGCACAATTCTGCAAAACAAACATGTTCCCAAGCTACCAGCTTCACATAATGAACATGTACTTAGTGCTCAGTTTTACCAGATAGTGTTTCAATGTGATACATTCATGATCTACTGTTGAATAGCAAATCATCTCCAGACATAGCAACTTAAAGTAATGCACTTTTACCATGTCATAGTTTCTATAATTCAGAAATCAGGTACAGTTTATCAGTGTCCTCTGGCTCTTAATACACTTGATATATTGGCTGAGGCTACAGTGGCATCAACATGGATCTGAGTGAGAAACCAAAATATCCAATGTTTCCTGAAATTTGCCTGGAAGCATCAGTTCCTTAGCATGTGTGAGATTCAGGACACAAAAGATGAGTATACCACAGTAAAGGTTAAAAGGGGGAAATAAAAACAAAATTGAAAACAGAAACCAAATCGCAATTCTGTAAAATAATCTTGGAAGAAATGTTGCATCAAGTTTGCTACATTCTTCCCAGTCCATGTTCAAGCAGTTTTAAACAAGGGCATAAACTTCAGACTCAAAGGAAGCCATTCATTATGCCATCTACCACAGCTGCCTTCAGCTGCTTCTTCTTGTCCAAGTAAGGACTATATTCATCATCTCTCTGTGGGACATTAGAATAAACAGGGGTCCTTTGTCTCTTTATATTCTCTCGAGACTCCAATAGATGGAATGATGCACATCACAGTCTAGTAGGTCTTCTCTTTGCAGCTAAATCTTAAAACACCTTCTCAAATGTCTATACCTGTGTTTCCTAGGTGATTCCAAATTCAATCCAGTTAACAATTGGCACTGAAGTTTGGCCATTGCAGGTGGTGCCATCCTTTGAGCCTTTCTAAAAGGAGTCTTGATATCTATGTGGGGTTTGTCATAGTGATGACCTAAGAACAAGGAAACAAATAAATACCCCAATCCTCAACTGGCACAATGCATTCTTGTAGCTCAGAGTATCAGAAGAAAAATGGAGGCAGAATGCACTCAAATGCCTGTTACTGTTATCATCTCATTACACAGTCTTAAGGCAGTTATCTACCCACTTAATGAGCATTTCCAATTTGTGAACATTTTGTTATTCATAGATACTGTCAATAGATAGGTACTGTCAATACCATTTCTGTCAGAATTCATGGAAGTATTGTTGTCCATATAGATCGGTGTTTCCCATTGAAGGCAACAATACAAGTTTGAAGGAGAAAATCCTTCATTTTTGAAACACTATAACTTGAGTTGCTGAGCATTTGATCTACTTGAGTGCTGCATATTACTCTCAAATATGCTATAGATTAGAAATTACTCAACAAGTTGAGAAATCAAGGATTAGAAAGTTGAGAGAGCTGTAATGATTCATGTGACATCAGCATGCATTTATTTAACTCAATATACACACAGATGTGTACATGTAGACATTTTATGTGCATAATTATGCAAAGTAAGATTATATATGTCTGTATATAACATAACACATAAGTGATATGATGGATATGGATTTGAATGCACTAGAAGTAATACAATCCAACTAGGAATAAGCACACCTAGCACTCAGATAATGGATTCTATTTTTATTCTTCAATAAAAACCAATCAAAGCTCACAGGGAAATTACTAATGTGGGATAAGATATATAAGAGATGAACCAAGATTTTATTTTAGTATAAAAACCCAAGATCTGAGGCTGAAAATATGACTCAGCAGTTAAAAGTACTATTTACAAGGACATGAAATCAGCTCCCAAGCATGCATTTCAGGTAGCCTATAGCTACCAGTTGCTATGAGAACTGGGGGAACTGTCACCCTCTGCCCATTGTCCATTTGTGGGTTTCATTCCCTTCTACTACAGGAGAAAACTTCTCTGAGGATGACTGGACAAGATGCTGCTATATGAATATAGCAGAATGTCACTACACTAGAAGTCATTTTATTGTTGTGTTTCTTCAGCAAACAGTATTTAGTTTTCTCCTAGGTTCCTGGTCTATGTAATCTCAGGTTCTTGGCCAAAAAAGTAGTGCCAACAAAGCAGTGCCAGGGTTGGGTTCCATCTCACAGAATGGGCCTCAATACAATTAGATGCTCGTTGGTTGCTCCTAGAAGATTTTTGTCACTATTGCTCTAGCATATCTTGTAGAGAGCCATTGTAGACCAAAATTTTGGTATCTGAGTTGATCTTTCTCCATTGGTAGCATGCAGAGTACCTTTTAAGACCATGAACACTAGTAAGTCAGGATATAGACTGTAGGTAGCCACCAGCTTGAGTTCTTCATGTTCAAAAAATATGTATAATTGCTGTCTTCAGCAATAGGCTGCTACCATGAATTTGTGGAGAATAACCAACAGCTTTGGTAATAGCCTGAGTAGTTTGGGTGTCTCCATAGGACCCATATGGTCAATAATTCAATTAGATATAACTCATTCCTGAAACTAGGCTATATTCCTAAAAGAGGTTATATTTGGTGGCAACAGATGCCTAGTTGGGGTTTCTCCTATTATTTGATAATTCCATTTAGATTTCTTTCATATTTGTATACATTTTAGGAAACTTCTACAGTAGTAGGCTTCCATATAACCCCTTACATGGCCCTTAGTTTTAGCTCTTCCTCTCTGGATTCCTCCCCTTATTCTCTCATTCCCTCAACTTTATTATGTTGAGGTATGTCCTTTGTGTCTGAAGCCTCTCAAAGACTTTATTATGAAGGGCTGTTGGATTTTGTCCAAAGCCTTTCTGTATCTAATAAAATGAACATGTGGTTTTATGGTCTTTCAGACTGTTTATATTGTGGATTGAATTTATCAATTTACATATGATGACCAATCTTTATATCTTTGATTTTGAAGCCTATTTGATCATAGACAATCTTTTTAATGTTCTCTTGGATTCAGTTTGCAAGTATTTTATTGAGAAATTTTATCTATTTTCAGAAAGAAAACTTGTCTAAAATTATCTTTCTTTGTTGACTTTTTATATGCCTTAGGCATCAGAATAATAATGATCTTATAAAAACAGATGTGGGCACTTTTCTTTCTGTTCCTATTTTGTGGAAAAATTTGAGGGGTATTGGCATTAATTCTTCTTTGAAAGTCTTGTAGAATTCTATGCAAATACTATCTTGTTCCTGTTGAGAGACTTTAATTATTTTTTTCTATCTCCTGAGGACCCTCTTTGGATTTGCTGGCCTGAGATTACTTATTTCCTGAGTTTTCTTGGCTGTTGATAACCTCTTTGGGTTGTAGTTTTCCCTGTAGACCTTCTGTTAAGCTGGATTTGTAGATAGTTACTGCTTAAATTTGGTTTTATCATGAATTTTTTTCTCCATCTCTTCTGATTGAACATTTTTCTGGATACAGTAGTCTGAAATGGCAAATGTGGCTTCTTACAGTTTGTAGAACATCTGTTCCTGCCCTTCTGACTTTTAGTTTAAAAAATAGTCAGATATTATGCTAGTAGATCTGCCTTTGTATATCAATTGGTCACTTCCCCTTGCAGTTTTTAATATTATTACTTTGTTCTGTATGCTTAGTGTTTTGATTATTATGTGTCTTGAGGAATTTCCTTTTTGACTCAGTCTAGTAAGTGTTCTGTGTGGTTCTTATATCTTTATAGGCACCTCCTTCTGTAAATTGGATGTATTTTCTTCTATGATTTTGTTGAAAATATTTTCTATGCCTTTGACTTGTGTTTCTTCTTTCATAGTGTCCCAGATTTCCTGGATGTTTTGTGCAAGGATATTTTTAGATTTAACATTTTCATTGACTGAATTATCCATTCCATCAACCTTGTTTTCAATACTTGAGAGTCTTTCTTCCATCTATTTTCTGTTTGTGAAGCTTACCTTTATGGTTTTTGTTTGACTGCCTCAATTTTTCATTTCCTCTTTTATTTCAGTTTGGGTTTTCTTCAGTGACTATTTCTACTTTCATGTCTTCAACTGTTTTCTTCATATAATTTCACTGTTTGTATGTGTTTTCATAGATTTCATTAGTGGTTTTATTCATATCCTCTTCAAGGCCCTTAAACATGTTCATAGTTATTTTTGGAGTCCTTGTCTTGTGTTTTAGCTATATTGAATTTCTCAGGACCTACTTAGTAAAGTTGCTGGTTTCTGGTGAAGACATATTGTCTGAGGTGTAATTGATCTTGTTTTCATGCCAGTGTCTCATGGGCATCTAGGTTTTGCATAATTGTAATTCTAGGTGTTGATATCTGGTTTTATTTTTGTAAAATGAGTGTTCTATTCCTTGCTTTCTGTTGTTCTCTCTTGATCTTCATACAATCTGTAGCTGTAGGTTGCCTGGTAGGTAGTACTTTTGAGTTGCTGCCAGCTGTGGCCACTGGGGGCCCTAGGTAAAAAGTGGTTTAATTATTAGGAACTGACATGAAGGAATGGGAAAGGGCTAAAAGGGGGTGGCTGAGAGGATGCACAGGAATGATGAAATCTGGGTCTGCCTTGAGGTTATGCCAAGTACCCAGGGAATGGGTATGGGGAGCTGCTGAGCTGTGTCTAGCTAGGTCAGGTAGGCACTGGGCTAGACTAGAGGGAGGGAAGTTTAGCTGGGACAGGTGGGTGCAAGCAAAGGTTTTGGTTAGCAGTGAGTACAACGGTCAAGAAAACATGCACATGTACCTGGGAATAGCTTCAGAGAACTGGTTCAATTTATGGTGGGAGAACAAAAGGCTGTTTAAACCTTTGGGGATAAGTGGGGCTATGGAGTGACTGTACATCATTGGCCAGGGCCAGGGTGCTGAGGATGCCTCATTTACATGAGGAATTCTATGTCTGCTGAATGTGGCCTTACAAGAGGAAAGGAAATTAACCTGGATATCAGCTACATGACCTCTACTGGGAACAGGGCTACATCCACTGGAGAATGCAGGCCTGGGGTGGTTGGGGTGGTGGTGGAGGGCAGATCCTACTTCTGAAGATCTCAGGATGAGATATCTAGGCTTTGGGTATGCCTTAAGCCCATTCTTGCTTCAGGCCTGTTCCTTCCAGCCCCATGCCTCCCTGGCCTTATGGAGAGGGAAGACAGGACCTTGGAGGTGGTCTGCTACAGAGCTGGAGGGTGAAACCAGAGAACTGAAAATAGAGAATAGAAAAGAGAGTAAATATTACTCTGATGGTTTGAATGAGAATGGCCTCAATGGGGTCATATATTTGAATGCTTAGTCATCAGGGAGTGGCACTTCTTGAAACCGATTGGGAAGCATGTCCTCATTGCAAGAACTTTGTCACTGTGGGTGGGTTTTGAGGTTTCAAATGCCCAAGCCAGACCCAGTATCTCTCTCTTCTTGTTTCCTGCAGATCCAGATGTAAAAACTCATAGGTGCTTCTCAAGCACCATGTCTACTTTCATGTTGCCATGGTCTCTACCTTATTATAAGAGACTAAACCTCTGAACTGTAAGCAAGCCCCAATTAAATGCTTTTCTTTATAGGAGTTGCCATGGTCATGGTGTCTCTTCACAACTTAGTCAGAAAACTAAGACAATTGCCTACCTGATAACCAGGCTTCATGGCCAGTAAGTTCCCTGCTACTTCAATGCCTCCAGATTTTGGTGGCTAATACAAAGGAATGGGGTATGAGAGGAAGGCTGAATGAGAAGATCTGTGGAATCCATGGGGATTAAGGAAGAAAATTCCCCAGCAAGTGTTCTACTACAGGGCTGAAGATAATACTGCCTATTTTCTCGGTAAGAGTTACCATCTAATATGGAATATTCCATTTATAATATATGAACTGACTAGCTGCCAATGATAGCAGACTCCATGAACTAAACATTTGATCTACAAATAGTGAAGATAAAAATTGTTTGTTTGTTTTGCTTCAGCACATATATCTATATGTGATATTAAGTGTCCAAAGACACTAGGAAGTATAATGAAATGATCTTCGAAGATAATTTCAAGTTGTCAAAGTAGCTTCAGTGAATAATAGAGTAATTGTTTCTGCTGATATAATAACTAAACATATAGCAAAACTAATTGTTTTAATAGGCATTTAGCCAAAATACACCAGTTTCAAAAAGATGTGTGCTCCTTCCTAACAGAATTGTGTTTTACTTATGTTTATAATTGTGAGTTCTCTACTATCTATGGCAAATATTTTTATTTCCTTACCAAGTGACTGTAGTGTCATTTTTCCAGCCTATATCTCTTGGCTTGCAAATTTTGACTTAACCTTATTGATTCTCTCTGGATTTACAATACAACAAACCCAATTTGTTTGTAGACCTATGTCATCTGATAACAATGAGCATTGTTTGAGTTCAGCTGTAAATTAGAAAAAAACCTAAGTTTTGGTGGCAGAATAGCAGAATCATTTAGGAAGCTGAGGCAGCATGTCTCAAATGTACAATGCTGGAACAACTTGATGCCAAACTCTTGAGTGTGCTAGCTTCATGTTGAGGTCCAGAAATAACACAGGGGGCCCTGAGAGTTGGTTGATATGGGACTAGAAGTGTTGGTTGCCATATTCACAGCATGTCTGTGGCATTATTTCTGAGAGTTAGGATGGCAAATTTAAAAGCTATTTCTGGTTTCAAAAAATCACTGCTGTCATAGCAGTGCAAGACATACAAGGATTAAAAAATATATATATTATCTCCACACCACCGTGATTTCTTGGCTTGCATCAGTTACAAACATGCACAATGGCAGTAAATCCCACACACAGCTGGCTTCTATATAGCAGATGTCAGGTTAATCAGTACGTTTTGCACTTTTGATTGGTGTCAATTTACTGAAGTGAGACGTTCATCCTTCAAAGCTCTTTGCATACTCAGAGAGGATTTCTTGAAGCCTTGTAGCTAGCTACATATGGCAATTATCTTAAGAAATATGTATTCTAGGGCTGGAGAGAGGGATCCTCTGTTAAAGGCTAGACTCACAATAAAAAATATAAAAAACATGTATTCTCAAATAAAAATAGATTATCTATTGATTTGAATATATAGATGTCACAGTTTGATCTTATCCAGCTACCCTTCATGCTGACTACTACTCTGGAAGGTAAGTTAAATCTTCCTTCCTTTTTTCCCACTTCCTCTCCTTACCTCTATTATTACCTCCTCTCTCTTTCTTTCTTTCACTCTCACTCTCATTTTTTCTATAATTTGTCTGTTGATTGTACATTTATTACCAAGAGCAGAACCTAGAGGCAGAATATCGAGTCATTAGAAAAACCAGAAAACTCTGATAAACTCAAATCGAACCTTTCAGTTCTTATCCCTCACTACTTCGTTCACAAGCTTTTCCTCTTTTTGCTGAGGTGATGGAATTTATCAGGGCTGCCTGCCTCTTTTTCTTACAGACATACAAAGCTGGTGAACATCAATGTCAGTGGAAATTAGGGATGTCGCTATCTTCCCTAAAGGTTATCTTTACTGAATTTGGAAAGTGATAGATGCAACATCTCCTGGGAGATGTCATAATGATCCCTACCTATTACAGTTTCTGAGGAGTCCCACAATCCCTTTTAAATTGGGTGTAACTTTACTATTCTTACTTTTTAAAAGAAAACCAAGGCAGACTTTCCATAGAACACTTTTATCTTTGGTGGCTATACCAGAATCAAAGAATACTATAAGAAACAGGCTTTTAGTCATAGCAGGGTGAGTAATAGTGAGAGGGTCTTGAGCAGAGAAGGGCGCACTCTGTTAGGATTTTTGAAGCTTACCTCACTGCTCCCTGAAATATGACCAGAGCGAGTAACAGAAGTAGAAAGGTTAGCCAGGTTTGTGCACTAAGACAGGTGAGCAATCATAACTTGTACCCAGGTGCCAGAGGTGTGGATGATAAGAAGGAATCCCTTTCTTGCTTTTAGAAGAGTGAGCTTCCAAAGCTTGTGGCTAACTAATACAGAATATAGGGGAGGTAGCATTTAGATTTAGGTCCTTTTTCAGATCTCTAAAATGGATGATATGATTCTATGAAGAGAAAATTTAGGTATTGGTGAGTATTGGAGAAGAGTTATAAAATTTAAAAATAATTAATATTAAGCAAGGGCACAAAACTTTCTGCCCTTTCCCCAATATATTGGTTCTCAGATCGGCCTGTTTAGCAGTACTGGAAAGGTAGATTGAAGTTTACTAGGATTCTCCCAGACTAATGATGTAAATAAAACCCCACCATCATGGTGATGGTGTCCTTATATCTCAGCAGGTAATTACAGTATGGATCAGAGGGTGACCATCATGATTTCACAGCAGTGTTGATTTCTGTATATGGTAAATGTTGTGCAGCCATTTATTATGAGATAAAAAGTTAATTCTGCAGGAAAGCTTGTAATGACATGGGCTATTATAAGAGGAGGTGACGCACTCCATTCTATGGGGAAGCTGTTTATGTTTAGGAAGTAAACAACTCAGTATCTTCAGAAAGTCCCTGAAATTGACTAGTTCCAGGAAGCACAGTTTTCTGACAGTCTTCTATGCAGCCCAAGTGGTCGTTGTCTCTTTTGGGAGGCTTTGTTAATCTGAGAGAGTCTAGCCTAACTTTTTATCTGAATTCTGGTGCTCAGGATCACTTCATGGTGCTTTCAAGACAAACCTGTTACCAATGAAGCCATCTACCCAGTTTTCTGGTTCATTATTTTTGTACAATCAAATAAAAATATCGAAGACAGAGGAGAATGGTATGTAGCATAGGCATATGGGTAGCTACTGCAGTGTGTGTGTGTGTGTGTGTGTGTATGTGTGTGTGTGTGTGTGTGTGTGTGTGTGTGTGTGTGTGTGTGTGTGTGTAAGTGTGTGTGTTTACACAGGGCTCCTGTTTATCTGAACTGGATTTCATTAGAAGAGGTTTAAAGATACCTCTAGCTGCACTCTGCCTATGAGTCTCTTATGCTTGATTACTTGCTTCATCTCTCCATCCCTCCCTCCCTCCCTCCCTCCCTCCCTCCCTCCCTCCCTCCCTCCTTCCCTTCCTTCCTTCTCTCTCCCTCTTTGTCTCATCTCTTTCTTCTGTTTCTGTGCAGTTCCTGGTGCTTTCAGATTAGATTAAACTTCTGTTACTTTTGGGGTCTGAGCGATGAAAGAAGTTCTAAATTGTGTAGTCTCCAGCAACTTAATAATAGATCATTGTCATGTATCTTTAGACCACAACAGAACCAAGTCAGTCTCCACAACAGGAGGATGCCCAGACATTATAAATACTACCTACCTGAAGGTAAAAATGTATGAAACAGGAGCCTTTATTAAGAACGCCGTGCATTTCCAGATAGATGTCTGGGAAGGAACTTGGGAATTCTGAATTTACTAACAACAATGTCTATATTCTTTCCAGTGAAAGAATAAAATAAGGATACCAGCAGTAGATCTCACCTATCTCTATGGCTAAGAGAGTATATGTTGACATTTGTTTTGTGACACTCTTCCTGATGTGATCTGAACAAACTCTACTCATGCCAGATAGCAAACCAAAGAAAGAACAAAGTAAGGACACAACCAAAGTCCAACTCATCAGTGAACCGATGTGTTTTATGGGGGTTATTTACAGGAGAATGGGTGAGGGATTACCTAAAGGAGCAGAAATGCTAGTTGCATCACCAAAAGCTTATTCCACTATGGTAACATCTCCCGGAAGATACCTGAAAAGGGCAGTCCAAATCGTTGAGCTGCCTGCAAGTTGGGCAGTACACTCAAAATTTCAGTAGCATTGCATTTGGGACCATGCTTCCATACATGAAATTTCAAAAGACTGACTGTATATAAATCAAAATAGTCTTGTCACACCCTTCTAATCACCTTTGCAGAAGCATAAGGGTTTACTCATACCACAGGTACATCAGTGTCTTTGCCTCATTTACTGCTCCAAGAGGACTGATTATATAACTGAAGAAATAATTTTAGTTAATTAGATGCCTGATTAACCTTGGAGTTTTATGTGTAAGGGCCTTGAAAAGAAAAGATGGTAGAACACAGGAGTCCTTCCAAATATCTCTGAAGCTGCATTATTTAGGCACCAATATTTCCTGTTCACCTCTGAGGCCAACACTGAATGAAGGATACATGAAAGGACCGAGGGTGTCACAGGGGACAGATTTATCTAAGCGATGCCCGTTAATTCAGACCTGAGGAACAGTCCTGAGGTGACTGATTCCTCTGCTAGGTGAAACAGATGCTATCTGTGCCCTTGACTGTCACCGTACATGAACTCAGCTTTCAAAGACAGCACCTGCATTTCACTGCCTGAAGACTTCCCCTGGACTAAGATGTTTACTTTGTAAGCTCTTGTAACAGCCATCTCCTATCCCCAGCAAGCAGACCTCCAACTGGAACTGATGGGAACGAGTTGTCTGCATTGTTTGTACGATAATTCAGAGGCATAGTCTACATTGAGCTTCAAGATATCCCCATTGAGAGGGGAACACAGTTGCCTGCCGTTGGTGAAGTATATTTTTCTGGCTGCTGTTTTTTTCCCTGCCTCACATTCCCATAACCATACCAATGTGTTTGCCTCTCACATAAACTATTTACATTGAAATCCTTACTAACATCATGAAAGGGTAACCTCTACAGCTCCAAAATACAATTTATGAACAGAGGTCAAGTTAGACAAAAGCAACGAGAGCCATGCATGTGTTTGCAAAACTTGTGTATACTATACAATTCATCTCAATGATGACTAGGGAAATTTGCCTGTCTGCTAGAGGAGGGGCCAAGAGTGACCATGTAAAGAGAAAACAGATGCATCCAGCCTGCGGCCTCACACATCTGCTGGATGAGCAACAACTATAATTTTCCAGGAGGAGACAATAAAGAAATTCACATAAAACCTTTTATTGTGTAAGTGACACTAGTTATTATAGTCAGCAATCAGAAAGCTACCCTGAGGACAGAACTTTTCTGCCTATTAATGTAGAGAGAATGGCTAGCCTGATTCCCAAGTCTCCAAATGTAACATTAGAGATGTTAGGATCCGTTCCAAAAGGAGTTATATGACCAGCAAAATACAAGAAAGATGTGTAGTACAGGAAAGATAATAAAATAAAGTCTAAGCATTTCAGAGCTCTTGGGGCAAATTGAATCCATGGGAATTGAAAAATAAAAGGCTTGAGAAAAATACAGCCTTTGTAACAGATGATAAGACAATAATGTGGATCTCCATTTTATGAAGGGTGAGTTCTTCTAGACCCAAATTTGTAGTTTCGGCATTTCCAAACATATAGAACATTATTTCATAAGAACTTAAGATTTTAGTGTTAATCATCAGATTACACTGTAAAGGTTTCTGATTCAGTGTGATAGTAGCCAACAATTGAATATAAGTATTTAACAAGTTCCTATATGAAATCTTTTCCACCTAAATATGTCTTCTAATTTTCCAGTGGTACAGATATAGGCCCTGTGGAGTTAGTATCGATGCAAAAGTCCAGCATAGTGCTGCCTTTCAATTATCTATAAATTAAACTTGACGACAGGTCTGTGAGCTCTATACAGGCACCATAATGTGTAACAGCTTGAAAACCTAGGGGTCACTTTTACTGCACTATCGTCATGAAAGATGTGTATGTGTGTGTGTGTGTGTGTGTGTGTGTGTGTGTGTGTGTGTGTGCTGATATTGGTATGATATATTATTTGGATATATATTATTTGGCCAGTCCAAGTGATGAAACAAAAGCTTGCATCTGCTTCTGAAATCATCTCACATGCCCTGATATTAAATATACTGAAACTTATTTCTTGTTTGTATTACCATCTAATCAGTGTAGAGGAAAATATTTCATCAGTCATGTAGGGTCCAGGGTATTGCCATCTATTAGTTTTAACCATAGCATAGAGTGGAGACATTTTAGAAGATGAAGTCTGAATAATATTTAGATTGATGACTCTTAGCCATTGAGTCTCTATTGCAAGGATGCTCAGTGCTATGCAAATGTCAATACATAACATATAAATAATGGGCACAGCTATGTTTTAATAGAACTTTATTTATGCAATCAAAAGCTCACTACAAAAGTGATATATCCTCTCGGCATAGGGTCTTCATCCACAGAGAAAGCACATGGATCTGATCTGGATCTTGTGGGAGATGTTTTCAGGGTCACTTCCAACTCATTTTGCAGGTGATATCACATGGGTTTGCTAACTACTAGGGACTCTGGAAAATATACTGTAAAAGGAAGGGGAGAAAGGGTGTGTTAGTTTTTGACATTCTGTTTTGACTGCCTGAGAACTGATGGCCTTTTACAATACAATGATGATAGAAAAGATTCTCTGAGAATCTAAGCAATTAATTTAAAATGTCAGGATAATATGATTCTTCTGGGAATTAGGATCTTATTCTAAACCTACAAAGACATTTTTCTGCAAATTTCAAAGAAGCGTTATGTAAATAATTTCACGAAATCAACTATTTTCTTGAACTTGAGACTACCCATCCCACTCCCCAGGTGGATGAAGTGTGTAATTACCAATTTAGAATTAAAGGGTTTCTTCTAGACTTCTGTTAATAAACCATTTCTAAATGAGTTATGATTTATACAGAGGACTAATAAATCTCTACTTCTAAAAGTTCATAATTGTTTTCTTTACTGAACAATGGTCTTTGCCCAATTATCAAATTGATGTAATGAGTTTTTATACAATAAGCTTTATATACTAAGAAGCCATTTTATTTTCCTGCTATTAATTTAGAGGTAAATATTTTTTAATTTACAGTTGTTCTCCATTAAATCTGGCAATAGAAAATAGTGATTTTTTTCAACCATTTAATGTCTATAAGTGATTATATTTAGCAACAGATCAAAAGAGGCTAAAGAGACATAAATGAAATTTTATCAAAAATGCTGTTGTTCTGGTATCTACTTTGGGTCACAATACGTAAAAGCCAAAGAAGTAAAATTTAAAGCTCTTGTCTTCATATTCAAGCCTCAGTCTTCATGATAAGGCAGAGCTGTGCAGATATATCTAAACTTTTAATAAGGAAAAAAGAAAAATAAATAGCAGTTGCTTCTGCTCTCAAGATCACCTGTAATTCTTGATGTTTTTATGATTGATGAAGTCTAAACATGTTGTGTATGCCATGAGAAATCATTACTTGAAAGAGAATACTATCTTTAATTTTTCATTTGCTACTTTATTTTGTTTTGTAAGTTGATGCTTGTTTTGAAATTCCATTTTGCAGTGGTGTTGACTTCTAGAAGAGATGCTAGTACCTTGTAGTTCTGAAGTGTAGTACCTGTAAGAATTCCTAGGGAGGTTTGTTACACTATATACCACCATGATTCTAGAGCAAATCCTGACATGATACATATGCTGTTGGTTTCTGGTCTCCACTGACATTCTAAATAACATTAAATCTTAGATTCTCAATTGAAGATCTCATTTAAATTATTGCCTTAATACACAAGGAATGTATCAGCTTGTTAATTTCAGGCTGACATGACTGACTTTAGGCTGTGATACCCAAGGGACCAGTTTCTCCCTCTTCCTATTCAGACTCCTGTCTCCAGTGCTGTGTATCTCACATACTCACAAACAGATTGTAGTACCCCAGATCATACATTTTGTTTTTCTAAGCTTTACAAAAGTACTCTCTGTTGAAAAGTTTGGTTACCTCTTATTGGCTGTCATTGTCATTTTAAAATGTATACTATAATTCTACAGTTTAATATCCAATCAATTGTGGAAGTGATTTGAAATTCACTCTTAAAAGCAAGGTCCATGTCTGCTTTGCCATATCAAAGCTTTCACCAAAGCTGTGAGAGATTTTGGGCTTGAGTTGAATTGAAGCCAGGAAAAGTGTAGGATGAATGGCTTTAGGTATCCCATTCATGAATAGCAGCCTCACCTCCTTGGTTTAGATGGACACTTATAAGTTACATTCTGATTTCCCAGAAAAATTCTGTCTACTTGCCTGCTGTAGAAACTAGCTTTGTACTAAACTGGCTTTAGTACTTCCTTTCTATACCTCTATCCTTACTCTCTTACCATCTTCTGGAATAACTTTCCAAATAAACTACCAGCACTCAGACTTTTGGTCTATGTGCTACTCTGGAAAGAAAATCCAAGAATGATTTCACTTAAAAAATATGGGATCTTATGGACACTGAAGAAGATGTTTTTTATGGAAAATGTGGACTGGGTGACAAAAATAATAGCATTGACAAAATACAGAAAACTAAAATAATCCACTTATGTCAATATAAGCCAATAACAGTAATTCCATCTTTAATCAGTATGTATACTTACTGGTGAGATGCATGTTATTAAGTAAAAAGGGAACTAATAGCTTTGGTTGTTAATTATCCTTCAGAGACATTGAGAAAATAAATGTGCCCACGATCCCTTTGGTTTTAATTACTTTTCTGTCTGATGTGATCAGAATATATAACAACAAGCAACTTAAAGTGAAGAGGGTTTATTTTGTCTGATAGTTAGAGGGTATAGAGTACATCATAATGAGGAAGCCATGATGAAAGAAGCATGAGGAGACTGATCATGCTGGATCCACAGTCAGGAAGCAGAAAAGAATGAGTGCTTGGGCTCATCTTGTATTCTCCATTTTACTCTGGGTCCCCAGCCAACAGAATGGTACCACTTACAATTAGAACTAGTCTTCCCACCTCAACCCAATTTCGAAATCCCCCTCAAATACATTCTTAAAGGTTTGTCTCTTAGGTTATTTTAGATCTTGCCAATTGACAAAATTATCCATCATACCTCTGGACAAATTGTTGGCTAAAAATAACTTTAAATATTATGCTTGGCAACCTTCAGCTTCAACAAATGTTATAGCATCTCCTTCAAATTTTAGAACTGTGCCATCTCTCCACCCACCTGGAACCAATTTTTCACTTCATTGAGCAGCTCAGCTTTCCATGTTTCAGCTAAACTCTTAAATTTGAAGGCGGCCTTACCCCATGATCTGCTTATGAAGGACAAAGTCAGGCTAATGCTGATCACAGCAGGAGTATGACAATTGAGAATTGATATGAAATATTAATTCTCAATCCAGACAATAATCTCAATATTAACACTATGTAATATCTATCAGTCAACTATTTACACAAATGTTTCCTAGGAAACTTTTCTGTTTTGAGAGGCACAACCTCACAAATATTTAGATGTGGTGTGTCTTTTTTTTTATGGTAAAAGTTTAGTTTATTGATTTTCATATAAACCTGGAGAGACATATTTTAGCCAAAGTGCTGTGAAGTATCTCTTCCTTAAAGCCCAAGTCATTCCTGGAAGGTGAACTAACCAGAAGGAGGTAGTAATTTATTTCTTTTTTTCTTTTTTTTTTTTTTTTATTATTTTTGATACTTTATTTACATTTCCAATGTTTCCCCTTTTCTAGGTCTCCTCTGTGGAAACCCCATATCCCCTCCCCCTCCCCACCTCTATGAGGGAATTCCACCTCCCACCCAACTGCCCACCCATTCCCATATTCCCTCCTTGACATTCCCCTTTACTGGGGCCTCTAACAACCTCAGGCTCAATGGCCTCTCCTCTCTCCCTGATGGCCAACGAGGCCACCCTCTGCCACATATGTGGTCCGAACCATGGGTCCATAGATGTGTATTCTTTGGTTGGTGGTCCAAACTCCAAGACGACCGGGGGGGGGGG
>CM052701.1:36835275-36853178 GCA_028551405.1 Uromys caudimaculatus | reverse complement strand
CCTCTGATGAGGGACATCTGGGTTGTTTCCAGCTTCTGGCTATTATAAATATGGCTGCTATGAACATAGTGGAGCATGTGTCTTTATTACATGCTGGAGCATCTTCTGGGTATATGCCCAGGAGAGGTATAGCTGGGTCCTCAGGTAGTATTATGTTCATTTTTCTGAGGGTCCGCCACACTGATTTCCAGAGTGGTTGTACCAGCTTGCAATCCCACCAACAGTGGAGGAGTGTTCCTCTTTCTCCACATCCTTGCCAGCATCTGCTGTCACCTGAGTTTTTGATCTTAGCCATTCTGACTGGTGTGAGGTGGAATCTCAGACTTGTTTTGATTTGCATTTCCCTGATGACTAGGGATGTTGAGCATTTCTTTAGGTGCTTCTCAGCCCTGCAAATTTCTTCAGCTGAGAATTCTCTGTTTAGCTTGGTTCCCCATTTTTTGATAGGTTTATTTGTTTTTTTGGAGTCTAACTTCTTGAGTTCTTTGTATATATTGAATATTAGCCCTCTATCGGATATAGGATTGGTTAAGATCTTTTCCCAATCTGTTAGTTGCCGTTTTGTCCTATTGACAGTGTCATTTGCTTTACAGAAGCTTTGCAATTTCATGAGGTCCCACTTGTCTATTCTTGATCTTAGAGCATAAGCCACTGGTGTTCTGTTCAGGAACCTTTCCCCCGTACCCGGGTGTTCAAGAGTTTTCCCCACTTTCTCTTCTATTAGATTCAGTGTATCTGGTTTTATGTGGAGGTCCTTGATCGACTTGGGCTTGAGCTTTGTACAAGGAGATAGGAATGAATCAATTTGCATTCTTCTACATGTAGACCGCCAGTTGAACCAGCACCATTTGTTGAAAATGCTGTCTTTTTGTCTTATTTTCTTTTTTGAGATACAATGAACATCAACTTATAAAAGATTCTGAAACATTGAGCTCAAAATAATATCAACTCTACTTGATGCACAATTTCCTGACTTACCTGATTTTAGATTTGCTTGAACTTTTATTTCATTGTCATTGTTACCTTTTTTTTTTTTATTTTATTTTTGTGATTGTTTCTGAGGTAATGATAAGATATCATTGATACCATATTCCAGATTCTGTTCTGACCCTTAAAGGGAAATTCCTTTACTCCTTTGGGAAAGTAGGAGTGCCTTTTGGAAATTCACCCAGGTGGATTTGTTTCTCTATTTGTCTCCATGTGGCTATATCCCTGTGTTCATTTTTAAGCCTTGCTGGGGCTCAAAACAGACTCCTGCCCCCTCACCACCTTTGGATATCACTGCATGCTCTATCTCTAGAGGCAAGTGAGGCACTCTAAAGTAGACTGCAGGATCCAATAGACTCAGAATTTCAGTTATAATTTCTTAAATTATGACATGAAATATGCCTGATATTTTGCTTATTGTAGCAGGTTATCTAATGCTGTGTGACTTTTCTGAAGAAAATGTGAATGAATGTGCATTCATCCCATACTGGGCACATATTATAGGCCAAAGAAACCATTTGCCTTCAAGTCTAGTTTAGTGAATGAGTGGATTTATTGGGATTACTCGCCAGAGCTTGGATGACTACAAATACAGGTATATCAATGGGAAGACAACATGATATGTGGATGAGCCAAAATTTTGCATTCTTGGCATTTCCTGTACAACCTGTAAGTAGGTCAGGTGTGCACAAAGTCCCCTTATTCCTGTACTTTTATAATCTTAGGAAGGAGCCTTGTAAATTTTGTAACATTTAAAGCCTTGTACATATCATTTACTTCCAGAATCCTCTTAGCTTCCCTCCTCTCCACAGGAAGAAATGTTTCAGTTCAGAACATATAGCTATACAATACCTAAGAAGTTCACGTTACTGAATGGATCCCACATATTTAGAGTAGCATAACAGTTGGTAGCCTGTGAAAGTGCTTCCAGCTTTATGAGGTTAAAACATCTATTGTTTAAATTATGTATTTACCTTATACATAGGAATCATAATCTGATGAGAAGGACAACCTGCCATTAGCTGAGAAGTTATTAGCATTTGGTAACTACTTGGAGAGGGAAACTTTTATTTAAAGCTGTTATCCCTGGTAGCTTGACCACATGCTATGGTGACCTCCATTCCCAAGATGAGTTGGGTAACAACTAGACACAATGCAGAGTGTTTGCAGGGAGAAAACTCAAAGTTGAATGGGAAGGGATGGGGTAGTATAGAGGGTTGTTATTGAAGGTTGGTGGAGGAGAGGTGAATATATTCAAAATACATTGTATGAAATTCTCAAAA
This sequence comes from Uromys caudimaculatus, assembly GCA_028551405.1. Classification (NCBI taxonomy): domain Eukaryota; kingdom Metazoa; phylum Chordata; class Mammalia; order Rodentia; family Muridae; genus Uromys; species Uromys caudimaculatus. Next base: position 36,850,908 of record CM052701.1, on the reverse strand, counting down.
ACTTAATGCACATTAAAAAATAATTGTAATCCAGTAGGTATGGACTCTAGCTTTGACAGCTATAATGCTGAAGAGTTGTTGTACACAAGAGTTCACCTAGAAGGTCTGTACATAAGTCAGAACAGAGAGAAAGCACTGACTTCAAGAGTAGTTTCTAGAAAGCATTACAGTAATGAATTCCATATAAAAGGGTAACATGTAAGAAAAAGACAAAATAAGTATATAAAATTTAAACTTTTAATCAGAGGGTTCCTCTACTTTTCTTTCTCAAATGGCAGCCATTTGTATTTACATGAAATCTCTGTCTTTCCCATAATCATAACCCACATACTTGTAATAAAATCATCATTTTTAATCCCCTAGCCTTCTATTTATCCAAGAGGGCCAAAGATGTAGTAGAACCCAGATTTGGTTGCATTCGCTCTCAGGGAAACAGCAGCACCCCTAGAAATATTTCTCGAAGGTGTTAATACAAGTGGGTCATTATTCTAGCAATCATTTTTGTAATCCAGCCTCCTATGTGAGCAAGTAAATGAATATATTTGAAAAATAATTTAAGGATAAGTCTATTGTTTTCCTTTATTTTTCTTCTTCCCAATATTAAGCCCTTCTCCCTGCAGCTAATGAGTTGTTGAAGATGACTTGGGAATTACAGTGTACTTCTCTGGGTGTATGTAGTGAGTTTGAGATCAATGGGATGAGAAGAGTATTGCAGAGTAATTGCCCCTTAATGTCTGCAGAAACTATGAGTTCCTCAGAGAAAACAAATATTCTATATGGCTGTGCTGTTTATCATAAAGAAATGTTAATGTTACACAGGGAACTAATGAATATAAAAAGAAATGCATTTTTATATAGTCCGACTCATTTTTCTTTTATGCACTTACTTCTTCCCTACTAGACGGACCTTTCTTTTGTTGCAATTCTTCTCAATAAGGCTCACTACCGTTTGCTCACTAACTGCATTTGATGTCTACTTACATCAGTCATGGTCTAAGCAGCAAAGTAGAACATGTGGCAGGTAATTCAATAAAGGAAATTTATTATGCTGTCCAGTAAAATGCTAGAAGGGAGGACCACCTACGGATGTAGGGCAAGACAGCTCCAGGGGTACGTGAGCTGTGTGCCTGTGTTTAGCTACCTACTTGGAATAATTTTCTCCAAGTCTCAAAAGCCTTCACATTTGTACTTTTGGTTTTGCATTTTATAAGCGAAGGCCAGTAGAATGATATAGGATGGCCAAAGATCTGCAGTATGTGCCCACCGGATTTTGCTTATTCCATTTGCTTCCATTATTTGTCTAATAAGAACAGAATTACATGAATCTACAGATAGAAAGTTTAGCATGATACAAAGTAAATTTGAGAAACACCAGGTTGCCACATGGTGCCATGTCTCCTGTTCTAGTCAGAAACTTTTGTGAACCTCAAAAGAAACATCACTGGAAGAAAAATAAATAGCCAAGAACCCTACCATACCCTTCATGGTAGTGCAGGTTTCTACATTAACCAATCACATACGATAAAAATGCTTACACAGAAGGAAAGAAAACACTAGGGCAGCCCACAGATCCTCTTTCATTTGTCCTTCCTTGCATATGAGAAAACGAGAAAGTGCAGTGTGGACAGAATATATCCATCAAGACGTATAATGAAAACCAAGTTCATTTAGTATTTCAGTTACTCTGGAAAGAACAGTGTACATGGAAAATGGGTGATATAAACAGTACACTTCCCAAAAGGAATGAAATACTGTTATATTTTCATTTTAAAATTTAATAGCATGATATAAAGATATATAATCCAATTTATTACAAAATTTAAATTTTGGTTTTTTTACTTGAGAACAATACTAAAATCATTTCTAAGAGCAAAAGGAAGGAGAGAGAGAGATACAGAGAGAGAAAAATAGAGAGAAACAGAAAGAGAGAAGTTTAAAAGAATTTATTCCTGTTTTGTGAATAAGAGACATTGATTTTCATTTTGTACTGGTCCAGAAAAATTATAAAGCAAGGAAACCAATATGTAGTATCATATGAAAGAGTAAAAATACACAGGGTAAATATGATGTGATTACAGCCCTTGCCAAGGCTTGTAATCGTAATATAGTCTGAAAGGAGTGGTCAAATGTTGGGAACTGGGCCAAGCTACTGGGTCATTTCTGGGCAGTGAGGTTGGTGAAGAACTGTCTGGAACAGTAGTAATATAGTCTGAGAATATCCGTTAGAGTTCATACACTGGAAACTCAATATCCAATGCAATTATGTTGGGAAGTAGGCACTGTGGGCAGAGTGTAGGTGGTGGTGGTGGTGGTGGTGGTGGTGGTGGTGGTGGTGTTGGTGGTGGTGGCGGCGGCGGCCGTAATCCCATTAACACATTAATACAATAAAGAGGGATGGACAAAGGACATCTTTTATCTTACTTTCTTTCATGTGAGGATATGTATCTCTTCCTTCTGGAGTATACAGCATTCATGATGTCAGTTGGAAGTCAAGAATAGTCCTCATGAGAAATTGAGAACTGATCTTGAATGTTGCAGTGTCCTAAATTGTGAAATGTAAGTATCAATTACTTACAAATGATGCAGTATGTGGTACTCTTTGATAGTGGCATAAATAGTCTAAGCTTACCCTGCCCAAAGTCTCAGTGACAGAAACCCAGACTGTAGAAAAGAACACATAGGAAGCCCTGGCTACTCCTATGTTTTCTGAATGGGACTAGATCTCATTTACTAAGTACTTTGAGGCATGTACTGAAAACGTGGATCCCACAGAAAAGGGCACAAAAGGGGGGAGGTAAATTTCCATTACCCCGTGTCTGTTGTAAGTTTCTATGTCTCCACTTTTATTGCACCAAGGTCAAAGCCAGCTTGATTAGTTGAAACTAGTTAACCACCAAGCAGCTGTTTCTAAACTCATGCCAAGTCAGGCAACCACACTGCAACTATTTCCCTGTTTGTGACCCAAGATAGGGGACCTTATCAGCAGACCAATGAAAGCAGGTGGACACAAGTGTCAGACTCAACAACCATGCCAGAGAGAGTGCATGGACAGCTAAAGACCAGTAGAAGAAACAGAGAAAGTAAGTGGGAGGGAATACTTGAATCCAAGAAAACCTCACACTTCCTTAAGTCAGCAGAGTCCTATCTCTAAGGCCTATTGTTAACAACAGAGTGTGTTACGCTTAACAGTAAATATTACTTTCACTTTGACTTAAACATTCCCCATTATCTTTGAATGCTAGACTGTAGCAATGCCATGAGAGAAGACCGTGAGGGCAAGTAGTGAGGAAGCCTGAGAGCATGTGACAAGTAGACTACGATCCTCTCTCCCCATAATTCTCTGACCCGCATCCTCCATCCTCCCAGACTTTTTCCTCCCTTCCTTTCCTCATGCCCTTGTGCATATCTCACTCAGCCTAATCTTTTTCATCATTTAGGGTTTTAACCTGTCATTCCCCATAGACTCCCTGTAATCATTATAAATGGATTTGATTTTCTTTTCTTCATATCTGTGGCCAGAAGTATTTTGAGGCAGCAGCCTTTGTTGTTAAAGAGACCAGGCTCAAATCCCTGTGACCATGCCTATGAACATGGCCATTGGGAATATTTTCTTAGCCTAACTGAGACGTATTGTCCTTGGTCATAAACAAAAGTGATGATTTTCACAGTTTGAGATAATTAGAGAGAGGAGAAGCCAGCAAATACTAGACTCAAGTCTGGGGTGATGTTCTACCATTCCTTAGCATATTTATCAATCTCACCTTATTTTCTAGAGTTACTATAACAAAGTAGTGCAAACTGTCATCAGAACAACATACATTAATGCACTCACAACTCTTTATTGTATAATACTCAAATCTAGCTGTTGATAGGACCATGTTCTCTTTGCAGCATGAAGGCAGAGTGCTTCATTGCTGTTTCCCAGAATTTGATGGCACTGTCAATCATTGGTCTTCCATAGGACATAGTTATGTCATTACTATCTCTGCCTCTGTGTTCACTGTAAATATATACCATCCAGTGGCTATATCTCCATGTTTTATGGACACCAGTCATATTATATTAAGGAATTTCTCTAGTAGTCTTACCTTGATTCTATCAGTGAAGGCCTATTACAAATAAAATCATATCCACAACTAGGAGGACTTAAGAGTTCAGCATGTCTTTAGGGTGACATAGTTCAAGCCACAGCAAGCTCATGTTAATTTCACTGAGTGTCTTCTAACCCACTGCCTGTTTCTGAGCCTTGCTGTCATCATTTGATCTCCTGTTTGTCAGCACAGACTGTATTTTCTTCATGCAGAAAGGAAAAGACTTTCTGGTTCAAACAAAACTGCAGAAACAGCAACTTCTTAAAGCTTTTAGAAAGAACAAGGGAGCCTGAGACTGCCAGACCCTGAAAGCCAAACAGCTTGGAGGAAGAGATTTAAAGCTCATAAATATCGAAGAGGCCCTGGAACATCAGGGGCAGAAGGAACAATTCTAAACACAGCAAAACATAAATAAAGTTGGATTGAGTTCATTGGCTTCACTCCCAGGGCAAAATTATCATTCCCTTTCCAAAAGCAGCATTTAGCACACCATTAGTCTGGGATGGCTATTGTCTTTGTGGAATATATTAATTTTTATAGCTTATGACAGGAGTTGACATGACATTGCAGTATTTTGTATTTCCCTCCTAGTGCCCACAGGTAGGCCCTTGGGAGTTCCTCCAAGTCAGACCTTAGTCCAAATAAATCTACTTAACTTCCACCTAAAGAGATCATCTTCCTACCCTAGTCCCCAACCGTGCTAGCAAAATCAAGATTTTATATTTGATTTTCAGTAGAGTAGGAATAAATTGGCATATTACACATTGAAAAGAAAGAAAGAAAAATGATACTCTATAGTTCACTACATTGGAATAATCACACATTTACACATATCTCCTTTGGAACCACAGTTTTCAATGACATCTAAGTAATTTGCTGCTATGACTATTTTAGTTGAAATCCCCTTATTGACCATTTGCTTTATTGCTGCTTTTCTTATGAAACTTGTTATAACAACCCACTCTAACAAAATTTATGTATGTTTGTAACTTCCTATTTCACATTCTAAAATTTTAATTGAACAATCAAAATATATTTCTTTTTCTGATGAGAAACCATGCATAATCTTGAAGACATAAAGGCAACTGTAGCTCCCCATATTTCAACAGTCCTGAACTGTTCCTTCATGCAAACCCACATCAAGGCCATTGATAGGACTGCAAAAAAGGCACTTTACTTCAGAGTTTAAAGACCCTGTGCACAGATGGAACTTGCCTCTCATAGGAAACAAGTCAGAACTTGGTTTTTGCTGGTGACCTCTGACACTAGGAGCAGAAAACTTGCACCATGTAGACAGTGGTGCTCTGATCAGCATGTCTCAATCAGTCAGGGCAATTTGAGGCCACTTTACTACACCTTCTCCTTTGTACAATCCATCTTTCAGAACCTGTTGAGAAACAGAAGGCAGTCAGTCCTTGACCTGAATTCACCCTTGCCAGGTCGCAATCAAAAATTTCCCCTTGCTTCTTTCTCTTCTTTGTAAACAAATTCCATTCTTCAGTAGTGTCTTTGGCAATTTAAATGACTGACGGTTTGTTGCATGTTATTATCCAGATTTGGAGAGACTATACTGCCCTTCTAACTAAGAAAATAAGAGAAAGAATTCGGCTGCAAACAATCTCACCACGTGACAAGGCAGAGGTCAAAACACAATTTGGGAAAGTTCTAACCCACTGTCCATTGTTGCTAAAGGTGCGAGCTTTCTCACTAGAGATTGAAATAAATTCTTACCTATAGAGAAAAAGCAAAGAAGATTGAGGGCATGCTGCAGAACAGAATTCATTTATGCTGTCCTGAATGATAATTTTTTTTCTATTCAAAATGGGTTGATTGGATAAGCAGTCAGAGCAACACATGAGTACTCATTAGCAATGTAGGTCCCAGCCACACGCAGGCATTCTGACTCATTACTGCAAAGATCTTTGGCTCATTCTGTCATGTGTTAAGGCTTGAGAATTACTGATCTATTATAGTAAGGGTACCTGTGCATCCATTCAGCTGCCAGAAACCATCCCAGGAAAGAACAAACAAACTATTAAATAAAATAAAATAGAAATAAGTTGTCAAAGGCTAGAAGGTTTGTGTTCTTCTGATATGCAATTGAATTTTTGTGAGACTAACTCACCAAAACTAATTCTAACATGCAAGATTTATTTGCTCGATCTCTTATATGCTAAACTATATAATTTTAGGCATCTTATTTTATTGAACAGTCATCCAAAGACATGCTAAATTTTTCACAAAGCATGAAAATATGTAAATTTGAAAGTAAGATTTCATTCTAGATACATGTCATTCCTAGAGGCAAGCCCCACTAACAGATTTTATATATATGACATATATAATCATCCAGAAATATTTGTGCATGCATATTATTAAAAATATACTGCTGATGTGCAATTCTGCACTTTGATTTTGCATACATTTTGAATATCACAAGACAGTGAATAGAGAGAGGCCTTTGTCATGGCTTTAAATTTTTGCATAATACATTTCATATTTTTTTTTGCATAAAATTTACCACTGAATGCCATTCGGGATGTGTTTGCTTGTTCCTTTGCTTTAAGTGTTCCAAATGACACCCCAAGGAAGAACTTGCTGCATTTATTTGCATATGTGTGCCTATATGGAACACAGAAACTGATTCTAAGGAGAGGGGTACTTAGCACATCAATAGATTTTTCCTACTCTATCTTAAAGACATTTTTACTTAGTGAAGCTGCAACCAGGCAAGTGGCTGTGGCCTCCCTAGCTGCTTGCTCTCGGAGATTCCAAACTTGAAAATGGACATTCTGAAAGGTGGGAATCAGCATGCTATGCCTGTGTGGTATGCATTTCTTTAATTGTGACTGCTTGCACACATGTTCACATTTAGAACCCATCTGTGTCTAATTTCAAACTGCTTATTATTTTTCTTCAGCCAACTTCATCTGAGGAGCACAAGGCCCTTTTCTGACTAATTGAACAGAACTCTTTTTATACTAATGGCTTTATAAATTATCACTTAGAGGAACACATGCTGCAAACATTGTTTCTCATTTCGTATTGCATTTCCCCCTCATTCTTTCTTATATTACTTTTTTATGAACAGATTATACATGAGTCTGGTTCAAATACTCAGACAATATATTTATATGTTTTTCTTTATAGGTTTGTAGCCACATTTTATATATTTCTTTACTGTTCTGTGAAAATATCATATATGAATATAGTGCATCTTAATTCTACTCACCCCCACTTCCTCCAACTCCTCGAGAGCCCCTCATCAGCCCAGTTCCCTCCCAACTTCTTTTTTTTATAGCCTGCTGATTCCAATTGATACCATCCATGTGGGCATGTATGTGGTAGAGTCATCCACTGTGACAAAGGCAACCTACAAACCTCAAAGAAAAATGGCTCCCTCCTTCCCAGTAGCTGTCAATTGCCAAGCACACCTGTTAGAGGTGGGACCTCACTGCTACCACACCATGCAGAATTTTTTTTTTTTTTTAAGCTGGATTGACCATGTGAAGGGTTTCACATGAGCTGTAACCACAGAACTGTGAATGTCTGTGTACGGTCACTACGTTATGTCCAGAAGACAGCATTTGCTAATACTCTTCCTAATCCTCTGGTTGATTACACTCTTTCCATACCCTGTTCCTAGATAATTCTTGAGCTCGGCATGGAGGGCAAGTATGACATAGGTGTCTCATCTACCACTGAGCACTCACAGTAGTTTATTCTTAGCACTTACACAGCCATGTGTCTGTGTCAACCCCTTCATACTGCAACAAGAAGTTTCTTTGATCAAGACTGAGAAAAGCACAAATCTATAAATATAAACATAAACACCCAACCCTGCCAGGCCTCCCCTACTCCCTGGATCCTCAAGTCTCTCAAGGGTTAGGCATATCTTCTCTCACTGAGGCCAGACCAGGCAGTCCTGTTCTGTATATGTGTGAGGGGCATCATATCAGCTCGTATGCTGCCGGGTAGGTGGCACAGTGTCTGAGAGATCTTAGGGGTCTGGTTTAGTTGAGACTGCTGGTCTTCCTATGAGGATGCCCTCCTCCTCAGTTTCTTCCAGTCTTTCCCTAATTCAACCACAGGGGTCCCCGACTGTAGGAGGTGGAGTAAAGGGCTCTAAAGCCTGATGAACTTAAAAAATATTTTTTCCCAATAGTGGTATAGCTGTGTCTTTAGGTAGATCTGTTTCCAATTTTCTGAGGAACTTCCAGATTGATCCAGAGTGGTTGTACCAGTTTGCAACCCCACCAGCAATGGAGGAGTGTCCCTCTTTCTCCACATCCTTGCCAATATGTGTTGTCACCTGAGGATTTGGTCTTAGCCATTCTGATTGATGTAAGGTGGAATCTCAGGGTCGTTTTGATTTGCATTTCTCTGATCACTAAGGACTTTAAACATTTCTTTTAGGTGCTTCTCAGCCCTTCGAGATTCCTTTGTTGTAAATTCTTGGTTTAGTTCTATACCCCATTTTTTGACTGGATTGTTTGGTTTTTTTGGTGGTTAGCTTCTTGAGTTCTTTATATAGTTTGGTTATTAGACCTCTATCAGATGTGGGGTTAGTGAAGATTTTTTTCCCAATCTGTAGGTTGCTGATTTGTCTTATGGACTATGCCCTTTGCCTTACAAAAGCTTTCCAGTTTCAAGAGGTCTCATTTATCAATTCTTGATCTTAGAGCATGGGCCATTGGAATTCTGTTTAGGAAGTTTCCCCCTGTGCCAATGAGTTTAAGGCTCTTTCCCACTTTCTCTTCTATTAGATTCAGTGTATCTGGTTTTATGTTGAGGTCTTTGATCCACTTGAAATTGAGCTTTGTGCAAGATGACAAATATGGGTCTATTCTTAATTTTTCTACATACAGGCAACCAGTTAGACTAGCATCATTTATTAAAGGTGCTTTCTTTTTTACACTGTATATTTTTTGGCATCTTTGTCAAAGATCAAGTGTCCGAAAGTGTGTGGTTTTATTTCGGGGTCTTCAATTCTATTCCATTGATCAATGTGTCTGTCTCTGTACCAATACCACACAGTGTTTATCACTATTGCTCTATAGTAAAGCTTGAGGTCATGGATGGTGATTCTCCCAGCCATTCTTTTATTAAGAATTGTTTTTGCTCTTCTGGGTTTTTTGCCTGTCCAGATGAATTTAAAAGATGCCCCACCATGCTACAGGGGCACATGTTCTACTATGTTCATAGCAGCTTTCTTTGTGATACCCAGAAGCTAGAAACAACCCAGATGTCCCAGGACGACAGAAGAATGGATACAGAAAATGTGGTTCATTTACACAATGGAATACTACTCAGCTATTAAGAATGAGGACATCCTGTGTTTTGCAGGCAAATGGATGGAACTAGAAAATATCCTGAGTAAGGTAACTCAGACCCAAAAGGACATGAATGGTATGTACTCACTAATAAGTGGAAATTAGCCCCCCCCCAAAAAAAGTATAGAATACCCAAGATATAGTCCACAGAACTCAAACAGGTCAACAAGCTGAAGATCCCAAGTGAGGATGCCTCAGTCACACTTGGAAGGGAGAAGAAAGCAATCACAAGTGGGGAGGGAGGGAGGGACTTAGGAGGAAAGGTGGATTGGGGTTGGGGTGGGGAACAGAGAGGAATCTGATCTGGTATTGAGTGAGGTAAAAGGACTGAAGCCCTAAGGGTCAGCAGAAAGAATGGAAACAGGCAACCTCGAGAGGTAGGAGGTTGGGGGGACCCTCCAGAATGTACCAAAGACCTGGGAGGTGAGAGACTCTCAGAACTCAAAGGGAGATGACCTTAGATGAAATGTCCTACAGTAGGGAGAGGTAACTTGTAGAGCTCACCTCCAGCAGAAAGATAGGGCATCAAGTGAGGGATGGGGTTGCTATCCCATAGTCAAAACTCTGACCCATAATTGTTCCTGTCTGAAAGAACTCCAGGGATGGAAATGGAGAGAAGCTGAGGAAAAGAAGGTCCAGAGACAGGCCCAAAGTGGAATCTAGCTCAAGGGGAGGTCCCAAGGCCTGACACTATCACTGAGACTATGGAGTGCTCACAATAAAAGGACTTAGCATGACTTCACTCCGGAAGATCCAACAAGCAGCTGAAAGAGTCAGATGCAGATATTTGTACCCAACCAACGGGCAGAAGCTGCTGACCCCTGTGGTTGAATTAGGGAAAGGCTTAAAGAAGCTGAGGAGAAGGGTGACCCTGTAGGAGGACCAGCAGTCTCAATTAACCTGGACCCCCGAGATCTCTTAAACACTGGATTACCAACCAGGCAGCATACACCAGCTGATATGAGGCCCCTAACACATATACAGCAGAGGACTGCCAGGTCTGTGTTCAATCAGAGATGATGCACCTAACCCCCAAGAGACTGGAGGCTCCAGGGAGTTTAGAGGTGAAGTGGGTTGGAGGATGGGGCATGGGGACATCCTCATGGAAACAGGGGGTTAGGGAGGAGGTATGGGATGTGGAACAGTTGGAGAGTGGACCAGGGGGTGGTGATGGATAAAATCTGGATTGAAATTAATTAATTAATTAATTAATTAAAAAAGATAAAAATAGACAAAAATATTTTTTCCTGTTTTTTATTTTATTTTATTTATCATTCCACTCATTTACATCTCAAATGATATCCCACTTCCTGGTTACTCCTCCACAAACCCCCCATCCCACATCTGCCCTCTTCCCCCTCCCTTTTGCATCTATGAGAGTGCTCCCCCTACCCTTCCTCTCCTGCCTCACCGCTCCAGCATCCCCCTATGCTGGAGCATCAAACCTCCACAGGACCAAGGGCCTCCCCTCCCACTGATGTCAGGCAAGGCCATCCTCTGCTACATATATATCTGGAGCCATGGATCCCTCCCTGTGATGGCTCAGCCTTTAAAGGCTAGGCTCACAACCAAAGCTATTATTTTTTAATTCTTTGAGAATTTTCTATAATGTCTTTTGATAATATTCAAGTCCTTTCCCTATATTCTTCCATAATAACCTACATCTCCAAACCTACCCAACTTCATGTTCTCTTAATTAAAACAAAAAAAGAGTCAAATTTACTTTACTCAGTACTCTTGTGTGTGATTGACCTACCGAGATGATCGTGCACCCATACATAACCTCTCACCATGCTTTTGTAAGCAATCTTTCTCTGTTGAGACAGTTAATTCTCAATTTAATTTCATATTTGGCCTTTCCTCCATGAATCAAGTAGGCCAATAGTGAAGGATAAAGGAAGGAAGAGAACTTTTACTTGCCACTTAGGAGTAACTTAGAGAAAACTGACTTTCTTCTGAAGATATCAAATACCAATACCAATCAGTGCTCAACTATAGGTGAGACTTCATGCTCACCTCACCCCCCGTCATGGTCGGATTTTTCTGGCTTGAGCTTGCAAAGATCTTGCACATGCTGTCATGCTTGCTGTGAGTTCCTATCTGAACTGTTGCATCTGGAAACTAGTTTCTTTTAGTCATGCATCACCTCCAGCTCCCACAACCTTCTCACCCCCTCTTCTATGACAATCTCTGAGACTTGGAAGGAGGGGTGTGATATACTTGTTGAAATTAAGGTTGAACATTAGACCATAGTCTTGTATTTTCTTCATGTTGACCAGTTGTAGATCTCAGATGGTACTTTCCATCCAGTGAAGAAAAAAGTTCTGATGAAGGTTGAGATATACAGTATTCTATTGGTATAAATATACAAGCTAGACACGGGTAAAGACAAAGTCAGAGAATGAGAAGGAGCCAGAAGATTAGAATATATTGCCAAAATTAGTATAACACCAGGCAGAGCTATTGGGTCAGAAGGCAAAAGAAGTCAAATTAAATCAGTCCATTTGGAAGATTAGATTGTACAGAGGCTAGAGGCTTCTAGGCCTAGGGATAAGTTGAACAGAGAAAGAAATGTCTTGGTCTTCACTTAAGCCATGTATTTGCACAGCTTGGATAAGGCTCTTATGTCATCACTGCAGCTGAATAAATAAAGGTGACATTTACAAATACCACTTGATTTCTCCAAGTTTTATGGTTTGAAAATGAGTGTTTTCAATAATAGAGTCTTATCATTAAGTTCTGGGGGGACAACCAAGAGCAATGGCAATAGCTTAAAGTATTTGAGAATACACTGGTCCTCAGTAGCCAGCACCTCAAAAAGAGGCAAGCCATCTCTGCTGATAGGGTTTTTATTAGCTAACATGGGATATGCATTTGGAGTGTTGTCTCCCCATTATAGGGGAAACCCATTTAAAATCTTTTTATATATGTATCAAAGCTAATGATTTTTGGATTTTGCTACTAAATTATGCATAGATATGCTTTGTCTTAATTTATTTGTAGTTTAGTTTTCATCATGGTTTATTGTTTTGAATGCATTCAACAAACAGAGCCTATGAAAAAATTTAAAAAATGAACAATGAACCTATAAAACTCTTTTCAATATTTGTTTATCCATATTCTTTCTTTTGACTCAGTGTTAACCAGTATGCCAACTTGTAAACATATACTTCTTATGGAAATAGTTTCAACATATATTCATAGGTTGTTAAGAAGTTATTGTTTTTCACATGGACTATCTAAATACATATAATAAAATGTATCATCTGATAGATTTAGGATTTATTGTGTCCTTTCACTAATATGCTTTTAGTAGCTTTCATATCAAAATGACAATCTGTAATTATTTTATGCACAATGCTATATAGAATTACATGGTATAATAACTTTCACTTTATTTGTAGAATGGATACTACATTAGCTTAGGTTGCAGCATTTTGCTTTTATAAACAGTACTGTAATAAATGTATTTTTAATGTGTGACTAGTATAGTCATAATCAAGTTTCTATTTACTAAGTAATGACATTTCTGGATCACAGTGGAAGAACACTTTCAACTTTAGTGGTTAATTTCAAAGTGAATAATAACTTGAAACTAACAGAATATTTCTGCCAGTTCTTGGAATTCTGCCTTGAAAAATAGGATCTTGTTGTAAAATAATGCTCTGGGTGTTTAATTTTCCTTTCCCATACAGTAATTGACAATTAGCAACATTTCCATAGTAACACCAATTATATCTTTTTTATAAAATACTCATTCAAATCTTTTACACATTCTTGTTCTAGTTGGCTTTCTCTTATATTTTAAAAACACTAATCAAAATCAACTTGGAGAAGAAAGAGCTTGTTTAACTTATGGGTTACAGTCCATTATTTAGAGAAGCCAAGGCAGAAATCATGGCATAAAAACATAAATATGGATAGAAGCAGAAATCATAGAGGGATGCTACTTGCTGGCTCTCTTCCTCTGGCTTACTCAGCTACTTCTTACATAATCTGGGGTCTACCTGCCTAGGGATGGCATTGCTCACAGTAAGCTGACCCTTCCTACATTAATTAGCAATTAGAAAATGCCCTACAGGCGTGCCCATAGGCCAATCAGATGTAGACAATTCCTTAATTGCTTTTCCTTCTTCCCAGGTGACTCTAACAAGAAAATCATGTTGGGATTTTTAAATTTTACATGGTGAGAAGTTATTAATATCTCCCAGAGAGAAATCCCTTGTTTTTATGTTGCATGTATAAAAAGTTTTGCACCAATTTGCTGTTTCTCTATTGGCTCTTCTGGAGATGTTTTTGTGGAAAAAGTGATCTGACACTAATTTAATTCAATGAATTTTCTTTAATACTTATCCAAATTTTGACTTAAGAAATTTTCTTAGACTCCACAATAAGGAAGATATTTTCATATTTTATTCTAAATATTTTAAAAATGTACTTATTCACATAAAATCAAACTTCATCCATGGGTAAAGCAGGACCAAATTTTACATACTTTCTTATTAATAAATTGTGGTCAGCACCAAATATTGAGTATCTGTTACTTCCTGCTGAGATCTCCACTGTCACCTTTGATCTAAAGCCTTCTTGATCAACTTTCCTTCCAATTAAACACTATCTCTATAACTCCAGTTTCTTAATATCTTTATTTCCATTGTTTTGTCTATCTCTCGTCTAGCTATCTGTTTTCCTTCCTCCTTTAGAAATGGGATGTTTCAGTGTATAGCCCTAACTTGTCTAGAACTCATCATGTAGAACAGGATGGCTTCAGACACACAGAGATCAGACTGACTCTGCCTCCTGAAAGTTTGGATTAAATGTGAGCACTATCATATCTGTGCCAGTATCTTCACTTTCTGGGATGATATGTAATTTTACTTTTTCTTCCCTGATAATATTTTGTTCTGTATAATAATTGTTAATCTAGTCATTGGTCATAGCTTTTATCACTAATTTAAATTACACACACACACACACGTGCGCGCGCGCGCGCGAGCGCGCGTGCGCCTCACTCTTCATTAAAATTTAACTAAAGATTGATAAATCTGAGCTACAACTAATCATAGGCCAAGTCAGGCCCTCTCTGTCACTCAATTTGTAAATAAACTGTTACTGGAATGCAGACACACTCTTTCCTTTCCCTGCTTTCAATGGCCGCTTCCAAGTTGCAAAGCTGAGTCACATCTGTGAAGAGAGACCCTTTGGCCTGCAAAATCCTGAAGTATTTGTTACCTGACCTTTTTTTCCCCGACGTTGTTTTTTTCCTCTTTTTTATTGAGAATTTCGTAAATACATACATATAATACACTTTGCTTTAAGACCACACTCCCCCATTCCCTTCCCTGCAAATGCTCCCCTATTTCCACCAAGTCTCCCTGCAAACTTCATGGAATTGTTTTGAAATCCATTGAGTCCACTTAGTGCTGTTTATATGTGCAAGAACTTCGGACCATATACTGGAGCTTGGGCAGTCTCTTAGGGACCACATACCTGAAGAAAATTGGCTCTCCCTGCCCTAACAGTTAACAGCTGCCAAGTGTTCTACTAGGAGTTGGACTTCCAAACTGCTGCTTCCTTCCTCCATGCTGGATTTTTGTTTGACTTGATCTATACAGGACATGTGCATGCTGTCCCAAACACTGTGATTTCATATGTGCAGTTGCCCTGTTGTGTCCTCACTTGTGACTCTTATGTTATTTCCTCTTCCACAGCAATCTGTGATCCCATGGAGGAAGGCATGTGCTATATAGATTATTCCATATAGGGTTGGTCACTCCATGATCTCTCTTTTTTTTTTTTTTTTTTTTGATACTTTATTTAAATTTCCAATGTTTCCCCTTTTCTGGGTCTCCTCTTTGGAAACCCCCTATCCTCTCCCCATCCCCGCCTCTATGAGGGATTCCACCTCCCACCCACCCACCCACCCATCCCCATATTCCCACCTTGACATTCCCCTTTACTGGAGCCTCTAACACCCTCAGGCCCAAGGGCCTCTCCTCTCTCCCTGATGGCCATCGAGGTCATCCGCTGCCACATACGTGGTCCAAACCATGAGTCCATAGATGTGTATTCTTTGGTTGGTGGTCCAAACTCCAGGACGACGGGGGGGAGGGGGTCAGGTCCATTGATGCTCTTGCTCCCTCCATGGGACTGCAAATTCCCTCAGCTCCTTCAGACCTTCCTCCAACTACTCCATCTGGGACCTCACT
>CM052701.1:36815053-36834775 GCA_028551405.1 Uromys caudimaculatus | reverse complement strand
GGTTTTTTGTTGTTCCAGATGAATTTGAGAATTGCTCTTTCTAAGTCTATGAAGAATTGAGTTGGAATTTTGATGGGGATTGCATTGAATCTGTAGATTGCTTTAGGCAGGATGGCCATTTTTACTATATTAATCCTTCCAATCCATGATGTGGGTCATTTGGGTGGTAATTTTACATTTATGATACTGATGTTTTATATAGAGAAATAATGGGAATCTCATATGCTTGAATTTTTAAAAGAAAATTTCATAGTCTTCCTCTATAAAAAGTTGTTTTGTTAGATTTATTCCTAGATACTTTATGTTTTCTAGCAATTATCAATCAAAATTCAGTTACTATCACTTCTAAATTTTAATGATAGTGAATAGAAAAGCAATTGAAATTTTTGTACGATGATGTATATAGTGATTACTAAAGAATTAGTTATGATGACTTATTAATTTTAATAAATATTTGTATATTGCCTATATTTTGCTGATATTTATCTTAATAAAACCATATTTTTGAATTTGTGAACAAATTCAAAGTAGTGCTGCATAAAATCACTGTGAATTAAAATAAGTGTCTGATCATCTCCTGTCTGGATCTATAGTTACAGAAGTTGTACAGTGTCCAGCAGTGCATATTACTTTATGTAAAGATAGCTATTTGGGAGGAAAAGAAAATTATTTTATTGTTTTTAAATTAAGTTTAAATTGGCATCTAAATCTCATGACAAAGACCTATTAAAAATTTAAATCTAACCTAACAAATCGATGTAAGTATTGGTTATTATCTTGATCTAGAGATATCTTTAAGAAAAATAGAAAATCACTAGGAACCTCAAAAATGAGAACATCTGGGGACTTCTTATTTAATCTGCTCTAACCTACAGCTTTCAACCATATGTAAATTTGATATTTTTCAAGTTTCTTACCAATTTTATAACCTAGTTTTGTAAATATCCTTATATATTAGTTCCTTATTTTTAACATATATATTATATACATTATAGTTGAGTTTTGACCACATTCACCCCATTTCTCTACCTTTCCCATAACCATAATCTATTCTATGCAACCAATTTTCTGTCCTTTTTAATATATGATAATATATATAACATATTTATATATATTTATATAATATATATACTTTATACTTAATTTATGTAATTTTATATAAATTTATATTAATGTATAAATAAAATATATACTTAATATATAAGTTAAATATATTTAATTATTTTTATAAATATATAATATATAAAAATATAATGACATAAATATAGCATAAATATATAATAATATAAAAAATTTAATAAATAAAATATAAAATAAACACTTTTAAAATAAATAAAACTAAATTTTTCTGGCCAACTGATCAAAGAATTCCAAGAACACAAGATGGTAATTAGGTGTTCACATGGTTATACTCTGCATCTGTAAGCTAACAGTGAGGGCATGTGGAGATTTATCTTCTTGTCAACTAGTGACTATTTTCCAATTAAGTCCCTCTTGCTTTATTTTTTTAGCAGAATTTTCTAACCAGGCTGGCCTTGAACTCACAGAGATCTGTTTGCCTCTGCCTCCCTATTGTGGGATTAATGGTGTGCACTACCACACCCAGTGAATAGCTGGCTTTAAAATGGTCTAGCACATTGCAAGAGCTTTACACCAATCCACAGTAGCACAGAGAACCTTAGACATTTTATTTTTTCAATTCTCATTAACTCCCGTTGATGTTGCAGGGAAGATTTATTTCACATTATAACCATATTTTCAAGTATCATAAGCATAACCAAATATTCAAATTAAGAAGCTATTTTTTGCAAAAGAAATTGGATCTCATAGAGGTTATATGTTTTGTACAATTTCTCTGTCAACTACCAATGTTACTTAAAGGAGTAATTGCCCTATATTCTTGTACCAGGATAGGTAACCCTGCTTATGTGCCTGTTTGGCTCAGTTCTTATAATGATTTAAGGGAATGATCAACGAATTAACTTGTTGGTTAATCAGGGTATGCTTTCCCTGATAAATTAAGTTAGGTAGAATGAAATTCTCTCTTGGGAAAAAAAAGCCAGTGCTTTACTGCTAACGATGGGTGTGATCATGAAATGCGGTGAGGGCTGAGTTTGAAGAATCCACGGTCAAGGCTCCAAATGCTCTGTTAGTTGAGGTAGACAGGGAAGAAAAACATAGATGGAATGGTGTCCAATATCTTTTTCGTGATAGCACATGTAAATGTTTTAATGGTTGATCATTTGTTTAGCTAATTTATTGACTTATATTTTCATGCTGGTGGTTCAGTATGCGAACTTGCAACTGGTGCCTGCCTGCCTGCTGCTATGTTCCCTGCCACGGACTTCCAGCAAAATGTTTACTTTCTCAATTATCCTTAGTCATTGTGTCTTATCACAGACATTGAAAAGTAACTAAGACACACACAATCCTTTTACTTAAGCATACATGCTCAGTATCCTCAAGAACCGTATATGCTAGTATAAGTAATGTTTAGTTTTCAGAGCTTTGAATATTCTTAATTGACTTGTACATAACTTCCCTTTGAAAACTGGAATGTTTTAATGAAGCTCAGATAGTTCTCCGCAGGGAGTAAAGCTATCAGCTTTATGGTATACTGCTGTTTATATTTCTTTGTACGTTTGCAGAGACAGATATGTGGGAGCTAACATCACTCCTTCCTGAGCGACTACAGGAAAAACAGCCAGATAAAAATTCACTGAAGCTAAACAACTAATTTTATCTCATATACTTACAACTACTTTATTTACTCTGAAGTTATAATAGCCTGTCTTCCTCCCTATCTAAGTGCTTTGACAAGCACTCTACCTAAATATTAGATCGGAACACACAGCTGGATGGAAGGCTTCTTTTCATAGTACTCCACTCCATTAATTCATTCTCTACAATGACATAATGGAGAAAACCACATTATAAATAAGAGTTATAAATTACATGAGAAAGACTGTTTTCTCTTACAGAGAATGAGAGAAAGCACACCAAAAATGTTCCCTAAACTGCTGCAGTTTTTTCTCAGTGTGTGTCTTCCCTCAACTTTATCATGGTATAGATGACAATTAAATATTGTAGATATTTATAATTATAAACTTAAATAATTTACATATGTATACATTGTAACATATTTTATATATGTATGTGAGTTAAGATATTCACTATCTCATACAGTTAATGTTTGTGTGTGTACAAATGTGTCTGTAGCAAGAACTCAAGTATACCCCTAATTAAATTTCAGGGATATAAAGCACGACTGTGCACCATAACTAAAGTGGCCATCAATACATATGCACTCTTATTTTATAAATGGAAGTTTGTGTCCATCAACAAACACCAGCATCTATCTCTTGATGTCACATTCAGTAACAACCATTCTACCCTGTTTGTGTGACTTATGTATTTCTTGATTCAACATACACAAGATATGGGCCATTTTTCTTTCTATGCTTGCTTGAAGTATTTAGCACTATGCTCCTCGGGTTCACCTAGGTTGTCAGAAATGACAAGGTTTCTTTCTTTTTAAAGCAAAATAAAACTTTATTTTACACATGTCAATAATTTCTATGAATTTGTCCACAGACATTTTTGTTGCTCATATATATTAATTGGCATAACAAAATAAACTTAACACACATACTTTTTTGAGGTACAGATTTAATTTCCTTTGGGTCTGTGCCTATAAGTGGTGTTGCTTATATGATAAACAGTTCTGTTTTCAATTCATTTAGAGAATCTCCATAGTAATTTCCAGAATGGTTGGACCAGTGTCATTCTTCACTGAATGTCCACAAGGATTTCCTTGTCTCTACATCTTGAAAAGTATGTTGTTAGCTTGGGGCTTGTTTAAAACATATTATAGTCTTATTCAGCTGCTAATTTATATGATGTCTGAACTACTATGGTTTGATTCCTAAACCATTTCCTATGTCACTGTACTAAGAGTGTGCCTCTTTTATATTATATATACATTCATAAGTTTTATGTAAGGGTCAAAAGAACATTAGTGCCATCAGCCCAGTGTCACTGTAATGGGTACTCTCCCTACTGAGACGTATGCTTTTGTGTATGTTTGTGTTGCTATTCTGAATTTTCTTAAATCACTTTCAAAAATGTCATTAACCATTTCTTCTCAGGGAGACCCTTTGGAATGAACATTCTGGTGTCACTTCTTTGGATATGACTATTTCTCCTTCACTTTTTGAGGATAATTTTATACAATATCATATATTCTGGGGTGCTAAGTTTTATTCTTTCCACATTTGAATATATCATTCAGTTGTCTTCCTGTAAGGAGGTTTTCTCTTCAGAAATATACAGATTTTCTCATACAGATTCAGTTTTATGAGGAAAGATACTTTTCTCCTAATTACTTTTTTCCCCTTGACTTTAGCTGTCTCTTTGGAATATGTTTTAGTAATGATAGCTTGGTATTCAGCATATTGTGGTTTCTTTGAGTACTATTGATTTACATGCTCATCTGTGTTAGCGTTTTGTCTAGGCTCTGCCCCACAGTTACCTGGCAACAGCTAGGTATGCCTGACTCACTGTAAAAGGGGCTGCTCTGTCCTCTTGCCCATTCTCCTTTCTCTCCCCACCCCCCCACGTGCTCATGACCAGCCTCTACTTCTCTTCTCTTCTCTTCTCTTCTCTTCTCTTCTCTTCTCTTCTCTTCTCTTCTCTTCTCTCTCTCTCTCTCTCTCTCTCTCTCTCTCTCTCTCTCTCTCTCTCTCTCTCTCTATCTCTCTATCTCTCTCTCTCCCCCCCTCTCCCTCTCTCTCTGCCATTCTCTGCCCCTACTACCCTACCCTCTCAACTCCCCTCCCCATGCCCTGAATAAACTCTACTAAATACTATACTGTCCTGTGGCTGGTCCATCAGGGGCAAGGGATGCCTCAGCATGTGCCCTCTGAGGTATCCCCTTCCCCAGACCCCACCACACATTCACCAAAACATATTCCTCTTCTCTTTATCTTTTTATAAACACATCAATCTGTCCCTTTGTGATGGATAATTTTCTCACATTATTTCTTTAAATCAGGTTTCTTCTTTCTCTTTTCTGTTCCTTCTAGAATTCCTGTGCCATGTGTGTTTTCACTTGATGGTATCTTCTAAGTCACAAAGGGTTTATTCATTCTCTTTTATTTTTTTCTCTTTTTTCTTTATCCTGGATAAATTCACCTCATCTGTTTTGCATTCACTGACTCTCCTGAATGATAAAACCTTCTAGTAAAGCCCTGTATTGAATGTAACAGTTCAGTTAATGTATTATTTAGTTCATTGTTTTCAAATTTTCTATATCTTCGGTGGACTGTTCTTCCCCTGTATTGATTCAGATCTCATTTAATTATCTCTCTATGTTCTCTTGTAGTGCACTGGGACTCTTTGGGACAATTGTTTTAAATAATCAGGCAATCCATACATTAAACTTCTTTAGAAATTGTTACACAAAAATTATTTCATTTCTTGGTGATTTTTTATGCTCCCTGGAGTTTTATATTAATGTCTTATTTATTGAGGAACCACCATGTCTTCTAGACTTTACAAACTGTACTGAGTGAGCAAAGACCTACACTTGGGAAGAAATAAGGATGCCAATGGTTTGAGTTGAAACAATGATGGCTCCAGAAGAACTCAAAATCTGCTCACGTCTAAATGCCATTTGTACTGAGAAGTTCATGTGTTGGTAACTTGCTTCCCTCAGTGTTGATGCTGAGAAATGGGATCTTCAAGCAACAGAGTTTAGTAGAAGGGACTTAGGTCTGTTGCCGAGTGACGTCTGAAGAGATTATGGGATCACTCACCTTTATCTCTATTGTCTTGCTCTCTGGCAACCAAGAATTTCACCAATATTTCTACCAATGACAACTGTGATGCAGTGACAAGGACAAGAAAGGGTGAATCTTGTATGGACTTTAGTCTCCAAAATAGTTATTTAAATAAATCTAGTCTCTTTATAAACTAGCCTGCTTAAGGTAGTTCACTGTATTAACAACAATAAGCTGACTAACACAGAACAGTAGTCATGAAGCAGTGGTATTAACTGACGTTGACCTGGCCATGGCGACAGAAGTTTAATGTTCAAAGATACGGGCCTATATATGGCTGTTGGAGTCTACAGTGGTAGAACATACTTGGATCTATGTTTTTCCCCCTCTATTCAAATACTATGGACTTGCTTTGGACATTGTGTCTACCATTTCAGCAGATTTGTATTGGTGCCAGCTCTGGTACCTACGAATTAGAAGCACTTGCCTTTCTAAAGGCATTGCTATAAGAGGCCCAGTTTCTCATACTATGGTTCTGATTATAGTAAGGGTGTGCATAAATCAGTCATGTTTAGAAATTCTCATTGTTGCAGTAAATGCTGGTAGCTCAACTGTGGTGGCCTAGCACTATTTCTTCCTCCCAGGGAGCCTGTGACAATAGTCACTGAAAGACCCTTTTTGGTTTGCCAAGATTTCCCACTGAGCAGGTCACTGAAGACCTTAGTGGCACCTGCTGCATAGATGCTGCTGATAACAGACTGCCTTTCTTCTGTGTTCTGAGAATCTTTAAACATCTAAGCTAAGTTGCTCTTCCCATTATCTGGATGGATTGAGAAGAAAGTAGGTCCCTCAGGTAGGCATCCAACATGTGGGAAGCTGGCTGCTTACTCTATCATTTCTTTCCCAGTTAGCAGAATTCTGGTCCCTCTCAGTGCTGAACTACATCTGTCTGAGGAGGTGATGAGAGAGGCAAAGCAAACTTGTCTTTTGTTTGCTGTTCTCTGTGGTTAGTGTCTATTCTTTTCTCCATTGGGTTGCTGCAGTTTCTTTTGCTGCTATTTAGTACACGTACATGTGTTTTAATGTGTATGTCCGTGTGTGTGTGTGTGTGTCTGTGTGTGTGTGTGTGTGTGTGTGTGTATGTGTTTTTATGTGTTTGCATACACACTCACATCTCTGTTTTGCAAGGTCTTTACCATGGGACCCCTGTAGAGGTCAGAAGACAACTTGCTATCTCAATTTTGTCCTATACTATGTTCCTCTGAGGATAGAACTCAGATGGTCAGGCTTAGCGACAAGCACCTTTACTGATTGAGCAATCTTGCTCACACGTTTGCTACAGTTTTAAACTGAACTCACATGCTCCCAGAAGTATCGATTATTGGTATATCACTGCCCATTTGTGCTTTATTTCCCCTATAGGGACATGTCAGACGGGGCTGTAGGCGTGTCTACTCTCCTCTCACTGCACTCATCATCTTTCAGACATCAGGCTGGCTCAGATTCTACCCTATTTCAGGGGCACTCATAAAGTCAAATTTAGGACTGGGTAGAAATAGTACAAATTGTAATATTATGCTAATATATGTCAATAAAAGCTGTCAAATATTTACAAGAATAGACTTTAATGAAGTGAGATTTAAAAAGAAAGTTGTTTTTAGCCTGATTTTGTTTCCATGGATGAGCACACTGGAGATGCTGACTCGTGTGCTCACAAGACTGCAAAGCATGCTGACTGTTGGGTCTGCTAAAGCTAAATCTGAATTTTAAAGCAGACTTATCAAATGTGACTTGCAGGACCCTTCCCCCAATTGGTGTTCTTCAAAGAATACAGCTGCTTCTTATTTCACAAAAGCTGTGATGTGTGCATTGATGAAGCTTGGATTTTGAGTGGCAGAGAGGCTAACTGAGGTACTTGTCACAATCAAGAAGGAACAGTGACTATTCTAGGTACAAGGCAACAGAACAGCAGTTATACCAACCTACAGAGCACATTGTACAGAAGCTAATTCATCATGGAGTAAAACAGAGATGGGGGGGAGGAGAGGCAGACAAGTCTCATCGGTTCACTTGACCTACTCAGTCAGTTCATAGACAGTTGCTTCCTCCTCCACTTCCTTTCCTTCCTTCTGTTTCTCTTTGTCCCTTTCTCCCTCCATCTCTCTTTCTCCTTCCCTCTCTCCCTATCTCTCCTTTCTTTTCCTCGTTTTCCAATCTTGTCCTTTCTGTCATTTCATTCTTTCTTAGATATAAAGTATAGAAATTACAAAAGTAGCTATTAAATTTCATTTAACTTATCATGATAAGTTAAATTACCAATGAACTTCAATGTACTTTATATATATATATATATATTTTTTTTTTTTCTGGAAATAGTAATTCATCAGTATGATACCTTTAGATCTAGGTGCTGGAAAACAAAGCCCAACATGATAGAAATGGTTGGTCAGAAGAAATAGCTGAGCAGGAATCTTCTCTCAATCAGAGTCCTGCCTTTTCCCACAGGGAGTGTACTTGGTCATGACTTGCAGCATAGAATAGACCCTGCTCCAAAGACAGGATCCTGCTTACTTCTTACTCTCATCAATGTTTGGCCACAGTGTACCTGGGAGAAGAATGCTGTCATTTATATAAAATGGCTCCTGTAAACCAAAGACTAGTCTTTGGCAATGAGGTTGGCTCTGAGATATGGGACAGACAGTGTTCCTCAGACTCAGATGGTAAGAGCTTCCCATTTGGTGAATAAGCTTTGGGCACAGCAAAGCAGCAACACTTTCTTCACAAAGCCTAGGAAGAGCATGGCCTCTGATCATTTGCTTTACATTATTTATTTTATTTTTGTAGATTTTCTCACCTATTAAAATTAGTATTTATATTTTTGTATTTACTGCTGTTAAAGATCATGTACCTCATTATTTTGAATGTTTACTTTTTTGTTTGTTTGTGTGTGTGTGTTTTTGGAGGGAGGGTTTCTCTCTGTCTCTGCCCCCTGAGTGCTAGGATTAAAGATGTTTACTATCATGCCCAGCTTATAGGTTTATGGCTTTTACTTAAAATTCTTCTCAGAAAAGATATTTTAATAACATTTCCCCTCCCCAAATCCTTCCCAGATACTCCCTATTTCCCTACCTACCCAACTTCATGTGTTCTCTCTCTTTCTCAAAAAATTCAAAAGAAACAAATGAACAGCAACAACAAAAAATAAAAATAAAAAACACTAATAATATTTTTTAAAACCCAATAAAATGAAACAAAACCCACAATCCCCCTCAACACATACACAAAATGGACTCCATTTGTGTTGGTCAGCTACTCCTGAGCATATTTCTTGCCCTAGAATATGGTTGATATATCCAGTGACACTCCATTGGAGAAAATTGATTTTGCCTTTTCCAGCAGTTAACCATTGCAAATGGCTTCGTGGCTGGGGGTAGGCTTTATGTCCACTTCTGTTTCTCTGTTGCAATTTTGTCTGCTTTGAACATTTGTAGGTCTTGTGCATGTCCTCTCAGTCTCCGAGTTTATATGTTCATCAGTACTCTGGTGTGTGCAGGACGCTGTTTCCTTACAGTCACCTGCCACCCTGGGCTCTTTCAATCTTTCTGCCTCCTCTTTTGCACAGATCACTGAGACTTTAGGGGACGGGTGTTGATGAAGAAATCCCATTCATGGCTGAGTGTTGCAAAGGCGCTCACTCTCTGCATGTTGTCCAGTTGTGGGTCTCTGTGTTATTTCTCATCTACTACAAGAAAAAGCTTCTCTGGTTAGGGTTGAGTGATCCTTCGGGTTTAGCAATAGTCACTAGGATTCATCTTATTGTTGTTTCTTTAACAGCCTTAACCAACATCATTTTCTTCTTCTTCTTCTTTTTTTTTTTTTTTTTTTCTTTTTTTTTTTTTTGGTTTTTCAAGACAGGGTTTCTCTGTGTAGCCCTGGCTGTCCTGGAACTCACTCTGTAGACCAGGCTGGCCTCGAACTCAGAAATCCGCCTGCTCTGCCTCCCAAGTGCTGGGATTAAAGGCATGCGCCACCACTGCCCGGCGTCATTTTCCTCTTCTACCTGTGTATTATTTTAGATGTTGTAATACAATACTCTAAAGCATCTAAGTCCAAATGAACTCCCTTTCCACTTGCAGTTAAAAAGATATTCTGTCAACAACACTCTGTATCTGAGGTCAGCCCTATGTATCTGTGCCCCAGTATTCAGAACATGAAAATCCAAACACTATCACCTGAAATTATTTTTTACTTTACCAGCAATATTATATCATGGAGGGTGAAGACATCCACTGAGTCAAAGAAAAAAAAGCTGTGAATTTCTCAAATCAAAAGTTTGTAAAAGAAATGTTTGGCTTCTTCCTTACCTGTGTTTCAGAATTTGAGTTCAGACAGTCTAGTAGCTAAAGCCAGCCTAGCTCCCTTAGTTGCTTTTTTGTTAGTCAAAAACAAAGTGAATCAATCCTTTTGCAGGAACTCTGAATTCTTAACACCCAGCAAATAAATGTGGATGGTGCCTGGCTGCCCTTGGTCTAGGCCGTACTTTCTAGTCATGTGGGTGGTAATACAATCATGGATAAGATTAATTAAATTAAATGCCTATTTTTATTATACAAAAAATACAGAAAATCCAATCCTCCCTGACAGCCTGGAGCTGGATGCTGGTTCTAATGTGATCACTGCAGAATTGCTACAGCCAAGCTGCGTGCCATTTAAGGAGGCGGGAGGCACATGCCGAATATGCACGGCTTCTAGCCTGTGTATGGAACGTTTCATTAAGCAATCTTCTGAACCTGAGTTCATGGAGGACTGACCACAGAACCTTCCCTTTTGTTGCTCAATATGCTGTTAAAGAGTTAGTTACCCCCTCCATGTGTTTGGGAGAGAGAATGTGTTTGGGTTTGTGCTTGTATATGCCCCCCCCCCGTGCTTGTTTGTTTGTGTGTGTGTCTGTGTGTCTGTGTGTGTCTGTGTGTGTGTGTGTGTGTGTGTGTGTGTGTGTGTGTGTGTGTGTGTGTAAACCCTTCCCAGAGCATTACAAGAGCTTACTCTGTCAACATGGAAGCAAACACAATTTAGGTTCTGTCCTATTATTTTTGAATTAGGACTTTCTTTATAAAACACAACCCTTAAATTGAGAGATAAACATTTTGTTGTTGGTGGTGGTGGTTTGGTTTGGCTGTTTGTTTTGTGCTACAATTTATTCTGTATAATTTGTTGTAGATTTTTTAAAACTGGCTACTTTTTTTTTTTTTTACTGAAGACTGGAGATATCCATCTTTGAGGTACTCTGACATTTAATACAATTTATTCATACAAGGTGCGATGTGACTTTCATTGTAAGGCTTTTCTATTTTCTTTTTCTGTTTCTTTCCACCATCACTAGCTAATTTACAAACACTGAAAGATGTCAAATATTATCCCATAAATGTTTGTTATTTTTCTGTATTCTCATCTCTATATATACTAAAAATAATTACTGTAAAACACACACACACACACACACACACATACACACACAAAAACCTCATTTTGACATTATAATAAATTTAATTCAAAATCAAGTCCCTTTGATTATAATATTCAGAGAGGGAGGATCTTAGTTTGGGTTGAATATTAAATTACCTAGAATAATTTGGGACTGTGCCCCATTCCTAGGGAAACTGGTGAATTCTAGTTTGATATGCTGCTTAGATACAAGAATAGTGGAAACTAAACTAAACCATACTGTTTGTGTTCAACAAGAATGAATTCTAGCAAGGATTGGAAAGCTCCAAGTTCTGACAATCCACGTCTTCATACGTTAGACAGGAAAATGACCAGAGCCTATTTTAGTTGCTGCCAACTCAGGCACAGGGAGAAATTTGGATGAAAATGTCACACAGTCAGGAAGACATAAGTTCATTGACAAACCTAGTGTGGCAGTGCAAGCTTGTAATTCCAGGTTGGAGGAGATGGAGACCGGTGGATTCCAGGGACTCACCGGACCTACTGGCCAGCCTGTATAGCTTAATCAGTGAGCCAAAGAAGGACCGTCTCAAAACAAATAGAGGGGCACCTCTTGAGGTTGTGTTAAACTGCTACAATTTCATCCTTACACACATGCACCTATGTGAACACATACCTGCATGCTTTCACACTTACACACAAAATAAATCCACATGTGAGTAACCTTAATTTGACAAGCAAAATGAGGAGATGCATGGAAAAGTATACTGATTCCTTTTTTTTTTCCTTTATAATACTGTCATAACAATGATTTCAAAGTATTCTTTATAAACCAAAGACGACTGTACTGGCACAGATTTCCAATCCCAGTGCTCAGGATACAGCAACAAGTGGGTTCCTGGAGCTTAGCAGTCAGCCAGCCTGGTTGTCAAGCTTCTATTCAATGAGACATTTGGTCTCAAAACAAAACAAAACAAAACAAAACAAAACAATAACAACAAAAACAAACAAAAAAAGTAGATGCCTCCTGAAGAATGACACCTATGGCTGGTTTCTGGCCTCTACATGAATGCACACACCTACACCTGTGAACAGAGATACACACAACATAACAAAATATGTAAATGAGTAACAAAATACTTTCAAATTAGCAATTAAGCAATAGATAAGTGGAACAATCGGACTACTTTTTTTTTTTTTCATCCTTATGGTTCCATTATAGCAGTACTGTCAAAGTGTACCTTAGAAACAAACCCCTACAACAACACACACACAAATGATTTTCTGTTTTTTCTGTATCTCCAATTGTCTCATCTGGCCCTAGATAGAGCATCAATCCCCACATTTAGCACATGAAGTATTCTGAATATTGGAAATAGGCATTAAAAGGCTATTCTTTAGGCTGAGAAAATAATTTAGTGAGGGCTCACCATACAAAGCATTTAAGTCAGATCCTCAGAACCCACAGTTTCCTTTTCCTTTTTCTTTTCTTTTCAGTTTTTCTTTCTTGCTTGCTTTATAACTGAAAAATATACAATTGCAAGCCCAGCACAGGGGAGACAGAAATAGCTGATCCCTGGGACTTGCAGGCCAGCCAATTTAGCCTACACAGCAAGCTATCGGCCAGATAGAAACTCAGTCCCCAGCATTGGCATTAAAACACACACACATACACACAAACACACACACACCACAAACACACACATGTAAACACACACACACACACACACACACACAGAGAGAGAGAGAGAGAGAGAGAGAGAGAGAGAGAGAGAGAAATTTTATTTAAGCTATAATCTCTCAAAAGTTTTGCCAACCAATGACTGACCCACTGATCCAATTTGAGGTCTGAGGTCTATGCCATGAGAAATAAAGCCCACACATGACACTGCTTGTAGGGCCAGGAACTAGAGTCTGGATATCCTAGAGATCCAGGATAGAACCAAACATGAATGGAAAAAACTCAATGAAATACTTTCTAATGATATTCTGTCACACTCATAGGATTGGTGCATTGCCCAATCAGAGAGGTTTCATTCAGCACCCGAAGGAAGCAGATGCAGAGACTCATGGCCAAACATTAGATGGAACTAGGAGAACCCGAGGAAGAAGCAGAGGAAGGATTGTAGGAGCAAAAGGGGTCGAGGACACTATGAGGAGATGGCCCACAGAATCAATTGAGTATGACTTACAGGGGTTCACAGAGAATAAAGTGACAATCACAGAGCCTGTATGGCTCTGAGCTAGGTCCTCTGCACATATGTTATGTTTGCATAGCTTGGTGTTCCTATAGGACTCCTAACAGTGGGAGTGGGGTTATTTCTGACTCTTTTGCTTGCTCTTGAGACCATTTTTCTGGGTTGCCTCGTGCAGCCTTGATATGAGCGTTTGTAATTGTCTTACTGTAATTTAGTATGCTGTGTTTGGTTGGTATTACTGGGAGGCCTGCTTTGTTCTTAAGGGATGGATCTAGGGGAGAGGGTAGATACCGGGGAAGGAGGTACCAGAAAGAGGAGAGGGAGGGGAAACTGTGGTCAGAATGCAATATATGAGAGAAGAAGTTAAAACAACATCAACAATAACAAAAACAAAAAACCAAACAATTTTGCTATTTTATTTTGACTAACCAGAATATTTTCTACTGCAAAGCAGTTATAGTGTTTAAGGGGGAAAATGACCATAGGTTTGGCAAATTGTCCCACTCTTACGATGAAAGCCTAAAAGCAGCAAAGCTGAAGTCTATGGCCAGGGCTGCCCAGAAAGGTGCTGACTGAAGAAGTCAATATCTGAATTCCCAGTTTATTGATAATTCATGTCACACACTGAGCCTTTTCAAGTTCTTTGTCCTTAAAACAGTGAAGGCAACAAAATCCTATTTGACTGACAAAAGGAAAATCTTGTGCCTATATTTAAGCCCTTTGCTTCTACATAAGAATCTAGAAGAGGGTCCCTTCTTTGAAAAAAAAGAGAAAGTGCTGGCTAGTTTTATGTCAAACAGCTAAAGCCCTTTTAGAGGAGGGAACCTCAAAGGACAAAACACAAGAACCATTTTGGCCTGTGGCAAGCCATGTGGTGAATGTTCTTGACTGATGATCTTTGAAGACCCAGCACACTGTAGATGGCAGATGGATCTGTAGTCAGTGGAAAGTGGGTTGTGCCCTGAGGTGCAAACCAGTTAGCATCTCTTCTTCACAGTTTTGCTCCAGTACCTGACTCCAGGTTTCTGCCCTGACTTCTTTGGAGGACGAACTATAAATTATAGGATGAAATAAATGCTTTCCTTCCCAAGTTGCTTATGACCACTGTCTTAGTCAGGGTTTCTATTCCTGCACAACCATCATGACCAAGAAGCAAGTTCGGCTTACACCTCCATGTTGCTGTTCATCACCAAAGGAAGCCAGGACTGGAACTGAGCAGGTCAGAAAGCAGGAGCTGATGCAGAGGCCATGGAGGGATGTTACTTAACTGGCTTGCTTCCCCTGGCTTGCTCAGGTTGCTCTCTTATAGAACCCAAGGCTACCAGCACAGGGATGGTACCACCCACAAGAGGCCCTCCCCCCTTGATCACTAATTGAGAAAATGCCTTACACCTGGATCTCATGGAGGCATTTTTCTCAACTGAAACTCCTTTCTCTGATAACTCCAGGTTGTGTCAAGTTGACACACAAAACCAGCCAGTACAGCCACTGTGTTTTTTCACAGTAATAGAAACCCTAAATAAGATGGAGGAGTTACTTCTACCCAGTCAAATACAACTGCCATCCATCTGTCATGTCTTTTCATTTTCTGTCATTACATTTGCCTTAAGATGTGTCAAAAGAATACTTCAAAATGGATGGATAGAATGTAGTTATTGAATACAAACAAGGAAGTTGATCTGTCATCAGCAAGCTCATTGCTGATCTAGTTGTTAGATTGTCCTTTCTCCATTGTACCCTAGCCTCATCTTCTCTGAGTTCCTTCTGGACCATAGCAACATTTACCACTGAGACAACTCCATTTCCTGAGATAGGGGCAGCATGCAGGACTGAGGATCCACAGGAATGGAAAGCCCTCCTTGTATAAGGGTTGAAACAGCAATGATGCTTCAATGTCATCAATCAGGATTCACAAGGAACCGAGAAAATATTTTCCCCAGGGACTTAATCAGTCAAGGGGACGCTGTATGCCTGATGGTGGAAGGTAGAAAGCAGGCAGTTGTTTCAATTATAATTTATCACTAGCTTTGGCAAAGACAGATAAGTGAGGTCACAGCAGCTTGACCGCAGCTCAAGGCAGGTATTCTGTTTAGGACCATAGAGACCTTGGTTCAGAAAATGGGGAGATGCTCTGTGATTACATTTAATGAAAGTCATATTCCTTCCACAGAGGATTTCAGTGAGTGAAATGGAGATCAGAAAAAAAGAGTATTTTTGTACTTGGAATGGGAAAAGGAAGAAGGTCTTTAAAATCCTAGCTGTCCTGCAGCCCAAGTCCACTCATTTCTGACACTGTGGACTTAGCTTGCAACTCCATCATCCCTGCAGGCTCTTTCTTCCTCCTGCTTTGGATGTCTTGTCTGATTCCAATGTGAGTTTTGTTCCAGTTTCCTGTTCACTCACCATTACGTCACCATCCAAAATCATCCTTCTCTCTTCTCCCCCATCTTTCTCTACCTCTCTGTTTCCTTGTTTGTTCTGTGCTGCACAATAAGAGGGACCCAACCTTGCTTTCATTATTTTGGTTACCTACAAAGGTGCCTAGATGACAACAGATGAATGATACATACTGAGTTAATAAAGTGATTGTTGATATGTGGTTGGCCAATATCAAACTGTGTCTTAGAAGGAAAGTGAGAACAATTATACAACCAAATAGACCCAAAAGTGTGAGAGATCATGAAGGCCAGAATTTAGGAGTGCTGCCTGGATGTAGACACAGGAGTCAGGGGTGTGGCCTGGAATTGTCAATGAATGTGGGTAGAGGATATGAAACAACTGAGATCAGAAAGCCTGGGTGCTAGACAAAGTTATACCTTCTTTTTTGAACGTTTCTGTGTATTTGTCTCCTGAAGCAAAAATGGATTACTATGAGCCACCAGCTTAAGGCTCAGCTTTGTGAACGTCCAGTGAACGTCCTTGGCTAAGAAGAAAGAGAAATAGAAAATTTCTTTAAAACTGCTCTTGTTAATATTATGGCATAATAGGCTTTAAAGAGACATGCTAGCTAAGATCATTACCCTTTGTGACTAGACATTGAGGAGAATTCAAGATAAAAGTTAATTAAAAAGTATATAAAGCACTGTGAAGGCAATATACTTGCGAATTAGAACATGGCATTAGGGCATCCAGGCAAACATTCAACAGCAATGCAGGGCTTCAGATGAATGACATCATTTCCTTCTCTCTTCAGTGTACCTTATCACGATCATTAAAGAGCCATTTATGGAAGATTTAGAGTATACAGGGAGATATCCAAGTAATAGCATCATAATTCTAGAGTTTATAGAACAGAGCTCTAGCTTGGTATTTTTAAACTCCTGAGAGGTTTAATTTTAATAATAATTTAATACTATTAAGATATGCTATGCAGTTGGCTGGCTTCTTGAAAATCCACTGATTTCTGCAGCTTTTGGCCCAGCCTTTTCATTTTGTATTCTTGGTGCCATCTACAACCTTCTTTTTTTAAATTAAAAATTATTTTATGTGTGTAGATGGTGTGCTTGCACGTCTGTCTGTGCCCACCATGTGTGAATATGCCTATGCAAGCTCCAAGAGGGCAGCAGATACCCTGTAACTTCAAAAGATTGTGAGCTGCATGGGTGAGGAAAATCAAACCCAGATTCTCTCAAAGAGCACCAGTGCTCTTAACCACTAAGCCATCTTGCCAGCCCCTGCATCATTCATTTTGCCACCCATTTTATGCTGTAGATTTCCAAATCATGCAGCTGTACCATTATAAAGGGATGTTTATGGACAATGAATACTGTCGTCTGCACTGTTCAGCCCTTGCTGTTAGGATGGGTCTAAAAGATAAGCTTTAGCCAGGGCGTTGTAAATAGAAGTGAGGGATGGATGTCACTTTGCAGATGAGGCAGTTAAGAGCTCATATTCCTCCCCCATCCTCAGATGGCCATGTCAGAAACTTTGCAAATCACAGAGTAAGATGATATAAATAAAACACTCAGGAAGACTGACTCTTGAGGCAATAAGGTAGAAGTGGGTAACCACAGATATCCCCCATCTTGTTCCTGAGCTGCAAATAAACTTTGATATATGAAGGCACACTAACACACATGGACATGCTGAGTTCTTTCTGTTGCTTTTCTGACTTGTTTTTGTCTCTTAGTCTCTATTCATAGTCATAGTCACTTCAAACCCGAGGTGACAATAGAGTGTTACAAATATTTATTTACTCTCTGATTGTGAAGATTTTGGATGGTGGCTTGTCAGTTGAGTTTCTGAAGTTCTGCTTCAAACAGACAGGTCTATTCAAATGTTCCAGCAAAGGTTTCAATAGATGCCTAAACTTGAATTTAAGCTATTATTTTCAGCCTGACAATTCTTAAGTATTACCGTGATATTTTCTGGGTATTGACATCCTGGTGCTTTTTCTAAAAACAAAAACAAAACATTATGTGTATTAAGGTACCAAAGGGATAAAAAAAAGTTGCCTGAAAGTGACAGAACTGCAGTCCCTGTTTGAAAGGGCTGTCTCAACAGAGCTGAAAGAATGCCTGGACCTTTTCAGATGACAGGGGGACTTAAATCACGCTTGCATTAACGAGAGTTCTCATTCTATTCTATTGAACTGCAGCCATTCCCAACAAGAATATTATATTGCCTTTCATGTTAAATTGTATTGCAGGAGGCTGGCAAGAAATGGGGTGTACAAATCAATGGTCAGATGAGTATGTTTGATAGATTGAACCAGCAACAGGGCAAAGGTCAGGTTCTATAAGAGGGCAACAGTGCTTTGGGAACATGAGACCCTCCAGTATTTTAACCATTTGTCAGAGGTGCTGCCTCTGAATTATGTACTTTAGTGGATGAGCATAGTGAGCTAAGCTTCTCTTGGGAAACAATTTATTTGCTCATCTTTGGATGTTACACTAATTTTTTCCAGAGACAAAAATCCCCACATAAACAAAGCCTATGCTCAAAATGCATCTTTGTAGACTTTAAAACAATATTAAAAGTATACTGACAACTATTATATTTTATAATATTCCAAATAAGCTAGTTGAGAAGGTATTAATATTATTTCCAGATTATAACTAAACAAACAAACAAACAAAGAAACCACAGTCGAGAAACTCTATGTCAGTTTTTGAAGAGTCCAGGTCTAATGAACATGCAGTCAAGTTTGAACTGATTTAATTATCTTCCAGTGCCCTGCTAAGAATATTTATGATCTCATAGTTTAGTGGGGAAGGTCCTATAACTAATACCTGACACTGCTGCCAATCACTCTCCAATGTAAAAACAAACAAATTTAATAATTAACTTTTAGTGGTATAAAGGAAGAAGCAAAGTACAGAAGAACTAATAAAGTGAGAAATAAAAGTGTAATGAAATTGGGAAAAAGGACGAAGGAATATTAGAAAGGGGGATGAACACTTAAACAAGACCTATGGTGTAAGGGCTGGAAGTAAGAATGGAAAGGATGGATGGACAGGACCGAGGACAGAAGCAGAGTGAGTTATTTAAGTGGTTGTACATGTATAGCTATGACAAGTGCATGCCTTTCTAACCTTTGGTTAAAGACGTGTCCAGTGTGATTGTTGACAAAGTTCCCTATACTCACAAAATGAAGAGTAATGGAGAAGATGTTCTGAGATTTCTGGGTTAGCAGCACAGCTTGCTCAGCAATTTCATTCTAATGTTCTCTTCTCATGCATGTCGATTTCGCATGCTATGTCCTACCTTTGATTGCTTTTAACTGAGTATCTCCTCCTTAAAGACAGCAGGAAAGTCCGGGGTCCTGCTATTCTGTGCTCTCCAAGGATACAGTAAAGAAATGCATCTCGGCAGGGGGAAACCTCTGCCTGGGACACCAGGAGTCGGTAGCCAACGAGCGCCATAGAAAGGCGGAAACCTCTGTCTGCGCCGCCAGGAGTTGGTAGCCATCGAGCACCGGAGAGGGGTGCCCCCCCCAGGAGCCTGGAAAGGCCGTGAGTGAGGTTGAGGGGAGCAGCAACTCTTGCCCAGACCCGCCCGGATCTGCCGGGATCCGGGGCCTGAGAACCCGGGGACAGAAAGACTCCAAAACTTCCGGATCTCACTTGCAGGGGGAAACCTCTGCCTGGGACACCAGGAGTCGGTAGCCAACGAGCGCCATAGAAAGGGGGAAACCTCTGCCTGGGACGCCAGGAGTCGGTAGCCAACGAGCGCCATAGAAAGGTAACATCACGGGAACTTGGAAGGGCCGTGAGTGGGGTTGAGGGGAGCAGCACCTCTCGCCCAGACCCGCCCGGATCTGCAGGGATCCGGGGCCTGAGAACCTGGGGACAGAAAAA